>OX438758.1:3703930-4903930 GCA_949316235.1 Oegoconia quadripuncta
AATTTAGGAGGTCCGGGTTCGCTTCCCAGGCAGGCCATGTACCAATGAGTTTTTAAATTTAATTAAATTACTTATGTGCATTTATCCGACTGCTCTTAAACGGTGAAGGAAAACATCGTGAGGATACCTGCATGCCTGAGAAATAAAAATTCAACGTCGTGTGAAGTCCCCACCCCGCATTGGGCCTGCGTGGTGACTATGACCTATCCCTCATTTATGACAGAAGGCCTATATCCCTGCAGTGGGATGTTTACGGGCTGAGATGATGAAATGTAATAACTGTATATAATTGAAAGCAACCGAGACCAACTATTTAACCTGCCCTCCGAAGCACGGACACACTCGTATTAAAATGCCACTGGTGATCACTCATCCAAGGACCGATCGCGCCAGACATTGCTTAACTTCGCTAACCGCAAACGAATAGTGCGGCTACGCCATGAGTGATTTTCTTTACAAGATATAATGCAATAGATGAGGGTATTTTAGCTGCAGCGGACTGTACATGGTTTTGCGTCGGGGGTTAATTAAAGATCTGACGGTTTTAAAATAACAAAGTCTGACGTCATGAGCACTATTAATTATTATTTTTTTTTATCATACAGCTTGGATATAAGAGCGTATTATCATCTGCTGCTCTACTATTAAAATATAATAATAGTAGTGTAGGCGTTAAATATAAAGTCTATATTAACTTCCGGCGTTATCATTAAAATTGTGTATATCACGAAAGTTTGTTACCAACTTGTTCAAAACTATTTTGAATTCATTGTTAACTACATAGTTCTTAATATTTAAATACAGACTTCGGCGGTACGTGTAATTGGTTGACTATAAATTTATAATCTATAATATATAGATTTATAGGTAATTTACCTGTAGTTATCGAAAAACATAGGTATTTCTCAAATTGGTTCAGAATGTAGAAATTTAAAATTGATTTTACTGGTATTATGGGCTTAATTTATTAATCGCGATCAATTGGAAAGGTTATTTTTTTATTAAAGTGAGTTTTTGCCGTTAGAAAAAAAAACAGGGCAAATTGGGTAAGTTAAGTAAAAGTTATTGGTAGGTTATTTTTTTTTTCAAAACCATCATTTGACTCCCGCTTCGGCAGGAGATTGATATGCTGGCTGGATAGGTGGCTGGACCAGGAGATTCCTCCCTGCTCCAGCCTATAGGAGGGCCCGCCGCCGCCGTTGCCCTGGCGGCGGGCGCCGCGCTGGCGTGGCTGCGGACGATTACCGAGGGGTACCCGTGGCCGCGCCGTTTCGCGCGCGGAGGAACACCGGGGGTTTTTAGTGGGTAGGACCGCTCCCGTCTGGAGCGGTGAGTCCCACATATCCTCGCCGCTGACCCCCGTCAGTCAAAAAGAAGGAGATTGATATGCGACTGGCGGGATTCGATAGGGTTCCTATCAAATGAAATTTATTTGGAACTTATATATTCTGCAAGTATATAATTATTTAATGTAATTATGTAGGTAATACTCTAGTGTATCCTGATGTTACTTTTATGAATTGTTATAAAATATGTTTATCCAATTGCTTTGGAACTTATGGTATGTGTGTGACTGGAGATACAAATAAACGATCTATCTATCTATCTATCTATCTATCTAATACGCTACGCTAAATGTAGGCTACAAACGCGACCGTCAAATGACACAACGCTTTATTATGATTTTGAAAAAAAATATTAAACTACCTATGCCAATACCTTCTATTTCACTTACCTAATAGGCTCTACTTTTTTCTCATCAAAAAACTAATCTGGTATATTTTAATAAAAAAAAATCTCTCTGCCATTGTGTGTGTTTCTGCATATTTCGAACGGTGAACCGTGGATGTTGTTTCAAGCTTAATTTAATTAACGTTTAATATTTGGAACACCCAAATATGGCTTTTGCGAAAAATAAATAACCGATAGAACTGACTACTCTGCTGCTCGTTATGGTGCCGGCAAGGATTTCTGATTTTTTTTTCTTTTTCAAAAATCCACGTCGCAAAACAAAGTATTTACGCTTTGACTGTAACGTAACCACTCGTTATTTTCCTAGTTAGACTCTGTTCTGAACTAATTTTGCTCGTCCTTGTTAGAATGATGTACAACTACGTATAAATAACCTTGTTACGAATATTCATCAAACAAACAATAACTCATTTTAATCTACACCCTCGATAGTAACGTCTAATTTGCAAGAAATATTAGATCATTCAACTGATAAATGTTCTAAATATTAAACAAATTGGGGGTTAATTGGAGCAATAGATTTATGGGTCGAGAAGGTAGAGGGTAAGAGATTTATGCCCTTGCATGTCACTGACCCTTAGTCGATTTGGCCGTCGTTCCTTAAACTACGATTGTAATTTGGTTAGTTATTACCTGACTACTGCGATGATAAAGGAGGGTAATGTATTAAACGTGTCTACATGTATGTGACATAGGAATTGTCAAGAGATTTTGGGGAGCTTCGCACATATGACGTTGCTACCTAATACTGCGTCACACGATCCATGTTACCGTTACTCCGCCACGAGTTGCCATTTTATGATGTATTTTTGTTTTGCTTCAGGAATGTACTAAATCACGAACGTATTTAGAACTTCGAGATTCAGTTGATGGAGAATATTCAAGAGAATATATCCCCTGTTAAACTTGAGATGGTACTCGTGCATTAGGCCCGCTTTGAAAGTAACTGTGAGCAAATCTTTCAAAAAGTGGACATCACGCCCAAGAGCCGCTGATTCCGAGCGGCGACTTGTGGCTTAAGTCTGAGTTCGGAGTAATGATTATGAAAAAACGGCTTCTTTTTTTTTCTGTATGGAAAACTGAGGGCCGTATTGATTGAGATCGAATCTAATCAATAATACATTTTTTTTCATACTGTTGAAATTCATAATAATCGGATAAAATATAATAATCTCAAGTATCATCGCTAAGTTTGTCTCTATCTTGGGATAATTTTATTAGTATGAGCCTTCTTTAGTGGGTCTTGTTGGAATAATGTGTGTTTAAAAAATAAATGGTATTTTTTTATATATATATGAGACGGCGGCAAACGAGCATGCGGGTCACCTGATGGAAAGTAATCACCGCCGCCCATGGACACCCGCAACACCAAAAGGGTCACAGATGCGTTGCCGGCCTTTGAGGAAGGTGTAGGCTCGTTTCTTGAAGGTTCCAATGTCGTACTCGTTCGGGAATACCGCTGCCGGAAGTCCGCTCCACAGGGTGGTCGTACGTATGATCATAATGGTTTAAAAAGGATACAAATACTATTCTTAGCTTAGCTTTTAACCGCCTCCATGGCTCAATGTAAACAACATTAGGCTTACGATTCGGAGGTCGCGGGTTCGATCCCCAGCGGGGTACATGTTTAAGTACTTGTTCACTTCATCATCTATGTTCTTTGTATTTTATTTTTGTGTGCAGTAAAGAATTTAATAATAATAATAATAATACTCGGTTTGTTTGGTAGTAGGGTAGGGTGGTAGGGGTTGGTTATATGTCCGCCTGGCTAATACCACCATCTTAAATAAATCTGCCGTCAAGCAGCAATGTTAATAGCATTGTTGTGTTCCGGTTGTCAGGATAAGGTAGCCAGTCCTACAAATCTGTTGGGGTTTCCGGGTCAGTACGCTTCCACCTGCGACCTCATCTTCACTTAACATCAGGTGTGATTGAGGTCAAGTACTAAGCCGTTGTGCATAAAAAAAAATAAAAAAAATAGTAGGTACATTATTGCAAAGGCCGGGAAATAGGCAATTGCAGGTCGAGTATGAGTTTGAAGGCCGAGCCGTAGGCGAGGACTTCACTAATACGAGACAGGCAATTGCCATTTCCGCCGAGGCATATATAGTGCTTTTCTCAAAAGAATGCAGGGAAATAACAGATATTTAAATAACAAATCAAGACGAATTTTCAGCTTTGCCGCCGATTTTCTATCTATCATCTGTGCCGAAAGGCAAACGCATTTACGCATACAGCCACGTGAACGCAATTTGTACTAAGCAAAGAGATTTTGGTATGCCAAGAATGATAAAAGAGATCCAATCAAAGAGTATGTAATAACCCCAGCACGCCGTTTCATACAACATTGCTGGAGCGTTGTAATGGTCCAAATTCAAAAAACGCCCCAGCACGCCGTTTCATACAACATTGCTGGAGAGCGTTGTAATGTTCCAAATTCAAAAAAACGCTCCTGCAATGGATTTATTTTTCGCTGTCCGTCAGTCGTACTGTTTCAGCTTAATTATGTATGTATGTAACATGATCTGAATAGTCATTTAGCATGTATATGTGTCGCCTACTGTATTATAAAATTTTGTTATTTTTATTCTAATATGTTCTTGCGATGTTTACTCAGCCAGTATTTTATATCGAGCGCTATACGGGCAGTGGATTCCAGCGAGTCTGAATTGCCGACAGACAGCTACAAAGTCGAGGTTACCTATTTTATAACATTCACAAACTAATATTGTATTAGTAGGCTTTTTCTCTTTGACAGTTCAATAAAATTATAATAGCTCCGTCTTAAGTAGAAGCTTTGGCGCTTTTTAAGCAAATATGAAATACAAAATAGGTGACAGATTCTTTTGAAGTTTGCATTAGTACTCGTATGTGGCGTGGGGCTGGATGTAAATAGATTTTATAAATGATAATATTATAATGTACGTAAACATTTTTTTTTGTGTCAACATACGTCTCCACTACTAGGGCACCTGAAGGGTGGATATTTGGATACTCCACATGTAGGTACGCATCTTTCACGCAAAATATTTCTTGAGAACTTTGACAAATAACTCAGAAATATAATTCAGAAAACTTTAATCGAAAATTTTTAGAATACTCCGGACGACATGGACGCATCAAATGACTATATCGCCGAACTGTTTGGTGTAGTGGTTAAAAAACTCTGCTGCTATACCAAAAGGTCGCGGGTTCGAATCCCGCTAGGGGCATGTTTGTATGATGAATACAGTGTTCCCGAGTTATGGATGTTTTTCATTTATTTATTTACAAAAAAAAAATGTATTTGTAAAATGTAAATATTTATTTAAGATAAAAAAAATTGTGTTAAAAGCTAATTCCAATTCTAACTTCAAATTAATTTTATTTTAAAAACATGGATTCTTTTTCCAAAAGTAGTCATTTGTTTATTGATTAGTGTTACATTTTCATCGCATTTCAATCTTTTTCGTCATCATGGATACGTTAAAAATTCGAGTAATTATGGAATATGAGTACCGTCGTGGCAGCAACGCGGCACAAGCGGCACGCAACATCAACGACGTTTACGGAGCTAACACTACAAACCAACGCACCACCTGTTATTGGTTTGTTCGCTTCCGTTCTGGGAATTTCGACCTGAAAAATGAACCTCGCGGTCGTCTGAAGACTTTGGTCGACAATGGCGAATTAAAGGCGATTGTGGAAGCTGATGATACACAATCTACGGCTGAATTAGCAGCAGCTTTCGACGTTAGCGCCAAAACAATATTGGTCCCATTGCGTCAAATTGGCAAGGTAAAAAAGCTTGACAAATGGGTGCAAAGCAAAAAAATTCAATACCCGAGAGGCAGTACAAAATGCCTTTGAAGAATTTGTTGCCTCCCGTCCAGCTGATTTCTTTAAGAAGGGCATCAATAAACTGCCACTGCGTTGGCAAAGATGCATTGATTGCATGGGTGATTACTTCGATTACCTAATACAAATAAAAAATACATGAAAAAAATTCGTTTCAATTTTTTCATACAAAAAGGCAATTTCATAGGTAAAGACCTAATATAAAAACAAAACTGAAAACCCTCGGAACAGTATGATATCATAAACATACACCAACTGTTTTAAAAGTTAAATATCATCCAAACGTCTGAACCGATTTTCACTAAATACAGTTAAAAACCTATCCCCTCGTTTAGCCCTTAATAAAATATAAAAAATTAATTAAAAGTAAAAAAAGATTTTAAAAACAAGCTTTTCTTAAAAAGTAATCAACTAAAAAGTAGAAAATAAATATAACATTGGTCACACGTACCTATATGTAGATATTATATTCTTGGTTTAGAATAACCTTTACTGAAATACATCCGGACAAAGACTGCACAAACACACACACATACACAACGCCGTTAACACACAAAACCCGTCGTTTTTCATCGGGGGTTAAGGGAGTTAAGAAGGGAGTTCCATGCCTTGGCTGTTCGCTTTATGAATGAAGAGTCGAACCGCTTAGTGCGAATGTTCGGTATGTTAACTACATACGGGTGGAATCTCTCCCCACGCCTAGTAGTCCGAGATGAAATGGTGATGGTTTTTTTTTATGCACTACGGGTTCGTACTTGACCTGTGGTGGAATAAGATTGTGTAATCCCAACGCACATATTCGGATATTACCCTCCATCTCCCATGGCCATACCACCTCAGGGTATAATGGCCGAATCACGGGGGATGCACGACCTACTGCTCGAGGCTCTGTTCAGTCGTGCACTTCTTGATCCCCCTACACTTTATTTAAAATGAAGTCCCTCTACCATGCGGTTCTCCCCCTTCTGGGGCCCGACGCCACAGTATGGCTTGCACTCCGGGCAGCTAGTTATTTGGAGCCTATCGTTCTGCTGCCGTTCTTTTTGCGTGCCACTGCCCGCAGAAGCTACGAAAAAGCCTGAAGTTGGCCTCGGAGTCCACTAGGTCGGAGAAGTATGCTGGTCCCACCGCCGCTCTGACTAATTCGCTCAGCATGCTACGACGCTCTCGCTCATATTCGGATATGTCGAAACTAGGGTTCCTAGTTTGCTACGGAATCCCAACGCGACTTACAGCCTTTTTACGCTCAATCTCCCAGTAAAATCCCGACGCGAGAGCAAAACACCAAGTTTAATACGCCTTTGTTTCCATTTTATAACGAAAACTGCTTGCAAAGGACGTAATCTTCAGTCTGTAGAAAATTTGTAGTTCGGTATTCGGGCGAATATTAACAAAGTTTTAAAGAAATAACTTGGAGCAGATGTTTTGTTGTACTTGAGCTATTGTTATGATTGATTCAATCTAAAATATATACATCTCACGTCCTTTATCCCGAATAGGGTGGTGGAGATATCTCAAACAAACAATTAAACCGGCAAAAATATAAAATAATACCTAAATAAAATATTTTTGCATATAACGCCATCTTGGGTCCACTGTAAGCATCTAGGCTTGTGTTATGGATACCAGACGGTTGATAAACTACACGAGTACATTTTTTTTTTGTAAATAAAACATACATAAATGAAAAACATCCATAACTCGGGAACACATGTCTGTATTCATCATACAAATATATGCCGCTAGCGGGCTTCGAACCCGCGACCTCTTGGTAAGCCAGTCAGTTTCTAACCACTACACCAAACAGGTCGATAGGGCCAAAAATTGGTAAAACAACGGTCGATTGTTTTGCCAATTTTGAGCCTATCAAACATTACATTTTATGAAAATGCGTATTTCTGTAACAATTTAAAAAATTTTGTTCTCGGGTAAAAAAATTAAATGTTAGTGCAAATGAAAATACACATTAACAGATTACTTCATTTCGATTGTACCTTGTTTTATCGATGAGAAAAAAATAGGCAACGTTTCATTGATATGGAAGATGCCAAAGGGGGTGGCGGCTGGCGGGGCACAGGGCGCAACCAATCACAGCCGCCGGCGGCGAGCGGCGAGTGGTTGCCTTTCGGCGTCTTCAAAGATACCGCGGCACGTGTTTGTGTGTTGTGGCAAAGTACTTAGAGCGCGCGGCCATTAATGCCCAACTCACAAAATTTACATTTCTAAATTTTATTTTTTGAATAAAATCTGTTAACTTTAATGTTTTATTTTTTATTTTTTTCGTAATAGATACATCCTATACATACACTCTCCAACGCATGTCGGGTTCATTTTGTTAGAACTTATATATAATAAACAGGAATTGCACGAATTCAAATTCACCATGTATAAGTGTTATAGGTAATTCATAGCTTATACTACGTAAGTGTTGTTTCTTGTCTACTGCTTACTACTGCTACTGGAAAATCAGGCATTTTAGGCACACTACACAGGTATCCCTTTTGAAATGGTAAATCCTACTCGTGACGTAGTCGCTTTCCTTATTCGTTTTCGACACAGCGTTTTAAATAGCAGTTACCATACTATACCAAATGTTAATATCTTTGTACAAGTGTCGATGCGTACCCCATGCAGCTTACGTCATTCAAGAGATTTTCATATACCGGATGAGTTGTTTTATCATAAGGAAAAAAATAGGGCACATTCGGTAAGTGAAATAGAAGTTATTGGCGTAGGTAGTAATTTTTTTTTTTCAAAATCAATAATCTACCCACGCGCCTGCCGGAAATTGATAAGCGATTGGCGCAATTCCTAGTGGTCCTATCATGTGAATTTTAATTGGAGTAAGTAAGTGAAAGAGAAGGTATTGGCATAGGTGGTTTAATTATTTTTTTTCAAAACCATCATATAATAAAGCGTTAATTTTATCTTTTAACGGTCGCGTTTGTAGCGTATACCACATTCAATTAACCAAAGAAAATTTGGAGGAAATATGAGTTCAAAATAAATTTCGAATGATGAGAACCCTACAAATCATGCTAGTCGCATATCAATCTCCGGTCGCAGCGGACGTTTTTGAAAGAAAAAATTAAACTACCTATGCCAATACCTTCTATTTCAGTTACCTATCTAATTATACCCTATGTTTTTCCTTACGGTAAAAAAACTCAGCCGGTATGTTTTTTTTTTTTTTAAATGAGAGGGCGGCAAACGAGCATGCGGGTCACCTGATGGAAAGCAATCACCGCCGCCCATGTGAGGAGTTCCTTCAATTCACCATAGATCCCATAATCAGAACATGATTATGATGAACATGGGATCACTCTGGAAGTATGTCCGATTAATCCCCAGCAGGGTACATGTTTAAGTACTCGGTTTGGTTGGTGGTAGGGCATTTTAAATGTCCGCCTGGCTAGCTACCACCACCTTATCTAAATCTGCTGCCAAGCAGCAATGTTAATAGCATTGTTGTATTCCGGTTGTTAGAGATAAGATAGCCAGTCCTCCAAATGTGTTGGGGTTTGCGGGTCAGTACGTTTCCACCTTCGAATCTTCACTTAAGATCAGATGTGATTGAGGTCAAGTACCAAACCGTTGCGCATAAAAAAAAAATAATAAAAGAATTTCCCAAATCGTACCTCACCGTGATTGGTGTCGTTGGATAGATCATTCAACAATATTAGAGGTTATCATAAACAGTTTTTCGATTTAGGGATCCGTTTAAAAAATATGAAGCTTTATAGTGCAAATTTTTGTTAGAGTCGAGTGTTCCCCCCTAAGAGCTAACCCCTGTTACAAATACATTGGGCTATAAATAAAATGAAATGGCAATTATGTCCACACGCTATGGATCGTCATTTTCTTATCTAAACCATCAAACAAACCATTCAAACAGGTATTATTTCATTGTTCATGTTTCATTAAATCTCTTTTGTACTTATAGATAATTGAGATACTTAGTACTCGTGAATAAATTAGGTGTGGGTTGGTTATTCTTTATTTTATTTCAAATCCAAAGAACACAAATGGTATTGTACACTAAGTTTATATCACAGTAACATTATATAAATATTGGTGTTATACATACATACATACATACATAATGTCACGCCTGTTTCCCGTTGGGGTAGGCAGAGACCACAGACTTCCACTTGCTACGATCCTGACACACCTCTTCTGCTTCCTTCACTCTCATAAGGTTGTTCATACATGCTCGTCGGTTTAGGGTACTCTTGACTTGGCCTTTCTTTAAGACGTCCCCGATTTGATCATGGTACGTTCGCCGTGGTCTTCCCCTACCAACACTACCATCCACATTCGCTTTGTATATCTCTTTCGTAAGTCTTCTTTCATTCATCCTCTCCACATGTCCAAACCATCTCAGCATACCTTTTTCAATCTTTGTCACTACATCTTCATTCACACTGCTTAACTCCCTAATTACACTATTTCTGATTCTATCTTTCAGAGTCACCCCATTCATATATAATATAAATATAAATATTTATGTATGTTAATAAATATTTACACCCCATATAAATATTTATGTATGTTTATCCGTTATCTAGTATCCATAGCACAAGCTTTGCTTAGTTTGGGACTGGATGATTGGTGTAAGTGTCCGAAATATTATTATATTATTATTATTATTCATACTTCTCAATGATCTCATTTCCACTGCATTTATTCTACTTTCATTCTTCTTTTGCCATACCCAGCATTCACTCCCGTAAATCAGTGTTGGAACCAGCACCCCGCCATGAACAGCCAGACGAGCTTTTTTGGACACATTCTGGCTCCTCATAAAGGCATGCAGTGCTCCATTTACCTGATTTACGGCATTCACTCTTCTTTCGATGTCCTTCTCACACTTACCATCCCTTGTAAACAATGAACCCAAATACACAAATTCACGCACTTGCTCCACTTTTTCTCCGTCTATCAAAATATTGCAATTCGTCATACATACCCCTCTCTCAAATACCATAACTTTCGTTTTAATCACATTGACTTTCATTCCTTTTTCTTTCAAAGCCGTATTCATAAGTGTTACCATCTCTTGTAACTCCTCTTGGGACGACGCAAGGATTACTTGATCATCGGCATAGAGGAGACATTTGACGAGTAACCCATTCATTCTCAATCCACATTCATACTCTTTCAATATTTGCAGGCAACTGTCCATGAATAAGTTAAACAGCCATGGGGACGCAACACAACCCTGTCTAACACCTTTCTCGATGCTAAACCATTTAGTATACGCCCCATTAATCCTGACACAAGCACTGGAATCTTCATAAAGTGATTTCAGTGCTCGTATCAAGTTGCTGTCTACCCCATACATAGACAATGCTGACCACAATTCATTCCTCATCACTTTGTCATAGGCCTTTTCCAAATCCACGAAAGCGCAATAGACTTTTTGGTCTTTTGACAGGAATTTTTCGGCTATGCATCGCAAGGAAAAGACCTGATCCATACATCCCATTCCTCTTCTAAATCCTGCTTGTACGTCCCACATTTTTTCATCCGTCTCGGCAATTACCCTTTCAATTAACACTTTTGCATACAATTTGCCGACAATGCTGAGAAGGCTGATTCCTCTATAATTTTTGCAGTCTTGCTGTGATCTTATACACGGTGTTACGAAAATACCCGTAATGCTGAAAGGATTATACAGGACCGTCAAATTTCAGCATAATCGGTTTAGTAGTTTTTTGTAATCATGCTAAACTATTTAGTTAGATGATTGTATAGTTTTACTAGATGCAGTTTGGATTTGTATAGGAAACGCGTAAATGTGATTACCAATAAATATATAAATAAATATCTTTGCTCATACACACAGCGCCATCTAGCTCCACACTAAGCAACTAGGCTTGTGTTAGATATAGATACCAGATGGTTGAAAACTACCCAAATACAACGGTAGCGCACATCCTCTCTGCTGTCAATCAAAAGTGCAACCGACTCATTAGCTGCACCCTTGCATGGCTTGCAACTAATTTCCTTTTCTTGTAAATAACATTGACATTTATTTGTTTGCGTTAATGTTGAATTTAGGGGTGTTATTTACGACTACATTACATTTTGACAATTGTTTTTGTAATGTTGTACGATTGTTTCCGATGTTTTGCGATGCCCATTAGATAACTTGAAGTACTGTAAAAATAAGAGGCGCGTGCGCTCCTGTGTTATGACCAGCCATAAAGGAAAGACGGCTTGATCTTTTTCTTCTATTGTTTACCAAGACGACCACAGTGATAAGTGTTTACTAGGGATAAAAACTTGTTATTTAAATGTGACTTCCGAAACATACAGGTAAAATCCGTCACAAGACCACATAAACCAGTTTCGAACGAACGTACAGTTGAAACTCATAAAAAGTTCGGTATTTCATAATATTGTGTAGTAAAAGGCGATTTTAACGGACTCATTACGGTGTCCGTCAAAGGAAAAGTTGTGCCTACCCACAACAGTCGCGTGCCGACGCGAAATTACAACGTATACTAAAATGAAACAAGCCCATGGTTTTAGAGAATTGAGACCAACTAGAATAGGCATCTTGCACGATTTTTTCTTACACTTCGTCATGATCGTAGAACAACGGCGTATGGGACAATTCGTCAAAATCTATATTTATATACGAAACTGATCTAAAATAGGTCCTCTAAATAATAATTTCTTTTTTTTTTTTAACTCATAAAAATAGCGAAGTTACAGAATCGAACATCGGCGGATCTGGATCTTTTAACGTAGGACAAGGCCGTATCTGTTCATGCATCGTTGTACTTCGCATACCTTCCCCCCGCCACCCTCACTCCGCGCGACGGATGTGTAGTACCGACCGTGTTCCACGCAGGACCTCAAGTTATAGTTTTGAGAAGAGTTTATAACTTGTTGTGTTATTAAATTTGAATATTATGTTTTTATTTAACTAGCCTTGGTATGTTAAATTAAAATGTTTTTAAGAAGGTCAAAACGCTTACTGGATTTAGCGAGAAATAAGGAACAGAGGAATATTATTCACATCGAGGACAAGATTCGAAGTAATGTCTCAACTATCCGTGTTGCATTTCAGGTAAGAAATGACTATTCTTTTATCTCTAAAATTTATTATTAATAATATATAAAGCGCGATTTTAATATCTATAAAAGTGGACGTTTTATGGTATTTGCACTTTAAAATGACTGATCATCACAACCGTCTCTGTTGTAGGGAAATGAGAGACAAAAAACCCGTGACGGATAAGCACATCTGTCGTTGTACCAAAGTTTGTAGTTAAAAAAATATGTCCATTTATTAATAATATATATTGTTTCAGGGTTGTGTTATTATGATGACAAAGTAATGAGACTGTTAGCTGTGATTAATTCTTTTTGGTGACGGATTAACTTAACCTGCGCTATTCTAGGGAATTCTAAAGCACGGTTGATGAGAACCAGCATTGTACGTGGGACATTATTATGTCGGATGTACACAACTGACTTTATACTAGGGACGGATTTTATTTCTACGTCTTTATTCAATTTTAAAAATCATTAAACACTAAAATAAACGAATAAGTATAAGGCAATTGGATTATAATGTGCTTCTTTTAGACAATGTAAATATCAATATATATATTATTTATTAAAAATAATGAAATAACTGATCTTTTTGTATAAATAATTCCGCTAATAGAATAGTTCAATTCCTTACATTCGATCAAAGACACGCCTACACATATTTTCTGCCAAAGATGGAAACGCATCTCACACTACAATTTAAGTACGTTTAACAATGTTAAAAACATTTAACACCCTGGTTATTATTGAGAGGATGATCAGAACAGCTTGGCAAAAGTACGATGGCATTACATCTGTCGAAAAAGACTTGCATGGATTCAACAACAACCACAAAAAGGTAGTGGATGAAGGTGTGATCACGTCCGTATGCGAACATGTTAAGTCGTTCGTACCAATACATTCGCATTACTGTCGTTAGTCATCATCAAGGTTGTATTTAGATGGCAGTTTGAGTATTGCGCGAATATTTATTCTGTAAAAAGACTGGCTCAATCAGGCAAGGCATGAAAATCCAGCAAAAACTCTACGCCCATACGACGATATAGTCAACTCCCATTTCAATTTGACGTTCCATATTCCAAATAAAGATACATGTGACTAATGCCACGTTTTCAAGAATACTTATAATCCCTCCGACGTACTAAAATTGGAATATACTATGTTAAAGATCGGACCTATTGGGGAAATACATTAGGCGATGTAAAACCTACTTACCTATGCATAATATACCTGCTCTTACAGTTGGGTCCCGTCCCATACAGAGCACTGACAGACAAGTAGCACTGTGCTCATCGCCGTCCCGATCTCTGGTCTAATCCCACCCGTGGACTCACCAAATACCACTAATCGATGAATGGTCGTGTGTGAAGTGATCGTGATCTAACCAGCCTATGTGAAAGAGCTGGATTGCCTAAAACCCTAAGTGTCGGTAATGTAGGTAACGTAGGTATGCTAGGTAACATAGTGTTACTTTTGCGATTCTTCCCTTAGATATTACATTTATCCGGGCCCAGCTCCTTCACCCTACATACTAACCACCAACACAACAAAAAAGTTGCGCGGCAGTTAAAAAGCAAGGACAAAGATGATGGAGCTCAATCTCACGGTTTCATTGTGTGTGCGACATTTGATTTGCAGAAAGTTCTATCATGTGCACATGGTCAAATGAGCATTTTATACTACAAACGGAAATTATCTTGCTATAATATGACTGTGTTTTTGCTATGTGTGGGACGAGTTGCAAAACGTGGCTCACGACTTCATAAAAACATTTGCTGCAAAGGGGAGTTCAGTGTTGGTCAGGCAACTGTGCTGGCCAAAACAAAAATAGGATTATGTTTGCAATGTATGGTTTCGCGACTGAAAAATTCTTAGTTAAGGTAACTCATCGTTTCCTTGAAAGGGGACATACACAGAACGAAGGAGACAGCGTACACTCCGTCATTGAAAGAGCTGTGGTGATATACACTCCAGAAGAATGGAAGATTGTAATAAGATGGGCCAAGACTACTGATAAACCATACCGGGTTAGAGACCTTACTCAGGAGGATGTTTTTGACTTCAAAATGCTACTGTTGAATGAAAACTGGCCAAAAAGTAGCATGGAACAAAATTAGAGAGGTAGTAGTTGAATACAACTAAAATCTACAATACAAGTATGGTCTGGACGAGGAGCCCATGACCCTGGTCATTGGTAAGAAAACGAGAAACCGTGGCGATAATAATATCGTTATAAATAAAGCGATTCTTGCACATTCGGGTATCATACCCAGCAGAAATCACAACTTTTTCCAAGGGTTGCCGCATGGTCGGGTTGCAGAGATGGAATCGGATTATGATGAGTCGAGTCGTCTATTTTATAGTTATTGTATTACATTAGGTTGTCAAGAATACAATAATAAACGTTTAAGGCGGTCTATAGGTTTTTGTAGGTATTTACATTAGATAGCCTGTCAACATTTTGAAACTGTGCTACGAATTACACTTAGGGCCCTTATTACAGAATGTTACTCAAACAGAGAGAATAGTTAAAAAGGGACAGCTTTATGTAATTTGCACATCGGCATTTCTCTCTAACTATGCTCAAGCGCAGATCTACGCTTGAGCAATATTGGGAAATACGGTCCTTAGTGTTGTCGAGGAGATGATAAATGTTTAATCTTTGTTTGTTGCTTTTTTGATTTTAGTTTATATGGAAAGATATGTTATTATACCAAGAAGCTAGTACTGTTAATTTTTTCGTAATATATTATGCCTAGATAAGAAGACAAAGGTTTTCCTTTTGATAAATACATAATTATTAGACATAAATATAACATTATTTTATTTAATTCCTCCATCTTTCTTCAACATCCGACAAAAAGTCATTGCAGAGGTTCCGTAGAATACTGACTTAAAGAGACATACGTCTCAGTATAGATAGAAAGAAAACGCAGAACAACGACGTATTATCACATACATACCCGAGTTGTCTACAGAACAATGACGCATGTGATTTTCTGCAGAAACTGAGCATTTCAGGAGAACATTTCGTAGTTCATATAAAAATAGATCTCAACGTTAATAATATTCCCAAATTTCAAATATATCGGCTCAGTCGATTTTTGACAGTTGCAAAAAAACCGGTTTCTAACCTTCAAAACGCTCTCCTGGAAACTTGACAGTTTGCAGATCCGCCTTTGTTCGACGATTACGACGACTTATGTGACCGTGACTAAAAGAAATTTGGTTATTTTTAGTTCTCGAGGATTCTAAGAGATGGCGCTGTTTTATCTACTAAGAAAAGCGCGATAAAGTTGGGCGACCATATCTATAGTAGGTACGTAATCAATGATCTGAAAATATTGTTTTTAACTCCCTGCTAAGATTTAATTATGGGTTCCATTGCCAAATGATAAAAACGCCTTATCACTTGGTGGTTTCAGCACATAAAAGGAATAGAACTGAAGCACTACTCCTAGGCTGATGTCGTAGAGGATGTCCAAGAGTAGGCCACAGTATGAAGAAAATGAAGATGAGCCGGCGGAAAACTTGAAATCGTTGTCAGTGACAACTTTTATTTTTAAAGGTATCACGTACACAAATAACATGCTGATCTTTATATTGTTTATACATTAAATATATTTATACTGAATAAAATAGAATAGAAACAATAATAACAGAGAAGTATACGTCCAATCTTTTCAACGGTAAATTATGAACTGACTAAACAAATGGCTACGCTGAAAGAGAGAGAGAACAGGCAGAGTAAAATTTTTGAATTTAAAATATTATGACTTAACAAAAAAAGAAACAAGGAGAATACTGCAAAAAGAGAACCAACGAGTCGCAAGGCGTCTCGTTACAGAACCAACCTTCCACTTTACTGTGGATCTCGTAAAAGGAGAATATGGGACCAAATTACTACACTACGACTACATCATACGACTGTAAACTACATCATTGTACCTACCTATTCTAACACATGAAACTGTTTTGTGTACGACTTTTATCTGACTCGGTCCCAAACTCACTGTGTATATTTTCACACTTTATGTAAAAATAATATGTGTGTCGCTAAATGGGTCAAATAAACGATTCTTATTCTTAAATTTGTTTTTTATTTGTAAAATGGAATATTATTTCAAGTTTTCACTTGAAAGGTTTCCGTTTGGTACGAACCCCAAAAACATGTCCGCGCTACATTTTCGTTTATGTTCATCCTATTTCGGTGCCATGAATATTTCTGATGCAGTTGATGGAAGCTTGCACTCAATTCTCTCTGAAAAACGCATTTCAAAGGTAATCCGTTTCAATTTGGAATGAACCTACCATACATCACTCAATAAATTTACACAGCTATATGTGATACAAAATTTGACTTTATCCAAATGATAATTTTACTGTTTAAAAAAAGCTGAATATAAGGTCTAACAAAATTAACCCGACAAACGTTGCAGAGTGTATGTATAGGATGTACCTATTACGAAAAAAATTTAAAATAAAACATTAAAGTTAACAGATAAAAAAAAAAATAGAAATGTAAATTTTGTGAGTTGGACTTTAATGGCCGCGCGCTCTAAGTACTTTGCCACAACACTCAAACACATGCCGCGGTATCTTTGAAGACGCCGAAAAGGCGACCACAAGCCGCTCGCCGCCGCCGGCGTGCCCCGGCGCCGCCGCTGCAACTTGCTGTGATTGGTTGCGCCCTGTGCTCCGCCACCCCCTTTGGCGTCTTCTATATTTCCCCCTTTTCTCATTGATAAAATAAGGTACAATCGAAATTAAGTAAGTCTGTTAATTTGTATTTTCATTTGCACTTACATTTAATGTTTTTACGCGGAAACAAAATTTTTAAGGCTAGTTTTTTTTAATGAATATATTATTTTATTGTCATGTACGTGCAATTGCCAAAGTTTGTCGGGTTAATTTTGTTAGACCCTATATACAGGGCGTCCCAAAGTTATGGGACATGAAGGGGAAGTACCTTAAATATCGTAGATAGTGAATTTTGCTCAAAGAAGACTTTATGTTATTTTTAAAAGTTAGTAATTCTGCATTCATAGATTTTCTAAAAATTATTTGCTTCGGCTGGGAATCGAACCGACTCAAATGTGAAAAAAAAAACACCCTACTTTTATGATGCCAATCGAAAGAATAGCTAAAAAATAATAACTCTGCCTAAGTAACATAGTATTTTAAAAGAAAGGAACAACGTGAAATTAATCATTTTAATCAAATAAAAAACATACATGAAACTGCCGTAGTCAATTAAGTAGGTATTTTTTTGTAAATTAATTAATTAAATGCTCAAAATGTGATCCCTCTTGTCTTACGCAAATCGCCAATCTTTTAATGAGCCCGCTGCCTGTTGATTTTCTAATCATTTTATGGTGAACACTCGATGTGATATGGCACAATTCTGTTTGCAACTCGCCTACGTTCTCGTATCGCTTTTTGTATAGCATATCTTTCACGTATCCCCAAAAGAAGAAATCTAATGGTGTGAGGTCCGGGGATCTGGCCGGCCATCTAATCGGTCCATTTGTACCAATCCATGTAGGAAAACATTCATTTAGAAAATCTGCTGCTCTCCGACTATTATGAGCCGGAGCTCCATCTTGTTGGAAAATTAAGTTTTCTTGCTCCGCCGCGGAATGGTTTCTTATCTTATCCCTTAAAATTTGAAGTATTCCTAAATACTTTTCTGTGTTCAAGGTTCCTTGGTAAAAATGGATTAAGAAAACCCGGTTTTTTAAAAGTCCGCACCAACAGTTGAGTGAAAAACGCACTTGGTTATTAGTTTCAGTCACTCGTAGGGGATTTTCTTTAGACCAAATACGATTATTGTTGCGGTTATACATACCGTTATTGCTAAAGTTAGATTCGTCTGTCCAAATAATATTATCCAAAAAATTTGGATCTTCGAGCAATCGTGCCTGGATATCAAGACAGAAATTTTTTCTCCTTTCTGTATCGCCCGGAAGTAATTTTTGAACCAATCGTCCTTCAACATAACTCTTAAAACCGTGTTTTTTTAATACACGGTGTATTTTACTTTTTGAAACTCCAATTTCATGTTCTCCTTCTCTCACCGATGCTTTCGGAAAAGCCGAAAAGTAAATTAAAATACCAAGTTCTTCGTCGTTGATCGTATGGTTTTCTTGCTGTGGTTCTCTTGGGCGTTTATCGAAACGTCCCAGAGTTTTCAAATTGTTCACAAGCCTTTTCAAAACTTTACGAGACGGTATTTGTCTATCAGGATATTTTACGCCATACCACCGCAAACTTCTAGAGATATCTTTATCGTTCAAAAAATATGCTTCCATTAGATCAAAACTTACTTGATATGCCATGTTCGCAATAAATTAACACAATAACACTTGTGTAAGTGAATTGAGACTAAACAGATCAATATCCGAAAAACAAACGCTCGCACATACTGTTCCATTTTCAAATTTAAGAACAACATTTAAAAATATCACTTCTTTTTAAAATATCTTAAAAAGTATGCATTCAAACAAACGCTGTCATAAACTGTTCCATTTTCAAATTATAAATTATTTATTTTTGTTTTTAATTTGCCTTCTGTCTAGCTTACAGAGGACGTATTGAAATACAAGTTTTATCATTTCATCTACACGTGCACTTATAATAAGGAAAACTATGTTAGTACCTATTTTATGAAGTGGGTACTTATTTACGAATAATCAATGCTATCTTTGGAATGATAATATCGCTACTTTTCGAACGTCGTCGGCAATAAATAACTTTCTTGAAATTTGACTCAATCATTTTATGTTGTTCCTTTCTTTTAAAATACTATGTTACTTAGGCAGAGTTATTATTTTTTAGCTATTCTTTCGATTGGCATCATAAAAGTAGGGTGTTTTTTTTTTCACATTTAAGTCGGTTCGATTCCCAGCCGAAGCAAGTAATTTTTAGAAAATCTATGAATGCAGAATTACTAACTTTTAAAAATAACATAAAGTCTTCTTTGAGCAAAATTCACTATCTACAATATTTAAGGTACTTCCCCTTCATGTCCCATAACTTTGGGACGCCCTGTATAGTAACATGCGACTGATCTGACGTTACAATTTTTACATTAAATTTTTTTAGAATCCGATGAAAAACACACAGACACAGCGACGTAAAACGAGTTTTTGTTAAAATGCCGCGACAAATTGTAAATAGTAGATTATATAATAAGTGAGCAAAAAAATATTTTTACGGCGAGGGCGCTATTTTGAATCCAGAGCGAAACGAAGGATTCTAGAGTGGAATCCTTAGTGTTGCGAAGGATTTAATGTACATTTAGTTATATGTAATATTTTTACAAATTATGTAATGTTTGAGGGAAGGCCTATATCCCTGCAGTGAGATCTTTACGGGCTGAGATGATGATGATGATGATGTAATGTTAAAATGTGAACAAATTCTTAAGTGAAAAGTAGATTTTAGTAATTTTTTTTAAATTGAGGACGGCGGCCGGTGACCGGCAGCCATTACTTTTTTCATACAATATTATGGAGTATAATATTTTAGTTCGATCTCTTGGGTAGAATCGTGCCAAGGTGCCATATTATAAGTCAATGTAAGAAACATTACACAATACATGTTCAGTGTTCCAAATTCAAACCTCTTTTATTCCCTGTTCTAATGTCGCTTGGAGGAAAGTACTACTACTAGTAAGTAGGCGCACTTATTGAGGAACCAATCATCGTTTTTCGAATAGATAAGATGAAAAATTTGTCTATATTCCTTAATTTGATTATTATTAACTACCTCTATAAATTTCTAATTTAATCAATCAATCAATCAATCAAATACACTTTATTGTTTAAATAAGGAAGGTACATTTAAACTCAAATTAAAAATAATAGTCTACATATCTTAAACAGGTTCTTTTATATACATCATTTAAACATTTGTACAGTTTAATGCATCTTAAATCTGCTGTCGCCAGTATACAAAACTTAGACCGTTTGTAAACTAACTATGCTATTTACGAATTAACAATTATCCAAATTGCCTATGATACATAACACTTGTATTAATTCAACGTTAATTATTATATACAAGGTATTAGCTTACTTTAATATTATCAGTTACCAATAAACTTAATTTGACTCAAAGTTAGACATGCACTTGACCACGTCAAGTCACACACATACACAAATCAAATTATGTCAGTAACTTCAAGTTCTATCAATTACGGAGTACTTGGCTAGAATTTCTCTAGATAGTTGATCTAGAAATGAGATAGTTGTTTCTGGCTTCAAGCAGGCGACTAATCTCTTCGTTGGTGCCACAGAAGGCGATTAAAGGATCCATTTGGGATATGCCACAGAAGTGGACAGCAGTGTCTTCAGTATTTGTTGCTTTTCTATGTCCATTAGTTCGTTTGTCACTAATCTTTCGCTTGCAGAGTGACAAAGTGAAAATTGGTACAAGTTCGCAAATTAATTATACGGCGTCGTCTAGACGCGGTATGAGATCACAACCTTTATCCCAAATGGCGTGGTCTGAGATATCCCAAACATTAGCGTTTGGGTGTTCCAATCATTTATTTTATTTTTATTTATTGATTCACCAACAGATATTGCAGTAATGCAGGCACAACTTAATATATATAAAATAAAACAGAACTAAATCCACACCTAATTATAGGTAAATACAGCATGCACAATACAATAAATGCATTTTATGGGAAGTCCTACTGGAAACTATACAAAGGAAAAAATCTTTAGTTCAATTTACTTCACGGCCAGTGGATAGATCCTTAAAAGGGGTTTATTCCGTCCAGTGGCGCCATCATTGGATAAATTGAGATTTCTGTTTAAATATAGAATAAATAAAACAAAACCTTCTGACTTGCACTCGAGAAGCTTAGAAGATAATTATAAATAATACGCAAATCCCAGGTTAGAATATTTAGCTAGTTACCATCATCTTATCTAAATCTGCCACCAAATAGCATTGTTGTGTTCCGGTTGTCAGATAATATAAGATAGCCAGTCTCCCAAATGTGTTGGGGTTCCCGGGTCAGTGCGCTTCCACCTTTGACCTCATCTTCACTTAACATCAGGTGTGATAAATAAAGATAGTTTACGAAAACACAAACAAAATTTCATTGTAGAAATAAGCAGAACCTGTTGTGTCGTCTCTATTATGTTGTATCTGTATGTTTTTTTTCTCGTGTGCAATAAATGATAAATAAATAAATAAATAAATTAAAGAATTTTCATAGGTAATAAAGTTTAAATAATTACTTTGCACTGCCGTTTCCAGTGGTACTATCTCTGTGTAGTCACAATTTTCGCTTTGTTCAACTCCGGTCCTCAAAGCTGGCACTGTTGCAATATTCTATTGTTGAATTTTTAACTGTCCCAACTGACTTTTAAACTCGCTAGCATTGTTGAGTGAAAACTATTATTTAATTCTTTATGGTTTATATATCTACCCTCGTATTCATAAAAAAATTACAAACGCTTTATAAGCCGTTAAAGTATTAGGTCCTTACCTATGAAATTGGCGTTTTGTATGAAGAATTTAATTAAGAAGCGTACGGGATAGTCAAACTCTTGACGTTTTTAAAGCTAGAGTTAAAGAGCACTATCTTGAGGTCTCACGTCAAGTCAATTAATGCTATTAAATTATTCGAAATTTCGTAACAATATTTAAATTTAGCTTTTCATCTTGTTGTACAGGTTATAAGTTTCTTATAGGAATTTTTGTATGTAGTTTATGTATAGTATATATGTATAATAGTATATTATATATATTTATATATAATGATTGTATGTATGTATTTGTGTATTCATGGTGGGTAATTTTTTCGTTTAATATATTATTTTGGTTTTATTCTATTATATGATATTTTTAAAATTTTTTGTTTCTTCTGTTTCGTGTACACTTTATGTCTACCTTTTGCATCAAATTTCGCTCTCACGGGTATGCTGGAAGAGATTTCTTATAGAGATAAGTTCGCCCTTTGTACATTTTTCTTATATGTTTGTTAATGCCCATTTCTTGTGTGTCTAGTGTACAATAAAGTGTTAAAAAAAAAAAAAAAAAAAAAAAAATAGAATGTTTTCTCCATACAAACAATTTAGATTTTTTTTGGGAACGGCAAATCCAATTTTAGCTAAACTTTGTGTGTATTATCGGATAACATTAAGTTAAGTATAGGCAGCGTTAATTTTTAAAAGTAACCGCTTTATAAAAGTTTCAGCGAATCTAAGAAATGATTATGGGAAGCACATTAAAAGAGCTCTGTTCAAATTTTTTTTATTATGTGATTTAGCTTAGAAATTAAAAAATATTTCATGCGAAACCTTGAAATAATATTCCATTTTCCAAACAAAAAGCTAATTTGGATATAGTTTTGAAAGTCGCAGGAATTGGTACATATGATTAACGAAGAAAAAAAACTCCAATTTCATAAGTAAAGACCCAATATGTTTTGTCACTTTCTTTCATTGCAACATTTCCTTATGAACGACAGAGACAAAACATACTTTAACTAAAACAAGCGTTTGTAAATTTTTATGAATAAGACGGTTAGTATTTTATCCTCTGATATTATATTAAATTTGATTTAATACAAAATTTATAGCTATAGTTTCCAAATGAAATAAATTTTTGTAATTTTTGTTAAGTAAACCATACGCGAAAGTGGACTTGTTTTTGTAACTTCCACATCATTATGGAATATCAGAATGACTCCTTTTAATGAATCAGAAAAAGGGATGTTATAAGGAATGTCTTTATATTTTGTGTCTGTCACAGCATTGTAGCGCCAAAATAAGTTGGGGATATGGGTGTGACACAGCACCCATATCCCCAACTTATTTTAACATCCACCTTTGGCCTCATCTTCGCTTAACATCAGACATGGTTGAAATCAGCGCTATCTCTAATAAAAAATACGATTTGCTAACGGTTTTATTGGTCATTATGGAAACACTAAATGTGCTTTGTCCAGCAGTAGACGTCTTTCAGCTGATATGATATGAACCGCCTCCGTGGCTCAATGTAAACAACATTGGATTTACGATTCGGAGATCGCGGGTTCGATCTCCAGCAGAGTACATGTTTAAGTACTCGGTTTGGCTGGTGGTAGGGCATTTTAAATTTCCGCCTGGCTAGCTACCACCATCTTATCTAATACTGCCGCCAAATAGCAATGTCATTGAGGTCAAGTACGAACCCGTCGTATATATAAAAAAAAATGATGATGATGAAATGTGCGAAATTCAAAAATGCCTGTCTCAAACAAATGCCGGTTAAACCTTAAAATGCCTGTCATATGGAAACGCCAGCCACGAGTGCGTCACCAAAAATACATATCGCATTTTCAGTTCAAATCGGGCACGTATCCACGAAGTTTAATTGTGTCTATGTTACCCCTAATGAAGGCCTAAGCAATATTGATTAACCGCTATTAATTACTACCCGCAGAACTACTTCGGTTGTTCCAAACCCGAAATTACAGTTATCGAAATCCTCATTGGTCAGTGAAAAATAAATCATCCGACGTCCAAACCCCAAAGGGCTATTTGTTCATTGGGTTACGGGTGTCTCCCGGACAACCACCATAATTTATCCGGGATAACGGTAAGGATACGGGTCCAGCCAGGGTCAATCTCCTATTGGTAGACGACAGTTCCATCCCGGTTTTATCTGACCCGTTAATGGGATCACTGGACACTTTATTACTGTTTGAGGACAGTTGTTGGAATTGGTTATGGTTTGTATTTGAGTATTGCTCCGGTCTCGTAAGAATTCATATTATTGCAGATTGGCAGCAGGGTACACTGAGAGGGTGTGGGCATAAACCACCAGTGCGGATTGCTGGATTTGTGTTACACTAATGGCTACCTGATAATCAGTGTTAAGCCGCCCCAGTAGACCACCGACTTGCTTAACGATTGTCTTCAATTTAAAACAACCGGCACCGACTATTTAACTTGCCCTCCGCAGCACGGAAACACTGATATCAAATGCATAGTCTTATGAAAAATATGATTTTGTTTTGTAAAACAAAATTTTTGTAATGATATTTGTTATACAGGGTGAACTTCAATTCGTGTAATTCCCATTAACTGGTGACGTCACTCTTGATTACGAGCAACTTTCCCCGGAACCATAGTTGAATTCGATCAAAAAAAATTCTATTAACCATACAAAGTAAACATTCTGAAACCTCCTTTACTATGGAAATCTAACAATTCGGCTGGTAACTCCACTCCTAATAACGAACAACTTTCCACTAGGAACCATGCCGAATTCAGCCGAAAATTGTGGGTTTTCCATACTAAAAGTGATTTCAGAATGGTTTTTTGTTCGCTTCGGCTATGGTTTATAGAGGAAAGTTGTTCGTAATCAGACGTGGAGTCACCAGTAAAAAAAAAATATAGACATACACACCATGCCATCTAGTTCCACACTGAGCAACTATAGGCTTGTTTTGTAGATACCAGATAACCATCTCATGGTTGATATACTACATAAATACATTTTTTTGTTGTAAATAAATACTTATCATAAATGAAAACATCCATAACTCGGGTACACATGTCCGTTTTCACCACACAAACATATGCCCCTAGCGGGATTCGAACCCGTAACCTTTTGGTATAGTGGTCAGAGTTGCTAACCACTACACCAAACAGGTCGTCAAAAACGCCAGTAAACAGGAATTGCACGAATTCAAATTCACCCTGTATAAGTCTTATAGGTAATTCATAGCTTATACTACGTAAGTGTTGTTTCTTGTCTACTGCTTACTACTGCTACTGGAAAATCAGGCATTTTAGGCACACTACACAGGTATCCCTTTTGAAATGGTAAATCCTACTCGTGACGTAGTCGCTTTCTTCGTTTTCGACACAGCGTTTTAAATAGCAGTTACTATACTATACCAAATGTTAATATCTTTGTACAAGTGTCGATGCGTACCCCATGCAGCTTACGTCATTCAAGAGATTTTCATATACCGGATGAGTTTTTTTATCGTAAGGAAAAAAATGGGGCATATAATGAAATAGATGTTATTGGCATAGGTAGTAATCTTTTTTTTTTTTTTCAAAACAATAATATACCCACGCGCCTGCCGGAGATTGATGTGCGACTGGCGGAATTCCTAGGATTCATATCATGCGAATATTAACTGGAACTCATATTTTCTCTAAGTGTTTTTAATTTAATGATATAATTATGTGTAAAACTACAAACGCGGCCGTCAAATGCCACGACGTTTTATTATATTTTATGGTTTTGAAGAAACAAAAATTATACTACCTATGCCAATACCTTCTATTTCACTTACCTAATACGCCCTATTTTTTTTCTTACGGTAAAAAAATTTATCCGGTATAAATATTGCGATCTCTTTATTGCAATACACATAAATGATACTTGGGGCACAAACAAATACATAGGTGAGCTTATCTCTAAAAGAGAACTCTATCATCCGAACTTACAAGTGGTCAGAGATGTATAATGGGGACGGAAAACTACATACAAACAATGGTACAATAATATTACACAAACTTGACCTCAATCACACCTGATGTTAAGTGAAGATGAGGCCGAAGATTTTAACTATACAGGCTGAATTTTACCGTACTGTTTCGTAATATAGTATGTGTTTTTTTTTTTCAAAATGAACAGGTTTGGTTACTGTCTAGGAATTTTACAAAAATCCAATGATGCACTTTTTATTTTTCATCAAAATCGACCCCAGACTCCTTTGAGTACTTCTCGCTATATCCTTATAGTTTCGGATTTGGCCATGCACGCCCATTTGAAAAATTCCAAATTATATAATATTATACAATGTGATAGGGGTGGTACTTCTAACCCGTTAAGGCTCAGTACTACATCCAAAATCATCGACATCGAAAATAATATGGGGGGTGAAAACATATCAGTGAAAACATAAAAAAAGTGATTTTAAATCACAAAATAATTAAGTAATAATTTTTTTTTCTTACCAAAATAATCTCAAACATACAAAACAAAGTAATTGATTAGTTAGCCAGTATCATTAGGTACCGTTTGCCAATTTTTTTCATGTTTCTACGACGTATGAAACCTTTGATATCGCATAAAGTATCGAGCGCGCCGCAGTACATTGAAAATAAAATAAAAATGGTCATAAATTTAGGGGGAAGGGGGCTGGACCCCCCATATTATTTTTTTTGTCGATGGATTTGGATGTAGTATTTAGCCTTAACGGGTTAGAAGTACCACCCCTATCACATTGTATAATGATAACAGAAATATTATTGAAAAATACATTAAATATTCATTGACCACATGACATGACACAATAAAGCTATCGCATCACAACGCTGGTTGGTTTCACTTTGAGATGAGTCTATTACTCGTATACGAGTAGGATATAAGTTAGCTCATACTAATTATTGTATTCTTTATTGCACATAAAAAACATGTTGACAATCAGTCGGAAATATTGTACAAAGGTGAGCTTATCTCTAATAGAGATCTCTTCCAGCCAACCTCAGTGGTGGTTAGAGCATTGTGCGGGACGGTGAAGAAAAAGTGCAGTTACGGAAGGACAAATATACTATACATATAGATATATAATATAATATGTTATTTACATACATACACTACTAGAATACCGAAATACACTTAGTTATAAAATTACACGTGATTATTAGTAAACTATATAATATAAATAAATAAATATCACATATATAAGTACATAATTATATAAATATATATCTTAAATCATGATAGAATGATAGTGCTCTTTTAGCCTCTTCTTGAAAACTTGGACGGAGGGACTCTCTCGGATCTGTGCAGGAAGCTTGTTCCACAACTGTGCAGCTCGTACTGTGTACGATTTAAAAAAGAAATTGGAATTTGACAAGGGATAGGTTAGGGTTTTAGTTAAGCAAGGACGTCTGGATCGGGAAGGAGGATTATGATAAGATCCATAAAAAAAATATATAAAAATTTGATGAATGATAATGAAAGATCGCAAAATTATTATAGATATTAGACTGACTATAAAAATGATAAAAGTGTTTTTTCAAGAACTAGTTAATTGATCAGTCATCTTAGAAGCCTTGCGGTTTCTCGGCCTTGCCGGGTGTATGTTACTTGCTATCATATTACGCCTCGGCCCTTCGTTCTTAAATAACTCTGTGGTAATCTTTATAGAAACCTTAACAAGGATCACGTTACAATATTTACAATGCAAAATGTTCGCCTAACTGGCTATCCTCTACCCCCGATTGTCTTTATGTTGCAAGGATTATAAATTTTAGCATAACGAGTTACTCGTAGTTCCTTGATAGATATATCTTTCTTCAATTTAAGAGCTATGCTCTTGTCGGTGGAGTCCTTTCCATACACTTCTCTACATTCCCCCTTCTCTTTGACTTCCTGATACGACACGGCATTTACGTTTTCCTTTACTTGTACCATATATGTTACAGCTAGCGATGGCATTGTACATACCTGATGGGTATACAGGGCGTCCCAAAGTTATGGGACATGAAGGGGAAGTACCTTAAATATCGTAGATAGTGAATTTTGCTCAAAGAAGACTTTATGTTATTTTTAAAAGTTAGTAATTCTGCATTCATAGATTTTCTAAAAATTATTTGCTTCGGCTGGGAATCGAACCGACTCAAATGTGAAAAAAAAAACACCCTACTTTTATGATGCCAATCGAAAGAATAGCTAAAAAATAATAACTCTGCCTAAGTAACATAGTATTTTAAAAGAAAGGAACAACATAAAATGATTAGATTTCTTCTTTTGGGGATACGTGAAAGATATGCTATACAAAAAGCGATACGAGAACGTAGGCGAGTTGCAAACAGAATTGTGCCATATCACATCGAGTGTTCACCATAAAATGATTAGAAAATCAACAGGCAGCGGGCTCATTAAAAGATTGGCGATTTGCGTAAGACAAGAGGGATCACATTTTGAGCATTTAATTAATTAATTTACAAAAAAATACCTACTTAATTGACTACGGCAGTTTCATGTATGTTTTTTATTTGATTAAAATGATTAATTTCACGTTGTTCCTTTCTTTTAAAATACTATGTTACTTAGGCAGAGTTATTATTTTTTAGCTATTCTTTCGATTGGCATCATAAAAGTAGGGTGTTTTTTTTTTCACATTTGAGTCGGTTCGATTCCCAGCCGAAGCAAATAATTTTTAGAAAATCTATGAATGCAGAATTACTAACTTTTAAAAATAACATAAAGTCTTCTTTGAGCAAAATTCACTATCTACGATATTTAAGGTACTTCCCCTTCATGTCCCATAACTTTGGGACGCCCTGTATAGATAGGAGAAGGATGCCTGGACTATTTAAAGTACCAAGAGGCAATACAAATCTTTTAAATAAACGGCCAATGACACGAGCACTACACACACTCAATGAGATAGCAGACAGAACAGATATTATCATATGCAGTATGAGCGAATTTCAAAAAGTCGCGATAATTGTACTATGCTATTTAGTATAGGTAGATATAGTTGGTATACATAATTGTCATTAGTTAACTATCGCATTGGAGTAATCTGTAATGATAGTTATAAACTTGGTACATAAATAAATAAATGTTCTTGTAGGCCTTCCTCTTCCCCTCCATTTTTCCTTCAATGATGTTCTTGATAAAGTTGTGTCGTATCGTCTTTCCCCTCCTGTTTTCAATGATCTTCAAAAACACTCTCTTATTAACCATGTGCAGGATCTCTTCATTGCTCCTTCTTTCCATCCAGCTTATTCTCTCCATTCTTCGCCAACACCACATTTCAAATGTTTCTAATTTTCCTCTATCACGTTGTGATAGATATATGACTCCCATTTGGGTAGCATTACATACAGTTATAGTATATGTATTTGTCGAAAGCCGAATGAGAAATGTTTTAATTTCAACCTCGTCCATTCACGATTTCAATTTTACACTAGCCAACATTCGAAAAATCTCTTGCGCAAACTTCATTTCGCGCCAAAATATGTGTGCATAAGTTTATATGCAACGAGCATACATTCCACGTGATATATGTCGTAGGGCGGTTGTAACTTTCTGCCATAACTAACACCGATACACACAGCCATCTGCAAAATGGCGATTCAATTCTTATATGAAATGAACGGCAACTAACAAATATCAAATTCATGTATGACACAAGAAATACGTTAGCGTTTAATGCTTAAAACAACATTTATGATTCACCTTTCGAAATATATAGAAGTGCACATGTGACTTCTAGTCATTGAAGGGTTCAAGTTGATATATATTTTTTGGTGTAAACTCCTTAAGTCGCCGTTTAAGATACCCACAGGAAGAGATTAGGTGGGGGAATTCTTTTACGTGCCAGAAACCACACTGCACCAGGTAATGAATATGATTAGTAAAATTATAGCGCTAAAAGTAACGTTTTAGAGGGAAAAAATTTACACACTTAAAGCAAACCAAGCAAATTGCAATGTCGACTATGCCTAATTTTTGCGAGCGCTAACCCGACCAATACAGCCAGTAATACTCAGGGGCATCTTTATCGATAAAAAATCAATTCCACTAGTTAAAATTTTGTAAGCTAAAATTTTGACTTAAATATTTAAAAAAATTTGACTCCCTTCCGGCGTCAGTCTTTCCTGAATCCTACAACCTTGGGATATTCAAGAGCAGAGTGAATAGGCATCTACTGAGATCGCGTGCTTCATCTTCGGCCAAATCGTCACTTCCCATCAGGTGAGATGGTGGTCAAACGCGTATCCAGTAAATCATAAAAAAGAAAAAAAAAACTATCTTCTAAGCGTTAGTTCATCAAACATTAGAGTCGTATGTCACAGGCGTACACAAGAATAACGAATGAGGTGTGAACAGTGAACAGCTATCCGCACCAGAGTTGCAGCTAAACTTTTATACGTGATTTCACTTCATATTTTAGTTGTGAAAGTTATGCTAAGAGCAATTTGTTTAATGTGATGGGGGGTGGTTTACGGAAACACAGCCTTATAAGTGCTGATAAGTAGTTTCCTATGGACATTTAAGATAAGAAATCTAAATCATCTAATGTCATCATCAAAAGTTCTTTTCTTTCAAAAGTCTTCTTTCTTTCTAAAGTCAAAGGCGACCGATTGGTATAGTGGATAGTGACCCTATCAGCGAAAGCAACGATTGCCGATTCGAATCCCGTGAGGTGTGAATGTTTGCATGATGAATACGAACATTTATTCCCGAGTCATGGATGTTTATATAAATATTAATGTATGTTTATCCGTTATCTAGTATCCATAGCACAAGCTTTGCTTAGTTTGGGACTAGATGATTGGTGTAAGTGTGCGAAATATTTATTTATTTATTTTCTGAATCATCAAAAGAAGAGTATGCAGGTCCAATTCTGAGCGTCATAGAAAATTTAGTATTCGATTCGGTTGGTAGTGCCTAGGTGCGTAATTATGATAAATCTACTGTGATAATTGAAAAAACTGCAATTTTCAGCCTTTGCACTATAAAATTTTGTTCATAATGCGGACTGCTAATTGTATTGTATTGTATTTATTCGTCAACAAAGTCATTGTGTTCGAAATTATATAACATAAAAAAATAAAATCAAATTATAAAATATGGAATAACTTATCAATAACTAGGATTAATTTATAAAATTATGGAATAAATTATAAAACATAGTCTAATTTAATTGCATCAGTACAAACACATAAAATCTAATTATAAGCACAACATTAATCATATTAAAAGTCACCTAACAATACATAAAATAACTAATATAAAATTATTGTATGGAATTCCCTGTCGGCGTTCCCCAATCTTGGTTTCCTTCGTTTCATCGATACGGGAATGCAGGTTTATGCATATTTTTTTTGAATGCACGACAGGTTCGTACTTGACCTCAATCACACCTGATGTTAAGTGAAGATGAGGTCGAAGGTGGAAGCGTACTGATCCGGAAACCCCAACACATTTGGGGGACTGGCTATCTTATCTCTGACAACCGGAACACAACAATGCTATTTATTAACATTGCTGTTTGGCGGCAGATTTAGATAAGATGGCGGTAGCTAGCCAGGCGGACATTTTAAAATGCCCTACCACCAACCAAACAGAGTACTTTTAACATGTACCCCGCTGGGGATCGAACCCGCGACCTCCGAATCGTAAACCCAATGTTGTTTACATTGAGCCACGGAGGCGGTTAAATAATAATTAAAGTAATCATGATAAATCTTCTGTGATAGATAATTGAAAAATAGGCCGATTCAGTTCAACTGCAAGATTTTTAAATTCAGCCTTTTCACTATAAAATTTGAGGATAATAAAGAAGAAAAGCTAGGAGTATAACTTTGTTCATAATGCGGACTGCTAATGTATGGAATTCCCTGTCGGCGTTCCCCAATCTTAGTTTCCTTCGTTTTACCGATACGGGGAAGCAGGTTTATACATATTTTGATGATGATAAGACATTTGCTACCTAATTACTGCTGGATATAATCCCCTCACCAGAAAATTTAACAACAAAAAGGGTGTGTAATATTTATCACGCCTTTCATAATCTGGGATGTCTAAACCACAAGCCGCTCCAGCAAAGCCTTTCAACATTAGAGGTTTATTTAGATGGTTGAAGTAACTGGCGCCAGTACAGCCTGGCTATACAGATGCTGTAACGCAATCGTGTTAAGTTTTTCATAGCAACATTAAAAGACGTTATAGATACATATATTAGGTCCTTACCTATGAAATTGGCGTTTTGTATGAAGAATTTTATTAAGACTGTTTTCTCCATACAAACATTTTTGATTTTTTTTTTGGGAACGGCAAATCCAAATTAGCTAAACTTTGAGTGTATTATCGGATTGCATTAAGTTAAGTATAGACAGCGTTAATTTTGAAAAGTAACCGCTTTATAAAAGTTCCAGCGAATCTAAGAAATAATTATGTAAAGCACATGAAAAGAGCTCTGTTCTAATTTTTTTATTATGTGATTTAGCCCAGAAATTAAACAATATTTCATGTGAAACCTTGAAATAATATTCCATTTTCCAAATAGAAAACCAATTTGGACATAGCTTTGAAAATCACAGGAATTGGTACATATGATTAACAAAGAAAAAAATCCCAATTTCATAGGTAAAGACCCAATATATATATAAGAAATTAAAAGACGACCGATTGGTGTAGTGGATAGTGACCCTGTCGGCGAAACCAACGGTTGCGGGTTCAAATCCCGCGAGGGGTAAATGTTTGTGTGATGAATACGAACATTTATTCTTGAGTCTTGGATGTTTATATAAATATTTATGTATGTTTATCCGTTATCTAGTATCCATAGCATAAGCTTTGCTTAGTTTGGGACTAGGTGATTGGTGTAAGTGTCCGAAATATTTATTTATTTATACTAGAAACTAGAAACAAACGTACGTAAATTGGGGCCAAGGCAAGAAGAAGATGATGATGGTAAAAAATATTCTACTACTACTTTGCCTCTACGTACTATATACACGTATACTAAGGAGTATACACCTGTATCGAAAAATGTTGCAAGAAAATTAAGTTTTCCTTAGTGACGCAATTGCTAGGCTGCATTTTAACTTGTAGATCCATCAGGTGAGATTGTAGTCAAACGCGAAATCAGTTTTTTAATAGATAGATAGATAGATCGTTTATTTGTATCTCCAGTCACACACATACCATAAGTTCCAAAGCAATTGGATAAACATATTTTATAACAATTCATAAAAGTAACATCAGGATACACTAGAGTATGTGTGTGCTACAACCGTACAAATGGGTCATAGCTCAGTGTGTAAAATTGCTCAGAGAGCAAAACACTGATTTCCAGCTATTACCCACGAGGAGACACTGGTACAAAAGAGAACAACCAGACAAGCATATTTTACTGTGCGCATCAGTAAATAATGTCACGTAGGTATATGTGTATTCATGCATTCATCATTGCAGGAGCGTTTTTTGAATTTGGAAGATTACAACGCTCCAGCAATGTTGTATGAAACGGTGTGCTGGGGTTATTATATACTCGTTGATTGGATCTCTTTTATCATTCATGGCATACCAAAATCTCTTTGCTTAGTACAAATTACGTTCACGTGGCTGTATGCGTAAATGCGTTTGCCTTTCGGCACAGATGATAAATAGAAAATCGGCGGCAAAGCTGAAAATTCGTCTTGATTTGTTATTTAAATATCTATTATTTCCCTGCATTCTTTTGAGAAAAGCACTCTATATGCCTCGGCGGAAATGGCAATTGCCTGTCTCGTATTAGTGAAGTCCTCGCCTACGGCTCGGCCTGCAAACTTATACTCGACCTGCAATTGCCTATTTCCCGGCCTTTGCAATAATGTACTATTATTTATTTATTTTTATGCACAACGGATTGGTACTTGACCTCAATCACACCTGATGTTAAGTGAAGATGAGGTCGAAGGTGGAAGCGTACTGACCCGGAAACCCCAACACATTTGGGGAACTGGATATCTTATCTCTGACAACTGGAACACAACAATGCTATTCACATTGCTGCTTGGCGGTAGATTTAAATAAGATGGTGGTAGCTAGCCAGGCGGACATTTAAAATGCCCTATACCACCAACCAAACCGAGTACTTAAACATGTACCCCGCTGCGGATCGAACCCGCGACCTCAGAATCGTTAATCCAATATTGTTTACATTGAGCCACGGAGGCGGTTACTCATATATACGGTAAGTAAACTTATAGAGAGGCCATTTTGGCAAAAATTACAGTTATGTAAAAGTATGTTTTATTATTTTATTTCTAATTTATCATCTCCACAAATTATAACAGCGGTATGTTTTAAAACCAATATTCCAAAAATTTATATTAGAAAAAGGAAAAACCTTTACAGTAGTCTACTTTAAAGCGCATTCTGACATGCCTAGTTCATAAGCGCAGCCCACCAGTACTGACGCCAGCAACTATACCCGTCTAAATCAACCATAATGATCCAGCATAATTTTGTTCTGCACTGAATTTTCTAGGTTATTTTTTCGGGCTTGCTTAAGTTGTTATAAGTATGCGGCTTGGCTGAAATTAAGCTGAAATTGAATGACCCTGACCTGGTTATTATGATCAAACAATGTTTATGGCTGCCCAAGGAACAAAGGATTGACCTAGTAGAAATATTCAAGCTTACCTCAGAGGGGCTTTTTAACCACCCTAAAACGTTCAGCAAGAATTAATGAGCGATTTCTTATACTAAAGCCGGTGTTATTAAATAAAGGGACGATAATAGGATTTCTTTGTTGCAAATATTTCATCACATCAACAGTCTATTCGCTAGCTTGTCCTGGAACGATTTGTCGTTAGCGTCAGGATGGCTGGTCACCACTCGTATTCAGCTTCGAAATGGTTCTGGAGAGTTGCTACCTAGTTGCTACTAGTTGCTACCATTCGTTTAATAGTTGCTACCTACGCATTTTGGAAGCTAGACATCAGACTGACATCAGAATGGCTGGTCACCGCAAAAAGTATGCGGTGACCAGCCATTCTGATGTCAGGATGGCTGGTCACCTATCCGGTGAGCACAAACTGAGCACTTGAATCGATTTTTTTTTCACCAGTAGTTGCTACCAGGTTGCTACCTTCAGATAAATCACATTTGGATAGCTGGTTAGTGATTGCTAATTTTTCAGAGCTAAGCTTCGGGTAATAATCGGGCATCTTATCACCAAACTTATAATTACTTATACAAAGCAATCCAAAATCAGAGGGGTGATCTCTGACATTACTATGCCCTTAGTGTTATATATTAATTCGTATATAGTTTTCAAGGCGGACGTGCTATGTGGCATGCAATAGAACATTCAAATTGAATCAGATTCATGGGAATGTATTAGATTTCATTTTAAATGCAACCATTTTTGACTATAGGTCTCCGTTATCGAGGTATATGTAATTGAAAAACTAAGAAACGAAAGTAGATAGACTCCTGTTAATATTAGCACAGCTGCACGCTCCTCGCTTCCTAAGTCCCAGACGTTTTAGTAAGGTTATTTCTAAGCCCCAACTACTATTAACACGTAACTTGTTACTAAAAAATGTCATCTTACATTATTCTTCATTTAGGAAATTTTAGATAGATACTAAACACAAGTCTTTCCTGAATCCTACAAGCTTGGGATCGTCAAGAGCAGAGTGAATAGGCATTTACTGGGATCGTGTGCTTCATCTTCGACCACATCGTCACTTTCCATCAGGTGAGATTGTGGTCAACGCGAACGCGAACGCAAAAAGAAACAAAGAAATAGTTATCTGATAGTATTACTTGCTTTTAAATGTATTAACATATAAATTTGGTTAATCAAAGAAACTATGTTACAATAATTAGTACACCCTTTTATAACATTAAACCTGAGAATATCATTAATCTAAATGACAAACAATTTAAAAGTTATTATAAAATTTGTGACTACTTGAATGACAAAAAGATTGATATACTTTGCCCAGCTCCCAAAGAAAAGAACAACGATCCTGTGGGTTTCTTTTTCCAAATTTTTCCCACAGATGATTTTCCTTTCCGAAGTGGTAACTTGGATATACTACCTGACAGAGAAATGGTTACGCCCTATTTTTATTTCTAATAGATTTAAATTGACATTCACAAGTGATATCATGTATCTTACAATGAATTTTTTTTTTTTATGCACCACGGTTTCGTACTTGACCTCAATCACACCTGATGTTAAGTGAAGAGGAGGTCGAAGGTGGAAGCGTAATAAAAGTTTGAAGTTTATATGAATCACTAATTCAGAATGAAATTGATGAGTTAGATGCCATATACGGTTTACTCGAATTACCAATAATTATTCCATACCATCACACTGATAGAACATTAGATCCTGAACCATACTGTGACATAGTAAAATATGTTCTTACAAATATACTACTCTTATACTCTCAGACATAATTAAAAATTTAAAAGATAAATTTCCAAATATTCCCGTCTAGAGCCCATTGTTGAGCATTCCCTAATAGGGCTAGGTATAAACCTAAATAGCTCACAGGTAGTTATTTTACCTTTCCACATTAAACTAGAAACAAGACCTTGTTATTGCGTGCGACTGGAGACTAAAGCATTCCTTAGACGACAAAGGATGCAACTTAAACTTACAAAGGAAAACATTACAATAGAGATAGAAAAACTAATGAACCTATGCGGCGACTGAAAAGCATGCAAAGGGATCGTGTGGCTTGGATCCCGATATTCCTCTCTTTAAGTCTACATGGTCAGGGGAGGTATTAAAGGAAAACAGGGCACGTTTAGTATTTAGAGCGATATTTATTAGAATGTTATGGTAAAAAACATAAGTTCACCACCATCAGTCTCCATCGTTTTCTTCGGTCAGTGGCATAATAAACATAAAGAGCCAGACCCAAGAAGTCTACAAATAATAGATAACATTGGTCAAAGTTCAACGTTGTCCTATCCTATTCTAGCTATCGAGCCTTAAGCCACCACAGTTCAATCCCTAAAAATTCGGCTCACGAATCGAGCAAGTCGAGTTTTGATCTTCTAGCACTTTGGCTTATTGTGATCAGCTTATTCTAATCCGTTGCTGGTGTGATCCGCTGAACCTAAACTGTAGCTCTCTAATTTCAATCAGTCGGGCATCTCATACTACATTTGGACACGACTCCAGAACCAGTTCTCCTTAATCCATTTGTTTTGTCGTTGCCGTTAACTGCCTAGAGTCCTCTGCGCAATGTCAGCGACTTCCGCACTTGAGCAGATGTAGCTGTTTTCAAATTTCTGATATTATCTGATACAGCGAACTCTTTACGCGTACAATTCCATTAGAATCCCCAGGCAGGTTGAAATATACTCAACAATTCCCAAACTTAAGATCCAATTGTACGTAAATGTCGCCAAGCTATTTCGCCTTGCAAAGGGACAACGTAAAATATGCAAAGCTGACCACCAACCTTTACAAGTTGAAAAGCCACTTTGGAATGAAGTACATGGATCCATAGGGAATTCCCAGTGATAGGAATTATTGTAATGGCTATCCGACAACTTCACCGTTGAAAGCAGACTGAAGATTAAGAGTTGATAGGTCTTTTTTTTTTTTTTTTTTTTTTATGCACGACGGGTTCGTACGTGACCTCAGTCACACCTGATGTTAAGTGAAGATGAGGTCGAAGGTGGAAGCGTACTGACCCGGAACACAACAATGCTATTAACATTGCTGCTTGGCGGCAGATTTAGATAAGATGGTGGTAGCTAGCCAGACGGACATTTTAAAATGCCCTACCACCAACCAAACCGAGTACTAAATATGTACCCCGCTGGGGATCGAACCCGCGACCTCCGAATCGTAAACCCAATGTTGTTTACATTGAGCCACGGAGGCGGAGGTCTCTAGAGCTACATCCCCCTCTGTCATGTGCATGCGTATATCAGTCTATTAAACACTGGTATTTAAGTGCCATAATGCCAGCAGTTTAATTGTAACTTTAGATTATGTTGCTTAACTTTGCTATTTAAAGGATTCATCATCATCATCATATCAGCCACACGATGTCCATTGCTGAACATAGGTCTCCCCCATAGATTTCCAGAGCGACCGGTTGGAAGCGTCTTGCAATCTGCGACTTCCTACGACCTTCATCATTTCGTCTGTTCACCTTGTGAGTAGATATAGAGGATTAAGGTTTGGAGGGGTATCATAGCATAAAATAGCATCAGATGTCAAGAATGTACGTACAAATTGCGAGTGCATGGCCATACCGTTGGTAAGTTTCTAGAGGGGTTATACAAAATGACGGTCCATTAATTGATCATTAAAAACAAGAAAAGTATATTAAGGCGGCGTGCAGCGCATTAAGCCACGATACGATCACAAATTACCTCATCTTTTTTATCAGCCCAGCGGATTAGTCACTTGAAGTAACAAACCCGCCTCCACACTCCCCCCCACATATCTCCTATAGTATATTGAAGGTAGACGGTACCCTTCGTGGTTTTACTGCTACCTTGAACCCCGAACCAATTAAAGAAAAAAATAAGATGTGGATTCCTACTTAGGAAAAGCAACTTCCTACATTCCCCTCGGCCAATGGGAGTGGAGCCAATGAAATGCAAAACGGCACTAATGTCAATTCTATAGAGAAGGAGGTCGGGGGAATCCCGGCCCCTGTTTTCGTGTACACCACGGACTGCATCTAGATGGAGTAAGGGGACGGTAGCAAAAGGCTACCTCGAGTAAAAGTGCCAATAAGAGTGATAAAAATGCTTGAAAGCTTGGAAATTTTGTGGCTTCGAGACCAGGTCTTTGTAGAACAGCTGACGGACTACTGAATTTAGACCGTCAAGCGCTTGAAGTGACAGTGCGTTGGACTGGTTGCCCTTGAGTTCGAAAGACCACACACCGGCCAGCAAGCCTACGACGTCCACACAGACGTTAAACGCTTTTGTGTCTGCAAATCTTGCCGATTTTACTTTCTACAAATATTGTTAATCTTTAGTTTTTATAATATATAATTATTTTTTTTGTTATCTCCATATTATTATTAATCATTGGAAACTCAATTCTATCCGATTTATTCTTAGTGGAAGCCTAATACATCTAAATGACATGTACAAATATAGGTATAGCTAGGTTAACCCTCTTAGCCTCCTCATTTTTCACACCACCTCAGAGATGACTGAAAAACAGCGCTGAACGACACTTGCGGCGATCCAACAGCACCAGCTGAGATATCTCCTTATGCTTTTAATTATGTATCTTCTTTTTACCCGACTCCCCAAGGAAGGAGGGTAATGTTTTTTACTATAAATTTGTTAATAATGAATGACAAAAATAAACAAATTTTTGATTTGATTTGACTTGAAATCTATGGGGAAGTCATTATTCAACATTAAACGTCCTGTGGCTGATATTATGATAATGAAGTAATATATTTGTTCTTTTATTTGCAGTTTGTTATTTACCCCCTTTTAAAAGGGCTTAGGACCCGATTTCGTAAGACATATAAGCGAAATCCATTTGTGCGACGCCAGATAATCGAAGTGCCATATGAACGAAACGCCATTTAGCCGATGGGCCATTTAATCGAAAAGACAAATATGCGAAAATCATAAGATCGAATTGTGTGATGAGTTCGGAAATATTACAAATAGGTCAACCTAACATCGAAGGTTAAGGCGGGAGCGAAGCTAGCTTCTGAACCTAACCAACAGTGTCGGGGTGCCCCGACCCATATTGCTCGCTCGCTACAGATGGCGGTCTGTACATTCGATCTTATGGCTTTCGCATATTCGTCTTTTCGATTAAATGGCCCATCGACTAAATGGCGTTTCGTTCATATGGCATTTCGATTATCTGGCGTCGCACAAATGGCTTTCGCTTATATGTCTTTCGAAATCGGGTCCTAAACCTCTTTTAAAATCGTACTAAATCCGCTCCTGGAAAAATAGATATCCAAGGGATACTTTCAAACAATTTAATACAGCTTAAAGACTAACTCCTTTGTAAACTACGTATTACAAAAGTTTCATAACAAACTAGGTACCGTTTCCAACTTCGAAGATTTCAACCATAAGGTATTAACTTTTGCAAAATGTTTTGTTGTAGTAAATACCGGTGTTGAACATATAAATTTGAGGACGAGATGGAGGAGTAATCTTATCATAACATAGGTGGCGCCTGGGAAGACACTTTTGTATTATGCGCAAACATTCACACTGTTAAGATTTATTGTTACACTTGTTACAGCGCTAAGGTTACGTTCGGGGCATATACCTCTAAACAAGTTCGCCTTTTTAATGAAGAAAGCTCCCTCTCCTGAATGTTCAGTGTGTGGTATTGTGGAGGACGTTTTGCATATCACTGGGGAATGTGTGCGAAACGAGGACATTAGATGCCAGGTAGTAGTGATGGCCGAACATTTTAAAGAGATCGGTGGTTGTAACGGTGTCTTGGCATGTCCGCTATCGGATACTGTCAAGATACTGTACAAGATGGTGTAGACAGGTATAAACAGACGACAATGATCGGCTGTCTATATCTTCTTGCTTCCGATAGATGAAGGCCTAGTATCAGCTGTAGGGAACCATAAGAAGGCACAATGGAGTGACATAGTCAAATTGACTAAACTCCCTAAAAATTGAGAAAAAAAAATAAAAAAGATTTATTCCGTATAGTGGCGCCCTCATTGGATACATTTAGATTTCTTTTTTAAATACAGAATAAATTAATGTATTCGAGAAGTCTCAAAACTAATTATATATTATACCTAAATAGCTTTGATGGGGGTTATTTTTTAGAATTCATGATTATAAAAAAAGTAACATTTAACACGCTTTTATTAGCTTCACTTGTAACTAACAATGTAATCAAATCTTGAAAGTTAATTTAAACGTAATAATAAACGTAATAAAATATAATAATAAAAATAAATAAAACGTTTATTTTGAGTTTTTTTAGAGTCACATATTTCGCACACTTCTACCAAACTATAAATAGTTTATGGGCATAAAATATACTCCCTTGATCTTAATATTCTTACAATGTAACTGTAACACATTATTTAAACTTTTGTGAATTTCACAGTATCACGAGTATGCATGGTATCAATGAAATATTGTTTCCGTACGTTAAATAATCGGTCCCTGTTGTTTTCAATTGAAGGCAGTTGTTAAGTCAAGTCCTTAAAACACTGACTGTCAGGTCAGTCTCGAATCTATCAGTCCGTGCTGGGCCCGCGTAGTAGATTATGGCCCATACCCTCTCCTCCTCCTCCTCTTCAGTGAGAGGAGGCTGTGCCCCAATAGTGGGCACTTGTAAGGCTGTTGATGATATTTGTGACTTTCTTTCTGCTACTTCCTCAATCCTGGTTCGATATCGAAAGGGAAATGCCGCGCATCGCCCGCTCTATAATTCGTTATGTGCCCTTAAGCTTACCTGGTTATGAGATCCAGAGAATCGTTGGATGGATCCTTAAAAATGCAATTAAGTTTTTTTACATACATACCTAACGTCGCAACCTTTATCCCAAATGGAGTGGTCAGAGATATCCCAAGCAATAGGGTTCCGAAACCATACAGCATAAGTTTCTTTTTATTTTACATAAATATTTCATTTCATCCAAGTCACCAATTCTTCGAGTTAGTCCTATTCTTATCAATGTCAGATACCACATTTAGTTGTATAAATGATTACAGATTCTAACTGCCATGCAATGTACGCTCAGTATTTCACCCATTTATTTACTGGGCGAGCAAAACAGGTCACCGAAATGTGGATTTCCAACTCGCAGGGGCATCTCTGATTGGCAGATGTCGACCGCACATATACCGAAAATGTCAAATGTGAGTATTACATCACTTACAAATGGATTATGATGGTTTACTATTTTATAAACTCACCGCATAATTTTCTTGCACATTGAAATATTACTACAGAGTTCATGTATGTAATAGAAGGTTATATTTTGTATACCAAAAAGCCGATACACTCCAAGATAGATAGATAGATAGATAGATAAAGCGTTTATTTGTATATTACAGAAACACATACAAAAATATTCGACGCAACAATCATTGTGCTTGGTGTTATTCTTACGAAATGTAGCCTTATTTCACAGTAATAAAAATCAATACAAAAATTAAGTACAACTGTTACAACTTATAATAAAGTTGTACGTGTAACTGTACCACAATTAGATCCAAACCAACATTCCAACAAAAATCCAAACGACAATCCAATTAGATAATATATTTTGTAGAAAAAAATTTAATAATAAACGATTGTTGCGAATTCAATTACTGTTATATTTCCGCTTCTGGAGTGTTTATTATTCCTTAATTAGATAAATTATTAAGGACAAAAATATAACCCCATATTTGTATAGCCGGAATCGATTCTATACCGAAAATTCTGTGCATTCATCATCATCACGTCCACTGCTGAAAATAGCCCCCCCCCCCACAGTTTTCCAGGTCAAGGCTATGGAGCATTAAAATAAAGATTTGTTGGAAAATTCTGTGCATTAAATTATTAAAATATTAGCATGAATTATTATTTATTGCAAGGTTTTTTTTTATGCACAACGGATTGGTACTTGACCTCAATCACACCTGATGTTAAGTGAAGTTTGACGTTACATAATATCTAAATATGTAATATTTAATTGTTATACTACACAAATACATATTTTTTTTTGTAAATAAATACATAAATAAATGAAGAACATCCATAATTCGGGAACACATGTCTGTATTCATCATACAAACATATGCCACTAGCGGGATTCGAATCCGCGACCTATTGGTATAGCAGTCAGAATTTTTCCACCAAACAGGTCGTCATTTATACTTCATCATAAAAAATCATTTATTTACAAAACTGAAGAATATACATGGAACTTAATAACTACCTAATAAGATAAAATAAAATTCTAATCTGTACAAACTTCCGGCAGCGGTATTCCCGAACGAGTACGACATCGGAACCTTCAAGAAACGAGCCTACACCTTCCTCAAAGGCCGGCAACGCATCTGTGACCCTTTTGGTGTTGCGGGTGTCCATGGGCGGCGGTGATTGCTTTCCATCAGGTTGCCGCCCTCTCATATTAAAAAAAAAAATACTACCAATTTCACAAAATAAGAGCATTTATAAACCTATCATGAACACTCATCAAAAGAGACTGTTCCACCTCAATACTTAGTTTAGAAGGTGGCACAGGGTCGTCCCGTGTAGGGAGTGCCAAAAAACTGTTACTCCCAAATACCGCAGTGTGTCAAGACGAAAGTCTTTGATCAGTGTGTGTTGCCAGTGATGACATATGGAATAGAATTAAACGTGGTCGCTCACAATGGGCCTCATAAGAATGCTCAAGGTCGCCTAAAGAGCAATGGAGAGAGCTATGCTCGGAGTCTCCCTGCGGGATCGAATCAGAAATGAGATCCGCAGGAGAACCAAGGTGATCGATATAGCCCGAAGAATTGCCAAACTTAAGTGGCAGTGGGCGGGGCTCATTGCTCGTAGAACCGACGGCCGTTGGAGCGGAAAGGTTCTCGAGTGGCGACCAAGCACCGGAAGACTCAGCGTGGGCAGGCCCCCCACGAGGTGGACCGACGGTTTGGTAATTGATCGCGGGAAGCCGCTGGATGCGGGCAGCGTAGAACCGTTCGTTGTGGAGATCTTTGGGGGAGTCCTTTGTCCAGCAGTGGGCTTCTATCTGATATGATGATTGTTACTCCTAATAGACTAGACGTTCATCACACTTGATTAGCCAAGAAATCTGGACACTAACTGCACTGGTATAACACAACACCCGTCGTTTTTCGTCGGGGTTTAAAAGCCGGAGGTTACAATTATCTACGTCTTGAGCGTCCAATAAAAATATTCGATAAAATAACAAAGGGACAGTTATACTATTATTCTTACTCGAATTGAAAAAATAGCATAATTTTCCTTTCTTGTCACCCTATTTAGCATAACCCGATAAGGAAAAGGGCTAGATCCAAACACTCTCAAGGTGGGTCACCATTTATTCCATATGCTTTAGAAATAGAAATTTATTATATGTGAAATGGTGAAAGGTTAGGGCGGAGTCGAGTAAAACAGCTTATTATTCGTGGGAGTACTTATTGGAAACTTATAGCGAGAAGTTTCACGGTTGTTGGTAAATTTACTTTGTTCCAACGCTACTGGCACAGTTTTTTTTTTACTATATAAAGTCTAACAAAATTAACCCGACAAACGTTGCAGAGTGTATGTATAGGATGTACCTATTACGAAAAAAAATAAAAATAAAACATTAAAGTTAACAGATTTTATTGAAAAAATCAAGAAATGAAAATTTTGTGAGTTGGACATTAATGGCCGCGCGCTCTAAGTACTTTGCCACAACACACAAACACGTGCCGCGGTATCTTTGAAGACGCCGAAAGGCGACCAAAAGCCGCTCGCCGCCGCTGTGATTGGTTGCGCCCTGTGCCCCGCCACCCCCTTTGGTATTTTCCATATGAACGTTGCCTTTTGTTTCTCATTGATAAAATAAGTTACAATCGAAATGAAGTAAGTCTGTTAATGTGTATTTTCATTTGCACTTACATTTAATTTTTTTACGCGGAAACAAAGTTTTTAAGGCTAGTTTTTTTAATGAATATATTATTTTATTATCATGTACGTGCAATTGCCAAAGTTTGTCGGGTTAATTTTGTTAGACCCTGTATTTTGACATTCGAATTGGTAACTGGGCCACGGTTATTACGGCCACAATAGTTATTAGATCTCACGAAGAGCCAAGTCTCTAACTCTAACTTTATGTGTCTACGCCACTATGAGGAAGCGGGGTGAGGCAGGGACGAAGAGCGGCAGCGCGCCGATCATCGCGGACATTACCGTTTCGAAGCCTCGTCAAAGAGACGCATATTATAATATTTAAACAGTTTTAACAAATAATTCCAAATAAACTGCATTTATCACTATTCGGTGTATATTCTGTTACGCACCTTAACATTATGCGTTATCAGAATACAAGATACACAAATAAAATTTCACAACGAGCAATGTAAATTACAAAAATTATACAATTATGTAACTTATGTGCGCCCTGTATAATAAGGCTGCCCGCACACGATAGTCTTTCTGTAGGACCGATAATCGGCCCGACTTTTTCGTCAATACTTTTATCTTTATAGATGGAAGTACGAGTATGTAGGAGGTGCCTTTCCAACAAATTTTATTTCGATAAAGAGACACGTCTAATTGCTTTCGCACATTATTTTATGTATCTAGATATTTAAGTTACGTATACCTTTTGTAATAATTAATAACGCGGCTGGTCAGTGACCTCATTCGCACTACACACAAACCTTTACAGGTTTTCGTAGGCGTCTTATAGTGAAGATTGTTTAAATAATTTTCTATGGACAAATAAAAAATAAAAAAATCACCGATATTGTGACCGACTTTTTGTAGGACAGGAGTATTGAAATATTAAAATCAGTACGTTCCCTTTTTCTTCTACAAAAAATCGGTCACGGTCGGTAGTGGGCGAGCAGCTTAATGCTGCGGGGAGACCCCACAACGCGGGGAGAACGAATTGCTGAGATTAGCTGCTATATAAAATAATAATATTATGAGATCATTTTGTCGACCGATTCGTGCAATCCCGCCTACACACTCCTCCCACTGTAACTCAGCTAACTCAGTAAGCTAGCATCAACAGTGATACTCGACACGGCTCCTACTGAAGGACGCCATGCGACTCGTTGGTTCTCTTTTTTTAGTATTCTCCTTGTTTGTTTCTTTTTCGGTTAAGTCATAATATTTTAAATTCAAAATTTGAACTCTGCCTGTTCTCTCTCTCTAGCTTTTGTTTAATCAGTTCATAATTTACCGTTGAAAAGATTGGACGTATACCTTTTCTGTTATTATTGTTTCTATTCTATTTTATTCAATATATATTACGTATAAACGTATATACAGTATAAAGTTCATCAAGTTATTTGTGTACGTGATACCCTTAAAAATAAAAGTTGTCACTGACAACGATTCCAAGTTTTCCGCCGGCTCATCTTCATTTTCTTCATACTGTGGCCTACCCCTGGACATCTTCTACGACATCAGCCTGGGAGTAGTGCTTCAGACGGTGCCCTACCTGACTCTATTGCAACCGTAATAAAAAAATAAAAAAAAAATAATAAATAATAAATAATATTCTAATTAAAGAAAGATATAGGGTTTTCCACTTTCTCCTTGGGCAATGGGAGGTCGATTGGTGCAGTGGGCAGTGACCCCGTCAGCGGAACCAACTATTGGGGGCTCAAATCCCGCGAGGGGTAAATGCTTGTATTCACAAACATTTTCTATCTAGTTATCTAGTATCCATAATACAAGCCTTGCTTAGCTTGGTGCAGATGATTGGTCTCTACAAGCCCTAACTACAAACCCTACATCTTGTCCAAAAAGTATGGCTTGTTTGTCGTCTATGAAACGGCAAAGCCAAACTTTTGGACCAAGGTCTTTTTTTATTATTTCTTCTTACCTAATGGAAAGTGACGATTTGCCTATTCACCCTGCTCATGAAGATCCCAAGGTTTTAGGATTCAGGAGAGACTGACGCCGGAAACGTTCCATGCCTTGTCTGTTCGCGTCTTGAATGAAGAGTCGTGGAATCCCTCCCCACCTCTAGTAGTCAGAAGATGAAATGGCGATGGACGAATAAGATATTGTAATTCCAACGCACACTCACCGAAGTGCATCCTGTAAAAAACTGAGTGTCGAGTTAGGGCTTGTAGAGTTAGGGGCTTGACTCTTCATGAAATCTGATAACTTTTTAACAGCGATAGCGTTATGAGCTTGTGAGTTTTGTCAACATATTTTTTTAATACTTTTGCTGTTTTAAAATACTTTTGCTGAATTGTAAAGGATTTTAGGTAAGTAGGTTTACTTCTATTTTTCTAGATTTTTAGAGCGAGTTAAAAAGAAGTTGTAGTTTTTTTAAATTTCAGTCAGTTCCACCGACCGTCTTCTAACAAAGCAAAGCTTGTACTTTAAATACTGGATAATGGAATATTTATATAAACATCCATGACTCGGGAATAAATGTTCGTATTGATCACACAAACTTTTTTTTTTATGCACGACCGGTTCATACTTGACCTCAATCACACCTGATGTTAAGTGAAGATGAGGTCGAAGGTGGAAGCGTACTGATCCGGAAACCCCAACACATTTGGGGGACTGGCTGTCTTATCTCTGACAACTGGAACACAACAATGCTATTAACATTGTTGTTTGGCGGCAGATTTAGATAAGATGGTGGTAGCTAGGCAGGCGGACATTTAAAATGCCCTACCACCAACCAAACCGAGTCATTAAACATGTACCCAGCTGGGGATCGAACCCTCGACCTCCGAATCGTAAACCCAATGTTGTTTACATTGAGCCACGGAGGCGGTTATATACATACTATATTATATATACATTTCCCCCGAACCGTCAATTGGAACACCCGAATCCCCCATTTGGGATAAAGGTCGTGACTTTCTTGTATGCTAATCTCACATTAACGGATCTTCTGAAACATGATAATGTAGATTTTATAACTCTTAATATTTAATTATAAACCCTCCACTTTACAAAAGCCTTTATACTAGAACACAATCACCCGAAACTTGATATTCTATAAGAATTTATAATGCAGAAGGCAGACACTGACGTATTCATTATTTTGCATAACAAAACCCGTAACAAGTGAGGAGCGACGAAACAATAAACTTACTATGAACTCCCTAACGATAGGGTTGGCACTGGCTTTATTTTATTAATTACTAGTTTTAACCGCCTCGGTGGCTCAATGTAAACAACATTGGGTTTACGTTTCGGAGGTCGCGGTTTCGATCCCCAGCGGGGTACATATTTAGTACTCGGTTTTGTTGGTGGTAGGGCATATTAAATGTCCGCCTGGTTAGCTACTACCATCTTATCTAAATCTGCAATGTTAATATCAAAATCAAAATCAAAAATGTTTTTATTTCGTAAGTTATAAGAATAACATTTGAAATCGTCATAACATACAGTTATCGCTCATTCACTAGGCAGTCTCCCCAGAGAAGAACGAGCAAGAAACTCCAGGGTTGCTCTTTTTAAATAAGTCAATACAAATACAATTTGAGATACCTAATTGTAAAATTTATGATTCGACAAAGAAAAATAAGAATAAAATATACTGGATAATGGCGTGCGGTTCATGTCCACGCATTCTTATCATCCAGATAGTCAGAAATTTTATAATAGCCGGCACATAGTTTCCGTTTAATGGTTGTTTTAAATTTATTTAAAGGCAAATAAAAGGCAAAAAAAATTGCATTGTTGTGTTCTGGTTGTCAGAGATAAGATAGCCAGTCCCCCAAATAAGATGGGGTTTCCGAGTCAGTACGCTTCCACCTTCGGCCTCATCTTCACTTAACATCAGGTGTGATTGAGGTCAAGTGCAAACCCGTTGTGGATAAAAAAAAAGTCTTTCGCCCGCGACTCCGTCCGCATGCAAAATTGAAAATTTAGAAAGTTGTGTATAAAACCAATAATGTTAGAAACAGCTTAACCGATTTTCACCAAACCTGGTTAAGAACCTGTCCCCGAGTTTCAACTTAAATATAAAAATTGGAAGATTTAAGAGGGTTCATCCCGCGCGGTATTATATACAAGCTTTCAAGTCTTAATTCTTCGAAATGAACAAACCGATTCTAATGAAACTTTTTAAGCATAAACCACGTACAATAGATCTAAAAAGTTAGTAGAGCATATTTGCGAAAAGCAGTAGAACTACTTATTTAGAGCGACTTTAAGTTTGCCATAGTAACAGAATAAATGCATTTTTTTTTATATAAATAAATAAATATTTCGGACACTTACCAACCAATCATTTAGTCCCACACTAAGCAAAGCTTGTGCTATGGATAATAAAAATGGATAAACATACATAAATATTTATATAAACATATGACTCGGGAATAAGTGTTTGTATTCATCACACAAATATTTACCCCTCGCGGGATTCGAACCGGCAACCGTTGGTTCGCTGACAGGGTCACAATCCACTACACCAATCGGCCGCCAATATATTCTTTTAAATTAGATGTTATGAAAATGTATTCTACTAATCTAGATCTATGTGCACTGCTTATGAGTATAAAGTTTCATTAGAATCGGTCTATTCATTTCGAGAAATGGAAACTTGAAAGTTTATATGGAATGCCTCTTAAAAACCCTCGATATCATCGAAATACACCAAAAAAACTGTGTTAAAAGCTAAATATCTTCGAAACGACTTAACCGATTTTCATTAAACATGGTTAAAAAACTGTGTCCTCGTTTAGACTTTAATATAAAAAAAACTGCAATCAAATCGGACTACGCATTACTGAGATACGCCCGGACAAAGCCTGGACACACACATAACACCTGTCGTTTTTTTTAAAGTTGGTGGAAACTACTTTTGAAACTGGAGTAATGCAACTGATAGCACAGGCCAATCATTGCCGGAATCCCGACTCGCATTTAGCCAGAATTTCAGCTGAAGCAAATAATCTGTTTTACTAAGAGTTATCATTGTAATTAGGAATATTGCTCTTACGATTATCTTAGGTAGTCAATAATATATTATATGTTTTAAATGCAGTTAAATTATCTAGTTATAGGTTGTTTATGTATTTTTATCTTTACGTTATATAATAATTACCAACTATAAAATACACCCGTATTGCTACTATTAGTGCAAACCTCATCTACTGGTAGCTTGTATCTTTACCCTAAGGTTTACCTGGAAGAGACCGCTGTTTATTATGATTAATGATGTACGCTGTATTCTTCATGTAGCTTTTGTTATTTGTGCAATAGAGAGTATTTGATTGATATAAATGTAAACATCCATAACTCGGGCACACATGTCTGTATTCATAATTCAAACATATGCTCATAACGGGATTTGAAACCGCGTCCTTTTGGTATAGCAGTCAAAGTTTTTAACCACTACATCAAACAGGTCGTCAACCTCCGTTACTCCTCCGTAAAACCTCAAAAAAATCCTTTTCTAACATCATTCTACTATAAATTTTGGGTAAACTGTAATTCAAAAGATAAACGCGTCAAGTTCAATTGGAATTTATACATTAACCAACTTATCTTACCATTAATGGCGGTAACGTCACATTTAGTTCGCAAATTTTCAGAAATAGCCTATTTAATGGTCTCCCATAATGTAAACGCTTCCTTAATGAAGTCGAGCATACTGTCAAAGATATCTGTTCAAACATCTTTATCATCCTTTTCCCTCTATCCAACTCTCTGATTATATCTGTTTGTTATACATATATTTGTCGGACATGGGCGTGCGGGGGTGGGCGTTGCTAGCGACCGGGACGGTGCAAGTCGCGTGGTAAAGAGAGGCTCGGGCAATGGCGATACTATTGCAAGCTACCATAGGCAAATCGACTACGTATTCACATTCGATTATGATCATGGAACCTGAGATGCTTTCTGTTGAAGAGAAAACATGTGCACGCCCTTCGTGCCATACAACTTGGCCCCCGCGTGCACTCTGTGGAACTCAGCCGAACCTTGTATATAGTTGCTCCTTGCTCAAATTCCATAATCAAAGTCTTATTCAGTAACGACTCACCGGATTCTTCAAGCGTAGATGGTAGTAGGTAATCAGAGTCCCTCATGGTCGTTGATGTGTTCAGTGGAGCTCCGACTCCTTTGAAGGCTGGTAGCAAAGTGTCCCATTTTCGATATGAAGACCTAATATAACTGTTAACGTCGTCACCGCACCGTTTCCGGCGATACCAGCGCCACCTGAGTTTACTTTCCTTTAACCGCGTATTAGGATAGTCAGTTGACCGTTCGAATAATGAATTCTATCGCTAATTCTGCGACATATTTATAAAACGCATAATTTATTGTCAAGAGTACCCTAAACCGACGAGCACGTATGAACAACCTTAAGCTAGTTGCTTAGCGACGACCTGTTTGGTATAGTGGTTAGCAACTGTGGCCACTACACCTGCATCTCTAGCAGCCAAAGCTGTACCAATGGAACGGCATAGTCGCTTTCGACAAAGTTCCTTAAAATAAGATTTAAAAAAAAACTCGTAGTTGTTTAGCGACGACCTGTTTGGTGTAGTGGTTAGCAACTCTGGCCACTATACCAAAAGGTTGCGGGTTCGAATCCCGCTAGGGGCATACGTTTGTGTGATGAATACGGACATTTGTACCCGAGTTATGGATGTTTTTATTTATAATAAGTATTTATTTACAAAAAAAATGTATTTATGTAGTATAAGAACCATCTGGCATTCACAACACAAGCCTATAGTTGCTTAGTGTGGAACTAGATGGCGCTGTGTATATGTCTAAGGATATTGAATTTAACTTTTTTATATATTTTTTTATTTTGGAATTAGATGGCGTTATGTATATGTTCAAGTATATTTATTTATTTAATCCTAGCAACATTTCTTTCAGTATTGTTTTACCAAGTTTTCTTGCAAATATTCAATTATAAAATATACTTTCGGTTTTAAATCTTTCTTTTTTTTTCTGGTCCGTGAATATTAACAGACTATACCAACAAACTTAAACGGAAAATGGAAAACCAAATAAGTGTCAACCTTACGCTGAGCTGCACTCAATGTGTTGGTTCATAATGAATCACATCTCGTCTTAAACTTAGCTCGTTATTATGAGCAACCCTTTAAGGTGCTTAAGGCTTTCACGGCATAATACAGTACTTAGCGAACATGCCAACGGGACACGCTTCGCGGGGAACTTGATATTGCTTAAAGAGATGTAATGAAAAGGTATGTTATATTTTGGTTTGAAGCCGATATGCCGCTTCCCGCTACCCGACTGCCCAAGGAAGAAGGGTAATGTTTTTCGAGTATATGTAAGTATATATTTAGATATCTGTGTTACCTCCTATAGCCTAAACGGTTTCACCGATTTTGTAACCGCCTTTTTTTTTCTTTTTTTTTTAATATGAGAGGGCGGCAAACGAGCATGCGGGTCACCTGATGGAAAGCAATCACCGCCGCCCATGGACACCCGTAACACCAAAAGGGTCACAGATGCGTTGCCGGCCTTTGAGGAAGGTGTAGGCTCGTTTCTTGAAGGTTCCAATGTCGTACTCGTTTGGGAATACCGCTGCCGGAAGTCCGTTCCACAGGGTGGTCGTACGTGGTAGGAAGTTTCTTGGGAAACGTACAGTGGTAGACTTCCACTCATCCAGGTGATGTGGATGGAAATTTAATTTTCGGCGAGAAGTGTATCGGTTAAATTGAGCAGCGGGTATTAGCTCGAACAGTTCTTCAGAATTTTTATAGCCTGAATCGATTCTATATGGGATTCTGATGAAACTAATTTCAAATTTCAGGTATATACCGGATGAGTTTTTTTACCGTAAGGAAAAAATTAGGACATGTTAAGTAAGTGAAATAGAGGGTATTGGCATTAGAAAGAAAGAAAGAAACTGTTTATTCGCCACTTCGACACATATACAACGATTGTTAGGCAAATAAAATAACAGAACACTCAGATAAGTCTCGCAGCATATACAAAGCTTATAAGATTTCAGCGCTGGTTTTTTTTTTTTCTCTCATACTCATTTATTTTTTTCCATAGGCGTATTCCGCGCACTTGGACATGTCCATTACAATACAATACAATATATATATATACCTAATTAAATGTAAAAGTACACCGCTGTTTAGTCTGCGAGTTATTATACAACGTTATTTATTTATTGTATACACAAGTAAAGGTTTACTGTCGCACCCAGAGCAGACGAGTTACCGTCGCTATTTGCATAAAGACCGGACATTCCTGTCAAAGGGATAAAAATGTGCCATGTAAATTAAATAATTTCTTAATAGCATAATATAATAGCATAGAATAGAATAGAATAGAATAGAATAGAATAGAATAGAATAGAATAGAATAGAATAGAATAGAATAGAATAGAATAGAATAGAATAGAATAGAATAGAATAGAATAGAATAGAATAGAATAGAATAGAAATTTATTTCACTCGAAATGTGGTAACAATTACGGTCTTAAATATAATATATAATGTTAAGTATCACACAGTTCGCCAGCGTCTGGCATGCAAAATTATTACTTAATGTTATACCTATTATTATTATTGTATTATTATTATTTTTACATAAAATTATATTATTAGTTTCCATTATAATATGTCATTTAACTAAGACTAATCTATTGTTATATATACTTCTTATTTTTCTGGTCAATCATATTAAACATGTCATATTACTGCATACCTTTATAATATTCATCCATTGAGTAAAAGCAATTCTGAATTAACCATTGTTTTAATTTACTTTTAAAAAGGTTCAAAGGTAAAAATTTTATTTGGGTATCTAGCCTATTATATATCTTAATAGCCATTACATAGTTATTTTTACTACATAACGTAATAGCATAGCAAATAATAATAAATAAGCTTTTCTTCTGAACCATAAAATATAATAAAACGTTGTGTCATTTTACGGTCGCGTTTGTAGCCTATTCCATATAATTACATAATTAAATTAAATTAAAAAAAAAAACTTAGAAAAAATATCAGTTACAAATAAATTTCGCATAATGGGAACCCTACGAATCCCGTCAGTCGCAGATCAATATCCAGCAGGCGCGTGTGTAGATGATGGTTTTGAAAAAAAAAACCACCCTGGATGAGTGGAAGTCTACCACTGTACGTTTCTCAAGAAACTTCTTACCACGTACAACCACCCTGTGGAACGGACTTCCGGCAGCGGTATTCCCGAACGAGTACGACATTGGAACCTTCAAGAAACGAGCCTACACCTTCCTCAAAGGCCGGCAACCCTTTTGGTGTTGCGGGTGTCCATGGGCGGCGGTGATTGCTTTCCATCAGGTGACCCGCATGCTCGTTTGCCGCCCTCTAATATAAAAAAAAAAAATACCTATGGCAATAACTTTTTTTTTTTTTTTTTTTTTTTCTCTGTTTATTTTAAGGAGGGTTTCTTCAATAAAGAAGATGTCACCCTCATAGTGATACAGAATAACTTAACCTCTACGCTTAATACCTACATCAACTAAATTATAGAGTGTCCTAGCTGCTCCCGATGTGGGGGCAGCTAAGACACTGTTACATATTCCCATTTCGCCATTATAGTTAATTTTAATATGGCAATAACTTCTATTCCACTTACCTAATATGCCCCATTTTTTTTCCTTACGGTAAAAAAACTCACCCGGTATACAATAAATAAATAACGTTGTATAATAAATAACTCGCAGACTAAACAGCGATGACTATGGCGACGTTCAAATCGATTCGTGGTTATTTAACATACGTACGGAAACATTAAAACCGCCTTGCAATTCAGAATCGGTCAAGCCGTTTAGGTACATAGAAATCCACATACATACATATGTATGTCGTCGATAGCGATAAATTAGCGATGGAATTCATTATTCGAACGGTCAACTGACTATCATAACACCTGGTCGCGCTGGTATCGTCGAAAACGGCGCGGTGACGACATTAATTCGATTCGTTATAAGGTCTGCACATCGAAAATGAGGGGGACTTTGTTACCAGCCTTCAAAGGAGTCGGAACTCCACTGAACATATCAACGACTGTGAGTGATTCTGATTGCCTACTATCACCGACGCGTGGAAGAATGCGGTGAGTCGTTAGTTAATAAGAAGTTGATCATAGGATTTGAGCAAGGAGGAATGCTATACTAGGTCCGGCTGAATTCTACAGACTGCACGCGAGGTCCAAGTTGTATGGCATGAGGGGCGTGCATATGTTTACTTTTTTTTTTATGCACAACGTACTTGACCTCAATCACACCTGATGTTGGTGGAAACGTACTGACCCGGAAACCCCAACACATTTGGGGGACTGGCTATCTTATCTCTGACAACCGGAACACAACAATGCTATTAACATTGCTGTTTGGCGGCAGATTTAGATAAGATGGTGGCAGCCAGCCAGGCGGACATTTGAAATGCCCTACCACTAACCAATTACTTTTCACCAGTAAGCATCTCTGGTTCCATGATCATAATCGAATGTGAATTACGTTGTCTATTCGCCTATAGTAGCTTGCAATAATGTCACCATTGCCCGAGCCACCCTTTACCACGCGACTGCCACCGGCCCGGTCGCTAGCAACGCCCACCCGCCCATCTACGACATGTAAAAACAACCTTCCTTTCTGGGGCAGTCAGGTAAAAATACGAAAACTGGAATTAATAGAAAAGAGTAGAAAGCGGAATTGAAACTCATAGTGATTTAATGATAGTTCAGAAACCGCACCCCTGTACAGACTATATAACCTGCCCTCCGGAAGCACGGAAACACATATGAAAATGCCACTTATAGTCACGCATCCAAGCCCTGACTGCGCCAGACGTTTCCAACTTCGCTAAACGAAAACGAATAGCGACTGTAAATCCAGGTCAAAGTAAAACCAGGTGCTTTTAAAACAAATTTCCTTGATGTTAGTCAGCTTATATAAGATTAGCCACAGGAATATACACAAACAAAACCCCCAGGTTTTCTTTTTCGGTATGAGCTCACCAGTATTTCGTTCGCATAATAGGTGACCTTTGCTCCAGGTAGGAGCTCGCCCCGTAGTACCCGATGTACCAAAGAAGCGGGCTCAGGACCCAGCTCTATCACCGTTTTCACCTTGCCAGCCTAGCGTCACGGACGGGATGTTCAACGTATCTCTGCGAGAGGTAGACCTTGACTGTGAGGCGCAGGAATGGAGGCACGTTATGGTGTTGGAGTAGTCAAATAAACTTTAATATGTAAGTATCAATTCCTAATCTTTTTTTATGCACAACGACAATTTAGATCTGCTTTTCGTTTTCATTGCAGTGGTCTAGTTTACCTTAGTATTTTATCTTTTTTTATGCACAACGGGTTAGCACTTGACCTCAATCACACCTGATGTTAAGAGAAGATGAGGCCGAAGGAAGCGTAGATACTGACCCGGAAACCCCATCTTTGCTGCTTGGCGGGAGACTTAGATAAGATGATGGTAGCTAACCAGGGAACATTTAAAATACCCTGCCATTAACCAAACGGAGTACTAAACATGTACCCTGCTGGCGATCGAACCTGCGACCTCCGATTCGTAAACCCTATGTTGTTTACATTGAGTTACGGAGACGGTATCTTTCTTTAATTTAAGCTTATAATATAACCATACTTATTAACCGCTGTATGCCAGATATGATACTAGCTTTCTGCTCGCGACTTCGCCTGCATGGAATAATTTTATCACAGAAATTTGTTATCCCGCGGGAACTATTCACTTTCTCGGGTTATCAAATATCTTATATTTGAATCCAGGGTATGTTCTACCTATATACCAAATTTCATCCAATTCCGTTCATCCGTTTCGCCATGATTGAACAACAAACAAACATCCAAACTATCGCATTTATAATATTAGACTAGTTAGACATGTTCTATCTACATGTATACCAAATTTAATCCAAATCCGTTCATCTGTTTCGCCGTGATTGGGTAATAAATATACAACATATAAACTAATAAACAAACATCCATACTATCGTCTTTATAATATTAGTTACATTAGTATTTGTTTATGCCGCAGGAACTACTCACTTTATCGGGAAATAAAATATCCTATGTTTTAATCCAGGGTATGTTCTACCTATATACGACCTGTTTGGTGTAATGGTTAGCAACTCTGACCACTATACCAAAGGGTTGCGGGTTCGAATCCCGCTAGGGGCATATGTTTGTGTGATGAATACGGACATGTGTACCCGAGTTATGGATGTTTTCATTTATAATAAGTATTTATTTACAAAAAAAAAATGTATTTATGTATTATATCAACCATCTGGTATCCACAACACAAGCATATAGTTGCTTACTGTGGAACTAGATGGCGATGTGTGTATGTCTAAGGATATTTATTATTTATTTATTATTATTGTTTATTTATATACCAAATTTCATCAAAATCCGTTCATCCGTTTCGCTGTGATTGAGCAACAAATAAACAAATAAACATCTAAACTTTCCCATTTATAATATTAGTTAGTTAGATTATTTGTATGTATCATCTCGATGAATACAGATGATACAAAAAAGTAAAGAATGATAAAATACTTTAGATACAAGATTAATGTTAAATTTTAAATTCAAATGTTCTTTAAGATGAGGCAAAACATAAATATAAAATAATTTTGAATTAAATTAAGCTAACCAAAGTCTTTTCAATCTCAACCCACACCTGATTTATTTGCGAATCTTTACCAACTGAAGGAGATTGTGAGACGGAATGAAATAGACGCGCAGATGGATTTGGCAGGTTCCGGAATTTACGTAAAGCTATGCAGGAATATACAGGTCTGTAATCAGATACCGACAGATCGGATAAGCTCAACATAAAATAGCTGGCATCGGGAAATTTAAGATATCGAATGAAATAGGTACGTCGTGTGACAGGTACTTGGTATCAGCCTTTAGATGTAGATTTTTTGTACACGAATACAATTTCCAATGTATTCTTCTTCATCAATTTAAGAGATATGCTCTTGTCGGTGGAGTAACGACCATGTCTTTCCACTTTCCGCCCTCGTTTTAACCTCTTGGTACGACACGACATTCACCTTTTCTTTCACTTGGTCAAAGTAATTACGCTTTCCTCTATTTCCTTCAATCTTTCCCTCAATTATATTCTTCAAAAAAATATCGTGTCGTATCAACTGTGGCTAACAGTATTCTTATACATTGGAAATTTAAACCAACAACAAAACTATTATAAATCTATTAGTATAAATATTTCGGATAACTTGCACAATCATCTAGTCCCGTACGAACGAAGCAAAGCTTGTACTATTGAAACTAGACAACGGATGAACATACATAATTTGATGAACCTTTGATAAACGCAAAATAGCTTTAATGGTTGTTATTTTCCAGAATTCACGATAAATAAATAAATTTCGGACACTCACACCATCTAGTCCCATGCATGTACTATGGAAAGTAGATAACAGATAAACATACATAAATATTTATATAAACAACTTTGACTCGGAAAAAGAAATGTTCCTATCCATCACACAAACATTTACTCCTTGCTGGATTCTAACCTGCAACTGCTGGTTTCACTGACAAGGTCACTATCCACTACACAATTTTCGAAAATTTGAAGTTATTGATAAAATCGGCTACTATTTTTTGTAATCGTGAATTCTTTTTTTTTTTGAGCTGGATCGTTTGCTGTTAGTCAAGTGGCTTTTACAGCTTCACCGGGCGGGGGGGCGAGCGCGGGAACAGCACGTATGCGTAGTTGCAACCGATGCCTAAGGGTACCCTCGGGAGCTCGAACCTCGGCTTAGGACGTTGCGTGGGATTTTAAAACCCCCATCATAGTTATTTATAGCTTAAGCTTATAATTAAGGTCAGAGCGATTTTGTGATTGATTCTGTATTTCAAAAGAAATTTTAATTTATCCAATGAGGGCGCCATTGGACGGAATAAACCCTATTAACCGATATTAAAACGGTTTTACATTTTCGAAAGCTATGGTATTTGCGAAATGGTTGCTAACCGTGTTTTTGATGGAAATCAGCAGGTCGCTGTAACTGCCGATTTCGATGAAAAATTTGCCTTCTAAAACGATAGGCTTGTTTATCTGAATAACATTATTGTTTCGAGAGACTCTGGGGAGTTTTCTGAAATTTCAATTCATTACATATTCTTGTTTGATCTTTAAGAGAATTTACACTAAACAATTTTGTTAATCTTAACTTGTTCATAATAAATAATATTATCTCCATAATAATCTTTATTATCCCAAAGGATATTTATTTGCACACTTCGGTCTTTGAGATAATTTCGGAATTATCGGGAATATTGAGTAACATTTTGGTTTTTGGGGTCATTGTGTTTTGGATTTAATCGATTCACGGTAACAGGTCACGAATGAGACCTTAAATAAGTTAAAATAATTATTTCTGATAATGCTATCCTAATTTATTAAATATTTGCACGCTAGTTTTTTAGTAGATTTAAAAAAAAATCAAAATCAAAATTCTTCTGGGAATGGGACTTCTGTTATGTGTCATGCTATCTTGTACCCAAAATCTAGCAAAAAACTTTTTTTTTTTTTGTAATGCGTAACGGGTTGCTACTTGACCTCAATCACACCTGATGTTAAGTGAAGATGATGATGAAGATATTTCATTTCATTTCGACATTTACACGCAATCATCTAGTCACAAACTAAGCAAAGTCTGTACTATCACTGGCGTGCTCTCCATATTGGTAGAAAGGCAGTGCCTACCCTAGCAAATTGTATGCTTTGCTCGAATTGAGTTATCAAAACTTCTGCTTCTTACGGATGTGAACAGAAATATTCTACACAGAATTGCTCTGAGAGTAAGTTATTATTTTGCAATTGTATTTTTTCTCATTTAATAGCAAATTTTATTATTTTATTATTTTGCCTACACTGTCACAATACCCCCGCCACTGTGTACTATGGATACTAGATAACGGATAAACATATATAAATATTTATATATACATGCATGAATGTTCGTATTCATCACACAAACATTTACCCCTCGCGGGATTCGATCCTGCAACCGTTGGTTTCACTGACAAGGTCACTATCTACTACACCAATCGGTCGTTAAATAACTAGAAATTTTAAAGTTAGATAATCCCAACAAATGCGATTAAGTCATCTTTCAGATACCAAACCAACTGTGTTAATACCTAAATGTCTTCGAAACACCTTAACCGATCTTCATCAACAATGGCTACAATTATTTTTTTTTGAAGACTGGATCTCGCTACAGTCCTTAGGTCTTTTTCAGCTTAACCGAGCGGTGGGGCGAGCGCGAGAGCGCGCGTAGTTGCAACCGACGCCTAAGCGTGCCCACGCAGGGCTCGGGGGGAATTTAGAGACTTGATTACAATCGCTTCGTAATGTGTATAGTTAGAGAGAAGAAACGACGCAAGAAACTCTCTGACATACAATTTTGAATTTGGAAAAAAGCTAATTGTAGTGCGCCATACATAGGTATGTTTAGTGATAAAACAGTGAAAGGCCTAGACGACCTTCGCGGTGACTCTAGGGTGTGACAAAGACGCGAATCTATACTCACCGGCGAGTATAGAGTGTCGTTTGTACTTTAAACATGTTACGGTGAGTGAACACTTATTGTTTAATCTTTAATATACAAAAAAAAACACTCTAATCGGACCATGGTTTACTGAGATACGTCCGAACAAAGACTAGACACATACAGACATACAACGCCGTCTACACATAACACCCATCGCTTTTCGTCGCTGGTTAAAAAGACGGTCAAGTGCCTCGAGGGATTCATAATTAAAACACAATTGACAAAGTTTAAAAGAAAAAGGTGTTCTAAAAATGGCTGGAGGTATCAAATTGTAATTAAAATCGAATATTAAAATTTGCGGTTTTTTTATGCACAACGGGTTGGTAGTTGACCTCAATCACACCTGATGTTAAGTGAAGATGAGGTCGAAGGTGGAAGCGTACTGACCCGGAAACCCCAACACATTTGGGGGACTGGATATCTTATCTCTGACAACCGGAACACAACAATGCTAATAACATTGTTGCTTGGCGGCAGATTTATATAAGATGGTGGTAGCTAGCCAGGCGGGCATTTAAAATGCCCTACCGCCAACCAAACCGAGTACTTAAACGTGTACCCCGCTGGGGATCGAACCCGCGACCTCCGAATCGTACTTCTTCATACTTCTTTGAAAGTTTGTTTCCAGTAGAACTTAGTATTCGATCTCCATATCTCCAGCTTATTGTAGAGTATTGCTTGCCTTACCAAATACTCCATCCAGACTATTAACAATTGAAAGAGTATTAAATTTTAGATTTAAACAATCACACTTGTCAAGCTGAAACGTTGTGCTTGGTTACTTATCTTATTTCACTAGCTGTGTAAAAATCCCAAAAAAAAAATCGAGCTTACCCTAACTTGAAACCCCAGGCATGCCACTGCTCCAGCCGTGTCTGAAATAACTTGACATACGGATATAGATAGACAGAGAGACTATGTAGGAATATAAGCTTCCGTTTTTTCAAATCCGAAAAATAGACGGACAATAATAGCCCTATTGCGACTAGTTTTAAAGATCAATACAATATTATAAGCTCAAGTCAAAGCGCTTTTTCTTATATCTTATATCTACTTTCGACCGGTAAAATATATATACTATATTTCCAGTTATAGTAATCCCCCCAAACTTATGTATTTATTTATTGTAATATATAGATATTATTATTATATATCATATATATGTAATTAACATGTATGTATTGGTATAAATTATATGGATATATTTTATTTGTTCAGATTATTTAGTTAATATTGTTTCTCATCACATATAGTACTTATTGTTTTGCATTCTTATAAGATAACACTTTTTGAATTCAATATGCAGAACTTTCAGATGTACTTAACAATTAGGAAATTATTTGTGCTAACCCAATTAATTACTCGTATTGATTTCCGTGATGATAGGTATGCCTGGAAGAGATCGCTGTTAGCGATATGGCCGCCTAATTTGTAGTTTCTATAAAATATTTCAATGTACCTTCCTTATTTAAACAGTAAAGCGTATTTGATTTGATTGATATAAATAATATAATAATAAATATTTTGGACATTTACACCAATCATATTGTCCCAAACTAAGCAAAGTTTGTACTATGGATACTAGATAACGGATCATCATTATATCAGCCGAAAAACGTCCACTGCTGGGCAAAGGCCTCCCCCAAAGATCTCCACAACGATCGGTCCTGAGCTGCCCGCATCCAGCGGCTTCCCGCGATCTTTACCAAATCGTCGGTCCACCTCGTGGGGGGCCTGCCCACGCTGCGTCTTCCGGTACGTGGTCGCCACGTTAACGAACAACATACTTAAATATTTATATAAACATCCATGACTCGGGAATAAATGTTCGTATTCATCACACAAACATTTACCCGTCCCGGGATTCGAACCTGCAACCGTTGATTTCGCTGACATGGTCACTATCCACTACACCAACCGGTCGCCATCATCCCTCACTCATGAGGCCTTTTGAGGCCCTCGTCGCGGAAAAATGAACCACCTCATTTATCCCCACATTTCACTTTGTTCAAATGGAGTATAGACTAACGGGGTGACCGAAGTGACTGACTGAATAGTGTGAGTTGATTGAATATAAACGGGCAGGATAAATAAGAGCCGAGGTGAAGCATGTAAGGTGCAAAGAGTTAATAAATAACTGGTAAGGTAACTGAATGAGTGAGTGAGGTGATTGAGTAAGTGAACATTGAGGTCGCCGGTTCGATCCCCAGCGGGGTATATGTTTAAGTACTCGGTTTGGTTGGTGGTAGGGCATTTTAAATGTCCGCCTGGCTAGCTACCACCTTCTTATCTAAATCTGCCGCCAAACAGCAATGTTAATAGCATTATTGTGGTCCGGTTGTCAGAGATAAGATATCCAGTCCCCCAAATGTGTTGGGGTTTCCGGGTCAGTACGCTTCCACCTTCGACCTCATCTTCACTTAACATCAGGTGTGATTGAGGTCAAGTACCAACCCGTTGTGCATAAAAAAATCTGTTCACTAACTTGCGCGCCTCGCTAATAAAGTCACCACGCACCTGACCTCAATGACGGGTACCTCATTAGGTTAAATGAAGTCACTCATCCTCATTTCAAATAGACGAGTTACCCGTCACTACTACCATAGAGGAATAACACTACACCGAACTACTACTGACCTTGTTCACAAAATCTCTGAGCATAGTCCTTTCTCCAGCTCGAATCTAATTTGTTAAGCCAATTTGTCTTAAGTCTAGACATTTAACTAGGCCATTTCTATCATTAATTAGATTTAGCTACAGTCTGGATTTGACACTTTGACATGTGGCCTAATTAGGACGGTCAGGTTTAAATTGGCCACTAAAGATTCGCTAAACATTTTTTTATGGAATAGCTTATTGAGAAGGTTTTCTTCATCTCTATTATTAAGTAAAGACATTAATAATAGACATTGTCCCGCATAGCATAGGCATCTCTAGGGTCCGACAAGGTTGCGTCGCATCACCATGGCTGTTAAATCTATTCATGGATAATTGTTTGAAAGAACAACGAGAGTTTGATTGTGGATTAAGAATGGATGAGAACGCCGATGACCAGGTGCTAGTTGCTACGTCAGCGGAGGAACTACAGAGCATATTGACTCTTATGTATGGAGAATTTAAAAAGAAAGGAATGGAAATAAATGTGAGTAAGACGAAGGTCATGGTTGTGGAAAAGGATGATAAGATGACTGAATGTAATGTTATGATAGATGGTGTAAAAATTGAACAGGTGAAAGAATTTGTGTATTTGAGAAGTATGTATACTAAAGACGGCAATTGTGAGGAAGATATTGAAAGAAAAGAAAGCAGCAAACTTTGTGAATGGGGCTTTGCGTGCCATTGTGGGCAGTCAGTCATTGTCAAGCAAGGCAAGTAATTTTGATGTAATAGTATATGTTTTGTTACTAAATACCTATACTATATTTAAAGCAATTTGTTAGAAATATTTTTATTCTATTACTAGGTATGTACAAAAAATCACGGCCTGTAAGATTATAGAAAGTTAAATGTGTTTACTGGACTATTACCAAGAAAACTGTGCAGTTAAAGGTATGTTTCTGATTCAAAATGTATCTGCCTTACTTCCTTTGTCCATATGGCTAAACGGTCTCTCCATTAAAGTTTATTTATCCACCAAAAAGGGTATAATGTTGATAGGATTTTTTCAAATATTCATGTGCATAAACCTCTTTGCGTCACAGAAGTCGTTCGATAAATTCTCATTCGCTAAACAAGACGCGAGCGAACACCCCTACTAGGGTTGGCACGCGACAATTTTGTGGTCTCAATACCAAAGCTGCATGTACATGTATTTTTGTCACTTAACACAGCCCAGAACATATTTTGTTTACGTCGAGAATTTGAAGATGGCCTGCAGAGCGTACCACCTTGGTACGCAAAACTCAAAGGACTACATGATTGACCATATGATGAGCAGTGAAGATAAGTGGAAGAGATTGCGGTATTCATCACGGGAGTCGTATTGTCAAAAGATAAACGAGAACGGCAAGAGGAAGCCAAAGAAAGATAGAGCAAATGTAATCGAGCCGATATATGTCCACCACAGTTCTTTCGATTGGTGTAGGGGATAGCGACCCTGTCAGCCAACGGTTGCGAGTTCGAATCTCGCGAGAGGTAAATATTTGTGTGATGAATACGAAGATTTATTCCCGTGTCAAGGACGTCTAAATAAATATTGATGTATGATTATCCGTTATCTGGTATCCGTAGTACAAGGTTTGCTTGTTTAGGACTAGATTATTGGTGTAAGTGTCCAAAATAACTGAAGAAGGTTATTACAAAATTAGTGACTATCTGAATGACAAAAATGCTTGGTATACTTCGCCCAGCTCCCAAAAATTATAAAATTGTATTAGTTGTATACTTTTAAATATATAAAAAAAAAGAAAAGAAAAAAAATGATCCTGTGGGTTTCTTACATGCCCCTTCTTTTCCCACAGATGATTTCCCTTCCCGAAGCGGTAGTAGCTTGGACATACTGACTGACCGAAAAATGCTTAAGCCCTATATTTATTTCCAATAGATTTAAATTGACATTCAACAAATGATATCATGTATCTTACGTTGAAATAAATGCTTGAAGTTTGAAGTTTATTTAATTATTCCCCCGAAGCTGTTAAAATCTAGTCCCGTAGAAGACTGCGATAAAATGGTGGCAGAGGGGGTGGGTTTTCGCCCATGAGACTCGCGCACAGCCCAGCGATACGGGTCGCTAACGTCCATGTAACGGAATTCCCAACACCCTCGCAAAAATAAACTTGTTTTTTTGACAAAAAGATGTGCGGAAGCGATACTGGTGCCACACTAGAAAATAAAATGTGCAGACATGAACAACTATTCGTTAGAAACAAATCTGCTTGTCTGGTGGTATCACGGTAGCATTTACAGCAGCATGTGACAGCCAGCATTATCGTAAACTGTTGCAGTGGTAATAAAGCTATAATTGTTTTGAAGAAAATGCTGCTGAACCTGCTGGAACAGCTAGCTGTGTACCATAAGTGCTCTCCATTACATATTTTATAAAGGATAGTTGATCATTTCTGCATATTTTTACTAATTTGTAGTGTCGACGTCATTGGCCATAACATTAAATAATAATAATAATAAATATTTCGGACACTTACACCAATCATCTAGTCCCAAACTAAGTAAAGCTAACGGATAAACATACATAAATATTTATATAAACATCCATGACTCGGGAATAAATGTTTGTATTCATCACACAAACATTTACCCCTCGCGGGATTTGAACCCGCAACCGTTGGTTTCGCGGACAGGGTCACTATCCACTACACCAACCGGTCGTACATTACCAGTAATAATCTACTTAAAATAGTGGTATTACGCGTAATTTAACTTTAAATATGTGACAACCTGCATCCCCGTCAAAATTTTAATGTATTCAACATCATCTGCCAAAGGAATTGCCAAGGAATTTCATTAACGTTAAAGTTAGATTACAAGGCCGACCGATTGACTTACTATAATTTAAGATAATAATAAAAAACACCAAAGCAGCAGCCCTAGCAGTCAGGTCCATTATATAACTTAATAAGAGGTACCGTTCGATACCTCCCGCTTCCGATATAGGGGAAATTCTGGTATTTTTTATGTGAAAGGGAAAACGAGTAAATATGTTCACTGTATGCTTAGTACCTAAGTAATGTAATTTAATTAATGTAATGTGTCGGAGTGTCTACCTATGTTTCTTAATCATTGCCTGTACGTAGTATATCTATATATGCTACCACCGTACTAATGAAGAAAAGAGAATGAGTTTGTATGTCTGCAGGTAGTACATCCAAACACACTGTATACCACTATGGAAATGAAGAGAGGAGAATGTTTTTAAATAAATAAATAGTTTATCCCGGGTGACTTATGTTAAGTCCGAAAATGTATATACAATATATGGTAAACGCATATTCTCTTGTTTTACTCCCTGTCCCGGGGTACCCCGTCACATACTTCAGAAAACCCCGAGTCTGTAAAACGAAAACGCAGATAAAAAAATCAATAATGTTATAAGACATAACGACTTAATCCATTTCCATAAAATTAGCTATAAACTATCTCAATAATAATTTGCACTATCCAACTACCTATTAAAAAAGCTTCTTTAACTGAGGTTGTCTGGAAGAAATCGCTATCAGCGATAAGACCGCATTTCTACACTTCATCGTCTATGTTAAATGTTCTTTGTTTTGTGTGCTATAAAGAATTTAGTATTAATAATAACAATAGTAATGTATGTTTTCGAAAATAAAAACCGTTGTCATAATGGTTCAGCCGCTTTGACAATATAAAGCCACATACAGACATAGGCTCCAAAGTTATCACACCCCATTTTGCGTCGAGACTTCATGATCATCATCACATCAGCCACAGGACATCCACTGCTGAACATAGGCCTCCCTCATAGAATTCCAGAGTGACGGCTTGGAAGCAGCCTGCATCCAGCGATTTCCCGAGACCTTTATCAGGTCGTCTTGGCAGTGGATGTCCTACGCTGCGCTTGCCGGTGCGTGGGCTCCACTCGAGAACTTTAATGCCCCACCGGTCATCAGTACTTCGAGATATTTGTTCTGCCCAATACCACATCAACTTGCTAATCAGCTAGGCTATTTCCGTGACCCTTCGTCCGCCTATGTATCTAATAAAATGAAATCCAAGAACCTACGCAAAGCTCCAGGGAATAGCACTGCCTTGTCAAAATCTCTTTTATATTATTCTTAGAACAATAAACAGCGCGATACTCCTATAAAGGAGATAAAGTCAATCCTAACTGTAGCAAAAGCTAGGTCGGAAATAAATTTCAATCTGTTTTAAGGCAAAAACAAATTCTCCACAGACTTCGCAAACAAAGGCATTTCCTACAAACTAAAGCTGTATTACCTTAGAGAGTCATTGCCGTAAAAAAACAGCCAAGTTTTAGAGACGGTAATATAAGTATTTGTGTTATTTCCGGTAAATAAAATATATAGGACGACCGATTGGTGTAGTGGATAGTGACCCTGTTAGCAAAACCAACCGTTGCAGGTTCGAATCCCGCGAGGGTTAAATGTTTGTATGATGAATACGAACATTTATTCCCGAGTCATGGATATTTATATAAATAGTATCCATAGTACAAGCTATGCTTAGTTTGGAACTAGATGATTGGTGTAAGTGCCCCAAATATTTATTTATTTATTTATTATCATTTATATAGGATAATAGGACCAGTGATTTGCAAGAGCATCCATTTCTTTTATAAAATATCAGATTTTTCATTTGATCAATTTAGATTAATCAGTACCAAGAACAGTATTCAGAAGTTTGATAGTTTAAGAGAAAGAGATTTATGTTCTAAAAGTCCATAGCGTCGATTTTGGAGATAAAGAAAAATTGTTTTCCATAATTTTCCAATAAAAAATGCTCGGCTCAAAAATATTGTTGAAAATCGCAAAGTGTTTTTACAAAACGATAGATTTTATAGTGAGTTTTGAAATACATTGTAAGGTATTCTTGCTACGCGTAGTATTATAGTACCCTTTCGTGCTTTATTTTAGCGTCGACCTGTCAGCTAAACGTTATTTACTAAAAGGAATCATTTTATTTATAAAGATACGAAAAACTGCTGTCATGAAATTTTGTAAACCAGCTTGCCTGAGTCAAATCGACCAAAATATCGAAAAATAGTCTTAAATGTTTATGGTACTTACCAATGGACAGATGCAACATTAGGGATCAAATTTATGGAGTCTTAAATCATAGGAAGTGTAATATATCAGTGCTTGTATCCGAACGTCAGTTCATCAAGCAAGTACAGACTTAGCAGTGTTGAACAACAACGCTTAAAGATGATGCGACCTGTCAAAATAACACCATGTGCTTTGGTACAGACGCAATGAAACGAGTTGTGAAACAGTGTCGTGTAATATCACTTTGCTCCGGACACCTGTAGCGCTCACATCATTGCATTGTATGAAGATCGTAAAAACAACTGGTCCGTATCCTTCCAAACTGGTGTTTCAATTAACAATACAGGAAGGTCACGGAAATCTAAGATAAAATTACTTTCAAATTCGATTTGTACGAGAATTGTATTAAAAAACTACGCACGTCAGGTTGATTGGAAGAGATCTCTTAAAGAGATAAGTCCACCTTTGTACATGACATATTGTTTGTACTCTGTTATATGTATAAATTGATGCAATAAAGAATATTAATAATAATATTTTTTTCTTTTAAAAGTGCTGTGTAGTTTCGGCATATAAGAATAAAATTAACTCGTGTAACATAAAGGAGACTATGGGACTTTTCATCAAGAAACATCTATAGATTTGTACGTATACGATGGGTTCACCCTCTGTCACGTGTACATTACTGTATGTTAACGTGGATGTTGTTTTTAGCATTAAACTCTTAATCTTTGGAACACTTAAGCACTAAAGTTTGGGTTATCTTTTACCACTCTATTTGGCATAAAGATCATGACGTTATGCATGCATGTAAAAATATAGTGAGGTATATTTTTAGTAAAATTTGATCCATCGATTTAGAACAACCTGTATACGAATTATACTCGCCAATAACTTTCTGTTCTACGTGAACTTCCACTTCAGCAATAGACTACTACGTATCTAACAAAGAACAACTTCGTCACACAAAACTATTATTAAATATCTATTATAGAACTTTGCCCAAACTTCCATGCAACATTAAGATGGCGACAAAATTGGCTTAAATGCCCACCGCATTCAGTTAATATGAGAAGAATAATACTTCTTGTTATGCTTGCTTTAACTGAAATTCAATTTACTTACTGAAGATAGCTTGTTGTTATAAGTAGGTCTAATTGAGCGGACGGAGGAGTTCCAGTTCTAAGAGAAATTACTCTTAGACACGGAAGGATATTACAGAGTGTTATCAAAGGCATTTAGAATTATCTTAAGATGCCTCACAGTGCTAAAGGTTTATTAAATACTTTGGTAGGTAGTAACGGCCAGGGACGTATATACGGAGGAGAAGGGGGATTATTTCGCAGCCATGAACACCGTCTCGAGTCCGAATGACTTTATATTCGACTGTTAGTTACTATTAATTTGCCTGTCAGATGTCCAAATTAGTGATATACTAATATTTATAAATATATGTAATAAGATCAGTCGTCATGTATGGATCGGAGTGTTGAGCCATGAAGAAGACGGATGAATCCTTTAAATCATTTATTGTGAAGTTACATGTGATAAAAAGGGTACAGATGTCAGATCAATGGAATGTCCAATGTAACTTGTCCATTAGGCGTACAATACAAAGTGTTAAATTTAAACAAAATGGTCCTCTCTAAACTAATCAAGGCAATCCAGATTTAAATAAATGTCATTAATTTTCATCTATAATTTTGTAGTGTGTAGTGTATTGGATATTCAATTTTAAATAATGATTAATTAATACTACAATTTATCATGTACAAATTCGTCAACTGAATAATAACATTTATTTACTAGGATGTCAAATAATCTTAGAAAAGTGTCAAATAATAAAATAATAAAAATGTAGGATGACAAATAATAAAAATTGCATGCAGCAGAGATGAGAATGTTGAGATGGATGAGTGGAGTGACGAGGATGGACAAAATAAGGAATGAGTATGTAAGAGGGAGTTTAAGAGTGGCACCCGTGACAGAAAAGTTTAAAGGAAATCGTTTGGCTTGGTATGGGCATGTTATGAGGCGGGATGAAACGCATCTTACTATGATGAGATAGATGAATATGGATGTCGATGATTGGAAAGTAAGAGGAAGACCACGGAAAAGATGGATGGATTGTGTGAATGGTGATATAAACGAAAAGGCGTGAATGACATGGTAACGGCTGATAGAGGAGATTGGAAGAAAAAGACGTACTGCGCCGACCCCAAATAAATTGGGACTAGTGCAAGAAGACATATAGGATTGTGTCACGTCGACGTGTACCCTTATATAGGATCGTGTCAACCGAACTCATAAACAGTTGATGTAGCTAATTGTTGACAAAATAATTTGTTGATCTAATGAACCATTGATATAACAAATTATGGATACAATAAATGGTTGATCTGTTACACTGTTGACCTATTGGTGTTGATATAATGAAAGTTGATCTAAAGAATAATTGATTGATTGATTGATTTTAGGTACCAATCCGTCTCTGACCAACCCATTTGGGTTAATGGTTATCACGGAGGTGGTCAAAATAAACAACAAAGTACTAACAAAGTAGGTCAGATATGAGCACATAATATCCCTAATAATAATGAACATGTGAATCCAATTAAGTCATAGGCAGTTAACTATTACTATAAATATCCACTTCACCAAACACGCCATACCAAATCAGACAAAGAAATCCTCCGAAACCCTTGACAGCGAAGTCATTTTCAATTTTAACCCTCTCTGGATAACTGGCGAAATTGACAAGAGGATCCGTTGGGATCAAGATATCGGACTGCTTTCCGACATGATGGAAATATTCGGAACCAATTATTCGGTAAATAGAGATATTGTGTGGTTATTGTTTTTTTAGGATTGTGAAGGCTGTCTCTATTCGACACCTACTTCCATTTGTTAATCTCAGATGAAAAACAGGTTTAACTTTTATTTCTGTGTCAGTCATAGTTACTGATAAAGAAATCAGATTTTCACTATAATTTTGTAGTATAACAATATTGAGTCTGCAATATGAATTATCTGTTTAATTATTTGTGAAATAAATGTAAATCACTAATGACAATTTGTAAGAACATTTAAAGCACAAATACTCTTTCTTAAGATTAATATATGGCTGTTATTTCTTATTTAACACTTAAGACAATTTCTTTCGCTATTGTTAAACACTTAGGGCAATCTGCCTGTGACGATTTGATATGTAGGTGTGTCCAATCTTTGTTCGGACGTATTCAATTATTTACTGGTGTTGGGTATCATATTTAAGTACTTCATGAATGAATGAATATATTTACAATCTGCTTATGAGTAATGATTTATGAGTACAAAGAAGTACACTGTGCCGTAGAACACGTTTATGAGGTACCACAGTTAATATAAAAATTTGCTATGTGACCGCAACGTAAAATCTATGCCCCTTAACTGAATGTAGTGTTCTGCCTGAGAATCAGCGCCATGGTTTCACTGCGTCGCATGCTGAAGTTATAACCCTTTTAAAGCTAAATATCTTCGAAAAGGTTTAACCTACATTCATCTAACATAGCTAAAAACCTGTCCCCTTCTTAGTCTTTAATGGGGTTTATCCCGCACGATATTCCATACAAAAGTCCAATTTTTTCGAAACAAATTTTATAAGCATAGAGCAGGTCCATAGGTCTAAAAAGATAGTAGAGAATATTTTCTAAAAAGAATTGAAACTAAATTAGATCTATTTTAAGTTGTCCATAATAACAGAGTAAATACAAATAATTTTTTTTTTAAATTAGATGTTTTAAAAATGTGTTCTACCAATTTTTTAGATCTATCTATCTTGCTTATACTTATAAAGTTTCATTGGAATCGGTAATCATTTCGAAAAATTTAAACTTTAAAGATTGTGTGGATAGCCTTGTGGGAATGGAATGGAATCTTAATATAAAGAAAACTGCACACAAATCGGACTACGCATACTGAGATACGTCTGGGCAACGACTGGACATACAGAACGCAGTCAAACACATAGCAACTTTTCACTGTTTCGTATGCTAATTGACAGTTCACTGAGCTCTAGTATTCTATCTATAACAAGTTAACAACACTGTATTTGTAGTTCAAATAAATGATTTCATTGATTGTCACTTGGGAACCTCGCAGTCTGAAGTTCACAATTGTCACATTCAAAGATATTCCGACAAATTCCGTGCTAATGACGCCATTACGAGACTATGTTTCATTTTGACAATGCCTTGTAACTCGACCACTGTAGCTCACTAATTCACCTCGCTAAGATCCATAAGGCTTCTTGAATTGAGGAGATTTCAACCATATGTCCCTCGTTTGTTTCACCACTATCTTCTGCAGGTACTTCTTATGTGTACCTTCCTTTCTAAAATTTACAGGATCCATTCAAAATAGGACTAACCCAATCAATCAAAACTATTTCCAGTCTAGTAAAAGACGTCTGAAATCAAAAATCAAAATCAAAATTATCCCTTGAAAACGTCTCATTTTTTATCTTAATATTAAAATTATCGACATTATTGCTCATTCGCAAAGCAGATTCCCCAGAGAAGAATGAGCAAGAAACTCAAGGGTTGCTCTTTTAAATAAGTTTGGGTTACAATTATATTATATTGTATAATTAGGCTGAATATTGCCGAGCGGTCTATGTCCGTGCTTGCTTATCATCCAGATAGTCAGAAATTTTATATTAGCCTTTGGTAAATAATGTCTGTTTTATGATGGTTTTGAATTTGTTTAAAGGTAAATTTTGAATGTCCACTGGAACCTTATTATAAAAGCGTATACATTGCCCCTTAAATGACTTAGTGACTTTGTGTAAACGGCTGACATGAACAGCAAGTTTATATCTCGTATTAACATTATGTATATCACTATTTTTCTTAAACGATTCTAGATTGTTTCTTACATACATTAAGTTTTCGTAAACATATTGCGATGCTAATGTTAATATATTCATTTCTTTAAATTTATTCCTAAGAGACACTGTGTGTGTGAATCCAGTGTGTACTTAACTTATACCAAGCATAGATTATAGGTGGATGTTCTCAAAAATATACGATCGCACACTCACCTGACTACTCCGTGGTGATTAGGCAACTCTTCCATTAGCGCAATCTTTCATTCCTTTTGAAATATGACTACCATTACGAGTACGCGCTAGACAAGGGTACGTAATAAGACGATCGTAACGCGACGGTAAAGAATTGCAACGAAAATCCAATGGAAGTAGAGCATTTTTACATTCAATTTACGATAATCCTATAGCTGTGGGTTGTATGTAAGACATCGCTTTTAGTGATAAGACCGCCAAATTGGTCTTTTTTTTTATGCAGTACGGGTTCGTACTTGATCTGAATCACACCTGATGTGAAGTGAAGATGAGGTCGAAGGTGGAAGCGTATATATCTATTGTTATCATCAAAAATGTTTGTCAGGTTTGCTTGCTTTTAAATACTTATGTATGTTATTCAAATACTATTTCCATTTTGTCGTACCTCGGGACCACGTCTGTGTTTGACTTGTTCTAGTAAAAATAATCAGGGCAGGTGGTCAAGTATACATAGAACTGTCTGGCAAACTAACCTTGACCTAAGATAGTGCTGAAAATGGTGTGACATTTTGTTCCACTTTCTGAGTCGCCCGTTTTGTTTAGTCCACATTTTCTATTTTGAATTGAATTTTAAATTATATTTATTTATTCGGGGTCTCGTAGTTTTTTTTTTTTTTTATCTTACTACGTCATCTTCCACGCCAAGTTAGGCACACATTTATAAAAAAAAACTAAATTATTCTACCTCATTTGATTCACGACGCGTTTCCGGGCAAATATGCAAGATCAGATTACCTGGAGCTATCTATAGGCGAATGCGGATTTAATTTTCTTGCCATCACAAATTGAATTTTTATTTTTAACAATATTTTTCTACATCGGATGTAATTTTAGTCCGTATCGGGAAAATTCTTGGTATTAGAGTTGTTCCAATATACTTTAGGATAACGAGAAACATCTAATAATATTTTTTATATAAAAATAACATTCACTGCTTTATTATTTTTATGTTTGACTGGATTCGCATTTGACCACAATCTCACCTGATGGAAAGTGACAATGTGGTCGAAGATGAAGCACGCGATCCCAGTAAATGCCTATTCACTCTGCTCTTGAAGATCCCGAGGTTGTAGGATTCAGGAAATACTGACGCCGGAAGGGAGTTCCATGCCTTGGCTGTTCGGATGATGAATGAAGAATCGAACTTCTTAGTGCGAATGTTCGGTATAGTATAATATAGTCTGTCTCGGGGTCGATGCCTCTATGCGATTCTCGTACTTAACATTTTTTTTTTCAGAACTTATTCTGGTTACTGCTGTGCGCTTCGATCAGTTCGTGATTGATATATTAGGGTAAATTAGCCTACGCTACACTCGGCACCTGCTTAAAAAATTAATTATTTCGTCTTGTTTTCGACATATTGGTTTTATAACCGTAGTCCAGTGTTAGTTGTTTAAGTTGTTTTTTTTTATGCACCACGGGTTCGTACTTGACCTCAATCACACCTGATGTTAAGTGAAGATGAGGTCGAAGGTGAAGCGTACTGACTCGGAAACCCCAACATATTTGGGGGACTGGCTATCTTATCTCTGACAACCGGAACACAACAATGCTATTAACATTGCTGCTTGGCGGCAGATTTAGGTAAGATGGTGGTAGCTAGCCAGGCAGACATTTAAAATGCCCTACCACCAACTAAACCGAGTACTAAACATGTACCCCGCTGGGGATCGAACCCGCGACCTCCGATTCGTAAACCCAATGTTGTTTACATTGAGCCACGGAGGCGGTTTCCTTCCTTTTGGCTTCGTCGTAGTAGTAATAAAACTAATCATAACTAAATCAAGACAGAGTCAATAAAAAGTAATTTCGCTGAATCGAATTGCTCACAGTACCGTATTATGCAGTTGTGCCACGTGCCATATTCCATCCACTACGGTACGTGCTTGCATCCGGTAGAAACTGGTAAATGTACCGGAAAAATACATAGCACGATAGCCGGTACACAATAAAGTGCTGGTGTATACTAGCACGTGTATGGTCGGTTATTTGTCCCGTATGATTGAGGGTGGGCCACGAAAAGACTCTTGGCTCTTGTTTTTCCTACCGACTGCCCCAGGAAGTATGAAGAGCAGATGTTCGAGTGTATTTTGTAGTGCATGGTGTCATTTGACTGGTCTTGATCCTTGGTGTATCAAAGGATATATTTAATGATGAAAAAGGCAACATGGCGCCCTCAAAATACAAATACAACGTCTGGTATATCAATATGTCAGTGTTTTTCATAATTTTTTTTTTCCTCATCCTCGGACTTGAGACAGAGTAGGTTTCGCAGGCAATGAATTATAAAGTATACACAACTGTTAGACTTACGGCCAAGTCTGGGGCTGACATAGATAACGAAGCGGCAATGTATGTAATGCATCTGCGATATCTCCGCCAGTTCTTGCCCGATTTTGACATTTCTTTTTTTTTGGAAGGGTGTAATTTTCACGAAGGCATTTATCACGAATCGGCCGATTTTATTGGTCAATGAATTAATGTGTATTGAAACTGAACGTTCAATACTTTCACAAAAGACTACCAATTTCTTTGATGTCGGTATTTAACAAAATTATACGAAAATCCTTACTTGAGACATTAGTTTTTCTGAGTTTAGCACTTCAGAAATTTAGAAATTTTTGATATTTGATATCCCACCTTCTTGTATGATTCCTGTATTTACCTGTAACAATAGATAAACAGTTAATTAATTATATTATAATAAATAAATAAAATAATAAACTAAATATCTTTGCACATATACACAGCGCCATCTAGTTCCACAATAAACAACTAGACTTGTATTATGGAAACCAGGTGGTTGATAACTACACAAATAATTCTTTTGGAAATAAATGTATTTATAAATGAAAAACAATCATAACTCGGGAACATATGTCTGTATTCATCATACAAACATATGCCCCTAGCGGGATTCGAATCCGCGACCTTTTGATATAGCAGCAGAGTTTCTAACCACTACACCAAACCACTAATAAATATTGCAACATACAATCTAAATATTATATCTACTCTACAAACGTTGATCTGTTACAAATGATCAAGATCTGCATTCATAAATTCATAGGTGATCATCTCAACAACGTGATGCCAGACCTCTGTTGTCAAGATTTGCCAATTTTTCTCATTCTTTACACAAATCTCCTAAGCCAAATCAGAGGCCTGTTCCTCTAAGAATGTCATTCTTGCGTTGCTATTTTGATCACATACCGAGTCAGGAGTTAGGAGTAATGTACTTATCAACCAAATGTCAATATTATTGCTATTGCTATTGTTGGGTACTGGCAATCAGACCTGACAGCTTTAGTTTTAAGTTTGAAGATTGTTTGTTTCTGTAGATGTGATGTTGTCTTGGTCTCTCTGCTCTTGCTGTGAAGTGCTATTTTAGGTTATTTTTACTATTATATATTATTATTAGCTTGCGATCTGCCTATCATAAAATACACTCCACTTGCTCCTCAAACATCCCGTATCTAACAGCTATCCTGGTTGGGTGGGTGCTGTGATAGCGTTGTGGAGCTTGCAAGACTGTATTACGTCATAATAACTTATTTCACGACTTAAGAATGAATTAAATTTTCCATTATCTACCTCTCCCGCTTATTTAATGGCCCCAATCCCTTATTGGTTTTCTATTCTCACACTATCCTCCCTCGACATCAGCACTACTCTTTCTAAAGTCAGTAATGGAACTTCATATGTAGAACCTTAAAATTTCTCGACAACACTTTCACTGGGAAAATTGAGTTGGATATCTATGTGGAGATACTAGTATTTGTGTACAAAGGAATTCGTATCATTGTTTTTTTTTTTAATCCGGAAATATTTTGTGTGGAAACGATTTTAAAAAAACGATTGCGATCTTAAGGTGACGTCTGTAATCCATGTAAAATATTTGAGGTGAAACGGACAGCTTTCGTCATCTCAGCCCGTAAACATCCCACTGCAGGGATTTTATGAAGCTGTCATTTTATGCAGTTTTAACTTTATGAAGTTGTCATTTAAGTATGTTTCCATTTAAAAAAAATACGTTATTTAACCGATGTGGATACCGCGAGGCTGGTCTATTTCAGTTATTTCCATAGTATACTGACCTACGGCATTCTGTTGTGGGGAAATGCCGCGGACTTAAATTGTATCTTTGTTCTGCAGAAACGAGCGGTTCGCGCGATTTACAAAGTGGGCCCCAGAGTGTCTCTTAGGAATAAATTTAATGAAATTAATATATTAACATTAGCATCGCAATATATTTACGAAAACTTAATGTATGTAAGAAAAAATATAGAATCGTTTAAGAAAAATAGTGATATACATAATGTTAATACCAGATATAAAAATAAACTTGCTGTTCATGCCAGCCGTTTACACAAAGTCACTAAGTCATTAAGGGGCAATGTATACGCTTTTATAATAAGGTTCCAGTGGACATTCAAAATTTACCTTTAAATAAATTCAAAACCATCATAAAACAGACATTATTTACCAAAGGCTATTATAAAATTTCTGGCTATCTGGATGATAAGCAAGCATGGACATAGACCGCTCGGCGATATTTAGCCTAATTATACAATATAATATAATTGTAACCCAAACTTATTTAAAAGAGCAACCCTTGAGTTTCTTGCTCGTTCTTCTCTGGGGAATCTGCTTTGCGAATGAGCAAAAATGTCAATAATTTTAATATTAAGATAAAAAATGTGACGTTTTCAAGTGATAATCTTTATCCTACGAAATAAATATTTTTTGACTTTGACTATTTAGGAAGCTGTCATATTAGCAAGTTTTTTTTTTTGGAAGTTTACATTTTAGAAAGTCGCATATTGGGAAGTTCTCAATTTCGAAAATTATCATTTTAAGAAGTTATCAGTTTATGAGACACGTGTAGGACTTCCACGCCGTACTCCGCTAGCACCAACGGCCTGCTAACTGTAATTGTAAATCGTCTGGATAGTGGCTATACAAAACACTGCAAATCACAGCACTTAACTTTTCATACAATTGTTAAATCCACAAATAAACTAACATAGGTTTAAGAGTCAATTTGTTGTTGACAAAAAAATATGGAGACAACTAGTCGGAATTAAAGTATTTTTTTCATTATTTTATTTAGGAAGATGTCATATCAGGAAGTTGTCATTTTAAAATGGTCTATAGTTGAGTTACTGGTTAGGTAGGTTTCCAACTCACAACGGTTCAGAAGTCAAGTTTAGAATTGTTGGACAATTGTCTGGCACTAGTCTGGACTTTTTGCACGCTTCGGTTTAATTTGTTGATTTCAATTTAGAAGTTAGGACTTTCAATTTAGTTTCGCAATTTACTTTGGAATTCAGGTTTGCTTCGCACCTCTAATACGATTGTTTGGTTTTTCGCATATTACAGGGAAGTAATATAGTAGTATAAGGGACAATAGTCAAGCAATAAAAATCAGCTAATGGACACAAAAAAAACACTTCATTGTCGCTAGTTCGCATTCAGTCATCTTTATTTATTAATTTTAACAGCTGATTGTGTACATATAAAAATATATATATTAAGAAGAATAATTTATTTATTTAAAAACAGTAACAAATAAAAAGATGGAATTTATATATAAACTAGAACAAATGTAAAAAATTGGGGCCGCGAGGCAAGGTACCCAAAACGCTGGAAGCGTTTCCTCGTTGGATGCAGATACTTAAACGTTGAGCGAGGAAACAACCAGAGGGCCTATTACGTAAATTTAAACGTTTCAATCGGCCATCGGCCATCGTTTACGATCATCGACCACTCGTATAAAAGTTACTGCATTACGTATGTCGTCGTTTGACACTCGTATACAATGAATGAATGATATTGTAATTGTCCAAAAGTATTGCTACTCGACACTAGACGGCGCTATTGTGTACTTTTTTCGTTAACACCTTGGGCTAAAAGAGCGCAATAGAAAGGGATGCCCTTATACCCAGAATAATTTTATCTCACTCTATTTTTGCATTACATAATGTCTAACCTACCCAAATTTGTACATGCAGTGCTGCCAATTACGAAAAAATTCCTCGATTTGTGGGAAAATAGAGAGTGAGGAATAATTTAAATCGGGAATTTATCGGGGAATCAAGGCCAATAAAATTTGTAAAAGAACCCATAGTATTTTTATTGCTAATCGTGTTACTACATTTTTTACGTAATAAGAACAACAAGTTTTTAAGTTAAAGTAAAACATTAAACAACATTTTACATGAAACAATATTGTACTTCTTTAATTATCATTTCGGAGAAATTTCTGGAAAATTACGTAGGAACCATTAAAAATATTGTTTGATACATGCTTCGATCATCTACATGACTCATACATCATCATGTAATAAAAATAATTTTATAATAGTAGGTTATTTGTCGAAATATTCACTTTTTGGAAAAGGTATTTGTTCTACAAATTATTAATAGGAGCAGTAGCTTAACTAATAAACGTAAAACACGTTTTTGAAATAATATTTTTTTGCAATAACAAAAGAATCATAAGAATTCTTAGTACCTATAGTGAATACGAATACGATTGGGGTAAACCTCGACTCACCTTTATCGTTAACGTTTGAATCGTATACGATGTGCATATACCTATGCACATCGGCATTACCATGCCGATGTCATTACTTTTGTATGAGAGATCATTCATTCATCGTCAATCGTATCGATGACATTCGCATTCGTAATCGTTTGAAATGCGTAATAAGATTTCGCGAGTTTGACGTCGATGATCGTAATAATCGTTTACGATGGACTCATCGATTGACTTACGTAATAGATCCTCAGTTCTCGGGTCACCAGTGACATCGACTAAGCGCTTTGAAATATTAAATAAGGAGAACTAGATATCAATGTACAAAGGGCGAACTTATCTCTATAAAAGTTCTCTTCCAGCGAACCCGCGAAAACTAAACAATTTTGAATGGTAGACATACATATTGTGTACAAAAAGAAAGATAACTAATATATTAAGGCTGTCTGGTAGAAATCGTTTAATAGCGATAAGACCGCCTGGTTGTACAATTATTATTTTTTGGAAACTATATTTAAGAAGTGTATTGTAGATTTTTTTGCAATAAAGTGTACTTGATTGATTGATTGATAAGTTAATAATAATTAAACAAATAATACATGTATAAATATCATGAGGACTTAGTGTGAGGCCCTATGGTAGTGGTTTTGTTACTATTGTTTCAAAAGTGCCAAGGGTCCGACTGACCTGCTGGTTTATTTCTTAAGTTTTTTCATTTCAAATGATTCTAGAGCCGTCACTCATCCGCTTGTCAAGTTGTTTAGTTCTTTCAAAAAAAAATGGGTGAACATACTAAATAAAAAAACATACAGAAAACCATAGAACTTCCTCCTTTTTTAAAGTCAGTAAAAATGGGGAAGGACTCCCTTCCGGCGTCAGTCTTTCCTGAATCCACAACCTTATGGGATCTTCAAGAGCAGAGTGAATAGGCATTTACTGGGATCGCGTGCTTCATCTTCGACCACATCGTCACTTTCCATCAAGTGAGATTGTGGTCAAATGCGAATCCAGTCATACCTACTTAAAAAAAAGCAGTTAATGTCATATTTACATAAAAAATATTATTAGATGTTTCTCGTTATCCTAAAGTATATTGGAACAACTCTAATACCAAGAATTTTCCCGATACGGACTAAAATTACATCCGATGTAGAAAAATATTGTTAAAAATAAAAATTCAATTTGTGATGGCAAGAAAATTAAATCCGCATTCGCCTATAGATAGCTCCAGGTAATCAGATCTTGGATATTTGCCCGGAAACGCGTCGTGAATAAAATGAGGTAGAATATATATATTTTTTTTTTTATAAATGTGTGCCTAACTTGGCGTGGAAGATAGAGGTATGTTAACGTGGTTTGGGCATATGGCAAAAAATACGGGTAAATTTTGATTTGTTTTTCTTCGACTCTGTGAATTATAAAAAGAATTTGGAAAGACCATATCACTTCATATATCTTGTAGACTATTACTAATTTTTTTTCAGTCAAAAAAATGCCACAGAATAACTTGAAAACTAGTTTAAGTTGCTCACGGTGTTTTGCGAACGAGAAGCTTCTGGACAGGCAGTCCCCAATATTCGTCATTTTGGAGTTACAACGTTGTTGATTGACACTTTGTAATTGAGGTCAGGCGCTGTTGACATACAGATACACAATCCCTCGAACAATGTTGCCAACATTAGTACCTGCACCTTAGCAAAACAATAAAAAAATAACACCTTGAAAAATAAATGAAAACTCCCACAATGTAACAATGGCGAAATTCATTGTTTCTTTTATTATTGAAAGCGACGTTTAAAGCCGTCCTTTCAGTGTTGCCAACAATAAGAAATGAATTACGAACGAAGTTGGGGAAAAAGTTGAGTTTACGGCCGGGCTTTTGGGAACTTGAGTCATTTGTGTAATTGTTATTTATGGCCAAATGAATGTCAGACCGGTAAATAAAAATATATAATAAACATTCCTAGCTCTCCGTAAAGGGGTTTTGGAACAAAGAACAAGTATGTATTGCACTAAATAGTATCTTACCGCATTCAGGCTAAGTTCTTTTGCTGTGGGTGTCGCAAAAGGTAACTTTAAAGGATAAATTGAAAAAGATAACCCCCGAGAAAACAAGCTATTAAAACAAAACGGCTGAACCGATTTTGATGAAAGAAACAAAACCGCATCCAAATCGGTTCACCCGTTTAATAGCTACGGTGCTACAGACAACTTATAACACCTCATTTTTTGCGTCGGGGGTTAAAAGTTTACTAAAAAGGTGCGGAAGGAGATGGATAATGTTCTAGTTACATTATCCGATAATATATACGTATATACTTATTTCAATATACTACATTTGCTTCAGGACTACTTTGATCACCATCGTGGCTCAATAGAAACAACATAAGGTACAAACCGAAGGTCGCGAGTTCGAGTCCTAGTACTCTGTTTCGTTGATGGTATGCCAATTTGAAAATTCCGCCTAGTCAGCTACTTCAATTTTTTTATGCACAACGGGTTAGATCTTGACCTTAATCACACCTGATGTTAAGTGAAGATGAGGTCGAAGGTGGAAGCGTACTAACTCGGAAACCCCATCTTATTTGCCACTCGGCTATCTTATCTCTGGCCACTGGAACACTAGCCCAGGGAAAATACGGTAAAAAATTAGCTTAGCTAGACATAATTCAGAACCGACTTATATAATTCTATAGAGGAATATTAAAGATTTAATTTTGAATAGTTAAGCCTTAAAAAAAACGAGCACTTAGTCTAGATGTTTTTAGGAAACCCTATTTTTACTCACTGATATTAATTAAGTAGACTTTTGTTAACACCGTTAACTTATTGATGGATAAAAAACTAAGCATGTTATAGTTAGGCATTCATGTGTTTAAGCTTAAAATGTCGTCGAGCTGCATTGCTTAAGAAATAAAAAAGAGAACTAATATTTTGTAACGATAATCTCCCTAAATGTTTTGAACTTAAAGAAATACCCATCAAAGGAGCATTAAAAAAAACTCATTTTTCAACGGTAGCTTATTTAGTTACTTATTTAGTTACTTACTTAGTACTTACGTTTCTTACAAATGCTTATTTTTTAGCAATTGTTACTACATTTACAACACTTTATTAAATGTTTCAAGAAAATCGCGGTTATGCGTTTTTCCGAGGTCAAACCGTATTTTCCCTGGGCTACACAACAATTGTCTAAATCTGTCGCTGTTGACAGCATTGTTATGGCTGTAAATGCTCTTGATCCTTCGGCCTCATCTTTTTTTTATGCACAACGGGTTTGTACTTTACCTCAATTACACCTGATGTTAAGTGAAGATGAGGTCGAAGGTGGAAGCGTACTGACCCGGAAACCCCAACACATTTGGGAGACTGACTATCTTATCTCTGACAACCGGAACACAACAATGCTATTAACATTGCTGCTTGGCGGCAGATTTAGATAAGATGGTGGTAGCTACCCAAGCGGACATTTAAAATGCCCTACCACCAACCAAACCGAGTACTTAAACAGTACATGTTTCTGCTGTCCGCTGGGGATCGAACACGCTCCGACTCGTAAACCCAATGTTGTTTACATTGAGTCACGGAGGCGGTTATCTTTACTTAACCTTGAGTTCAATCGCTAACCCCTAATTTTACTATCTAGTAAAATATTAATCAACAACTTTATTAAAACAACAAAATATGTTAAGTTGAATAATAGAAAATATGAACTATTCATTCTTAAGTCTTTGTTCATATAAAGCATTTATACTTTCTCAACTTCAGCTTACCTTTTCAATTAGTAGAATAGCAACTAATCTCTTTAGAATATCTCTTTAATAAGAATGTTTTGAACATTTAAGTTTTAAGTCATTAAATCTGATTTGAGATGTTATTGACGTTACTCGTAATTATGTTCGTCACTAAAGATAAACTTGTATTTCACAAATTAGTCACGCATGGTTCATTCTGAACTTTATTGCTTTCTAAACTTCAAGGGATATGTAAAAAACAATTGATGAACATACAGAAATAAAGCTCAAGTCGGTGCCGAACCCACCTCTTCCAGAACGTGTCGTAAAAGGCGATTAAGGGCCTTTCCACAAAAACAGCATCTATAGACTTGCACGTTTAAACGGCGATGGGCTCACCTGTCATGTGTGCTTTTCTTTATATATCGAAAAGTGAAATGTAGATGTGTTTCGAGCATTAATTGACTGATTTGTGTAGTGGATAGTGACCCTATCAGCGAAACCAACGGTACCGGGTTCGAATCCCGCGAGGGGTAACTGTTTGTGTGATGAATACGAACATTTATTCCCGAGTCTTGGATGTTTACATAAATATTTATGTATGTTTATCCGTTATCTAGTATCCATAGCACAAGCTTTGCTTAGTTTGGGACTAGATGATTGGTGTAAGTGTCCGCAAAAAAAAAAATAAGTAGTGACGTTACGTTATGTTTGTATCATATGTAACTCCCTACGATAATCTGTACCTTATGTCTGTATGTGGATTGTATTGCCAAAATTAATGAAAAGATTTAAAAATAGTTTGGCGCCGTCTTGAGTACCACTTATGTTTAAAAATCAAAATCAAAAAATGCTTTATTTTGTAGGTACACAGGGTACACTTAAAATAGTCAGATTTTACTAAAGCTACTGCTTGTTCAAAAGGCAATTTTCCCCTGAGTCGCTCTTTTAAAAAAAGGTTTTTATATTACAAAATTATTATTTTATATTGTAATATTTCATTGTTAATTATAAAATAGCCCGGTTATGCGAATGGGCTGGTTATGTCCATGATTGTTTATCATCTAAATAATCTGATATTTTATAATATGCTTTCTTAATAAGATATTTAAGATATCCATGACCACTTTGAGATAAAGTTTTGACTTTATAAGAAATTTTACATCATATAACAAAATTATCTGTTCACTACATGCCAAATTTACGGTCGTGTCACAAAGTCGGAGCAGAGAGTGTTAAAATCTACCTAATTACTGTGTAACAAATTGCCCACTACTGCACATTTCGCTTTAATGTATGGTCTAAAGCATTACATTAAGGCGTTGTCTAACATACATCAGAAACCTTGACGACCTGTTTAGTGTAGTGGTTAGAAACTCTACTACTATACCAAATGGTCGCGGGTTCGAATCCCGCTAGAGGCATATGTTTGTATGATTAATTTTTTTTTTTTTATATTCATCACGACGAACCCGTGATGAATATAAAAAAAAGTCTGTCTCGGGGTCGATGCCTCTATGCGATTCTCGTACTTAACATTTGTTTTTTTCAGAACTTATTCTGGTTACTGCTGTGCGCTTCGATCAGTTCGTGATTGGTATATTAGGGTAAATTAGCCAACGCTACACTCGACACCTGCTTAAAAAATTAATTATTTCGTCTTGTTTTCGACATTTTGGTTTTATAACCGTAGTCCAGTGTTAGTTGTTTAAGTTGTTTTTTTTTATGCATCACGGGTTCGTACTTGACCTCAATCACACCTGATGTTAAGTGAAGATGAGGTCGAAGGTGGAAGCGTACTGACAACACATTTGGGAGACTGGCTATCTTATCTCTGACAATCGGAACACAACAATGCTATCAACATTGCTGCTTGGCGGCAGATTTAGATAGGAATGAATGAGATGAATACAGACATGTGTTCCCGAGTTATGGATGTTACAAAAAAAAATGTATTTCTGTAGTTTATCAACCATCTGGTATCCATAACACAAGCCTACATACTTACTGTGGACCTAGATGGCGCTGTGTGTTTGTGCAAAGACATTTATTATTTATTTATTAATTATATTGCGTGGGAGAATATACCTAAAACTCCTATAACTATTATCAAAAAAATCGATTAATGACTTCTTTATATTTGTGAAAAATTTCACCGAAGGCAAATATTACGACTCAATAAACTATAAAAGAAAGAAAAAAAACAAACGAACACATCAGAAACGACACATCCTTTCCTTAAGTAGTCACTATGAGAATACGGTTGAGGACAAATACCTTTAAAATTCTAAACAATATACACCTCTGCACTACACCTTTAAAATATTGAAGAAGTGATTCCGCCGAGGTATGTCTTTACTGAATTTGTCAACAATACGCTAGATAGTCCTGTATATCAATCAATCAATAAGATACTTTTTATTTAAGGTAAGACGACCTGTTTGTTGTAGTGGTTAGCAACTCTGACCACTATACCAAAAGCGGGTTCGAATCCCACTAGGGGCATATGTTTGTGTGATGAATACGGACATGTGTACCCGAGTTATGGATGCATTTCATTTATATATATTATGTATTTATTTACAAAAAAAAAATGTATTTGTGTAGTGTATCAACCACCTCGTATCCACAATTGTATATGTCCAAGGATATATATATCCTATATCCTTGGACATATACAGACAGCGCCATCTAGTTTCACACTAAGCAACTAGGCTTGTGTTGTGGATACCAGATGGTGGTATTTACACAATTAACAAAAACTACTTAAAGATCACAGCATACATGAGAGCAAGAAACTCCGGGGTTGCTCTTTTTAAATTAGTCAATACAAATACAATTTGAAATAATTGTAAAATTTTTGATTCAACAAAGAAAAATAAGAATAAAATACACTGGATATTGCCGAGCGGTTCATGTCCACGCATTCTTAGCATCCAGATACTCAGAAATTTTATAATAGCCTTTGGCACATAGTTTCCGTTTAATGGTAGTTTTAAATTTATTTGAAGCAAATTTTGAATATCTACCGGAACCTTATTGTAAAAGCGATTTCGATTCGGATGTACACCAACTAAACTAATACCAGTTCTAAAGTAGTACTGTCTCTTTCTCCCTGGAATAGTACAATGCGACGGCACCACTCCAAAACTGGTTTTAGTTTAATTTAGTTTAGTCGGTATACATCCGAATCGACACCATTGTCCCTTAAATGACTTAGTGACTTTGTGTAAGCGACTGCTATGGACAGCAAGTTTATTTTTATATCTTGTATTTACATTGTTGGTTAGTTGGTTGGTTGGTACATCTGTACAATTTGTTGAACAAAAAACTTTCTATATACTCTATGGCTGCGTTTGAATCTAAGAGCCATATGAATTAAGGCTAGGAAGATTAGTTACAATTACACGGAGGCACCAGACACTGATATTTTTTACTTAATAGAGGCTCCGGCTTCAAATTATTTTATCACGCCTTAATTTTAAACAATAAAGCACTCATTCATTCAACATTCAAAGTAAATGTCGCTTCCATCCCATCTATTGCAAAAACAATGATTTGTTCCTCAATAATAGCGAGCAAAGTAGGTATTTACTCCAAAAGACTTTCATAGAGGGCAGTAATGAGTTTTTAATTTAATTTAAAATGAATATTGTTCCTTAGTATTCCGTGACCAAAAAGATCGAACGAAAATAATGTGTGAAAAAAGTTACTGCCGCCACTGCCGGTTAGAAATTTAAAAGAAAATGACAAACGAAAACCGCGCGAACTATTGAATTTATGACTTATTATTTTACTATATCACTTTGTTCAAAAATAACAGTATGTGTATGAGTAATTTCTAAAAGCTCTTCTTATTTATTGCCTTATAATGAGAAATGAACGTAGAGTATAAGCACTCAGCTGCAAAATTATTTTTACGCTAGGGAAACAAACATTGAATCCCTCACCGCAAAATTATTACTTTGCTCACTCGTAATACAATCTAATGTAATTTCGCGCTCAGGGCCAATTCGCTATTGCGAAACTATCACGTAATTCCTAAGTGTCAGTTAAATGGCACTGCCAATGCTGAATAAAATTGCTGAATAAATGTTAAAAATACGACCTTCCGTGTTACAAAAGCTAAAATAGATTTTTAATTACTTTTTTTTTCGTATTTCAATTCAGTCATCGATTTACAATCAAACATCTCCTGGAAGGATACCTCGTTCCGGATGGTTTGGTCTAAGAATTTATGAACTTAGAAAAGAAGTACATAGCAAATCAATCTTTGATTAGGCAGCAACCTTCAACAATGATTTGTAATCATTCGATTCAGTTTCATATCTCGAAATATTATCAAAATGGCTTCCATTTTCAATTATTCCGAATAGTACGTTTAATAGCAACTCAAATATCAGTTGTCAATTACAAATACCATTCTGTTTCAATCCAAGTTGCCGAGAATTTACCCTAATAGCTAGCTGACTCGGACGAGTTTAGTGGATTGCCAGTTATTACCAGCTATTGTCAGTTTGCATTATTCTATGACAAGTGGGTTTAGATATTTTCGACTTCAAAAACACTATAGTACTGACCGTTTCATTCCACGCGGAATATATAGGTTTGTATGTATATTTATCAACTTATATGTATATGTATATGTCATTATATATATGTCGTAGATGGGCGGGTGGGCGTTGCTAGCGACCGGGACGGCGCCAGTCGCATGGTAAAGGGTGGCTCGGGCAATGGCGATATTATTGCAAGCTACAATAGGCAAATAGACAACGTATTCACAATCGATTATGATCATGGAACCCGAGATGCTTACTGGTGAAAAGTAAACATATGCACGCCCCTCATGCCATACAACTTGGCCCTCGGTGCAGTCTGTGGAATTCAGCCGGACCTAGTCTTATAACTCCTCCTTGCTCAAATCCCATGATCAACTTCTTATTAACTAACGACTCACCGGATTCTTCGAAGCGTCGGTGATAATGGTAATCAAATCACTCACAGTCGTTGATGTGTTTAGTGGAGCTCCGGTTCCTCTGAAGGCTCGTAGCAAAAATCCCCCTCATTTTCGATGTGCAGACCTTATATTACTGTTAACGTCGTCACCGCGCCGTTTCCGGCGATACCAGCGCCACCAGATTTACTTCCCATTAACCGCGTATTATGATAGTCAGTTGACCGTTCGAATAATGAATTCTATCGCAAATTTATCGCTATCTACGACATATATTATATCCTATATACATTCAAATATATTTTACATGTATTATTTATTTATATTTATATACTTTCCATACTCTCTATAATTAAATGGCAAACATAATTTGTTATGTACGAGTACCTACCAAATTTTACTTATTGTACAAAATATACCGAGAAGATATTGTTGTCTGTAACACAGTTTTTAACTACCACAGACAATAAAGCTTCAACAACGAATATAATTTAATTCGATTCAATAAAATATTGTTTATTGTTAATAGAACAGGACCACTCCGTCTTTTCCCGTGGGTATTGTAAAAGGCGACAATCGCCGAAATAAATAAACTATGTGCAATCTGAGATCTCAGATATCTATACGAACAGAGAACCAATATCTAATCTGTACCCAGCCACCCAAACACAGATTACTTTTAAGATTGCATTTTCAATCCTTGGATTCCTATGTCATCATTGTGTACCAATGTCCGCATTGACACACTGTAGTCAAAAAAGTATATCCAGATTGGTGATTAATTTTGAGCGCAAGACATTATGCGCATAACAGATTTCCCTATCCGAGCTGTACCCAGTAGTAGACATACTGACTGACAGATTAGACATAAGCCCTGTTATTGTATGTAATAGATTCTAATGTTATGTGGTGTATTGTGCCAAATACGTGGGGTTCCCAAAATCCTGCAGAGCGTGGTGATTACGGCGGAAAGAAAGTGATATATATCATGTTACGGAATGGAATAGGCTTTTATCCTTGGACTTCGAGACTGTTGATGTGATGTGAATGCATGACCCGTCAAAAAGATAAATTAATTCGGGGCGGTTAGGAACACTGGCCGGCTAACTTTTTCTAAAGTCATTAGTCTCTCATACCTCGGCCCGGTAGGCCTAGCTCTTGGCTCTATTCGCGTCGACACGATTGTTCCCAACTAGGTCAAGCCCAGCCGAGCCGATTTTTGCCATTTAATTAGAAGCGCCGCCGACGGGGAATTCCCCTTTCCCATACGCCTCGGTTTTTGTCGGTCTCCAGTTTAGTACTGGCGTAATCTTGTTTACGCGAGTTACTCGCTTCTATTGAAGTGTTGTGTTTGATGCCGAAAGCGATGGGTGTTATGTGGTGATGGCGTTGTATGTATGTATGTGTCTAGTCTTTGTTCGGACGTATCTCAGTAATCCATGGTCCGATTTGAGTGTTTTTTTTTGTATATTAAAGACTAAATAAGGGGTTTGGTTTTTAGCCATTGTTGATGAAGTTGGGTATAGGTGTTTCGAAGACATTTAGATATTAACACAGTTGGTTTGGTATCTGGAAGATAATTTAATCGCATTTGTTAGGATTATCGAACTTTAAAATTTATAGTTATTTAACGACCGATTGGTGTAGTAGACCTTGTCAGTGAAACCAACGGTTGCGGGATCGAATCCCGCGAGGGGTAAATGTTTATGTGATTAATACCAACATTTATTCCCGAGTCATGGATGTTTACATAAATATTTATCTAGTATCCATAGTACAAGGTGGCTTGGTTTGGGACTATTGGTGTAAAAAAAAATATTACATAGGATGTGAATTTAAAATTGGTAATATTTTAACGATGTAATTTTTTTATAGATAACATCAAACAACGACACATTACATTTGAAATAATTAGATTCTTCGTACATTTTATCCCTGTATAAAAGGCGTTGATAGTATTCGCGATAGCCAGGTAGTCTGAGTGTGAGCTCAACAAAACCAAGATCATGGAAACCCAAATGACCATTTTCGTAATTTTACTTGTATATTTAGCAGGACTTGAATCTAGAACAACATCAAGCCTTATAATTGATATTATCCACTGTCGGCTGCGAGCCTTCTAGGATATGCCACAAAGTCATTTATGACTAAATGAAGGTTGCAGGTATATCAAATATTGGTATGTAGTTGCGGATCGATATAATCTTGTATCGAATGAGTACAGCGACGCCAAATATTAGATCACCAATTTTCTGTCCGGCCCGTCTATCTCGTCATATGAAGCCCGCTAGAGTCGAAACCGAAGACATCAAAGGAGAAGCATAGAAAAACGTAGTCTGACGTCACGATGAAGGTATTATTGATCTCCGAAATGTACTGGAAAAAATTGGATGTCCTATGAAGTTTACCGACATGGTACTGCGGCGTCAATATTGTGACCTACACGAAGGTTGGACTGATAAAATATCGAAGGTTAAATACCTAATATGACCGCCTCCGTGGCTCAATGTAAACAACATTGGGTTTACGATTCGGAGGTCGCGGGTTCGATCCCCAGTAGGGTACATGTTTAAGTACTCGGTTTGGTTGGTGGTAGGGTATTTTAAATGTCTGCCTGGTTAGCTACCACCATCTTATCTAAATCTGCCGCCAAGCAGCAATGTTAATAGCATTGTTGTGTTCCGGTTGTCAGAGATAAGATAGCCAGTCCCCCAAATGTGTTGGGGTTTCCGGGTCAGTACGCTTCCACCTTCGACCTCATCTTCACTTAACATCAGGTGTGATTGAGGTCAAGGACGAACCCGTTATGCATAAAAAAAATATATAAGCCTATCAGCATAATCTGTTTAAAATGCTCACGTCCTATGTTTACATGACAGTTACGCGAACGATTTTAGGTTTAGTTGGAGATTAAGCAGAGGTGGGCTATTTAGGCTAATATTTAGACAAAATTTGATATTATATGATAAGCCCATAATAATTAATTCAGTAGTTTAACTAGTTAGTCCTCTGATATTGTGTGATAATATACAGAATTATTATTATACTCGAAACATCAATAATCTACCACAGGACATAGTATTTGGCGATTCACGTCGATTTTCATGAGATAATTTGCTCTAATAGAAATTTTTGCTTGCAGTTGTCCAGAAGTCTTAGAAAAATAAGACAGTTGATTAATTGGTTCAACAATCTCTTTATGAAATACTGTTGCGCCGCTTAGGTAACCAACTTACTTCGAAATTTCAATTGAGCTCCTTTTACGGATTTTTGTATGTACGAGTACTCTTCCCCTTAAAAGTGTGGAATTAAAAGGTCACATGTTCGCCATAGTTGTTGATGCGGGCTTTGGCGGTTGAAGGATAGTTTGGGACAACATCCTTTGATGTAAGTAGTACTATGTAGTATACAGGGTTGCCAACGCAAGTGGTTTTCGTCAGACGCATTTCTATACTGTTGCAGCCCTGCATAGTCGATTGCAGATCATCTCCTCTTTCCTCAAGCTTTTTCCTGGACCAATTCGTTTACCAACGTGCAACGAAAATAATGTTTTCAGCATTATGAACAAAATTTATAAATCTGCATGCAAAGCGCAACATGGATCAGACGTAATTACATGGATATCAAGTAAGAAGTCATTAAGCTGTTAAGTCGACCATGCGCCAACAGCTCAAGGCGACAGGTAGACGACAGCTGATGACTCGAATTTCATAACTAAAGGCTTGGAGGTTTAGGATATTTAATTTATATTTTTATATAATAGATATTATATAGATATAGACAGTAAATATACCAATGATAGATGCACCCACATCTCTCGGTAGTACCACTCAATCAACGAATTTTGAGCTACATAATTTTATTCACGAATCGATACAAAACGGGAGTGGTTACTTTGACTGAACACCAGGTTCGTTGTAAGAACAATTTAGAAAACAAACTTCTAAATTTCTTCAGGTTGCTTGGGTCTTTAGTATTCCTGTACCTATAAAGATAATAACAAATTTCGTGTCTTTACAAGTTGAATGCTTCGCCTGAAGAGCTAAGCCATAAGTCTTCATGGAAATAACAATGGTAAACTACCCTCTTAACTTTAAGACTCAGGTGGTCAACATGAAGAATGGTGATGGCTAAAAATTGTATTCTTTACCGAAAAATGAACGACTAACTTGCCTCGTAAATTTTCAAAGCGTTTTGTTACTCATTTCTTGTTTTGCGTCCTCCCTTTACTTAGTGTTGTTTTTTGTAGGCCTTTCAACTTTCGTTTTCACTTCTCGGAGGCGTTACACAAAATGCTTTTAAGTAGAAAGGTCAACAGGCTCAATCTCTAAATAGATGGTGATTGTTGTCTTGTCTTGATTTTCTACGGTACAATTATAATGCCAGAGTTTTTTTACCTTGTCATCTTTCTATCTCATCTCTTCCGACAGATGATTTCCCTTTCCGAAGCGGTAGTCTGAAAACACTGATTCTTATTTCTAATAGCTTTAAACTGACAATATGAATTATGAAAAATCCTCAGTTAGAAGATTGAGATGGGGCAATACAGGCCCCGTCGTACACACAACGTCGAAATTAAATTCATTTATTATCGGACAACAGTAATCCAATGCAAGTATTGATTATTATTAGTAAAAATTTTAAATTCTATTAAACTCTACAGCCAAGTTAAATTCTATAATCATCATCTAAGCCCTTAAACCTCACTGCAGGGATATAGGCCTCTCTCGTATAATGAGGGAGAATGGGCCATAGTCCACCACGCTGGCCCAATGCGGGTTGGGGACTTTATATTAAATAATCAAATTAATATAATACCTAATTAAATTTAACAACTATCAATTAAGTGCCTCACCGTGAGCACGACAAATGCATGCATTAGTGACCAGTGTTTGAGGAAAGAATTGTCCCACTTGCCCACCATGACTTTCAGGAGGTGGTTGGTGCTGTCCAAAAATCTGCTCATGATGGAATCGGCTTGCTTGTGCACAGCAGAACCTACTATTAATTAGTAAGCTACTAGTAAGTTCATAATCAAAATTGAAATTAACAACAAATATCGCAATTGCTACAACACGATGATTACCTTGTATTTAAATAAGTAATCAAGAATAATTTATTGCACAACATTTAAGGATATCATTTGCAAAACAAAGTTTTCATACAATTTTACAACCAGTTCTTTTTTCTACCAGACTACCTTCGAGTAGGCGCGAGAAATAGAAAAGACTAATACAGGTAGTTAAATTGGGATTATAATCTACCTTAATGATAATCACTTGCTTGAATTGAGACCTACAATTTACATAAAACACAAATTCTTGTTTATCGGCGCTAAATAATTATTTAGCCTTGCTTACTTCTTAACTAATGCTTAATTGAACAAGCTAATCACCTCCTAAAATTATGTAGTACACAGGCAGACGGCAAAGTGATCCTTTAAGTTTTAAGCTGCAATTTTTACCTATTGATGTATCGAATACTAAAAATGAAATTTCAGCGTTGGATTTTTAAAACGAGTACCTAACGAGTTGGCTCCCAACTTTTTCAGTTTCCCTTAACTAAGCCAACAAGATTCATAAGCTACATGTGGGTAGTCTGAATACTCCTCCAGGTGGAAAACTTTACGCAATTAGTTAACTATCTTCATTTAGGCGGAAAGTTTCGCAAACTACGGGAGCGGTAGAGCATCCCCTGTGAATTATTGAGGACTTCTTTCTTTCAACCCACTTCAAATAAGAAACTTCGATTCGGAAAACGGAGCCGAATGGATATAAGTCTGTTATGGGCCTGTGCTTTTAGTATCGACGAATTTGCGACTGCATCGATACTTCATCGCGTATTAGCGACTTTTGCATTTGATCTCTTAGCTCAGCTGTGAGTGCTCCATGGGTGTAACAGTGGTCACAAGATTCCATGTCCACTCAACTCAATTTAATTGTGCTTTGTATGGCTATAAAATAAATTGATTTTGTTGGTGTTGATCTTACACTTACATCTCATAGGCCTAATTGATAAAGCCATGTCAAGATTGAAATAGGACTTAAGTTGAGATTAAATTTAAGATAATTTTTCATAGATCTGATAAAATATTTACAGTGATGATTTTATCATACGATGAATGTCGTTGATATTTTACCGATAAACTTATTTAGCATTAAAACAATCTTTAAAATTGAATGTTGTGAGTATTCGGTGCCTAATAATGTTCATAAGTGTCTGATACCACTACGCGACTAAGGGCACGCGGAAACTAAAAGTAGCAATTTCTCGATGTTTCGCGAACAGCGCTTTCTGCATATTTCAGGGTCTTAAGTATTGATTTACTTGAGTAAACTAATACTAATATTACAAAATACGAAAGTAACTGTCTGACCTGTTTGTCACCTTATCACGACTAAACCTCTGAACCGACCCCATTGAAATTTGGTAGAGAGGTAGCCTGGAATGCGGAGAACATAGGCTCAAGCTTAAGCTTATGTCCAATGAAATTCGCCAGAAATAATTGGCCAAGACCAGAAAAGATAAGATGAAATTGATGAGAAATGAGGCGATGATGTAATATGAAGTGAGATAAGGCAAGATAAAAGTCCGCGATAAAGCCGCTGGTGGAAATCTAGTAATTATATAAGATGAATAATATAGACAACAGGAGTGACCCTTGAGCGACGCCGGCTAATATAATATACACTGTCGAAGCTCGAAACATCTATTGACATTAGATTTGATGCTGATTTGAAACTAGCTAACAAGCCCCTAAGATAGACCGTGAGATAATCTATATCCTAATTTGTTAGTTTCTATACACTATGTATAAATTAGAGATTTCCTTACAAATCCCGATATCGAAGAGAAATTGGCGAATTGGTCCCTAAGGGTTACAACTTGCAAGGATTTAATCAAATTTACTTCAAAAGATGAAGGCAGCTTCGGAATTGCACGATTTGATTTATAGAAGCTATTTTGTTTGACAACGTTTCTGTGAAAAGGTGATCTAATGGAAATTTCCTCTCTATTTAAACTACGGCTTTACCCAAAGCTCAAAGTGAATTGATTTTTTTTCACATAAACAATAGGTTAGGATCTCATAAGAAGCCTCAAGGTCAACGAGGTATGGAAAGGCCGATGTTCAGCGTTCGTAAGATAGAATCAGGAATGACGAAATCAGTAGAAGATCGAAAGTCACAGACATAGGCCAGTGGATTAGCATGAAGTGGCAGTGGGCGAAGCACATAGCTTGAAGAAGCGATGTCCATTAAGTTCTAGAGAGAAATTACGTACCGGCAATTGCAACGTAAGGAAGACCTAATGAAAGTCGTGATAATGTATGTGGTGGCTGGATGTAGGCCGCTTCCCAGCGGTTGCTCTAGAAATCTGTAGTAGAGGCCTATGTCCAGCAGTGGACGTCCAGTAACTGGTAAAATGGTGTCATTTTATTTTGAATTTTCGTTTTTTGATAACTATCTTTTATGCACAGCTGCTCTTAAACGGTGAAGGAAAACATCGTGAGGAAACCTGCATGCCTGAGAAATAAAAATCAAAGGACATGCCTTTAAACGGTGAAGGAAATCATCGTGAGGAAACCTGCATACCTGGGAAACAGAAATTCTAAGGCATGTGAAGTCCCCAACTCGCATTGGGCGAGCGTGGACTATTACCCATACTGCCTCATATATGAGGGAAAGCGTATATCCCTGCAATGAGATATTTACGGGCTGATGAAGATGACGTACACAGAGCGTGTGCGTTGTTGGTAGGACATTAAATGCCCTCCTAACTTCAGGGCTTAACTTAGACCGGATTCTAGGCATGGTGACCGACGCTATGATTCCTAAGTACGAATTCTGCAAGCTATTCACCGTAGAAATTCCTCATAGAGAGGACTGGTTAACTGAACGAATTACTTGGAAACCCGGGACCCTAAAATGGTACACCGATGGCTCCAAGTCAGGTTGTGCCGTTGGCTGTGGAGTATATGGAGAGCAGCCTAGATTCAAAACCAGTACTAATCTTGGGAAACATGCCTCCATATTCCAAGCAGAAGTATACGCCATAATAGAGTGTGCGGAAATCATTCTGCACAAACGCTACGTCAACCATACCATCTATATCCACTCAGATAGCCAGGCGGCTCTTTTGGCCCTAGCCTCAGACAAAATTGTCTCAAGGCTGGTTGAAAACTGCAGGCTTACTTTAAATACCCTGTGCAAAACAAACAGGGTCTTTCTTCGTTGGGTCCCGGGGCACGCAGGCATCGAAGGCAACGAAAAAGCCGACGAACTAGCGAAATTGGGGGCTAGCGGATCCCAGTACGGCCCTGAGCCTTTCTGCGGTATCTCAAAAAGCCTAATTCGCTTTACCCTAAGGAACCGGTGCACCCAAGCAGCTCTTAAACTCTGGACGAACACGCCAGGTTTAACACACTCCAAATCACTAATCAAAGCCTTTAACAAGAAGGCGGGCGGCGAAGCGCTGGCACTCAGTAGGAACAATTTACGCATTCTCACAAGGGCACTAACGGGACACTGCTGTCTGAGCAAACACATGCTCAACATAGGGCTCCGAGAAACAGGAATGTGCAGACTTTGCCTCCTCGCAGAGGAAACACCTGCACATCTGCTGTGTGAATGTGGCCCGCTAATGCGTAAACGTAATATCCACCTGGGCAGCCACTTATTACACCCGGATGAGATAAAAACCATCGGTGCCAGGAAAATTATCCAATTCCTCAAAGAGGCAAACCTGAGCAACGAACTGTAGGTTAGTGGCGATCACAATAGATCGGCAACGGTCGCAGTGATACAGGTCTCCGATGACCTGCAACAGCCACACACACATACAATACAATACAATACAACTTCAGGGCCGGCTGTTAAGTATTGATGAAGCCGACACACGCTTGCACGGAGCTCTTTACTCATTTGAGGGACTGGATCGGATCATATCACAAACAGCTGCAGAAAGAGTAGACTAAATATGATGGTTTGTTTGTAAACGCTTTATTGTACTTCATATGAATAAATATACATTGATAAATTAAATGTAACTTAAAATTAAGTACAAAGGCGGACTTCTTCTATAAAGGGATCTCTTCCAGTCGATCTTGTTAAATATAAAAGAACACATTGACTGGGCGTACAAAAGCTAAACATTTTCATTAAAACTATGAATCTACATGTTATATACCTACTATACTACAATAGATATGTATACTTACTTACATAATTAGATACATACATAAATATACCTACACGTAAGTCACCATAGTGCTGTACTGGATATTATAATGCTAATTTGTTATTATCAGTGAGGACCTGTAATTGGCTTACTGTTGTTACATACATGTCTAAGTTACTACAAATGCTGTTGGTCTTCCAAATAAATAAATAAATAAATAAATATAATGCATCCTTAAACAATACATAATATATAATTCTATATACCTATTCACAGTTGAAATCTATATACAGGGTGTCCCTGGAAGTATGGATCAAATCGAACAGGGGCATGGGGAAGGTCATTCCCAAACTTTTTAACCCTATGAATGTCGGTGCCATTTTTGACGGTTCAAAAGTTATGATCAATTTTTTACATTTTCATATTATCGAATAGTGCTTATACAAAAAAAAAATTAAAAGAAAACTAGCAAAGCTATCAGCTTAATTTTTTAATTAAAAATAATTAATTAATTTTTTATTTCCAATTTTTTTTTTTTTTTTTTTTTTTTTTAAATTTTTTTTTCAGCTTAAGTTTGGGAATGACCTTCCCCATGCCCCTGTTCGATTTGATCCATACTTCCAGGGACACCCTGTATATTTAACAGTCTAATATAAGATAAAGGTAGTATTGAAATAATAACACATATATAATATTATTATTAGCTCAATTTGCGAAAGAATCCACACTCCAAAGCTTTCTAATATTCGTTTTAAATGATTCAAGCGAAAGAGACTTTCTCTCCATGGTGTTAGGGGACATTTACAAATGTCCTACCAGCAACGTATTAAAAATGTACCCAGCCTGGTATCGAATCTGCGACCTCAGTTTTGTAAACCCTGGGCCAATTACTTTGATACACGGAGTAATAGCATAACGACTTGGAACACCGAATATATAATCATAATTTAATTTCGCCCCAATTTGTTGCAAACTGCAAACTCTGCTTTTCGAAGTCAATTCTGTGATACACGTTTAAAATTAAATATAAAGTATGCTCTTCTAATTACGAGTACACGACGAGGACGACATGATGTTTTAGTCTTGTCACAAAATTATTTCGTTCGGAAATCATACTTGTAAGAAATTTAATTATTTTTATTTTTCATTTCAAGCGAAAGAAAAGGTGAATGTCGTACCAAGAGGTTAAAACGAGGGCGGAATGTAGAGAGACATGGTCGTTAAGCTCTTAAATTGAAGAAGAAAGTAAAGGGTCATGTGGTTTGGTTGATTTGGGTGGTGGTACGTCAAAAGAACAGAACCAATCCGTCTCTTCCCGTGAATGTAGTAAAAGGCGACTATGAGACTTTCCATCAAAAAGCATCTATAGATTGACATTAAACGCTTATGTTTGGGATAAAAATCATGAAGTATGTAAAGCGTTAGGACTACATACAATCGCCATTCACGTGTTCTCCTAATTAAAAAAGAATAGAAACTAACTTGAGGGTCGATGGATCCTAAATTGGTAGGTCCGAGTTCGATTCCCAGGCAGGTCATGTACCAATGAATTTAATTTAATTACTTATGTGTCTGTATCCGACTGCTCTTAAACGGTGAAGGAAAACATCGTGAGGAAACCTGCATACCTGGGAAACAGAAATTCTATGGCATGTGAAGTCCCCAAACCGCATTAGGACAGCATGGTGGACTATGGCCCATACTCCCTCATTGTACGAAGGAAGGCGTGCCTGCAGTGGCATGTTTATGGGCTGAGATGATGATGATGAGAGACTAACTTAAATTTGGGCATCGCGTCAACGCGCGATGCCTTTCAAATCTTCATATTTTGACACTTTCCGACAGCTATCAAGTATTTGCCGACGCGACATTTCGATACATAGTTGCGGTGTGAAGTTTGTGAATGGCCTTCAAATTCAAAGTTCTTGCGATAAGATTCAATACGAAGCCGAGTTTCTAACATAACTAAGAACTAGCCAACTGGAAATCGAGACTTTGTATAAAGGTCCGTTATGTAAGAAAAAATCTAGAATCGTTTAAGAAAAATAATGAAGATTAAGAAGATATAAAAACATAAAACAGAAATTATTTATAAAAAGCTTATAAAGTTTTTGACTGTCTGGATAATAAGCAAGCCTGAACATGGACCACTCAGCGATATTCAGTCTAATTATACAATCTACTGGTGGTATTTATTGGTGACTGATTACGAACAATTTTCCACTACCCATACCTACATACACATATAGAACCATAGCCGAATTCGATCAAAAATTTTCGATTACCCATATAAAGTAAACCATTTTGCAACCACCTTATGGAAGTCCAACAATTTTCGTCAGGTGACTACGAAAAACTTTCCACTTAAATATAGAAAAATTGCATAATATAACCGCATACCTGAAGATATCCTTAATCTAAATGTGAAACAATTTAAAGATCATGTCAAAACGACATTAAGAAAAAAGGGTTATTACAAAATTTGTGACTATCGGAATGATAACACCGAGTATATACCGATAACATGGTATTACGTAACGCAAGAAACACACGGGATCAAGTTTTGTTCTTTGTGATCCAAAACTTGATCCTCTGTGTTTCTTGCGCCATTTTTTTGTGATCCAAAACTTAATCCTGTGTGTTTCTTACGCCATTTTTTTGTGATCCAAAACTTAATCCTATGTTTTTCTTGCGCCATTTTTTTGTAATCCAAAACTTGAACCTGTGTGTTTGTTGCGCCATTTTTTTGTGATCCAAAACTTGATCCTGTGTGTTTCTTGCGCCATTTTTTTGTGATCCAAAACTTGAACCTGTGTGTTTCTTGCGCCATTATTTCGTGATCCAAAACTTGATCCTGTGTGTTTCTTGCGCCATTTTTTTGTGATCCAAAACTTGATTTCCATTTCCGAAGGGGTAGTAGCTTGGACATATTGACTGACAAATTCAAAAGATCTAATTCAAATTCAAATAAAAGTTTTATATGACGACCTGTTTGGTGTAGTGGTTAGAAACTCTGCTGCTATACCAAAAAGTCGCGGGTTCGAATCCCGCTACGGGCATATGTTTGTATGATCAATACAGACATGTGTTCCCGAGTTATGGATGTTTTTCATTTATATATGTATTTATTTGCAAAAAAAATGTATTTGTATAGTTGATTCACCATCTGGTATTTATAATACAAGCCTAGTTTCTTAGTTCAAATTTTTTCTCTACCCAAAGGTTGTCTGGTAGAAATCGCTTAATAGCGATAAGACCGCCTGGTTGTACAATTATTATTTTTTTGAAGCTTTATTCATGAAGTGCATTGTAGATTTTTTTTTTGTACAATAAAGTGTATTTTGATTGATTGATTGATTGATTGAAAAATATTTATTTATTTAAGTTTCGTAAGTTATAAGAATAACATTTGAAATCGTCATGGCATACAATTATTCACAACTCATTCACAAGGTAGACTCCCTAGAGAAGAACGAGCAAGAAACTCAGGGGTTGCTCATTTTAAATAAGTATTTATACCATTTATGATTCGACAAAGAATAAAAATAAAACAATATACTGGATATCGCCGAGCGATTCATGTCCACATATTCTTATCATCTAAATAGAGATTTTATAATAGCATTTGGCATAAAGTTTTCGTTTAATGTTGGTTGGTTTCCAGTAGATTTAAATTGACATTCAACAAATGATATCATGTATACATTGAAATAAATGCTTGAAGTATGAATACTTGCTGGCCCCAATTCTACTCTAATCGAACACCATAGCGTCCCAACGGACAAAACAACCGGATAAAATATCAATTAACAAAATAAAAAGGCCATTGAAATTTAAACGGAATAAATCCCAACGGAGTAATTCGTATCATAATTAGAATGGCAACACGCAATAATGTATATACTTTCGAACTATGCCATTATTATACTTTAATAGTACTTTGGCACGCTAGATAACAATTTTCGTTATTGGTGGATCCTAAACTCGGGCGGATTGTAATTTGTGAAATTATTCAAATGATTCCTTGTTGAAAGTTGAACGTAATTCTTTCTAATATTTCCTTATGAATTGAAACTATACTTTTGTTACATAGTATTCCCGGTATATAAGGAAACCGTCATTATTATATCAGCTACAGGACGTCCACTGCTGGACATAGGCCTCCCTTAGGACAGGGACATAGGACATAAGTCCTTCTAGAGCGACCAATTGGAAGCGGCGTGCATTCTATGACTTCTGGGAACCAAGTCGTCAGGCCTCCTTCTATTCTATAACACTCTCATGACTGTTAAACTGTTAATATATCTTAATGTATGTAATGTATGTACGCAAAAATATATGCCTATTTCGCAAACATTCTGATAATCATAATTTGAATACTAGAAACAAAAATAAAATTGAAATTCCACAATTTAGACTTAGCAAGGTTAGCTCATCCTTTGTGGGACACAGCATACGCTTTTACAATAAAATACCGGAACATGTATTGAGTTTAACAGAGCAGAAATTTAAACGCCACATTAAAGAAACTCTGTGTAAGAAGGGTTATTACAGGATAGATGATTATTTAGGTGATAAGGAGGTCTGGTGTTAGCTGGTCGTTATGTTAATTGCTATTGTTTTGCAATATGTAATATAAAATATAATATTATTGTAAAGATGGAAACTAATTGAAAAAATGTGTTGTTGCGGAGTTTCTTGTCGCTTCTTCTCCCTAACCATAACACCTTGTGAAGCGATGTAGTTTAAAAAAAAATAACACGTTGACTTTCAATAAGTAATATTTTTGTATCCTACATTGAATAAAATATTTTTGATTTTGATTTTTTTCATCCAATAAATACGAAAGTAGGTCTGTGTGTCTAATTGTTACCTTTTTCTATATGTATCCTGGTTCCTAAAGACTTTTTTTTATGCATAACGGGTTGGTACTTGACCTCAATCACATCTGATGTTACGTGAAGATGAGGCCGAAGATTTACGCCTAAACGCCTGGTAGGATTTGGATGAAACTTGGTTTGTATACAGATTAGGACCTGGATTAAAATGTAGTAAAAATAAGCCGATTTTGATGAAATGTTCCACGCGAACGAAGTATAGATGTCCTATAAAGGCTGGCCTTTACGCTGTCATCCTATATGGCGGGCTTGGCGGAGCGTCGATATTTCGTATCCTATCAAGTAGGTTATTTGTTTTTTAGGTGGCCCACCACCTAAAAAACAAATAACCTTCTTGATATTCCGCAGTCACAAAAAACAAAGGGTAGGTACAGTTAATCGAACTGCATCGGTTCTAACCTAACAATAGACTTGTTTATACACCTGTGCCCTCCGATTTCCCAGAGGTCCGTATAATGGAATGAGATCAAGACTCGACCGAACGTGATGAGACTACAAGTTGGGACGGATTTGTTTTCAGGGTGTTGCCAGGTACATCAAAATTTCTCCCATAAATTACAGTCCGATTCCCTCACCCAATAAAGGTAATTATTGCTTTCACATTTATTAAAAAAAAAAAAGAATTAGATCCTGTTACTTATTCACACACATACCAACTAAAATTACCACGATCATTTTTTTTTATGCACGACGGGTTCGTACTTGACCTCAATCACACCTGATGTTAAGTGAAAATGAGGTCGAAGGTGGAAGCGTACTGACCCGGAAACCCCAACACATTTGGGGGACTGGCTACCTTATCTCTGACAACCGGAACAGAACAATGCTATTAACATTGTTGCTTGGCGGCAGATTTAGATAAGATGGTGGTAGCTAGCCAGGCGGACATTTTATAATGCCCTACCACAAACCAAACAGAGTATTTAAACATGTACCCCGCTGGGGATCAAACCCGCGACCTTCGAAACGTAAACCCAATGTTGTTTACATTGAGCCACGGCGGCGGATCTGGGCTATTTTTCCTGTTAGCTTCTCGCGACTCTCTACACAATTTTTTTTTCATCCAATCAGTATGCAGAAATGCACACGCAACAGGGGGTGAACCCATACAAGTTTTTAGTTCCTTATTCATCTTTTACAATACCCACGGGCAGAGACAGGCTCTTTTATTCTTTTTACGTGCCGGAAACCACACGGTTGCCGAAACCCGCGCGGAAACCATAAATATCTTAAACAAGTGACTTTGCTATTCTATTTCAAGATATCAAAGTAACCTGCAAGCCTAATGGCTTACTGATAATTCAGCATCGAATCTGGGGTCTACTCTGTAACGAAAATAGCTTCGGACGGCCGTAACTTCGGACTTTTTCTTTTGCTAAGAATCCTTTATTTGCATAACTTCAGACGTTCCTTGCGTCCCGTAGTAACCTGTGATATCCAACTATATACAACAAAAGTAAAATAATGAAGATTGGTTTATAATTGACACAGCAAACTGCAAAAGGAAAAGTCAGAAGTTACGGCCGTCCGAAGCTATTTCCGTTACAGAATAGACCCCCAGGAAGCTTTAGAGAGTAGATTTCCAATCTCATTCAAACAAGTAGGTATGATTTTGGTAACGATCTTCTTTAGCAAAGCTTAATCTACTTTGTTCTAAAAACTAAAAAACACGCTAGAGTTCCATCATCCACCAGAATACATCATCAGAATCATCTGATAATCATAATTTCAATACTAGAAACAAAAATAAAATTGAAATTCCACAATTTAGACTTAGCAAGGTTAGCACATCATTTGTGGGACAGAGCATACGCTTTTACAATAAAATACCCAGAACATGTATTAAGTTTAACAGAGCTGAAATTTAAACGCCACGTTAAAGAAACTCTGTGTAAGAAGGGTTATTAAAGGATAGATGATTATTTAGGCGATAAGGAGGTCTGGTGTTAGCTGGTCGTTATGTTAATTGCTTTTGTTTTGTAATATGTAATATAAAATGTAATATTATTGTAAAGATGGAAAACCAATTGAAAAGATGTGTTGTTGCGGAGTTTCTTGTCGCTTCTTCTCCCTAACCATAACACCTTGTGAAGCAATGTAGTTTAAAAAAAATAATAACATGTTGACTTTCAATAAGTGATATTTTTGTATCCTACATTGAATAAAATATTTTTGATTTAGAATTAGGTTTTCTTTTGATCCTCGACACCAAGTGCAATATGTTGAACTAGTCAAAACGAATTATATAAGCCCAAACTCGGGGGGTTTACCGTAGTAAACCAAGCTACTAAGCCACTGAAAAGTTCCATCATCCACCGCCTTCCATCATCAGATAAGCTCCAAGATACCAAATTATAGTATCGTCATTCGAACTGCAGATACATACCAAGTTTCATTTCGGTACGACAATTGGAAGTAAATTAAAATCGACTTCAAAGATTTGTTAGTTACAAATGAAGCTATTATACAAGCTGATTTAGTAATCACTTTATCAGAAAATAGAGGTAGTTTTGTGGCATGGACCCATTTCCCCGTAATTAGTGGGAATTGCTTCCAGTTGGCAACCTTCTGTGGTCCAGTGCTAATTTAGCACAAACATGAAGACTATCGACGTTCGCACTCAGCAAATTGGTGGCGTAGTCTTCAACTCATAAGTTTTGGGAACAAACACAATACATCTTGTAGTGTAGATTTTTTTGAAGCTTTATTCATGAAGTGCATTGTAGATTTTTTTTTTGTACAATAAAGTGTATTTGATTGATTGATTGATTGATTGTGGGTTTCTGGTGAGCCTTCGTTTTCAAATAGGCCATTTTTCCTCTGGCACGGTGGTGATACTACAGGCAGGTAGGTTTTTGGCTTCTCGAGTGAACGTTTTTGCGGGTTAGCGCTTGACCTCAATCACACCTAATGAAGCCGAAGGTGGAATCGTACTCACCCGGAAACCTCATCTTATTCTGGGACTGGCTATCTTATCTCAACGGAATACAACAATGCTATTAATATTGCTATTTGACGGCAGACTTAGATATGATGGTGGTAGCCCCCAGGCGGACATTTAAAATGCCCTGCCATCAACCAAACCGCGTACTAAACATGTATGATCGCCTTTAGTGATAAGACCGCCTAATTGTGTTCTATTGTTATCATCAAAAATTTTTATAAATTACGCAATAAAGAGTATTTGCATTGTATTGTATTGTATGTATCCCGCTGGGGATCGAACCCGCGACCTTCGATTCGTAAACACTATATTGTTTACATTGAGCCACGGAGGCCGTTTTTCACGTAAGAGCGATATTTTTGATTTATTCCGTATTTTAAAAACAAATCTCAATTTATCCAATGACGCCATTGGACATAATAAACCCTCTTAAATTAACTACAAAATACAATCACCATTCATACATTTACATATCATTATACATAGAAAATGTTTCGTTATCAAACAACTCTGAAACAATATACCAACCTACGCAAAATCAACGGCTGTCAGTCTTCCTTCACTCGTGAAGTGGAAACGATAAAAAACAAATATGAAGTTTAAGAATTCAAAGCTTCGAAGAGATGCCGACGGAGTTGTAAAAGCGAAGTTTTGTATACATTCTCATGAATACTCTCTCACTTTGAAACAAAGATATGATTTCAACGAAGAAGTTCATAACAATATGCTAATGATTATTAATACTTCTATTAGTGACTAGACGCTTTAAAACATAATCATGATCCATCATCTCACTAGTGGCAGGGACACTAAGGCCCGTATTAATAAAACAATCTCAATACAAGTCTTGAGACTGTATCACCCGAGATGCGTCTTAAGAAGTTGACGCTATCTCAATCTCCGTGCTAATTTATAAACCAATCTTGAGGTCCACTCAGCTGAGATACCTTCTCAAACATTCGCCTCACCGGCGAATGAATGATAGTCTTGAGTTTCGTTTATTAATGCGCGCACTTCTCAATTGAGTACTGCTTGAGTATGCACGTGCTTTTCAGGTCTCAAGTTAGGTTTATAAATCAACACGTTTACTTGAGATCGTTCACAAGACTGTTCTCAATCTTTAGAATGGTTTATTAATACGGGCCTTAGTGTTCACTTCTGATACCAAGACATTCTTCTTCTTCTTTTCGTGTCGAGGCAAGTTTCAAATTTTATTGGACCAAAACTTAGCCACTCTAACAGCACTCACTGTGGCGTTAAGGAGGTCGTCAAAGGTGCAGCTGTCAGGACACGCGGGGCAAGAAAATACGTGATCCATTGTCTGTGGGGAGACTCCGCACTCGCATCGATCACTCCCGCCATCGGAGAAGCTCCACCTGCACAGATTATCTTTGCTGCGGCCAACCTGAGTTCGAAGCCGATTTAAGGATTTCCATGTTGGCCATGGCAAATCGTGTCCAGGGGGAAGAGACTCCTTGAGCGGGAGGAACGACATTGCTACAGTATCATAGGGCTAAGTAAATAAATAAGGAAAAAAGTAATAAATATGAATAACACGCAGATATAACTGTACTGCAACGGAAGAGCGGGATCATCTGGCACAATTATATAGCAAAATGCTTAATAGGTGTCCTCCAACCACTTTGTACTTAGCGTAATCATTAATTTGTAAACGCAAATTAATGATTTTGGTTTTTGTTTTTTTTTTTTTTTTTTGATGAACCGCGTTGTTCCTGTCAACCTCAGAATTCACATCATGGAATTCTTAAACTCTAAGGCTTGAGTTCATCAACACTGCAATAAAAGTCGGTTAGTTAAACAGTCAATTAGAAATCAAGCGGCGTTCATTTTGTTGTTCACAAGTCATTTCTGAATAGCGGTTACTGAACCGCGACTATTTGAACGGATGAGTGAATAACAGTCACTGATATAATACTGATCAATGGTAAGGAAGACTACTAAGCATTGGGGCAATTCAAAATGGCTGCATTTTGAGCTAACTTACCAATTTGGAATGTCCCTCACTTCAGCTATTTCGCCATATAAATGTGATTATTCAAACCAGCCGTTTATATTTCATTTGTCAAAAATTAAATCGATTTCGTCGAGGTTATGTCTTGTCAATAATTTGTTATTTAGTGTGGTTTTAAAGAAGTTTTCATTCCCTTGTGATTATTGCTAAAAAATTGCAGAAAAGAGCGTACTCCTAATTTTTGTACTCCCAGTTTATGTCATGGCACGTTTAATTAAATTTATTTTTCCACTGCCTATCACCTATTGCGACACATCCAGGGCTCTAGGTTTCAGTAAATCTCATACTTAAGCCATTTTAATCATATTTTTAAAAATAATTGCGTCTTTTTGATTAAAAATTCGTTCTAAACTCTAGAAACCTTCCAAAATATCACCTTGATGAATGAAATTTAAAATGCATACTCGCATTATAAAATATTTAACATACGTGTGCGACTGCCGGTCAGTCAATACCACTAACAATACGATACTACACATAAAGTGATAAAATATCGACTAACCGCGGTGAAGTGACGTTCAAACTGATTAGACTGGATGGTTGGTTAAACGTTGATTGAATTGGGTTGAAAACATGGGCCTAAATATGCCGATTTTTAGTGGTCATTTAGTGTTATTTGATGCCCTAAGGACATAATTAGTGCCACAATATTGACGACGACCGATTGGTGTAGTAGATAGTGACCCTATCAGCGAAATCAACGTTTGCGGGTTCGAATCCCGCGAGGGGTAAATGTTTGTGTGATGAATACGAACATTTATTCCCGAGTCTTGGATGTTTATATAAATATTTATGTATGTTTATCCGTTATCTAGTATCCATAGCACAAGCTTTGCTTAGTTTGGGACTAGATGATTGGTGTAAGTGTCCGAAATATTTATTATTACAGGAAAGTAACCAAATATGGACTACCGTTTAATTTTCCTGAAATATTCGATAAAATTTTTGGGCTTCTGGAGGAATATGTCCCCAGCATGCTAACTCTCGTACACGGAATCAGTATAGGTTATAGATACAGCTTTTATTATAATATATATAATGCTCCTCACACACCGAATCTCAATACTAATGCTCCACGAAAACTGGACTTTAAGGTTACCTTGTAGAGCATATGTGGAATGATAGTAATCAAGTCGTTATTGAGATATCCGGCGATCGTAGAGCTGTCGCTTACCTTGGCCAACGCATCAGTATTGCCATTAAATGAGGTAAAGTTGTATCCCACATGATAGTGACCTTGAACACCTTTTCTACAATACAATACAAATATACTTTATTCCACAACAGAAAAGAAAATACAGTTCAGACAAGTGGTAAGAATAGAATGTGAAATTTGGCGACCTTATCACTAAAAGCGATCTATTCCAGGCAACCTTTGGGAATAAGGACAGTACATTTGAAATAGGTAAGTTGTGCGGTATTAAATAGAGATGCAGTTACAAACTATGTGAATAAATTTCTTATATTTACATACATAGATCAATAGACAATTATACCTACTTAAACATAACATCTATAACATAGCAACAAAATACAAACTAAATAAATATTTATTGATATATAAAATAACAATGAGGAGCACAGATTAAAGCACCAGGAAATGCTCTTTCACGGCGACTTTGAAATCATTCAAAGTTTGAGCTCATCCGATGACCTGGGGTAGGGAGTTCCAGAGACGTATGGCTTGAAGTGCACATGATTGGCTATAGAATTTTGAGGTGTTTGGTGGAACGTAAAGTCGTAAATTGTCCGCTACCTTGTTTTTACCTTGTATATACAGGGCGTCCCACGGCTATGCCACATGGAGGGAAAGTACCTTTAATTTTGTAGATGGAACATTTTACTGAAAGAAGACATTATTTTAATTTAAAAAACAATTTAAACTGAATTCATAGATTTTTAAATAAGTACATGGTTGAACCGGGAATCGAACCATTTATTTATAAAAAAAAATTACCATGTAACTTTATCATACCGATCGAAAGGCTTCATCATAAGGATTATTTTTTGCTAAATAACATATTGTCAGAAATAAAAGGAAGACCATGAATTTTGACATTAGATGTTCAATTTTGTTCAGAAAAATGAAAAGCTGACATTGCCGTAAGGACATACAACTGACATTATCATTACTAATACTAATTACCCACTCGAGAAGTATGCATCATTTCCCTATTATAATTTAAGTTCATGATAAAATGATAAAGAGATACGTAATTAGTAAGTAGGACTATCTCAATGAACATTTTCTTTCCTGGATCGGGACAAATGGACGAAAAAATGGCCGCCGAGATCCCCAGATCTAACCCCGTTAGATTTTTTTTATGGGGTTATGTAAAAAATTTACTTTACAAGAACCAGTGTCAAAGTGTCCACGAGCTACAAACTGAACTTCGACGTATTATTCTAAATATCCACCACAACATGATCAAAAAATCGACAGGGAGCGAAATAATCAAAAGAGTGCGACTTTGTATTGAACAGGATGGGACTCATTTTGAGCATTTGATAAATTTGATTAATTTTGTATTAAAAATGTTAAAATTCATGGTCTTCCTTTTATTTCTGACACTATGTTATTTAGCAAAAAATTATCCTTATGATGAAGCCTTTCGATCGGTATGATAAAGTTACATGCTAGTTTTTTTTTTATAAATAAAGGGTTCGATTCCCGGTTCAACCATGTACTTATTTAAAAATCTATGAATGCAGTTTAAATTGTTTTTTAAATTAAAATAATGTCTTCTTTCAGTAAAATGTTCCATCTACAAAATTCAAGGTACTTTCCCTCCATGTGGCATAGCCGTGGGACGCCCTGTATAGTATACCTTGCTTAGTTTTCGGGACTGAATACGTGTTTTGAAGCCTTCGGTTTGATTCTTCAAGTTTTCCATATTCTGAATTTTGCTAGTTTAAGTTGTTTTATTAGTTATAAGTGTTGGTTTATCAATGATGAGTAAAAAAAAATTGTTATTGTATTCACTTTAGACTATTTTAACGTTTAACTTTTTTCGAGGCGATACACTTTTTATAGTTACGTAAATATAATATATATTTTTTTTTATTATTATTAGCTCCTTACCTATGAAATTGGCGTTTTGTATGAAGAATGTTTTCTCCGTACAAACATTTTTGATTTTTTTTTGGCAAATCCAAATTTATCTAAACTTTGTATGTATTATCGGATAACATTAAGTTAATTTTAAGTTAAGTTAAGTTAATAAAGGTAGGCAGCGTTAATTTTTTAAAGTAACCGCTTTATAAAAGTTTCAGCGAATCTAAGAAATGATTATGGGAAGCACATGAAAAGAGCTCTGTTCAAATTTCTTTTATTATGTGATTTAGCCCAGAAATTAAAAAATAATTCATGTGAAACCTTGTAATAATATTCCATTTTCCAAATAAAAAACAAATTTGGATATAGCTTTGAAAATCGCAGGAATTGGTACATTCCAATCGCATATAACCTCTCAGCTCTTTAAAGTCAGGTTAAATAGGCATCCTCTGGGAAAGCTCGCTCCATCGTAGACCTTATCTCGACATTAGTCCAGATTAAGGTCAAGAGCGATCCCATTCTAATTAAAAAAAAAAACATATGATTAACGAAGAAAAAAACTCCAATTTCATAGGTAAAGACCCAATATTATCTTTAATTGTCGTATCAAAGTGAAACTTTGTATGTATATGTAATTCTGATGGCAATACTATTGTAACAATTGTGCATTAATGTTACCTTGGTTTTGACTCCCTGAGTTTATCCTAAGGCAGTATCCCAGATAACGCAGGCTGATTCATAAAACTAACAATTTTTGATAATAAATGTTAGACATATTTGTAAGGTAGTGACTAAAGCGGTCCTAAAGAATTTATGCGCTAACATCAGGTGCTACGAAATGTGCTGGCCAAGAAAATTTCAGATTTTGTTACCAGCCCCACCAGTGTACTTAGTCTTTCGTGTGTCGGCGGTGTAAGATATAGACGAGAGCGGATCACGTCTTAACCGCCTCCGTGGCTCAATGTAAACAACATTGGGTTTACGATTCGGAGGTCGCGGGTTCGTTCCCCAGCGGGGTACATGTTTAAGTACTCGGTTTGGTTGGTGGTAGGGCATTTTAAATGTCCGCCTGGCTAGTTACCGCACCATCTTATCTAAATCTGCCGCCAAGCAGCAATGTTAATAGCATTGTTGTGTTCCGGTTGTCAGAGATAAGATAGCCAGTCCCCCAAATGCGTTGGAGTTTCCGGGTCAGTACGCTTCCACCTTCGACCTCATCTTCACTTAACATCAGGTGTGATTGAGGTCAAGTAACAACCCGTCGTGCATAAAAAAACGTCCACGGCTTCAATTTCCTTCTGCTGTCGAAATACTCAGTCAAGTAAGAAGTTATAGAAGTTTAGTTCAGTCGAATTTGACCGCCTCCGTGGCTCAATGTACTCAGAGTTTACTAATCGGAGGTATATGTTTAGTACTCGGTTTTGTTGGTGATAGGCCATTTTAAATGTTCGCCTGGCTTTCTACCACCATCTTATCTAAGTCTGCCGCTAAGATTCAAGATTCGAGTCAAGTCAAAGTCAAAGTCAAATTATCACAAATAAGATAGCCAGTTCCCCCAAATAAGATGGGGTTTCCAGGTCTGAACGCTTCCACGGCCTCATCTTCACTTTACATCAGGTGTGATTGAGGTCAAGTGCTAACCCGTCGTGCATTAAAAAAAAGTTAGAAAATCTGTACAAAAGTGAGCTTATCTCTAAAGATCTAGAGCTAGCGCTACTGGAAGTTATAAAAGTTTCACGGTATGGGGAACAAATAATAATGCGGAACCAAAAAATTATATCTGTAGGTACCTAGTTAATAGATATAAAGATATAGAGTGAGACAATCTGGTACCAATTCGACAAATGTCAATGTGACAAAAATAGTTCATGAATATTTTATACGCCTTTGACTTGACACTTGGCCAGAAAATCGCTCGCGGAAATATACCTCTCTGCGGTATGAAATTGAAAATTTATGAAACAACAAGATTTGCTACCTAAAGGCTGCAGCGCGCGTTTATCTCCGAGCTTAGTTCGGAAGCTATTTCGGCTGCTCGCAGCCACCTCCTTTTGTCTGTACACTTGACTAGATTGCCATTTGATATTGCCATGTCAAAGAATTGAGGGAGACGAGAAAAAAGGAAAACAATATATTTTAATATAGCTTCCGTGGATTGAACCTATATATATACCAATATTTACATACCATCTAACTTTAGAGTGCTGTGTGGTTTCAGCCCTCAAATAGAATAGAATCAACCAGTCTCTTCTCCTGGGTGTTGTAAAAGGCGACTAAGGGACTTTCCACTAAAAATCACCTTAGATTTGCACGTTTCAACGGCGATGGACTCAACCCCCTGTCACGTGTGCATCTCTGTATATTTCATGAATCGTGGTTTCAATCATTAAACTCGTTATGTTTGGAACAACCAAACACTATTGTTTGGGATATCTCTGACCACCCCATTTGGAAAAAAGGTCATGATGTATGTATGTAAATTCTAGAGACTTTTTGGTTGCAAAGTAAGAATAAACAGCCAGGAATGCTGCATGGGCCACAGCCTTCTCTCTTTATGGTCGTGACGTAATGTTTGTATGAATCTAAGTTTAGAAGTCGGTTAAAAAGTAGCCTATGTCCAACTCCAGGTCCCAAGTTATATCTCTGCCAAATTTCAATACGATCGGTTCAATAGTATTACAGTAGTAGATATATGGGGCATCCCATTCCATAATGAATTGTAGCTATAGCTTCTACATTGTAAATAACAATTGTTTTAGTAAGATAACCATTCCAGATTTCACTTCCGTTCAATGTTTTCCGTTGTATATCACTGATATAGATTTTTTGGAACGATATAGTTGTCATTTGTAATATTATTTTTTTTAATGGTTAACTGGATACACGTTTGACCACAATCTCACCTGATGGGAAGTGACGATGTGGCCGAAGATGAAGCACGCGATCTCAGTAGATGCCTATTCACCGTGCTCTTGAAGATCCCGAGGTTGTAGGGTTCAGGAAAGACTGACGCCGGAAGGGAATTCCATGCCTTGGCTAACATTTACTAAATTATTTATAATATTAGTTAGATTTGTGTCAACAGAGATATGTCTTTCAACACACATCTATGCATTTGATCGAGTCGTAACCGCGTCGCCGCCCGCCCGGCTTCCCGTTAACTTCCAGAATAACGCCTAGGCTTTCGTGTCTCCCCCACCCTCCACTCACTCACTTACTTCACAAACGAGGCAAGAGCTTTGTGATGAAAATAAATCATCATTCTCGATACTAAAAAAGCCGGCTTGAAAATGACGTGTAAACACTCAGCCCATTTATACGCCGACGTGAAAGGACCAATAAATAACGCACTTAGCAAGAGGTATGGGGGAAAATAAAGACGTTTCAACCATACCAATTCGTCACATACGTCTGGAATGATTAATTCGGGCACCGGCCCCAGATTAGCTGGCTTTGATTGATAGCTAGGTTAGGCTTCAACTGTAATGGATACTGCATGAAACATTTGATTGAATTTTAGAATATCAACTCAAATTCAAAAATCCCCTGGGACTATCAAGGAGTCCTGGATAATTGTGAAAACAGTTTTAACACATATTAAAGGCATAGTCTTATTTTATAGTATAGGGCTTAAGCTTTAGCCTTTATTGTCAAATAATAAAATATATTATTACATTCATTATTGACATTTCAGGGCCTATACAGGCTTGACATTGAGTGTGTAAACCACCGCTGCTTGGAAGGCTGGTGGCGTCGTTCGGTCGCGTCTTAACCGCGTTCGTGTGAAAAGTAGAGTTTTCACAAGTCACTTACTAAGCTTATAATACGCATCATCCCAACGCTGTGGGTTAGTGACGCTTATTTAAGGACGCTTTTGTAAGTTGGTACTACACCAAGACCACGGACAATCAATTGATATTGCCTATATTCAATGTCTTGAGAAAACCTCATTAGTGTAATGTAAGATTCGTAATTTACAACTTAATATTACGATTATTTATTTTTACATATTACAAAAATACATAAATAACAAATAAATAAATATTTCGGACACTTACGCCAATCATCTAGTCACAAACTAAGCAAAACTTGTACTATGGATACTAGATAACGGATAAACGTACGTAGATATTTATATAAACATCCATTACTAATAATCACTATCAACTACACCAATCAGTCGTCAACTATGACGAAATAGCGTTATGTAGCGTATGCTACGGCATTGATGAAGCGCGTTCATGAATCGCCCGTGTGCAACGTCACACCTTTTTGGCGCCTCGTCGGAATGGGCCCTTACGAGATAACACTCGAGCTTCGAAATTCATTAAATAATTGAATCACTGTTCGTCCGCTCTCATTTAATTATTAACCTTTGCCAATTTATTTGTGGAATCAATAGCCGACCTGTCCCAGATAGTCCAGACATATCTCAAATGAATTAATATTCACAGTAACCTTTATTGACAGTAGGGAAATGAAAATTATAAAGGAAATACATACATACGTCACGACCTTTATCCCAAGTGGGATTGTCAAAGATTCTTTTTTATGCACAACGGGTTCACTTCATCCCAATCACACCTCATGTTAAGTGAAGATGAGGCCGAAGGTAGAAATCCTCCATCTTATTTGGGGGACTTCCTATCTTATCTCTGACAACCGGAACACAACAATGCTATTAACATTGCTACTTGGCGGCACATTTAGACAAGACGGTGGTAGGTAGCCAAGCGGACATTTAAAATGTTCTACGACCAACTAAACCGAGTACTAAACATGTAACCCGCTGGGATCGAACCCGCGACTTCCGATTCGTAAGTTCTATATTTTAACTTAGCTTTATGTCGTAGCTTTTGGCTATTGGGTAAACTGCGCAACATTCTCGTTCAAAATACCTCAGTGCTTGTAGACGAAACGATGGTTTTAAAATTAAAAAAAAAAACTACCTATGCCAATAACTTCTATTTCACTTACCTAATATGCCCTACTTTTTTCCAAATCAAATCAAATCAAAAATGTTTTATTTCGTAAGTTATAAGAATAACATTTGAAATCGTCATGACATACAGTTATCGCTCATTCACTAGGCAGTCTCCCCAGAGAAGAACGAGCAAAAACTCAGGGGTTGCTCTTTTTAATTAAGTCAATACAAATTCAATTTGGAATAATTGTAAAATTTATGAGTCGACAAAGAAAAGTAAGAATGAAATGTACTGGATATTGCCGAGCGGTTCATGTCCACACATTCTTATCATACAGATAGAAATTTTATAATAGCCTTCCTTACGGTAAAGAAACTTAACCGGTATACTGAAATGCGCATGTGACAGGAGAAGAGACGGGCCGTATATCCTTTTTTTACGTAACACAGAGCATTGCATAGGTATACCATAGTTGGATAGCCAGATCTGTTATAGAGGATTTGTAAGTTTAAATAAAAGCTGTACGCTGCCTTTAAAATTTAATTTTACTATCAAAGATAAATTTGGAGTATCAAATTGAATGGATTCAGTGAAATGGCACGATAAGTCGGAAGTTAACGTTTTGAGTGAACCGAATGGATTTTAATTATTAAATATTTGGCTTTATTAAAGGATGCAGATGTCGGGCCATTTAATGACCGCAGTAGCTGGGGATAAAACGCTGTTACGCAGATGGCATGTATTATTTAATATTAAATATGTCGCCGGCATTTGATTTTGATTTGATCCAAAAATGTTATTATAATTTAAATGAATTTTTCAATGACCCAATCAAATAAAAAACGAATTATTTATAAATAATGAATACTATGTTTCTATTTAAATATATTTTTATTTGTATTATCTAAACTTTATAGAGAATTGAGTTAACTAATTTACATTGACATTGATTTCATAATATATATATTTTTATTTTGACATGAGAATAATAATTGTGTTTAAAATTTTGACATGAGTAATTAATATAATAAATAATAATAAATTAATATAATGTTGCAATGTCCTGACGGGGCTTCCATGTCTGTACACTAACATAGATTTAAGACCTTTATAACTAACACATGGAAATGCAATAAATAATTATGATTATGATTATGAATAATGATTAGACTTATAGACTATATGATTGGTTTAAAAAAAAAACGTAATATGAGTCACACATGCAATGTATTTTATTTGACATAAACAATTGTATTAGTAAATTAAGTTAATTTTTGTAAATTGTAATTGCCAAAATGTTGTCATATTGTATGCCTTTAACGGCGGAACATAGCGCTCTAAGGATTTTGTAAGACCAAATGCTACCTGTGATTCACAATAAATGTGCTTTGACACAAATTAGAACCCATTTCTAGACCTTTCCTCATACTTGGCCTAAACTTGGCGAATACTTTTGTATGAAAACTGGCTACACTATTTACTCCTTACGTCCGGTCTGCTACTACTCGTATGTCCGTGGCTCGTAGTCATATTTTTGGTTCAACTACATACAAATCACTGTCAAAACTAGTCATACTCGTATCTAGATGGAGAAATAAATAAATTCATAGATACATTTTCAGTTCCAGGAACCTGGAATAAATCTAAAAGAGATACGGATGCCTAACTAAAGTTGAATTTCATTGTACACCAACAACGCAATGCAGTGACCCGGCCGACGTTTGGAGCACGCGGTTTCTGTCTTCGATATTACGTTAGACAACTCGAAGGCAAAACAAAGAGTATTGCAATTTTGGCACATGATTCCCGGTGAAGGAAAGACAATTAACGAGTCATTATTATAATTTGTAATATAAAAACCTTTATGTAAAATCAAAGCCTGATTTTAAAAAGAGCTACCCTTCGAGTTTCTTGCTTGTTCTACTCAGGGGAAAATTGCATATTGAACAAGCAGTAGCTTAAAAAATGTAAAATTGACTATTTTAAGTGTACCTACTCTGTGTACCTACAAAATAAAGCATTTTTGACTTTGACTTTGATTACGAGCGTTACAATTTGTTATTTTTTTTTTATTCAAGCATAATGTTTAATAATTATAATCTGAAGTGTTCAAATTGTATGGCCTTATATATTTAGCTCTATAGTATCTGTAATTATGATGTAATATATCTGTAAACATAAAAGTAAATAAATAAACAAAATATCTTTACACATTCACACAGCGCCATCTAGGTCCACAGTAAGCATCTAGGCTTGTGTTATGGATACCAGACGGTTGATAAACTGCACAAATACATTTTTTTTTGTAAATAAATACATATATAAATGAAAAACATCCATAACTCGGGAACACATTGTCTGTATTCATCATACATACATATGCCCCTAGCGGGATTCGAACCCGCGACCTCTTGGTAAATCAGTCAGCTTCTAACCACTACACCAAACAGGTCGTCAAGTACAAAAAAATCAAACACCAAAAAGTGTAATCAATGAATCTGAATAATTTCTTAGTTTAGACAAATAACACACGTACATAATATTTTACGACTTCTAAGCGATATGAAGTATACGATATAAAGTATAAAATCTATATTATTAAGTAAGTCTATTAATATGATATTATTATTATATTTATGCATACTTATCTATAATTATTTCTTTAGTTGATAATATCGTGCACCCTACCTGTTTTTCTACCTACAAATGTCCCACCAATGCCTGGTGACCTGTGATTCTGGTTTATCCTTTACAGGCACCAGCCTCCCACAAATGAGCTTGTAATATATCTAGTTATTAAGATCAACTTTTGTAACATTCTCATTTGTGTGAGGTGAGATAAAGATTTTATTATTATTATTATTATTACAGCTGTGGGTTGTCTGGAAGAGATCGCTTTTAGTGATAAGACCGCCTAATTGTGTTCTATTGTTATCATCAAAAACTATTATAAATTATTTTGCGCAATAAAAAGTATTTGTATTGTATTGTATTGTGTCGTGTTCTGTTGTGTTGTGTTGTGTTGCGTTGTGTTGTGTTGCGTTGTGTTGTGTTGCGTTGCGTTGTGTTGTGTTGTGTTGCGTTGCATTGTGTTGTATTGTATTGTATAAAAAGCGTTTGTAAACCTATTATAACACAAATAAACATGTCGAAGCCAGAGACCGCAGAACCAGCATACTCTGTAACCCTGCATTATAAATAAGATAATTTAGCCGGGTAACCGAATTGGCGTGTGTTATTATTTTACAGCTTCGTTTCTCGCACACAAAGGTTAAAATTGGGTTGGTTTTGTTTTTGGGGCGTCCGACAAAATGGTGTTTTAGTGCTAGAGGTTTTTGCCGACGAGCTCGTTTATTTCGGTACATTCTAATTTGGATTTTGTGAGTGTATTTTTTTCTAGTATTTTATTCGTGTAATTCCCATTAAGTGGTGATGCTACTGTCAAAAAATTTTCGATTGTCCATACAAAGTTAACCAAACTGAAACCAAAGGTGGTCCAACAATTAATGTAACCGCCTCCGTGTCTCAATGTAAACAACATTGGGTTTACGATTCGGAGGTCGCGGGTTCGATCCCCAGCGGGGTACATGATTAAGTACTCGGTTTGGTTGGTGATAGGGCATTTTAAATGTCCGCCTGGCTAGCTACCACCATCTTATCTAAATCTGCCACCAAGCAGCAATGTTAATAGCATTGTTGTGTTTCGGTTGTCAGAATAAGATGAAATGAAAATGAAATGAAATGAAAATAAAAATGTGATTGAGGTCAAGTACCAATCCGTTGTGCATAAAATAAAAAAATTATTATCAGTTTATAGTATAATTTTTTCTTAATTTGAATGTCTTTCGATGAGTGCCTAATGGTTTGATAATCAAACTTTTTTGGACTTATTTTGATTGTCTACAATCACCTACAACTACAAATTAGAAAACAAAAATGCGGTCATGTGTGTACCGCTTTCTGATAGCCATTTTTATAACTTATGAGGAAATAATAGAGTACTTTAAGAGGACACCCTACATAATGACAGTCGACGGTGCTCTACCGCTCAATGTAAATAATTATATAACTCATAAAATTTTAAAAAAACTACGTCGCTTAATTATAAAAAAAAAAAAAAATATTTCGGACACTTACACCAATCATCTAGTCCCAAACTAAGCAAAAACTTGTACTATGGATACTAGATAACGGATAAGCATACATAAATATTTATATAAACATCCATGACTCAGGAATAAATGTTCATATTCATCACACAAACATTTACCCGTTACAAAATTACTTGAGCGGCTCCGTCGATTTTCATCTCACCGAGTACCCCTTTAATGAAAATTATTATTCTTTACCCATGGTTACGGCTAATTTTAAACTAAAATCCAGACAATACAATAGAAACTTTGATGACAAAGTCTTGGCTACTATAATGGTACTATCTCATGGTATACCATAACTCATGTTATAACAGTGATACAACTACGTTCAGTCATCAGCGTGGAAAGAGGGATATTTAGGCCTCTCCTGCGGGGATCGATAATTCCCTATTTTTTTTATGCTCAAGGGGTTGGACTTGACGTTAAGTGAAGATGAGGTCGAAGACTGACCAGGAAACCCCAACATATTTGGGGACTGGCTATCTTATCTCTGAAAACCGGAACACAACAATGCTATTAACATTGCTGCTTGGCGGCAGATTTAGATAAGATGGTGGTAACTAGCCAGGCGGACATTCAAAATACCCTACCACCAAAAAGAATAACAATATAATAATAATAAAAATAATCAGGGTAATGTTTTTCGAAAGTATATATGCAATTATGACAGTTCCTTTGGCGCATCTTGTAACCTAAAGGGTTTGACCGATTTCGAAGTGCATGGTGTCGTTAGAATATGGAATGATGGTCGATGGTAGGGCATTTTAAATGTCCGCCTGGCTAGCTACCACCATCTTATCTAAATCTGCCGGCAAGCAGCAATGTTAATAGCATTGTTATATGCCGGTTGTCAGAGATAAAATAGCTGGTCACCTAAATAAGATGGGGTTTCCGGGTCAGTACGCTTCCACCTTCGGTCTCATCTTCATTTAACATCAGGTGTGATTGAAGTCAAGTGCTAACCCGTTATGCATAAAAAAAAGTGTGTGTTATATTTTATGCCTAATACAATTTTTAGCTTCGTAATTGATATGTTGTACTACTGACTTGATTATTATGTCCTGTGGAGTGACCGTCCAGCCGGAACTTCAGTCGCGTGCGGAATATGAATTTCAATTGAAATTCTCATTAAAACTACGTCTCGGATAACCACTAAATGGATTTGGTATACAAAATTTTACGAAACAATAAACACGTAAATTTTATTAAACACTCACATACGGTTTTGTGATATCAATATTAGCACTTTGACTAATGTATCACATCCAGTTGATAGAGGTGCGACAGAGCCTATGCTCGTCAGAGATGTGCGCGCCATGATCCACCATGCAGAATGACGAAGTACCTTCTATAAAGTTTATAGGTTTAATTTCCTTGTTTTTTTTTCTGCAGAATCATCAATTCAATTATCGCCTCCCACCCCACCGTTCTTGCCCGCACCACACCCGCGCATAGACGAAGTATTTTTTTTTTCTTTATTTTCTTTTATGTTGTGCAATAAAGTGTATTTGTATTGGATTGTAATGCGTTGTGTTGTGTTGTGTTGTGTTGTGTTGTGTTGTGTTGTGTTGTGTTGTGTTGTGTTGTGTTGTGTTGTGTTGTGTTGTGTTGTATTGTAATCGCGCGCTGCAGTTCTTTTGACATCGCTGTTCACAACGCGCGCAACGCGTCTTCTGATCGCTTTTATTCTTTTTATGACCGTGTGAGGATGAGGAGGGCGTTACACGGGGTTTCATAGTGCCCCCTTTTCGAAGATCCGGATAGGTGAACTTGTGTCAGCCTAATGGTCATCTGACAGTAAATGTTTTCAAGCCGCCTTTAAAAAAAATAATATGTCTAAACACAAGTTTGAAATTTTCGCGAAATCACGATCGGAGTTGATTATTTCAAGTGCGACTTTGTTTTACATTAGGTCCGTTTTACATTACACATATAAAACTAGCTTATTCCTTTTCGGGGAAATTTGTTTATGCCGCGGGCACTACTCACTTTGTCGGCACAAAAACTATCCTAATTCTTAATCCAGGGTACATTCTACCTATATACCAAATTTCATCCAAATCCGTTCATTCGTTTCACAGTGATTGAGCAACAAACAAACATCCAAACTTTCGCATTTATTAGAGAGATTGATCGAAAACACAATCATGTAAATTTGTCAAATAATCATAAATCTTATTCATCATCATCTGCCCTGGTCCATAAATTGTGGTTTGGTTCACCTTGTGGCCGTCCTATTTCCAGGTGCTTTGTTGTAGTCGCTGCCGTCACTGTTCCAGTATCAAAAATCTCGGTTCCTTTGGTCGCCTTGTACGACACACGAGAGGATATAATAATAATAAATATCGTTAGACATACACACAGCGCCATCTAGCTCCACAGTAAGCAACTATAGGCTTGTGTTGTGAATACCAGATGGTTGATATATTACTGTCCGTGTAGTATCCACATGTATCTGACTCCAAATGTATGTATAGGTATACTACCAGAAAGAGGGTGGTCAAAGTAAATACGGTATTCAGTTCACGAAGATTTCGCTTATATTGTCTGTAACACTAGGGTCTCTATAGCTAGGTACACTAACCTATATAAGTTAATATGAAATAGCGCGGTGCGCGTGCGATTTGTGGGGCGAGCGGAGGACGACTGGCGAACGTCTTTCCCTCCCGATATGCGAGGCATTCGGAGTAGGTATGTACCCCTACACTACATACTTTTTCTTTTGAAAATAAATACTTATTATAAATGAAAACATCCATAACTCGGGTATACATGTCCGTATTCATCACACAAACATATGCCCCTAGCGAGATTCGAACGCGCAACCTTTTGTTATAGTGGTCAGAGTTGCTAACCACTAGACCAAACAGGTCGTCATATACGTGTGATAGGATAAGTGTGTTCCTCCTCCTCCTCCTGTGTTCCTCCATACCGGTAAACTTAGGTATTACTTTTTAATTTTGAAATCAAAGACAAGACATTTTAAATTTATTATTTGTGTAAACTTACACAGATTGTTTCTTCTGCGCGTTTTCCTTGTTTTCTCTTTTAAATGCTTCCGTAATTAAATACATTAATTTTACTTTTCATAGCAAATAAGCGCGGGTTTTCAAGGTTTCGGGCCCAAAGCGTCCTGACGTAGCGATATAATTCAGCTGACTCTGTTCGACCGTCTATCAGACCTCAGCAACGTAAGACGTAGCTAGTTTAAATAGGCCATTATGTTTTATGTCACCAAAATGATACATTTTTGAGCTTACTAATATTAAGTACTGGAGCTCACACCAAATGAAACTATTAGATTACCATAAATCACTATATTGTCTCTCTCAGTTAGTAATTGACATTGTTTTTATAACCTCTGAAAAACAGGCGACCATCTGTCACTTTTGACCAATCCGCGTTCCGTTCCATATTCCATCACTAAGTGATAATAGATTTGTTAATATTACTACCCGGGAGCCTTTCTCGTCTCAACATTATCATCAGTTTCATCCTCACAGCTCTCTTCTCTATCTGGGAGAGAGTATTGACAGACATGTGTCCAACTAGTGGCCACCTGAGAGCCAGTAGACCATCGCCTTGGCGTAACGATTATCTTTGAAAACAACTAGGACCGACTACTTAACGTGCCCTGCAACGGTGACACTTGCAATAAAACTCCACAAGTGGTCACCCATCCAAGGAGTGACCGCGCCAAACATTGTTTAACTTTGCTAATCGATTGCAACTTCATCACGAGTGCTTTCCATTTAAAAACTACTAATTTGCCAAATTTGTGTTTGCCCGAAATAATTTTCGGGCACACCTTATTTGATGATAGCTAAAATCACACTATTTTTTTATGCTCAACGAATTAGCAATTGATTTCAATCACATCTGATGTTAAGTGAATATGAAGCCGAAGGTGGAAGTGTACTGACCCGGAAACTCCCTCTTATTTCGGGGCTATCTTATCTCTGACAACCGGACCAGACTTAGATAAGATGGTGGTAGCAGCGAAGTGGACATTTAAAATGCTGTACCACCAACCAAACAGACCACTAAAAATTTTTTCCGCTGGGGATGGACCCCGCTACCACCAATTCGTAAACTATATGTTTACATTGAGCCATAGAATTAAAAAAAAAATTATTAATGTTCATATCACGCAGATATGAAAGAATTAGAACGTGATATTAGTTTATAATCGAAAACGCCCCCAGTTTTATGAATTCCAGAAGTCATTCGAACCGTCCTGAAAGTTCCTAGTACCCTTTCTAATCACCATTTGAAAACTCCAGCTATTTAACGAGCGAAAAGTAATTCTAGGAATACGCTTTCACTCAACCGTTGTTAGCTTACAAACTGAAATTACTTTTAGAAAAACCTACAGAAATATAATTTTCCGGAGTGTTTACTATTCGGAATACTTTTGTTTCTCTACCCTCCACAGAGCCTAACTTGCAAGTCATAAGCCCTCTAAATGTAAATTGTAATACGATTTTTATAATTCATAATTACACTTCGCTTTAGGAGAATCGGGGTTTCATAATTAAGTAGTTGTGTCGTTCCGAAATTGTGACGTAGTGACGAAATATTTAATAAAACATTTTTGCACGCGACGTTACTTCGCTCGGTGTAGTGTTCTAATTATTCCTTTGACTGTGACGTAATTTAAATTTTACGAATGTTAAATAAAGTGGATTGTACTGTCGGCATCAAAATGTGCTGTCAACTTCACGACCTGTATCCAATGGAGTGGGTAGAGATATTCCAAACAGCGTTTAGATGTTGCAATCATTTATTTTAATGCTTGAAATAACATCCACGGTTCACCTTTGAATGTACAGAAATGCACACAACAGAGGGGTGAATCCTACAAATCTCTACATTTTTCTTGCTGGATAGTCCCATAGCTACCTTCTACGACACTCACGGGAAGACACGGGTTTATTCTTTTCTTTTAAGGGCAGAAATCACACAGCTCATTTTCAATATGGTAAACTACATCTTAGCAATTGTCTTTTTCCAAATATATATCTTTTTAACTTATGACGACATGTTTGGTGTGTGGTTAGAAACTCTGACTACTATACCAATAGGTTGCGGGTTCGATTCCCGCTAGGGGCATATGTTTGTGTGATGAATACGGACATGTGTACCCGAGTTATGGATGTTTTCATTTATAATAAGTATTTATTTACAAAAAAGAAATGTATTTATGTAGTCTATCAACCATCTGGTATCCACAACACAAGCCTATAGTTGTTTACTGTGGAACTAGATGGTGCTGTGTGTATGTCTAAGGATTTATTTATTTATTATTTATTTATTTAAGTTCCAGTTCTTGCCATCTGTCAACAATAAGACATTCTGCCACAGTTTTGGCTTCATTTTCTTTACTTTTTTTTTAATGCCTAACGGGTTGTTACTTGACCTCAATCACACCTGATGTTAAATGAAAATGAGTTCGAAGGTGGAAGCGTACTGCTCCGGAAACCCCAACACATTTGGGGGACTGGCTATCTTATCTCTGACAACCGGAACACAACAATACCATTAACATTGCTACTTGGCGGCAGATTTAGATACGATGGTGGTAGCCAGGCGGACATTTAAAATGCCCTACCACCAACCAAACCGAGTACTTAAACATGTACCCCGCTGGGGATCGAACCCACGACCTCCGAATCGCAAACCCAACGTTGTTTACATTGAGCCACGTAGGCGGTTAGTTTTATAGCAGCACCCAGTGGCACTGCTACGTCATAGGTCTTGAAGCAATCTAAACTTCAACCTGCGTCTGACCCGCCTTGGCTCCAGTAGATTTAATGCCAACGTTTTGATGATGTAGCAATCTGTCTCTGTATTTGGATGCAGTTTTTTTCAATTTCGTCCTTTATTGTGACTATGTTGTCTTGATGTAGCGTTGCATTAGTGGCATACCAGGTCAAATATTTTTTTTTTATGATTGACTGGATTTGAATTTGACCACAATCTCACCTGATGGAAAGTGACGATGTGGTCGAAGATGAAGCACGCGATCCCAGTAAATGCCTATTCACTCTGCTCTTGAAGCTCTGCTATATCTTAGCAATACTCCATAATTGAACCGACAAAAATTGTCAGAACAACCGACTTCGGTAAAGTTCCGTTCTGTATCTTCGGAGGGCATTATTAGATCTCACCAAATTTATATGGGACCGCACTGATTAATCATCCAGATAGACTAATCTATGTTTTAATCTTAATTATAAAAAAAAAATCTAAATTTAGAAAAGAATCGAAAGACTACGATTTCATCGAAATACACCAAAAAACTGTGTTTGTGTATAATATTAGTTGGGATATGTGTGTTTACTTTGACAGCTAATATAATTACGATGCCAACTGTACGTATTTCCGAAAACATGTTAATGGATTTACTGTGCACAGGTTTATGTAAAATTGTCGTTTTGCTCGCGGAAATTGTTATATCCAGTTGAATCATCGTCTACATAATAAGGCTATACGTTTGGCTACATGGGACACGCCTTTGTCACGTCGAGGGTATACGGGCTGCAGGTAAATCAATACACGAATACTGAACACAAGGCTAGAAAACTTTCTTGTGCTCTCAGACTTCTCTGGATGAAAATGTCGTTGGGTTTAGATTGAACACCGAGAAATCAAAGTCAATTAAAATTCAACCACTTCCTAATATTGTGATTACTATGTGATGGTCAGGATATCAATGCCCAGGGTATTCCGATTGTACTCTTTTTAAATCGTGGTTGAACAGCTGCAAAGTTAAAAGGGAACGCAGTCAGCAACAGCTACGCAGCAACTAAACCTTCTTTTCCTACTTACACACTCTATTATTCTCTTTAATTAGTTTGCGATCCAAAATAGCAATAGAGTCACATAAAGTATCATCTAGCTTCAGCACCATGTCGGCTTAAATCGGCTTCGAACTCAGGTTGGCCGCAGCAAAGATAATCTGTGCAGGCGGGGCTTATTCGATGGCGGGAGTGATCGATGCGAGTGCGGAGTCTTCCCACAGACAAAGGATCACGTATTGTCTTGCCCAGCGTGTCCTGACCTTTGATGACCTCCTTAACGCCACAGACAGTGCTATTAGAGTGGTTAAGTTTTGGTCCAATAAAATTTGAAACTTGCCTCGACACGAAAAGAAGAAGAAGCACCGTGTTGAATACCACTGTTGACACTAGAAGTTACAGCGGGAGAAATGAAGAAGCACGATTGCTCTGCTAAATCAGGAGAACCTGAAAACCTCTCTGATCTGACCTTGAGATCTGTCAGGTAGTTTTCGCAACGTCAGATCTGGATGACTACGGCACCTCTTCTAGTGGGGCCAAGACTACCCACATTGTAGATGAAAATCCCGATGTATGTTTCCCAGGAGGTATGGCAAAACTGAACTGAGGGCAAACTTTGCTCCTTCAGTCTCTACTCCAGAACATGTTTGATCTAGCGATTGATTGCTGACCTGTCCATTTCCACTTGAACTAACTTGCTAACTTTCAGAGCTATGTCGACGACTTTGATTCTCTGGTGTGTACCTCGTTGCGAATCTTATCTCTAAGAGTGTCTCGGAGCTTATGGGAAGCTACTAGAACCAGGAAGCGCAGGAGCGATCGTTGTGGAGTCCTGTGGACCTCTTTCGGCTGATGATGATGAATGAACATATATTCCCCACGGTTGTAAGCGAATGTTCTCAGCCCACTTCATGACTATTCCTCAAATATGAAGAAAGTCAGAGTCCCAAGTAGAAGCGAATGTTTCCGCGTGCGCTAAGGGTTTTGCACTAAATCACGCATACAGGATGAGCAGAAAGTTCGTATCCGCTGTAATCTCTGCGAATCCGGAGATTAACCGAGTTTTGGAGTAGTTTCCTGCGGATTAATTTATTACAATTTATAATACTCGTACATTTGGATGCTGCGGGTTCCTTATATGTAATTGTTTGTTTTACTAATAAGTATTGACTTTGTTTAATTGAAGTGACGCTTTAGTTTTAACACAAATTTTCAATTTCTTTGATAGATAACGAATTGATATAACAAAGATAACCCAGTCATATGATTAGTATTTTTTTTATTGGTTCTAAGTATTATCGTACCAATGGAAATTAATATATGGAATGTAGTATTATTCATGTATGTAGAATGTAGTATAGATATTTATAATCCCGATAGAGAGAGTATTTCCCGCGGGATAAACAAAATAAACATGGTTGCGATTAAGTCATGCTACGCAAGCGAAGCCGCAAGCGGAAAGCTAGTAAATAATAATAAATATCGTATCGATATCAACAAAAGAGAATAAGGAAAAAAACATTAAATACTAATATACAATATAAATACCATTTGTACGGCTGTAGCACACACATACTCTAGTGTATCCTGATGTTACTTTTATTTATTGTTATCAAATATGTTTATCCAATTGCTTTGGAACTTATGGTATGTGTGTGACTGGAGATACAAATAAACGATGTATCTATCTATCTATCTAAATATTCTCCGGTGTGATTATGAGTACCCAAGATGTTGGCAATATTCCCCGCTGGATTGCAATGCTAATCCCTTGGATGAAATGACTGCCAGCTGTCTGGTATGTTAATTATTGTTCTTTACTTAATAATACAAAGTAATACTTCATTAGTCCCTCTCCATTAAACTTTATTAAGGGGGACTAATTAATTAAGATCTTATACAGACTATGTCTGACATGACAGTGGCCTTGAAGTCATACAAACATGGCCAATACCTCTTGATGCAATTCGTAAAACCCCAGTGGAATTATTATAATTACTTCACCGTCTTTATGGCTCAATGTAAACATAAAGATTTAGAAAACAGAAGTCACAGGTTCGATTCCCAGTGCATGTTTAGTGCTCGGTTTGGTTTAAGGTCTTATCTAAGCTAGATGCTGTTGCCTTGGTAGGTGGGTTATTCACTTTACATCAGATTAATTACGGTCAAGCGCTCACCCGTGCGCTCCAAAAATTTAGTTTTAATAAACAAATTGTATTCTTTTGCTGCTAAAATAATGTAAAAATGAAAACGTGGCGAGCCAGGAAAAAGGAGTGGTAAAAGCAACTATGGTTTGTAAAACGGCTTTGTACATGTTTACTGAACTTTTCTGTTTGCTGTTGTAAATGAGAATATTCAAATGGATATTTCTAAATTATGCACTTTTGCACGCAATAGTACCTGCAATAAACAACCACACGGAATTAGTAGAAATCAAATAATTTGCTTCAGCTTTGCGTCTAACAAAATTAACCCGACAAACTTTGGCAATTGCACCTACATGACAATAAAATAATATATTCATTAAAAAAACTAGCCTTAAAAATTTAGTTTCCGAGTAAAAAAATTAAATGTAATTGTAAATGAACATACAAATTAACAGACTTACTTTATTTCGATTGTACCTTATTTTATCAATGAGAAAAAAAAGGCAATATAGGCTTGTGTTGTGGATACCAGATAGTTGATATACTACATAAATACATTTTTTTTGTAAATAAATACTTATTATAAATGAAAACATCCATAACTCGGGTACACACGTCCGCATTCATCACACACACGTATGGCCCTAGCGGGATTCGAACCCGCGACCTGTTGGTATAGTGGTCAGAGTTTCTAACCACTACACCAAACAGGTCGTCGCTAAGTATATAATAAGGTAATATATATGTCGGAGATAGCGATAAATTAGCGATAGAATTCATTATTAGAACGGTCAACTGACTATCATAATACGCGGTTAATGGTAAGTAAACCTGGTGGCGCTGGTATCGCCGGAAACGGTGCGGTGACGACGTTAACAGTTATATTAGGTCTTCACATCGAAAATGGGACACACTTTGCTACCAGCCGTCGAAGAAGTCGGACCACCACTGGACATCAACGACCATGAGGGACTCTGATTACCTACTACCATCGACGCTTGAAGAATCCGGTGAGTCGTTACTGAATAAGACTTTGATTATGGAATTTGAGCAAGGAGGAACTATAGACAAGGTACAGCTGAGTTCCACAGAGTGCACGCGGGGGCCAAGTTGTATGGCACGAGGGGCGTGCACATGTTTTCTCTTCAACAGAAAGCATCTCAGGTTCCATAATCATAATCGAATGTGAATACGTTGTCGATTTGCCTATAGTAGCTTGCAATAGTATCGCCATTGCCCGAGCCACCCTTTACCACGCGACTGGCACCGTCCCGGTCGCTAGCAACGCCCACACCCCCACACGCCCATCTCTGACATATATATAGCATTTATTGCGCTACCATATAATAGAGTTTTAAAAGGACTTTTCTCTAACTCTACCCTATTCACCTTTATTCACGTGTCGACTAGACAAGAAAAAAAAACGAATAAACAAAAAAACTCAATGCCAAATTCTAGGTGAGAATTAATGGCCGCCAAACAATGTGGAACAAAAGTTTGCCCACAACTCAACTCCGTTTACTGCTGTGCAAACATTGACTTGGTCTGCCCTGTATACCGGGCGTGCGCTATGCACCGTTTGCCTAGATAAATGTGAGTTATGGTGTGCTGTACCCACATGCTGTGAGGGTCTGCGGGAAAAAAATGTTCGGTAGTGGTTTTATTACGACTATAGATTTACTGGATAAGCTTGAGAAATTATTATGGACAAGAAGGTAAGTATTAGCCCAGGTAAAATACGGTTTGACCTCGGAAAAACGAATAATTATACTACTACTCTATTTACCTACATACAACACGTATACAAAAACATATTTAATGTCTATATTGTTCTCATATTATTTACACTAATAAATAAATAAATAATAAATATCCTTAAGATATACACACAACACCATCTAGTTCCACAGTAAGCAACTATAGGCTTGTGTTGTGGATACCAGATGGTTGATGTACTTGCCCTGGCGGCGGGCGCCGCGCTGGCATGGCTGCGGACGATTACCGAGGGGTACCCGTGGCCACGCCGTTTCGGTACGCGCGGAGGAACACCGGGGGGTTTTTAGTGGGTAGGACCGCTCCCGTTTGGAGCGGTGAGGCCCACATATCCTCGCCGCTGACCCCCGTCAGCGGCGGGTCGAACGCGTAAATGCGTTTTCACCCCGTCAAAAAAAAAAAAATGGTTGATATACTACATAAATACATATTTTTTTGTAAATAAATACTTATTATAAATGAAAACATCCATAACTCGGGTACACATGTCCCTATTCATCACACAAACGGATGGCCCTAGCGGGATTCGAACCCGCAACCTGTTGGTATAGCGGTCAGAGTTGCTAACCACTACACCAAACAGGTCGTCAATGTCAATAAAGCAATGTTGATTTTTTTATATGTGTTGCACTTTTGTTCCTTGAACTTTGATGGTATGGGTCATAACGCATCACACGTGATTTGACCCCAGCCACTACGTGGGATTGATGGATCTGTGCCAAGTAACCACCTGACAGTCACTGGTTTTAACCGGGACAGACCGTTTGCTGTGCTCTCCATGTAGTCACCCATCCAAGGTGTGACCGCACCAGACGTTTCTTAACTTTGCTAATCGAAAACCAACAGTGAATGCGACTGCGCCGCTAGTAACGCTGAACCTCTGTCATGAGACAAACTGTTAATATACTTAAATCTTAATCCAATAAATACGAAAGTAGGTCTGTGTGTTTAATTGTTACCTTTTTCTATATGTATCCTGATTTTTAAAGGATTTTTTTTTGTTACGCATAACGGGTTGGTACTTGACCTCAATCACACCTGATGTTAAGTGAAGATGAGATCCAAGGTGGAAACTTACCGACCCGGAAACCCCAACACATTTGGGGACTGGCTATCTTATCTCTGACAACCGGAACACAACAATGCTATTAACATTGCTGCTTGGCGGCAGATTTAGATTAGATGGTGGTAGCTAGCCAGGCGGACATTTAAAATGCCCTACCACCAACCAAACCGAGTACTTAAACATGTACCCCGCAAATGTAATCGTTAACCCAATGTTGTTTACATTGAGTCACGGAGGCTATGCTCCTTTCAGGTAAGATAATGAGAGACGGCGGAAAGTTTTATATTTTTTTATGATCTCTTCCAGTTAAAGTTGATCCATGTAGTTACCACGTTATTTGCAGCACTGTATCAACTAACATAGATAGTGAATTTTTTTCAGCACTCGCTCTATTTTGACCTGTAGAGTGGTTTAAATGTATAGTTCTGCAGTGAGTGTTTTAAAAATATAAATATTAACCAAAAGCTAGGTTTACAGATTATTTACAGTGGCGTACTTAGTGTTTCTCAATAGGACAAGTCCGACAATGTAGTAGTGATTTTTACACAGTAAAATGACATAGTATACCAAGCGAACGACCCGAACGAGTACGACATTGGAACCTTCAAGAAACGAGGCTACACCTTCCTCAAAGGCCGGCAACGCATCTGTGACCCTTTTGGTGTTGCGGGTGTCCATGGGCAGCGGTGATTGCTTTCCATCAGGTGACCCGCATGCTCGTTTGCCGCCCTCTCATATAAAAAAAAAAAAAGCACCATTCAGTTTGACAAGTGTGAATGTATAAATCAAGGATACTTTTTTTGACCTCAATCACACCTGATGTATATACATTGTAGTCTTTGACCTGATGTTAAGTGAAGATGAGGTCGAAGGTGGAAGCGTACTGACCCGGAAACCCCAACACATTTGGGGACTGGCTATCTTATCTCTGATAACCGGAACACAACAATGCTATTAACATTGCTGCTTGGCATAACATTGATCAAGGAATATACTGTTTAAATAGGTACATTCATTCGCCCGTTCGCATAACCAGGCTATTTCACAATGAATAACGAAATATTATAATATAAAATAATAATTAATAAATTCTAATTTTGTAATATAAAAACCTTTTTTTTTAAAGAACAACCTCTCGAGTTTCTTGCTTCTTCTTCTCAGGGGAAAATTTTGTGAACAAGCAGTAGCTTAAAAAATATAATATGTACCCTGTGTACCTACAAAATAAAGCATTTTTGATTTTAATAGGTTATAATCCTTCATCAGGTGTGATTGAGGTCAAGTGCTAACCTAAAACCAATACCTCCCTTCCTGCGGCTGCTTCATTTTAGTTATTTCATTGTAATTAATTTGTCTTCATTATTCATTTCTTTTAATTTCAAACCCGAACGATCGAAACAATGTGATTTTTATAGGCTGCTGATGGGCCATTTACGAAAGTTAAGCAACATCTAAGGCGTCGGTCCTGAATTCGTACCACTAGATTGTAAAACCAAGTTCCAACAGGACTGAGCTCCAACAGAAACTTGCATACTCTCACAACTTTTGTCCCAAATGGGTGGTCAGAGATATCCCAAACATGATTCCCCCAAGACTTTACTTTCCATGCTGTAAACCACAAATTTCTTTTTGCATTATTACCAACAATCATTACAGTTACAACTTTCCGAATGAGATATTATTTCGAAGTGACCTCGTTTGCTTTCTTTTAATATTTTCTAATGGAAATGCTAGCAATAACTAGGTATGAGTATACCTATTAAATATAGGTAAATCTAATTTATGAGTTATATGATTGTTGGCGAAGTTTAGGTACAAATTCGTACGTATATGTACATATGTAGAGAGTATGTTGTTCAAAAGCTTATAACAATATTAGCTACACACGGCTAGTAAGTTTGTGAAGCACATAAGAAACAATGAGATGAGGAGTGTAATTGCAGAGGCTGCAGAAAACAGCAGAAATCAACCAGGAAATATATTCGTTTTGATGTCTGAGAAAACCAGCAAAAATAATGAAGAAACCTTCGTCGTAAATGATTTTCATTGTTATCATAAGATGTTTACCAATACTTTCATTTATATTAGTGAAAAGCAGATTCATCTGTTATAGTTCATCTGTTTGAGATGGCAATATGTATCTACGATGCATGCACATTTTGATTTGACCTAAAAAGAAGGTTATTGACACGATGCGCTCGCGTCATAGCATTCATTATAATATATTGTATTCATATAGAATAAAGACAGTGTTACTTTGGTCGTCAACGGTATTATTGCATTTTATCATCATTTCCCTAGCATCCCCACGCACTCACGTGAACTCTGTATAATAGCATAGACGATCAGACTGTGACACTCATTGAGCATCTTACAATCATGATCGGCCGTAAACATCTCCACTTTTGGGACACTAGCCGCAGGGCTAAGGCTGATCCCATACAGATATTCACATCATCATCTTCTTACCCTAATATTAATTTTAAATATATTCAGTAAGACGAAACGGAGAAACTCCTTGGACATAACTAAGATAAATAAAACACACATAAATCCACACACACACACACATACTCACACATACACACACACACACACACACACACACACACACACACATAATAATAAGAATTGTTTAAAATTAAGTGATAGTATCTAATCTATTAATAATTACAATGTTTACTATGTTTAGTTAAGGAAGTGCAAGATTTTCTGGCACAGGTAAAAGGAAATCTTAATAATACGTTGCATGTGATTCCTAAAGAAAGAAATCGACATTTTTTCATTTTCATTAATTTATTTGGGGTGGGCGCAGTATATCTTTTTCTTCCAATCTCCTCTATTAGCCCTTACTTCATCATTCACGCCCTTTTCATTCCCTCACACAATCCATCCATCTTATCCCTGGTCTTCCTCTTCCTTTCCAACCATTGACATTCATCATCATCATCAGCCCGTAAATATCCCACTGCAGGGATATATAGGCCTTCCCTCGTATAATGAGGGAGTACGGGCCATAGTCCACCACGCTGCCCCAATGCGGGTTGGGGACTTACATGCCTTTGAATATTTTCCTTCGCCGTTCAAAAGCAGACGGATAAGTGCACATAAGTAATTAAATTAAATTAAAAAAATCATTGGTACATGGCCTGCCTAGGAATCTAACCCGGACCTCCCAAATTGAGAGACCGCGTCTTAACCGCTGAGCCACCGACGCCATTCATGTTGAAAATTTTTGGCAATCGGTTTCACTTTGACATTGAAAGAACGATAAACAAACGCCAGTCTCCTTATTGTTTGTCGTTGGTTGAGCCCGTGTGTAGTATTTTTGAATAATTCCGCACAGAGCAAAGTGCGTTGGTGAAGTTGGGTAACTAACAAGTTTCCAGTTAACTGTGGCATGTGGTATGCTGCTAGCGATGTCTTAATAGATAACGAGACATTTTCAGGTGTGATATTAGCGCAAGATGGCGGATACATCGAAGATGCGAAGACATGGGCCCCCGTAGAATGACAGCTTTTGTCGCGCACGACGCGACGTGAGAGTGGGATAGTTGTATATTTCGTCTAAACCAATGAGCAGGACAAATAATATCTCGCGCGACATAAACGTTTATCCCGCCTGTCATGATATAAATCAAAAATCAAAATCCAAAATGTTTTATTTCGTAAGTTATAAGAATAACATTTGAAATCGTCATGACATACAGTTATCGCTCATTCACTAGGCAGTCTCCCCAGAGAAGGACGAGCAAGAAACTCCGGGGTTGCTCTTTTTAAATAAGTTAATACAAATATAATTTGAAATAATTGTAAAATTTATTATTCGACAAAGAAAAATAAGATTAAATATACTGGAGAAGTTCATGTCCACGCCTTCTTATGATCCAGATAGTCAGAAATTTTATAATAGCCTTTGGCACATAGTTTCCGTTTAATGGTTGTTTTAAATTTATTTATAGGCATGTTCCTGGGATGATAGTTGTATTGCTTTTATATGCTAGCTCTCTTACCGCTGTGATCGCAAGGAGTTGCCTACGTCGCAGATTTTGTAACAATCATTGCCTCCTGCCTCCTGCAAGAGAATGAAGTCCCTCGACGTTCCCTCCGAAGAGTCAAGACAGGTAAGATCATCATCAAAACCTTTAACACACATCCAGCAGATCTAGATATTTTAGAATGTTACTAGTAGCTTATGTTTAAGTCATTGAAGTCATTTATTCGAAATTCTTATGACAACACTTAAAGCGAGACAAAGACAAAAACGAAAGTAGGTTTTGTTTAATCATGGAAGTCTAGAAACATGACATTATATCTAGATTTCAATTGAATGAGAAGTTAGCCTCTTTTATTACAGTAATGTTTTCGGTGGGATTACCAATTTTTTTTTTGAATAGAATAGAAAACGTTTATTTGACACACTGGACGACACATTAGCTATACAAAAACGGAAAAAAAAATAACAATAACATGCTTAATACATAGCAAAAAATTATATTATAAGATAAACTCGATCTCAATCCTAAGATCGATTAAAAATCGGTGTCGTAAAGTGGTGCCAAAAAGGTCTCCACTCAGCGTAAGTTGCAGTTGTATCAATAACTACATTTGTATTTACAACCACCACGGGTCCAGCTGTAAACACCTGCAGCTGCAGCCTATTATACTCACGTACAGAAACATTAAAACATCCATTGAAGTTGAATATTATAAGCTTATAGATGCTTAATAATATTCTATCCAATACCACCCGTGAGCAATTTCTCTGTGTTCCGGCGAACAGCGCTTTCTGCAGCTCTAGATGGGTAGTCTGGAACTGACACAGCCTTTTTTTTCTCATTATTTTTAGGAACTGACCCCAAAAAAAGAACCGATATGCTGAATGTACCTACACATGAAATAGTAATACATTTCCAGCTACATAGAAATTATGTATAACAGAGAGCAATCCACTAACTCCGCTGGATGAAGTTTCGGCCAACAAAGCTGAGTTAATGGATGCTATCGTCCACAGGTTTATGAATTATACAACAATGAAGAATAATGAAGTCACAAGCGGTTACGTGTGACGTCTGTCGTTCGTTTATGACACTTTTTGTCTATCAGATTTGAAATATAAGTGGGGTGACCTTGAAACAGAAATAAAATATTTTTTAATGCACAGCGGGTTCGTGCTTGACCTCAATCACAACTGATGTTAAGTGAAGATGAGGTCGAAGCATACCGACCCGGAAACCCCAACACATTTGGGGGACTGGCTATCTTATCTCTGACAATCGGAACACAACAATGCTATTAACATTGCTGCTTGGCGGCAGATATAGATAAGATGGTGGTAGCTAGCCAGGTGGACATTTAAACATGCACCCCGCTAGGGATCGAACCCGTGACCTCCGAATCGTAAACCCAATGTTGTTTACATTGAGCCACGGAGGCGGTTAAGAAACCCTGACAGTCTGACACTGAAAAACAACGGATGTTGTCCAGTCCAGTCTTTGTCCAGACGTATCTCAGTAATGTGTGGTCAGACTTGAGTGCGGTTTTCTTAAAGTAAAACTATATTGATTACAAAATATGTATATGATCTAATTTTTGGCATACAAAATATAAGCTTGTATAAGTATGCCCGTTCCTTTGGCGCATCCTGTAGCCTAAACGTTTTGACCGATTTCGAAGTGCATGATGTCGTTAGATTCGTCTTGATCCCTGGAGTATCATAGGATACATTTGATGGTAAAAAGTGCAACATGGCGCCCGTGAATACAAAATATGTCGTCGGGTTTTTGGTTTTTAAATACCTAAATTAGTATTCCAATTTTTTTATGGAGTAGATCTAGCATTTATAGCGACTTAGTAAATGCAATGCAGCTGCTGCCAATATTTCGAGATTATCTATCATGTTCGCCGACTAACATTGACTGAATGGTCGGCAAATTTCGTTCAGATTGGTGAGGCACGAATGGGGTATTTGGTTAACTTCGTCATAATTCCAGTTCATTTTGATGGTTCATGTATTTGTTGTTTGATATAGTATCCGTTTCAATGTGAATCTATAAATAAACACTTATCCCTTTTACTCGCGCCCGAAAAACCGCTCCCGGGCGAAGCACCGTTTACATATTAGGCGGGCCTCGCCACTCGCCTCACGACTTGCATGAATGTGGAATGGTCTCGCTGACTTAGTATGTTCCAAAAATTTTGAGCCCCGGCTACTACTACGTACTAGTCCATTTTGATAGTTACTGTATGCACTAGACCTGATTTACACATTCTCAATTGTGCCTCGCATCGCCAGTCGAGTAAATGTTGCCGAGACATTTGTAAAGCATTCAGTTATAGGTTAATTGGAGATTGTGGTAGAGAACCTCTTTATAGGGGCAATGGCCGTATTGCATTTACTAAGTCTCCATAGCTATGTCAGACGACAGTGGGCGATAGAAGTATATCCAATATGTGAACAGTGGATTCGCCGGGCCATTCGTTCATTTGACACATTCGGTTCGAGCCTCGCCTCCCCCTTGCATCGTGACTACCTTCATGTGAATCGTTCCTTTTTTTTTTTGTAGGTTGGACATCGCTGATAGTCCTAAAGACTTTTTCAGCTTAACCGGGCGGTGGGGTGAGCGCGATGCAACAGGACGAAAAGTAATTTTCATCTCAATAGTTAAAAGTTTTTAACTACACTTGCAGAGACTTCAAAATCAGTGTCATATATGTTATATATTCACCTACTTTTTCTTTTCTTAATTTTTTCTTTGATTTTAATTATCCAATAAATCCATATTTGCATCAGAGATATAGAAAAATGTAACTGGTCTATTTGTTTATTCATGATAACTGTCTTCCTACGATACCGTTCTAGGACTAGTGTAGGATGCAGAGTTTAAGTAACATATATATATTAGATAACAACGCCATAAGGACAATATTTGTTTAAACATTATATCAACCATAAGATTTGTGAGTTCTATATTTTTTTCTTTCATTTCATTTTAATAATAGTCTTTTTACATTGACATTGGTATCGATTCGGATGTACACCAACTAAACTAAACTAAAACCAGTTTTAGAGTAGTACTGTCTCTTTCTCCCTGGAACAATACGATGCGACGGCACCACTCCAAAACTGGTTTTAGTTTAGTTTAGTTCAGTTGGTGTACACCCGAATCGACACCATTGATTCTGACATGACTTCTCTGAACTACACTAAAACCAGTTTTGGAGTGGCATTATCACGTTTTATTATTCTAGTAAGAAAGAGATAGCACCGCTTTAAGACTAGTTACTTTAGTTTCGAATAACCAAATCTGAATCAATTATGAAAGTACTAAACAGCGATCGAATGAGTGAACGTCGGGTTCGCTTTGCATTCGTTTTCGTTCACATTCGGCTCGCGGCTCACCACTCGCCTTGCAAGTCGTACGAATGTGGAAATGCGGCATAAAAAAATAAAAAAGCCAGCCTTAATTCTCAACAATCCGCTCTCAGTTTCCACCTCATCCCGTATTCTGAAACAGAACAGTTTGCATAGCGCCCAGCGTGACTTCGGCTTATATTAATTTGTCGTTTTACTGTTTGTCAGTGGTAGTAGCTCGGTTTAAGCTTGTTTATTGTTTGTACAAGCCCAATTTGAAATTGTGGATACAGTCAGACGAGTCCTCTTATTGTTTTCCTATTATTCGCTACGCTAAGTAATTTCTGTTGTGTATATATTGAGAGGGATGAGTTTAAATTCATTTATAACCGACTTAAATCAAAAATCAAAAAAGGAGGTTATATGTTTAGCTGTATGCATAGACTTAGCTGTAGAATAAAATACGGTTTTTTTATGTTAATAACTTTTATTAAATAAAAGTTAACAAATACAGTGTCAGAAAGAAAAATATGTATTAATATGATGGGTGAGCTTGTTTCATGTCGCAAATTGAGTCGATTTTAGTAGTAATTTTGAACAATTTTAAACTTAATTCTGACCAGCCGCCATTACGTAAATGTTGTCGCGAACCTACCGTCATTAAATAGCGAACGCCTAAGGTACCACACTTTGAGTACCCCTGGATAAGAGTATGAATTACCCACTTTCAACAATGCTTTACCACATCAAAGCCGCCACAGGCTTGAATTTATCAAGGTCAAAGATTCTATTCTAGCCGGGCGCAAGGTTCGCGACTTATGTCCAGATTTATTACTGGCTCAGCGCTGAAGGAAGACATTTTCAAGGAAAGCTGCACGCTTCAGTTATAAGGAGACATGCAAACGAGCTGCAATATATAGTTCCGTCGCCGTCGGTTCTTGAAACAGCTTATTCTGAGCTGGAGACATTTCGGACGTTACCTACTTTGTAAAGTCGTATCACATAATTTTTTGATGTCATACTTTTCTTTTAGATACTCTGTGGTTCGTATGTCAAAACGATTAAGACATAAATGATTTTTATTGTGTCAGGAAAGATGGCCGCTTTGATTCTAATCGACTCTGAGCTATATCAGCAATACTAGTTCTCTTTTCTAGACATAATCGAGTTTTTATTGCGCTTAATTGACTTTGTTGATTAGTTTAACGGTCATCAGTTTTGCGGTAGATGTGGCCAGCACATTAGTACTTTATCTCATCAATTCTCTGGAATATATCAGTAATACTAGTTCTCTTAAAATCAAAAGCGGACTGCTTTTCCAGGCACAATAAACAATTATGCCTGGAAAAGATCGCTTTTGATTCTAATCGATTTGTTAATAGGTTTAACGGTCATCAGTTCTGTGATGGATGTGGCCAGCCAATGGGCTGGCCACATCCATCCATTGCCACATCCCATTTTAAACCGCCTCCGTGGCTCAATCTAAACAACATTGGGTTTACGATTCGGAGATCGCGGGTTCGATCCCCAGCGGGTAATACCTGCTCCTTTTTTGATGTTGGTTAGAAATTTGTTTAAATCAAGCAGCACTACTCTTCACTTTCGTCTTCAGGCTTTTGATGACGAGAAGATACACTTACATAGTTTTGTACAGTTTTTTCTATAAAATAAGTATTTTTTTTTATGAACAAAATGGTGGTACTTGACCTCAATCACACCTGATGTTAAGTGAAGATGAGGTCGAAGGTGGAAGCGTACTGACCCGGAAACCCCAACACATTTGGGGGACTGGCTATCTTATCTCTGACAACCGCAACACAACAAAGCTATTAACATTGCTGATTGGCGTAAGATTTAGATACGATGGTGGTAGCTAGCCAGGCGGACATTTAAAATGCCCTACCACCTACCAAACCGAGTACTTAAACATGTACCCCGCTGGGGATCGAACCCGCGACCTCCGAATCGTAAACCCACTGTTGTTTACATTGAGCCACGGAGGCGGTTATCTTAGGAACGCGACTGTACGTGTATCCAATCAAGTTAAATTAGTTTGTTACATACAAAACAGAGATCGGCAAAGAGATAGTTCTTACCCACAAGTCATAAACGGGTCAGAGACTACACAATCACAATAAGCCTTTGCAGTTAAGTTGCTTCACTTTCAACTTAATTCTTCACAACTGCAAGAGATAGGAACTGTTAACTTGCATAGGAATTGCTGTTTGATTATTCAACCCCATTTCCAACAAAGGCATGGAACGAATAAACATATCGATGGAACAATGGTACATCACTAAGCTTCCTTAGTGGATATCAGATACGGAGAGTCAATAAGTATGAGCTTGGGGGGTAAAGTATATATAATACGTAAAGATCAATTGTAAACCATAAATGTGATGTTTTTTTTTTATGTTGCTTTACCCGTCTGTCCCAGAAAGAAGGGTTTTCGATCAGCATGTATACATAAGTACTTACTTACTTTTTTTTGAGTACATTTCACTTTTTATTTTATGATTGACTGGATTCGCGTTTGACCACAATCTCACCTGATGGAAAGTGACGATGTGGTCGAAGATGAAGCACGCGATCCCAGTAAATGCCTATTCACTCTGCTCTTGAAGATCCCAAGGTTGTAGGATTCAGGAAAAAACTGACGCCGGAAGGGAGTTCCGTGCCTGGGCCGAATGAATAATCGAACTTCTTAGTGCGAATGTTCGGTATATTAACTTAACCCATAGACAAAGAATTACTTAACTTTACACCCTGTATATTTACATATAAACGGCTGGCTTCAATTGAAAAGAATCGGGACCGACTATTTTACGTGTCGTCCGCAGCACGGAAACATTCGTATAAAATGCCACTAGAGGTCACCCATCCAAGAACATTGCTCAACTTCGCTAATAGGAAACAAATAGCGAATACGACTGCGCCACGATAGCTTCGTTACTTTTATTCACTCATTCATTAATAACTTCTATTTCACTTACCCAATATGCCCAATTTATTCCTTACGCAAAAAAAAATCATCCGGTATATATACCGTAAAAAATTGTACAACACCACTAAAAAATTGAATAAGTGACAATTATATTGAATATATGTAAATATATTTCAATTAATTATTATATTTAATAATTATGTATTAATTGAATAATAATTGAAAATAATTAATAATATAAATACATATAATAATAAAGACAGATTGATATTCATACCCAACCGAACGAGAAACCAACTCCTGTTATATTAAAATTGTGTTACAAGGCACAAAATCAAAATCAAAATCAAAATCAAAAAATGCTTTATTTTGTGGGTACACACTTAAAATAGTCAGATTTTACATTTTTAAAGCTACTGCTTGTTCAAAAGGCAATTTTCCCCTGAGAAGAACAAGCAAGAAACTCGAGAGGTCGCTCTTTAAAAAATAAGGTTTTTATATTACAAAATTATTAATTATTATTGTATGTTATAATATTTCATTATTAATTGTGAAATAGCCTGGCTATGCGAACGGGCTGGTTATGTCCATGATTGTTTATCATCTAAATAATCTGATATTTTATAATATGCTTTCTTAATAAGTTTCCGTTTTATAGTATCTTTAAATTTATTGAAAGGAAGATTTTGTATATCAACAGGAACTTTATTGAAAAAGCGTATACATAACCCTTTGAATGAATTACTGACTTTGTGGATGAGACTTATGTGACCTGCAAGTTTATCTTTATTTCTTGTATTGACATCATGTTTATCGCTATTTTTCCTAAATGATGCTATATTTTTTTTGACATATATTAGATTTTCAAAAATGTACTGTGACGAATTGGTTAGAATATTACATTACGTACCTATAACATGTTTGTTCTTGAATTCATCTGAACATAAATTTTAAACTCTTCAAAGAGCTTATAGAACTGAACATTATCCAACAAATCTTGAAAAAGCGTACACAAAAACATTAATAATAGGAGGGAATACCATTTCTTTTCTTTAGGCTGGTAACTGGAAGAAGCCCTTTCTAATGCCTCCTTATAATTATAGGTTATTGTCGCGCATGATTTCACTGGCTTCTTGCCACTTCTTGTCGTCGTGGTAATTAGTATAGAGATCCACCCGAATACAGACCCTATAGCTAAAGTGGGAGAGACCAATTTACATCACGTTCAGTGTGTAGCACTTTTCAATGACACTTCGGCGTTGTGAAGAACTATTCACACGGCAGAGTCAGATTTTCACTGATATTTTCGCGCGTCAGTTCTTTTTTTATGCCACCTTTTTTTTTAAGTTAGACTTACTCGTATGTGGCTTTGGTGTATGGTTTTTGAAGGACCTCGAGTTTTACCTCTACCTTTGTTAGGTGGTGACGAGGGATTTTATGAATTGCCGACTTGTAGACCATACATTATCGGGGTGCATTTCACCCGACTGACCCAGGCAAGAGCGTATTGTTTTTCGGGTGTATTTATGTAGATTTCTATGTTACCTGCTGCAGCCTAGTCGTTAGATCCATCTTGATCCACAGACTATCTACATTTTATGGTAAATACAAAATGGGGTCTTCAATTTTCCTCTGTGAAGAACAAACAAGAAATTCGAGGGGTGGCTCTTTTTTAAAAACAGGTTTTTATATTGAAACATATTTCATTATTAATTGTGACATAGTCTGGCATGCGAACGAGCTGGTTACGTCCATGGTTGATTATCATCCAAATAGCCTGATATTTTATAATATTTTCTGTTTTGTAGAATCTTTAAATTTATTGAAAGGAAGATATTTGTACATCAATGGGAACCTTATTAAAAATACCTATGTTTTGAATGAATTATTGATTTTGCAGAGTCTGCTTACATGACCTGCAAGTTTATCTTTATTGATATATATGTGATTGAGGTCAAGTACGAACCCGTCGTGCATAAAAAAAATGACATCATGTTAATCACATTTTTTTCTAAATCCCAACTAATATCATAAATGCGAAAGTTTGTGTGTGTGTATGAATGTTTGTTACCTCTTCACGCCTAAACGGCTGTATGGATTGGGATGAAATTTTGATAGCAGACAGATTAGGAACTGGATTAACATATAGGCTATTTTTCGTGCTGAACCATTTTGATGAAGTCTTCAACGCGGACGAAGTCGTGGGCGGTAAGCTAGTGATGTTATATTTTTTTGATATTATGACTCATCTTGCCCTGTTTCTTCAATCCTAACCGTGATGTCACCACCTACCGATTTCTCCACTACATATGGTGTAGGATTGAAAGTAGTTGCAAGTTTGTTAGCCTCTTCTATTTCCTTTAAATGAACTTTGTCACCTTCACTTATCTCTGGCTTCGCAGCTCTTCTTTTCCGATCACCATATTCCTTTCCCTTTTCTTTTTGCTATCTATCTTTATCTCTAACTTCGGAATAGCCCGGTGTGTCATTTCTGTCTCTCAACATAGGGATCTTATCTCTGTTTCTTCTTTTGAAAAAAGTTCTGATGGCGTCTTTCCAATGGAGTGTGGGGTGGAATTATACATCATTAAATATTCATAGAGTGCTTCTCTGAGGTCTTTTTTTTCACTTGAACTTATCTTGAGACGCTTTACAATGTCTGTATTTTGCCGTTCTACTTCTCCGTTCATCTGAGGCCGGTATGCATAAAAGTTTAATATTGCATTTTTTACAAAATGTCTTGAACTTCTCGCTAATAAATTGCCGTCCATTGTCTGCAGTAATTGATTGTGGGTAACCCAGTTGACTAAACATTTCCCTAAGTATTTTAATAATTTGTGCACTTGTAATGATCTTGGTAACCTTGATCTCTTTGTATATTAAATAGGTACATTGTCCTTGCTACGAAACCTTAGGTTCGTGGTGGCCGGGCGCTCTTCGATTTTTCTTTAATATTTCAAAGCGCTTAGTCGATGTCACTGGCTGTTTCCTCGCTCGCTTAAATATCTGCATCCAGCGAGGAAACGCTGCTAGCGTTTTGGGTACCTTGCCACGCGGTCCCAAATTTTTTCAATTTGTAAACAAATGGTTTATATTTAAATTCCATCTTTTTATATACATTATTAATAATAATTATCTTTGCACATACACACAGCGCTATCTAGGTCCACAGTAAGCATCAAGAGGTTTGTATTATGGATACCAGATGGTTGATGAACTACATAAATACTTTTTTTTTGTAAACAAATACATATATAAATGAAAACATCGATAACTCGGGTACACATGTCCGTATTCATCACACAAACATATGCCCCTAGCGGGATTCGAACCCGCGACCTTTTGATATAGCAGTCAGAGTTTCTAACCACTACACCAAACAGATCGTCAAAATGTCATAAGTGTTCGAAATATTTATTTATTTATTGGCAAATTAGTTCCTACTTTATGTTAGCATTCGACGCCTGCTATTCGGAATTCTATAAATCTAATGGGAATCGTAATTATACAATTTCTAATTCTAATTCGGTAAATTTGAACAATGAATTGATTCGCAAAGCAAACAACGGCCGATTGTGAGCTGGAATTTGAACCCAAATCACTTCAACCTATTCCAACTTCAATTTGAATTTTATATCTAACATCATTGTTGAATAATAATTCCATAGTTTTAAATGAAAACTAAATTTTGTTATTTAATGGGGTTATTCGAAATTTATTATAAATTCTGGGTGAATTTACATTGCGAGCTGGCAAAACCGCATTTTTATGTATATTACTATATTATGGTTTCGCCATGTCCGTTTGTCTGTCTGGCTATTCGAGGCTTAGCTCCGAGGTTCTTATGAAAGCTCAGATTCGGGCGTCGTCAAGAAATGAAGCGAATATTATCTAGAACTTATTTATATACATTTTCCAGAGAACGTTCACAACGTATCGTCCACAACAACAATAATCCGGTCTGCCGGTCACTCACTCGATACTCAAGTGTCATATTGTTTACATATTTAATAATAATAATAAATATCCTTGGACATACACACAGCGCCGCCTAGTTCCACAGTAAGCAACTATAAGCTTGTGTTGTGGATACCAGATGGTTGATATACTACTAAATACTTATTATAAATGAAAACATCCATAACTCGGGTTCACATGTCCGTATTCATCACACAAACAAATGCCCCTAGCGAGACTCGAACCCGCAACATTTTGGTATAGTGGTCAGAGTTGCTAACCACCACACCAAACAGGTCGTCAAATTATTATTACATTATCAATATTTATTATTACATTTTGAATGCTAAGGATATATACATAATAGTATTCATAAAAATATTAATTAATCTCACACTTGGTACTAGAAAACTATAATTTGACATGGGCATACAAATTAACAACGCCGAAAAAGTGGTTAACGCCGAAAGAGTAAAGTGTCGTCGTCGACCCACGATTGGTTTTTGGATTAAGTAAAAAAAATTGATGGCAGTAGTAAGTATAATGAAGTGAAAAGGAAAACTATTACCTACGGGTAAGTAGGTTTTACAAGTGATGTCCAGTTATTCAAGATCTGGACTTTGTAGTAAAACCACTATTTTCATTAAGTAGGTACACGATCAAATGTGGAACGTCCGCTCGCTCACAATGACAGGGCGAGAGTATTTGCAAGACGCCACCGTTGATCTGGGTACTACATTTATTTAGAATGGTACGTATAACACATCTCTTTGCTTTTATAATTAATTAATCATTTTAATTGCAATATTTAAAATTTAGTTTTAATTACAATCTATAACAAAAAGCAAATTTAATACTTGGTCAACTATCCAACTAAACTTACCAGAAATGAAATGAAAATCATTTATTCATGTAGGCAATACAATATGCATTTATGAACGTCACTTGTTTTTTAAACTACCACTAGCTCGGAACGCGACCACTACTGAGAAGAGCTAGCGAGAAACTCAGAGGGTTTGTCTCTTTTCAATAAGTCATTTACAATCTAGAACGGTTACAACAATTTTTATATATCGTGTAGAGGAGCCGTTTAATTCCATGGATGACTATCATTAATGTAGTCTGAAATTTTGTAATATCCTTTTTTACATAATTTTTGTTTTATAATAAGTTTAAATTTTAATTAAGCGGAAGATTCTGTATATCCATGGGAACCTTGTTGTAGAAGCGCACACATTGACCTCTGAATGACTTACTAACTTTACTAAGTCTACTAAAAGGTACAGCTAATTGATTTTTGTTCCGTGTATTGACATTATTTCGGTCACAATGTTTCTCGAATGAATATATATTTCTCTTAACATATACAAGATTTTCATATATATACTGTGACGAAAATGTTAAAATATTAATTTCTTTAAATATTTGTCGTAATGTATCTCTAGACCTAAATTTATAGATTGCACGAATAGTTCGTTTCTGCAAGACAAATATGCTGTCTGTATCAGCACTGGTACCCGCGTTGGGCCAGCACCACGCTGGCCCAATGCGGGTTGGGGGACTTCACATGCCTTTGAATTTTGATACCTCAGCCATGCAGGTTTCCTCACGATGTTTTCCTTCACCGTTTAAGAGCAGTCGGATAATGCACATAAGTAATTAAATTAAATTTAATAACTCATTGGTATATTGGCCTGTCTGGGTATCGAACCCGGACCTAACCGCTGAGCCACCGACGAGTACTTTCCGTTGAAAATGAAATTATTTATAAAGCAACAAAAAGCACCCTTCTAAGTCCGTATATTATGAAGACAAGTATGGCACCCTACACCTTATTTTTGAATGACCTATCCAACGAGACCTTACACGATGGCGTACGAAAATAAAAAAAAATCATCCCCACTTTAAGTGTAGGGGAGTTAGGTACCTACCTACACAAAAAAAAATATTTTATAGATTGTATTTTACCAATTTGTCGGCGTGACTAATATGTATAGTATACCCATGCCAAATTATAGCTTTCTAGTACTAACAGCCTCTGAACTATGCCTCGGACAGAGAGACAGACAGACAGCTTGACGGCACCCTAAAAATGCGACATTACCGGCTCGAACACAAAAGAAATATGCGATGTTAACTTCCACCGGTTGAATGCGAATGCGAAAACTGCAAATGCACAAAAATGAATCTGTAATTTTCGCCTACAAATCTTAAAAATGGCTGTGTTGTTTAATTGCCCCCATGCGTTCGCGACGTCCGCCACTACGTCTACGTACGCACATCAGTTGCTTTTCTTGGACATCCATCGTGACGTACACAGCAACGATAACACAAGTTACAACGTACAGATGACATGATCTGTTACCTGATATACTTAGGCGAATCAAGAGCAATATCATGTGGCATGTAGGCTTGTTACTTGATATATCCTTGTTCATGGACATCGGGTGGCGAACGCGTTCACTTGTCAGGTCTAACTGACCATACAACAAAATAATTGCGCTATACGTACAGTAGGGATCAAAAGTGCAAACCCAGTCCCAGTAGAAACGGTTTACAAATTTTTTTAAATGACTTAATTTGTAATGTTGGAGTTTTTAATTCACCTGCAATCAAACTTACTGATATGGGTTGTATTCAGGAAACAAACAATTACAAAGTCTTTAAATCAATGTGTGTTACCAGTGACGTCTCATGGCATTGAAAGGTCTTTCACTTTGGCCTCATAAGCAAGCTCAAGGTCACACAACGAGCTATGGAGAGTTGCTCGAGGTTTCACTACGAGATCGAATCAGGAATGAATGAATCCGTAGATGAACGAAAAGTTAAGTGGCGGTGGCAAAAGGTAAGTTTTTTTTTATGCACAACGGGTTTGTACTTGACCTCAATCACACCTGATGTTAAGTGAAGATGAAGTGGAAGGTGGAAGCGTACTGACCCGGAAACCCCAACACATCTTACCTCTGACAACCGGAACACAACAATGCTATTAACATTGCTGCTTGGCGGCAGATTTAGATAAGATGGTGGTAGTTAGCCAGGCGGACATTTAAAATGCCCTACCACCAACCAAACCGAGTACTTAAATATGTACCCCGCTGGGGATCGAACCTGCTACCTCCGAATCGTAAACCCAATGTTGTTTACATTGAGCCACGGAGGAGTTGAAGTGGCAATGGGCAGGGCACATAGCTCAAAGATACGAATGCTCTGGAAAAATATGGAGAAGGTCTATATTCAACAGTGGATGTCCTATGGCTGATTAATATCAGCAGCATTAATTGCATCATAATTGATGCAATTAAACTCACTACATAATTGAATGCTAAGGTGATCGATAAAATTGAGCTGGAACTGGACATGCACACAAAGAACACATTTACATTTCAAATTATGCAAGTGAATAATAAAAGCCTTGCCTTCCTAAGTGTTCAGGTACTTATAGTTAATTTTTGATCCGCTTTTTGAAATACCTACTTACCTATGTGATCGATGGTTTTTACATCACGAAGATTTCCTGAAACAATATAAATACAATGATTATTATATTTAATATTACAGTTACTTCGGACACCCAGAAATTTTTACACATAGTGCCAAATTCCCAAATTGTCACAATCACAAACTGCCAAACTCACAAAACATTAAACCCCCAGAAAGTCAAACTCCCAAAATGTTACAATTCTTCCGGTGTTTGCAAAATTCCCAGAAGATCCTAGAATGCCAAACCCCAAATGACACAATCCCACAATGCCAAGTTCCCAAAACATCACAAACATAAACAAACTTAAACAATTCCAGATTGATATAGTGCCTAACTAACACAGTTATTTATGTTCACAATCCCAAACTGCCAAACTCACAAAACATTAAACCCCCAGAAAGTCAAACTCCCAAAATGTTACAATTCTTCTGGTGTTTGCAGAATTCCCAGAAGATCCTAGAATGCCAAACCCCAAATGACACAATCCCAGAATGCCAAGCTCCCAAAACATCACAAACCTAACAAACTTAAACAATTCCAGATTGATACAGTGCCTAACTATCACAGTTATGTATGTTCGATCCAATGATGCATTTAACTGGCTTAAAAGCAATCGCCGATGGGCTCCACACATACTCGTTTCGGTATGTATCCCAGATCGGCTGAACATTGGAAACTCCATTATTCGGTGACGCTAAGTGAGCCGTTGAACGCTTGCCTGTACCTGCGTCCGGTTATTCCTCTGTAGTCCAGTAACAAGTGCAAATTTTGGGGTGTAACTTGCGATGATCTAAAAGTTAAAATAAAAATGTTTTATGACTAATCGGAGGTAAGTATAAATATGTTAGTTTTAAACATAGAATATGAAATTAAATTGACCAATGTGTACAAGAAAAAAATCAATAGTGCCGTAAGTAAACAGAATTGAACCAACTCGTATGTTCCGTATGTGTATAACTCGGGTACACATGTCCGTATTCATCACACAAACATATGCCCCCAGCGGGATTCGAAAATGCAACCTTTTGGTATAGTGGCCAGAGTTGCTAACCACTACAACAAACAGGTCGTCGTATTTTGTATTTGTATAAGATTAAAAAAAAAAAATGCATTCTCCCGATCCTCACATATGGCGCTCAGACTTGGTCTTTAACAGAAGCCCAAAGGTCCAGCCTCAAGGTTTGCCAACGAGCCATGGAGCGCAGTGTACTAAATGTTAAACTGACCGATCGCGTCCGAAACACTACACTTCGCTCTAAGACCCTTGTTACTGACATAGCCACGACGGCCGCCAAGCTGAAGTGGGACTGGGCGGGCCATGTTTGTTGCATGCCAGACGATATGTGGGCCAAAATCGCCACCACCTGGAGCCCACCATTAGAAAGAAGGCGTCGCGGCAGACCTAAAAGGAGATGGAGGGATGAGTTGGATAAGTTCCTAACCAACTGGTCGGAGGAGGCCTGCAATAGAGAGCCGTGGAGAGAGAGGAGGGAGGCCTTTGCCCAGCAGTGGAACAGTATGTGCTCCTAATAATAATAATAATAATAATAATAATAATCAATACTGACAGATAAGACCATACACTATAACAGACCAGATATAACTATACATGACAAACAGAATGAAACTGCCTTCATTATTGACATAGCCATTCCTAACACCCACAATATTCAATCCACCATTACCGATAAACTCTCAAAATATAAGGACCTAGCAATAGAAATTCAATCCCAATGGAAAGTAAAGAAAGTGCATATTGTACCTGTAGTATTGTCTTCGACCGGTATCATACCGAATACGCTCAGCAATAGCCTAAATACCATAAACTTGCCTACTTCCATCTCTTACACATTACAAAAGGCTACCATTCTGAACACTTGTCGTATCACTCGCAAGTTCCTAACAACATCCATCATCACTGCCATCAACAATAATCCCTCAACACTTGGCTAAGGCCCGTGCGGAGCGGTATTCACCTTTTTCGGAAGAAAAAGAGATGAAGAACAATTTATAATAATAATAATAATAATAAGATAAAAAAACTATAAAATCATCCATATTCCAGACCTAAGTGCAGAATATAACAAGACTCAAAATGTATTTTTCAAATACGTCTGCCATTGTAACACCACGCTCTTGTCGGCTACGGCATACCACGGATATCCGATGCATTGTTATATATTTGAAAGGCAGTTGAATACCTCGCTGTGGCGAGATGAGTGCCTCACGATGACTCAGCCCTCGATATATGTAATAAGAGGGATATATAGCCCCTGTAGGGTGTAATAGTACATATGGAATCTAGGGGATCAATTATTGAGTTTCTGTACTCGCATAATATTTCGGGCGCAGCGGCCATTTTGTTTTTATTCAGTTATTCAGGTCAGTGACGACCTGTTTGGTGTGTGGTTAGAAACTCTGCTACTATACCAAATGGTCGCGGGTTCGAATCCCGCTAGGGGCATGTTTGTATGATGAATACAGACATGTGTTCCCGAGTTATGGACGTTTTTCATTTATACATGTATTTAATGTAAAAAAAAACGTATTAAACGGACCTAGATGGCGCTGTGTGTTTGTGCAGACATTTATTATTTTTAGCGATAAGGCCGCCTTTTTGTGCGATTAATGATGTACGCTGTATTCTTCATGTATCTTTTGTTAATTGTGCAATAAAGAGTATTTGTATTGTATTGTATTGTATTTTTATTATTTTTTTTATTTTATTCATCCATATCCCTCCCCACCCCTTACAAAATATAAATATTGGGTTGGGTTAATTATATGTACCAATTCCTGCGATTTTCAAAACTATATCCAAATATATTTTTTATTTGGAAAATGGAATATTATTTCAAGGTTTCACATGAAATATTTTTTAATTTCTGGGCTCGTAAATCACATAATAAAAAAAAATTGAACAGGGCTCTCTTCATGTGCTTCCCATAATCATTTCTTAGATTCGCTGAAACTTTTATAAAGCGGTTACTTTTAAAGATTAACGCTGCCTATACTTAACTTAATGTTATCCGATAATACACACAAAGTTTAGCTAAATTTGGATTTGCCGTTCTCAAAAAAAAATCAAAAATGTTTGTATGGAGAAAATAGTCTTAATTAAATTCTTCATTCAAAACGCCAATTTCATAGGTAAGGATCTAATACTATTGCCGATTCTTATACACAAATATCATGCCCCAAAGTATACCATATACACATAGACAACATACGTAAATATCTAATCATCTATGACACGCGAAGAAAATGTTCGTATTCATCATATAAATACTTCTAGCGGAATTCAAACCCACTATACCTAACGGACGTGTCAAATCGATTATTATATGTGTGTATGGATAATGGCTACTGAGGGGCAAAACACTGGGATTCAGCGATAACTGGTCGATGGAGGGACAACTGGAATTTTAAATGACGATGAGTTTGATTAAAACTTCACTCTTTCACTACGCACTTTCAAGAGGGAATGTAAAATGTGGTACTTACATAAACAAAAAACCGCATGCATTATGGTCCTTTCGAAAAACTTCACACCTGGTCATGTAACGTGTGCATTTTTACATAAATAGTTTCTTGGACGGGTGTTTCTCTGCCAGTATGATTCGGATATGATTTAAATTTGTTAAATTAGTAATAATAATTTCAGAACAATTAAATTCACTCGCACAATCACATATAAGTATTGAAAATTCACCAAAGACCTACCTACATGATACCTTCTCGTGTCTAGTTTTTTATGGTTTTATCACTTGCAGTTGTTTTTGAGTTGATTTTAGATATAGATTTTTGTTTTTGTTTACTTTTAGTTAATGTTTATTTATTTTTTATTTAAATTAAATTCATAATAATAATAATTTCCTTGGGGGGGGGGGGGGGGGGGGTACTGAAAATCATATAAAATTGATAATAAAAATAATATAATTCACTCCACTTCATTCTATTCTATAAATGTCGCCAGCACTCCTATGGATCACAAAAATGTCTTGTATTTTTACAATTGGCGAATATTTCCAGAATGAATAACGACGGAGCTATCGCTAGCCGACCACTATTTTTGTATCGACACACCCTAATTTTCCTCCTTCCAATCATCGAAGCAATTTCCTGAATCATAAGAGTTCAGCCAATTATTGTTAACGAGATACGGCGGCCATTGTGTGTCCATATAAACGCCTACAGTCTATACACACGACAGTACCACTAGTGACCACCCATCCATACACTGATCAGGCCAGATATTGCTTAACTTCTGTGCTAGGAGTGTACCTACCGAACTGCTCATTGTCTTTACATAATATCTAATATCCAAAAGGGTATCAGAATATCCAAAGGGCCTGTTGCAATATTGACTAACCAGTACGGATGTAAGTTTCACATATTACTAGGAATATATCATACGAAATAAGCCAATGGAAGCTTGCTCCACTCCAGGGTCGAATTTAGGTATCCAAATGTAATTCACCTGTACAAGGTAAACTGGGAATATGACATATTTGTAATGTCTTTTTAAGCTAATTCGCATATTTGCTTACTTATTTATTCTACCGACAGTGTGTCTGTATCTATTTGAGTACCTATACTGCATTTGAATACATATATACCTACGTGACATTATTCACTAACGCGCACAGTAAAATATGCTTGTCTGGTTGTTCTCTTTTGTACCAGTGTCTCCTCGTGGGTAATAGCTGAAAATAAGTGTTTTGCTCTCTGAGCAAATATACACACTGAGCTATGACCCATTTGTACGGCTGTAGCACACACACATACTCTAGTGTATCCTCATGTTACTTTTATGAATTTTTATAAAATATGTTTATCCAATTGCTTTGGAACTTATGGTATGTGTGTGACTGGAGATACAAATAAACGATTTATCTATCTATCTAATGTGGCATCGTAAACTTAACGATGTTTGATTATTTGATATAAATGTTTTTTTTTGAGCTAAATACAATTGTGGTTATAAATCCAGCTCCTACCACATAAACGTTACTAGTTAGTACCACATAAAAGTTACGGAGCTTACGTGTGATTAAAGTACTTACTTACATGCATGTATATGCTTGTCTCGTATAGTCATTTTAATTTAAATGACATTCACAGTCAATTAACTAAAATTCGATAGTAATAGGTGCTCGATACTACAAATTATACAGACTATATAATAGGTACATGGATAATACTATCATTGTATCAACATTTATCTAATTTCTCTTGTATTAGCTTATAATTATTATATTATAAAATATTATAAAATAGCTTAAAATTAGTGTCTTACTCAGTGAGCAACTTTACACATAGAAGCTATGCTATGCCATACTTTAAGTAATATAGTTGATTTACGAGTATTACCTTATTAGTGTATCAATAATAATCTTCTTTTTTTTCTTTTCTTTTTTTTTCTTATGCACAACGGGTTGGTACTTGACCTCAATCACACCTGATGTTAAGTGAAGATGAGGTCGAAGGTGGAAGCGTACTTACCCGGAAACCCCAACACATTTGGGGGACTGGCTATCTTATCTCTGACAACCGGAACACAACAATGCTACCAACATTGCTGCTTGGCGGCAGATTTAGATAAGACGGTGGTAGCTAGCCAGGCGGACATTTAAAATGCCCTACCACCAACCAAACCGAGTACTTAAACATGTACTCCGCTGGGGATCGAACCCGCGACCTCCGAATCGTAAACCCACATTGTTTACATTGAGCCACGGAGCGGTTAAAAAAATTACTCCTTAGAGGATAGCTTAAAATTAGTGTCTTACTCAGTGACCAACTTAACACATCGAAGCTATGCTATGGCATACTTTAAGTAATATTGTTGATTTATTACCTTATCTGTATATCAATAATAATCTAAATGTATGTGTGTAAACGCAGTCACATTCTCTATTCGCTTTCGATTAGCAAAGTTAAGCAATATCCGGCGCGGTCAAACCTTAGTTGGGTGACCAGTGTTTCCGTGCTTCGTAGGGAACGTTAAATAGTCGGTCCCGATTGTTTTCAATTAAAGACAGTGGCTAAGCCAAGTCGGTGGCCTACAGGGCCGGTATAAAAACACTGACTGTCAGGTGACCACTAGTTTAACCTACCAATTTCAAATGTACTGTCCTTATACCCAAAGGTTGCCTGGAAGAGATCGCTTTTAGTGATAAGGTCGCCAAATTGTACATTCTATTCTTACCACTTTTCTGAAACTGTATTTTCTTATGTGTTGTGCAATAAAGTGTATTTGTATTGTATTGTATTGTATTGTAAGTATTGTGTTGTGTTGTATTGTATTGTATTGTATTGTATTGTATTGTATTGTATTGTATTGTATTGTATTGTATTGTATTGTAGTGTATTGTATTGTATTGCATTGCATTGCATTGCATTGCATTGCATTGCATTGCATTGTATTGTATTGTATTGTATTGTTTAACAATCCACCAATCCGCCCTGAGCTTGATTATGGCCCATACCCAGTGAGAGGAGGCTGTTCCCCAACAAAAGGACGTGTAAGGCTGTTGATGATGATGTTTGTGACAGAAGAGTCTTTGAGGTCACAATCTATCTATCGATAGATTTATTATTGACGCACAACACTAGTACAATATTCGTTCATCACACAAATGTTTACCCCTCGCCGAGTTCGAAACCGGCAACCGTTGGTTTTGAAGGCATTTCGGCGAAGTAATTAATAGCATTAATTTGCAATGGGGCGCAATTAAAGTTTCCGTTCACTGAATCCACGCCTGCTTTGCTAATATTCCTACAGACGGAATATTCTACGCCGCGCCATATGTTAGCCAGTGACGTAAGGATTATACTGGTCAGTCCGACATGCGGGATTCCATGTGATTGCATTTGAATTGAATTGTACTGCATATTGTACAATGTACGATAAAGTTTTAAGAAGTTGCGTTTTATTGGAGAGGAATTAATTATTGTTGATGGCGGGATGTTGGTTCCAACACTGATTTACGGACGTATTTTTTTTATTTAGCACTTCTTTATTTAATCTTTTTTTTTATGCACAACGGGTTGATACTTGACCTCAATCACACCTGATGTTAAGTGAAGATGAGGTCGAAGGTGGAAGCGTACTGACCCGAAAACCGGAACACAACAATGCTATTAACATTGCTGTTTGGCGATCTTAAAATATATGACGGCGCATTGCTAGCGCCATCTATTGAGATACGTCGGAACGAGATTTGACAACTGTCAGTCTGGCGGAGCGTCGAGTCGATGGTCAGCGCAGCCATGTTGAACGTCACTTGTTTTCGGACGTTAACGGCGAGCGCACCACGGGTCCGACGAATCGCTTTTGTTCCGCGTAATCTTGCCCCTTTTTGTTTCGGAAATAATTAAAACCGACTAAATAAGTGATTTCCTAATTAATGGTGAGAAGATTTTAGTGAATATCTGTAAGGGAGATATTTTATGTGATTATAAAATATTACTGATTATATCTGACAATTTTATTGGCTTCTACCCACATTGCCACTTATTGCGGACATGGCTGATGCTGATAATGAAGGGCGTCCGCTTACATCAGAAGTGGGATCCCACGAGCTACCGACCGAAAAACAACCGCCTGACGAAAATAGCGCCTTAAAGTTGTTGAGTAATATGGAAGCCCTACTTACCCGTGTGTTGGCAACGCCGCAGCCGCCGGTGGCAAGTGCCAGCGCCCAGTCCAATGCAGTGCAGCTCATCCAGTTTAATCCGGACGACGCCGACGCGGATATAGAAGGTTGGTGCAAGATTACAGAGCTGATCGTGTTGAGTAAACATCTAGAGGGCGTAGATTTGCTCATGGCTCTTACCGGTGCTCTAAAAGGCCGCGCAGCCTCTTGCTTAACCAAGTTAAATTTGAATGATCTAACATGGGAGGCTGTAAAACAAAGTTTGATGGCTAGATTTTGTAGACCGAAATTATTTCAAGATTTCTTTGACGACATATTACGTTTTCAAATTGGAGCAAAGGAAACTGCATCAGAATCCGGCCTGCGCTTATGGAATATGATAGAACGTATACCTAAGACCCAAATGCAAGAAGATGTTATAACTGGATTTGTTATATCGGTCTTATGCCAGAAGGATAGTTTGATACGTCGTGAGTTGAACGCACACTCAATTACTACTAAAGCTCAGCTATTTAGAATCTTGAGCGGAATTTCACTAAAGCGAAGATTGGACGCTACTGATAGCCTTGAACCTGATTTTAAGCGACCTAGGATTACGGATACAAGATTTCCTGGTAAATGTCATTGGTGTGGACTCTCTGGTCATCGGGTAGCCGACTGTAGAAGGCGACGTGAGGATTCTTCTGCGATGACTAGACAGCAAGAACCTTTAAAAGCCGCCCGTGTTCCTGAGAAGACTTCGACCGTAACTTGCTTCATTTGCGGTAATGCAGGCCACATAGCAACGAATTGTCAAGAAAAGGGAAAAACAGGTGGAGCTGTTGTACGGAAAGAGGTCAATCTATGCGAACAACGACTGTCGAGGGGTACCTTGAAGACGTCATCCGGTGAGCCAGTCTCTTTTTTATTTGATAGTGGATCGTCTTGTTCTTTGATAAAAGAAACTTTTTCTCGTAAATTCTCAGGTACTGTGCGTGATAATCTCGTGTATCTTACGGGCATTGGAGGCGATGAAATAAAATGTACTTCCCAAATCTCGAGTGAGGTGAATCTTGGCGAAATTTTTCAAATGTTGACATTTCATATAGTACCAGACTCTTGTCTTAAGGACCCTGTTATAATAGGTAGGGACATCTTAGAGAATGGAGTAAGCGTCAGAATAAATAATGATAATTTGATATTTTATTTTGAGGAACAGGCTAATGTTTGCGAGTCGATTGCTAGTACTACCCACCCAGACCTTTCTCAGATAGATACAGATTTGACAGGTGATGATAGAAAAGCCCTTATTAAACTACTAGACCAATACGGTAGCTGCTTCGTAGAGGGTGTTCCTCATAGGCGCGTGGAAACAGGAGAGTTAGGGATTGATTTAGTAGATCCTCACAAAACTGTGCAAAGACGACCATATAGGCTAGCACCGGTTGAGAAACAGATTGTTAGGGAAAAGGTTCAGGAGCTCCTCGATGCGGGTGTAATTAGGGAAAGCTCATCACCATTTGCTAGTCCCATTCTTTTGGTAAAGAAGAAAGATAACACCGAGAGAATGTGTGTCGATTATCGGGAGCTTAACTCCAATACGCGACCCGAACACTACCCCCTACCTCGTATTGAAGAGCAAATAGATCAGCTCAGTGGTGCCCATTATTTCACATCTTTAGATATGGCATCAGGGTTTAACCAAATCCCTATCCGGCATGATTCAGTAGAAAAGACAGCGTTCGTGACACCCGAGGGGCAGTATGAGTATCTGGCAATGCCCTTCGGGCTGCGTAATGCTCCCTCAGTTTTTCAACGCTGCATCACAAAAGCTGTCAGTCAATTAAGGGAAAAGCCCCTGGTTTACATGGATGATGTATTATGCTATTCTGCTGACATACCCGAGGGTCTTGAACGTCTTAGTAAAGTTTTAAACGCTCTTTCTACTGCTGGTTTCTCATTAAACCTTCAAAAATGCAAGTTTATGAAAAAGAAAATTGATTTCTTGGGATATTCTCTCCAGTGCGGAGAGGTGGGGCCAAACTCACGTAAAATACAGGCCTTGGTAGACTCTCCCCAGCCTAAAACCGCTACGCAAGTTCGTCAATTTTTAGGTCTTGCGTCGTATTTCCGAAAATTCATCCCCGGATTTACCAGCATTGTTGGTCCACTATATCCTTTAACAAAATTAAAAGGTCCTGTAAAATGGGAAGACAAGCATGAAAAGATCCGTAACACCATTATACAGATACTTACCTCTGAACCAATTCTTATGATCTTTGACCCAAACTTGCCTGTCGAGTTGCATTGCGACGCTAGTTCCGAGGGTTATGGGGCGATTTTAATACAGAAAAAGAACGATATGCCACATGTTGTAGAATATTTTAGTCGGCGTACATCTGAAGTAGAGTCTCGCTACCACTCGTACGAACTGGAAACACTGGCAGTTGTACGAGCGGTAGAACACTTCCGGCACTATTTATATGGCCGACGTTTTAAGGTTTTTACAGACTGTAACTCACTAAAGGCATCGAAGTCTAAAATCGATCTAACCCCACGTGTTCATCGTTGGTGGGCGTTTTTGCAAGCCTACGATTTCGACATCGTATACCGCGAGGGTCGTGGCATGGAACACGCGGATTACCTCTCTAGAAATCCTTTGCCAGACCCCAATGGCTTGGCTTCCACATTGCAAGTTACTTCTAAAACAACAGCCAAGACGGTACATTTTGTAGAACTGCATCAGGGTTGGCTTTCTGTAGAACAAAAGCGTGATGCAGAGATCCAAGACTTGATCAAAAAACACAATAATAACGATTTCCCCGAAACGGTTGGCCAGACGTACGACGTCAGGGATGGCATTCTTTACAGAAAGGTTGTAAGATACAGGACTATCTCTTGGCTGCCAGTCGTCCCTCGTTCTTTAATATGGACCCTGATCAATCACGTTCATAATGAGTTACAACATCTAGGTAGTGACAAAACATTGGACAAACTATATGAACAGTATTGGTTCCCTCAGATGTCCAAGTGCGTTAGAAAATTTATTGACTCTTGCATTGTCTGTAAGGCATCAAAAGGTCCCTCTGGTGCTCAGCCTGTACAGCTCCACTCCATTCCAAAAGTGTCAGTACCGTGGGACACAATTCATATAGACTTTACTGGCAAATTAAGTGGAAAAAGTGACCGCAAGGAATATTGTTCGGTGATTATCGACGCGTTCACAAAATACGTTTTATTAGAGCATACTTCTTCAGTAGATGCAGCCAGTGCAGTTAGAGCCCTTAAAAATGCCGTTTGCCTTTTTGGAGCACCTAAACGCATAATAGCCGATCAGGGCAGATGTTATATTAGCCAAGACTTTAAAAACTTTTGTGCAGAAAATAACATTAAGCTACATTTCATCGCAACAGGCTCCAGCAGGGCAAACGGGCAAGTAGAACGCGTAATGCGCACCTTGAAAAGTTTGCTAACGATTATCGAAAACGACCCCAATAAAGCGTGGCGTGATGAGTTAGGAAACGTTCAGTTAGCGCTCAATAGTACAAGATCTACAGTTACCAAATTTACGCCAACAGAACTTATGTTCGGTATTCGTTCGCAATCACTAGGTATGTCGAAAATTAGGTCTTCAACTCCAAATCCCGAACAAGAACAGCGGATCGACCTAGAGTCAGTAAGGCAATACGCGTCTGATAACATACAAAGGGCAGCCGCATCCGATACTTACCGATTTAACCAGGGTAGAGCCACTATCAAGCCATTCTCTATTGGCGATTTCGTATTTATCAAAAGCAGCGAACGAAACCAAACGAAATTAGATAAGAAGTTTAGGGGTCCCTTTGTAATAACTGCAGTTATAGACCATGACCGTTACGAGTTGAAAAGTATAGTCGGTTCACATCGTACTTTTAAATACGCACATGAGAACTTACGTTCAGTACCTCGGGGTCATGACGGGTTACTTGAAATATCCACTAGTATAATGAATGAAGAGGAGGCCATGACGGCGCCGCAAAACGTTGAACTTGATAATAGTCACCCCCACAGATTAAGTAGCTGCGATACATTAGCTGCAGGCTCCGAAACACTTTCTGTAGGATCAGACACACTAACAGCAGAGTCTGACACTCTTAGTAATACCTCAGATCATGAAATCATTGAGCATGAAGTCCAAATTCACACAGAGCATGACAGTCCGTAACTTATAGGTATGTGTAATTTTCTAGCATTATTTGCGTTACGTCTTCGGAACTAATTGAGTTAAGTCATTAAGGAGCAATCATTGGAAAATGTGAAGGTGGTCGAAAGGATAATGTCGTCCGGGCCATGCAGCCTATGGCGGCTGGTTGAGGGGACACATTCATCCGGTCCAACCTTAAGTGGTCACTGGTCGAAGGGACAGTGTCGTCCGGGCTACGCACTAGCTGCTAGTTGAAAGGACACACCCGTCCGGTCCAGGGTTATACTATGAGGGAAGTTCATCGTGTTACGATGGTATCGTCCAGGCCAGACTTAATGGTTGGTTGAAGGGACATACTAATCGAGTTTAAAGTGCGTTGCTTGTTAAATGTTTAGAGAAATGTCTCGTCCGGTCCATGAGTGGTCGAAAGGACAGACGATATCGTTAGTGCTGACTTAAGTTGTATCTATCAATTATATATTGTCAAGTTGGACGAGCGGGTATTTGGCACCCGTTCGATTGATTGTGTGATTGTTACAGGACTGCAATCCGATGCGCCCGAGGACGGTCGAAAGTCAGTCCGGCCGTGACGGCGCATTGCTAGCGCCATCTATTGAGATACGTCGGAACGAGATTTGACAACTGTCAGTCTGGCGGAGCGTCGAGTCGATGGTCAGCGCAGCCATGTTGAACGTCACTTGTTTTCGGACGTTAACGGCGAGCGCACCACGGGTCCGACGAATCGCTTTTGTTCCGCGTAATCTTGCCCCTTTTTGTTTCGGAAATAATTAAAACCGACTAAATAAGTGATTTCCTAATTAATGGTGAGAAGATTTTAGTGAATATCTGTAAGGGAGATATTTTATGTGATTATAAAATATTACTGATTATATCTGACAATTTTATTGGCTTCTACCCACATTGCCACTTATTGCGGACATGGCTGATGCTGATAATGAAGGGCGTCCGCTTACATATACATACATGTTTTGGTAGAAAAACATATTGAAGAAACTAAATAATAGGTAGCATTTTTTACAGCCTGTTTCTTTTATATGAGAGGGCGGCAAACGAGCATGCGGGTCACCTGATGGAAAGCAATCACCGCCGCCCATGGACACCCGCAACACCAAAAGGGTCACAGATGCGTTGCCGGCCTTTGAAGAAGGTGTAGGCTCGTTTCTTGAAGGTTCCAATGTCGTACTCGTTCGGGAATACCGCTGCCGGAAGTCCGTCCCACAGGGTGGTCGTACGTGGTAAGAAGTTTCTTGAGAAACGTACAGTGGTAGACTTCCACTCATCCAGGTGATGTGGATGGAAATTTAATTTTCGGCGAGAAGTGTATTCTTTAACAGTCTAAATTAAAGACTGCTATATACGCTTTTATAAAACATGTAACATAAAAAGAAAGGATCGTTATTACAATGTTGCACTAAAATTAAATAATGTCAATAAATTCCCTATGATTTACACTAGGTCAATATAGAATTGCGAGGGGACGCGGGGCAGGGGGGACCTGGAGCCGCTTATGCGTTCCCAGGTCCTCCCTACTGCCGAAGAAGGTCGCCACGGGGTTTTAGTGGGTATCCCTCCGTTAGGGAGGGGAGTCCCACATAACCGTCTCGCCGTCCCCCAGGCGAGCGGTACGCTTAATGCGTTTCCCCGCGAAAAAAAAGGTCAATATAGAATATATCAATGTAGAAAAATGATGCTGACTATGCTGGGTATGGTATCATTATTGCAGTGGAAATGAAATCATTGAGAAGTATGAGTGAGGGGTGAAGCAGTATAAATAAAGACGCAGTGGCAAAGATTGAAAAAGGTACGCTGATATGGTTTGGACATGTAGAGAGGATGAACGAAAGAGATATATGCGAATGTGGATGGTAGTGTGGGTAGGGGAAGACCATGGCGAACGTACCATGATCAAATCGGGGACGTCTTAAAGAAAGGACAAGTCAAGAAGTAATTTTCGATTGAAATCAACAATAATCCAAACGAGTACTGTTATATGGGATTACAACGAATGGAAAAGCAAGCTATAGAGAGTCTCGCACGAGAGAAAAACAGACTCAATGTCGTTATAGATTCGTCTTGATTCCGAGTGTCATAGGAAAAATTACATAAGTAGGGATTTCCGGGTCAGTTCACTACGCTTCCACCTTCGGCCTCATCTTCACTTAACATCAGGTTACAAAAATACAAATCTTTACAATCTACACTAATTATAAAATACATAAAAATATATAATACCTGTCTACCACTAAGCCCTCTGAACCGATCGTATTTAAATTTGACAGAGATCAAAAGAAAACAAGACTAGATACAAAAGACACGAAAGCTACGAAAGCTACCAAAGCTACGAAAGCTACGAAAGCTACGTAAGACACTACAGCCACGAAATACACTAACGATAAGACTACGCCATGAAGTAATTCCACGCTGGCAAAGCCTTTACGCCCATAAAATTGAGTGTAACAACACTGTTTTCGTTACAGCATACATTTTGAGCAGTAGCCAAAAGTGCACTTAAGGGAATTGTCTAAATGCAGGCCTATAAACCACCAATCACGGAGTGAAGCGTGGCAACTAATTAGAGTGTGAAACAAATTCTTCAATGTACAGTCGGCTGCATACCACACGTAACACTTTGAACCAGGACTCCGATTCTCGCGACCTCGACATTTCTCTGTCGATAGACATCATATTTTTCTCATTTTTAGACTCCGACAATTAGATGGCAAACACAATGTTATTTTTTGCATGTGTCTCGACTGTGTAATATTTATACCTGATTGTTTGTGTCATGAGATGGGTTTAAATACATTTTTCTTTCTTTCTATATAAGTGTGAAAGATATAGACGTGCCAATGTCTCTCGACAGTGGAAAGTCTAGTGCGCGAGAATCGGTATCCTGCGATATCATGGACGTTTATGAAAATAATGTAATGTGTATAATGCCGTATAATATGCCTATTATAAACGGCATTACACCTAAGATTAGTTAATGACAAAATGTTTCAAATTCAATTATTACAATGACTTCAGGCAGCCTCTTAAAGCTTTCAATACAAAAACTTACTTAACAATCCTTAACGCCGTTAAAGAATATAGCATTCCGAAAAGTGTTACAATTCCTATTTTGCACATCTTAATGCAGATTGAATACTTTATGAAATGTATTCTGGCAAAATAAATAATTTCCTCCCTTTCTTTTCGTCTGTCGATCGGATATCCGAAATAAAAATCTATCCGTAACCTAATCGGATATAAGACTAATAATTTCGGATAATGGTAGAGTCTAAATTTTAGTTTGTGTTTATAATAATTTGGTTTTAACGAACGACGCAAAACCGCAAACACCCCGTTTTAAGTTTGACCGCGTGTTGCGGTTTTTTTTATTTGTAAACAGGTTCTCTTGCGGTGGTGGTTTTTAGACATGTTTTATCAAAATCGGTTCAGGCGCTTACGCTTGTTTTCTCCGGGATTTTCTGTTGGTTTTGTTAATTGTACTTTTGCAATTAAACCAGAGAAACTTCAGTAATAAGTTTTATTTAGGACATCTACATCCATTTTCCTTTACAGTCGAGCAGAGAGAGAGCGAGGGGATCGCATCCACAGACAATCTCACATTTTGCACCATATACATTGCGTTTAATATTTTGCAGTAGATTGCCTGCTACAAGTGCTACATATTCAATATTTTCTAAATGATTATAGTTAGGTATTATATTTTTAAGTAGTACCTACTTTAAAATAAGTAGCTATAATAATTACTTTTATGACTGATTGTAGTACCAAATACTAACCAAAAATAAGGTCAAATTTTTAACCTATTTGTATCTTACTTTTATGATTCCTTAAAAATCTAATATCCGTAACGGAAACTATCCGAAACTAACGGATAATCCGAAACTAACGGATAATCCGAAATAATTTTATATCCGTATCCAGATCGGAAAATTCATGTCCATATTCATCACTGCTTTGGACCGTCTGCGCGATGTATGTGCGCGCTAGCGTATGACAGCTCAGTTTATGGGGGCAGTGTTACGCTTGATATGTATCCGACTGTACCTACTTACCTACTCTCACACTTTACATGAAATATACGTGTTTGCCAATATTTACATTCATCGATCACTGCCAAATTGCAGAGCCTCGAACACCGTCGCAAGGTCGCCTGTCTCTCAGTCTTTTACAGGATGCACTTCACACACATTCCACACACGGCCACATTGTCACTTCTCATCAGGTGAGATTGTGGTCAAATGCGTATCCAGTTAACCATTAACAAAAAACATACATAACGTCACAACTTTGAGTGAATGATCAACTTTTATTTTGAACAAATGGGCACACTTTCGCTCCAGAGTTTTTTTTCTTGTACTTCAATTACTTTTATACAATCTATTTGATGCATGGGGTGTGTGCTTATAATTGGCCTGATAACTGCCCAAGGAAGGACGATAATGTTTTTGTACTCTGTCTACTTTTAAGTTACCTATTCTTCAATTTTCTCCTTACAGAGGTTTGCTCTCTCTTTTAGAGATAAGCTCGCCTTTTGTATATTCTTAATATATAAGCTTATATGCCATAAAGTGTTGGTATATACCAATTTTCATCGAAATCCGTTCCTCCGTTTCGCCGTGATTGAGCAACAGTATACAATACAATACAATGCAATGCAATGCAATGCAATGCAATGCAATGCAATGCAATGCAACGCAACGCAACGCAACGCAACGCAACGCAACGCAACGCAACGCAACGCAACGCAATGCAATACAATACAATACAATACAATACAAATACACTTTATTGCACAACAGATAAGAAAATACAGTTTCAGAAAAGTGGTAAGAATAGAATGTACAATTTGGCGACCTTATCACTAAAAGCGATCTCTTCCAGGCAACCGTTGGGTATAAGGACAGTATATTTGAAATAGGTGGGTTGTGCGGTATTAAATAGGGATGCAGATACAAACTACGTGAATAAATTTCATATATTTACATACACATACATACATAGATCAATAGACAAATATACCTACTTAAACATAACATCTATAAAATAGCAACAAAATACAAACGTAAATATATAGGTGTACTAAATAAATATTTATTGATATATAAAATAATAATAATAAGCGACAACAGGATTGTGCTAAGGTATAGAGAGAAGCTAAGAAGAGAACACAGATTAAAGCAGCAGGAAATGCTCCTTGACGGCGACTTTGAAAGCATTCAAAGTTTGAGCTCGTCTGATGGACTCGGGTAGGGAGTTCCAGAGATGAATGGTTTGAAGGGTAAATGATTGGCTATAGAATTTTGAGGTGTTCGGTGGAACGTAAAGCCGTAAAGCAGTATTTTAATATTAGTTTGATAATTTCCAAAGAATAGTGGCGGGCTCATATTGAAAAACTGGCCGGCAGACTCGGTTCAGCTGCTTTTGCAGTTCGGAAAATTAGACAAATAACCGATGTTGCAACAGCCAGACTCGTTTATTTTAGTTACTTTCATAGTGTCATGTCCTATGGTATTCTTTTGTGGGGTAGGGCAGCAGACATTGGAACAATATTTGTTCTTCAAAAAAGAGCAATTCGTGCTATTTATAATTTAAAAAGTCGTGATTCTTTAAGATAAATATTTAAATCAATAAATATCTTAACAGTTGCCTGTCAATATATTTACGACAACATTATGTATGTTCGTAAGAACATATCAATATTTAATAAAAATTGTGACAATCATAGTTTTAATACTAGAAATAAGAAGAAACTTGCGGTTCCACGGTTTAGACTCACAAAAGTTAACACATCTTTCATGGGCAATGGTATACGCTTCTATAATAAACTGCCGTCTGATGTACTAGATCTCAATGACAATAAGTTTAAAATATATATTAAGAAGTCCTTGCATAAAAAGGCATATTACAAAATTGACGAATATCTAAACGATAAAAAAGCCTGGTGTGACTAATTTATGTATTTTAATTTAAATCATTGTTAAATGACATTCAAAAAGTGATATCGTGTATCCTACTTTGAATAAATGACTTTGACTTGACTTGACTTGACTTAGCAGTAGGTGTTACTGTAGGTACCTAACTCAAAAACTGTCACTTCCATAGAAGCGCCATTTTATTCCGATTGCAAAGCATTCTATAACATAATGATATATTTTCAAATCTTTAAAAGATTTTTTTTAAGTCTGTGAGAAGCACTCAAACACATCTTCCGCTTAATAAATTTAAACTTATTAAAAAACAAAAATTATGTAAATAGGGATATTACAAAATTTCAGACTACATTAATGAAAGTAATCCATGGGATTAAACGGCTCCTCTACACGATATATAAAATTGTTGGAACCTTTCTTGATTGTAAATGATTGATTGAAAAGAGACAAACCCTCTGAGTTTCTCGCTAGCTCTTTTCAGTAGTGGTCGCGTTCCGAGCTAGTGGTAGTTTAAAAAACAAGTGACGTTCATAAGTGCATATTGTATTGCCTACATCAATAAATGATTTTCATTTCATTTTCATTTCATATTTTAAATGTTTGTATTTTAAATTGTAGGCATTTAAATATGTATAAAAGCATGTTAATATCGTTAATACACTATTGTCTATTATCACGATCCGGGACACATCACCAAAGACAATAGAAATTTTATTGCTATAACGTCGAGAGGCGGGTAGTGTCCCGGAACGCGTCAACGATATTAACATGCTTTGATACATATTTAAACGCCTACAAGGTGATGAAATAAAACATTTAAAATGTGAGATGGGTTCTTTTTATTTTAATTTCTTATATTTTAGAGGGTTTTTTCCTACGGGAAAATGACACCCTCATAGGACCTCCCCTCTTCCACACAGCAAAAATTGGTACCTATCTAATAAAACGTAGAGATGGGTTCCTAGTTTACGAAACTCTAAAAATTCATCAAAATGGCTGCATTCATGACATAAACCTGTATAAACATGAACACTACGGATGCTCGATAACAATAATGGCGGTGAAAGACAAAAAGGCATTGCTCGGTTCGCTCGAAAGAGCTCTCGAATACGTCCACCTGGCTAACTATGTTAAGATAACACGTCTCAAAATTTCGACGACCTGTTTGGTGTAGTGGTTAGAAACGCTGACTGCTATACCAAAAGGTCGCGGGTTCGAATCGACATATGTTTGTATGATGAATACGGGCATGTGTACCCGAGTTATGGATGTTTTCTTTTATAATAAGTATTTATTTACAAAAAATGTTCTACGCAATATAGAATTCTAATACATCGATATTCATTTGATCGGTGACGAGTAATAGAATCCTAGTATGAATAAATAAATAAATAATAAGTAAAATATCCTTAGACATACACACAGCGCCATCTAGTTCCACAGTAAGCAACTATAGGCTTGTGTTGTGGATACCAGATGGTTGATATATTACATAAATACATTTTTTTTTGTAAATAAATACTTATTATAAATGAAAACACCCATAACTCGGGTAGAAATATCCGCATTCATCACACAAACATAGGCCCCTAGCAGGATTCGAACCCGCAACCTTTGGGTATAGTGGCCAGAGTTGCTACACTACACCAAACAGATCGTCAATGTATGACTATCGATAAATAATAGATAATCGGTCTAAGTGTCCGTTACAGTTTATTTACGAATTTGAAATAAATAATGTAACACTAGCTGCGACTGCCGTCGCTCTGATGAGATGAACAATATTGATCCTATTCATGGGGCTTAGAATAATGACTAACAATCCATTACGTTGAATTACGAACAACTTTAATCTCAAACAATTCCTCTAATTAAAACAAACGATGTGCCAACGAGCCGTCTTGGTACAACCGAACCGCAATTTATCTGGCCGACTGGTCCGACAAATTACTTCCACCAACCGTAAACAGCCGACCTCATGTTTATACTGAATCAGGAATCGGTGCTGTTTGAAAAACACCTGATTATTCAGATGATTAGACGCACAATATGCCGATTGGGTTTTATTTAGGGCCCAAATATATTTAGGGCTGTTTTCAGGGCCATAAAATAATACACCACCCCATCAAATTAATCTGTCTATACCGAGAAAATATTTGATTTCTAATAACAAAATATAACTAAAAGCTAAGTAATATTTTGTTACAGAGCTTTGAGCACTTATTTATCCTAATAAAACGTAAAAACGTACTTCTGAATACCTACCGTTATGTTTTTTGTTACGTTAATTTTTTTGAGCCTTATTAGTAGTTAAAAACGCGTATTTGCGGCACTTTACTCTCTGGGCGAGGTCAGCGGCGGCACCGGCCTTGCGGGCTGAGCTCTGTACATAAGATGGGGCCAAAGTATCTACACAATTGGCATCCCAGGCCAGTGTGCGGCCAAGTGAGTGCATCCGTCAGGTCTCTTGCCATCGAGTAGGTATGTAAAATGGTTCTAATTTGACTCGCAAATTTTGAACGGATCATACGATACAATAAAAATATTAAATAAGCTGTGGCTCAATGTAAACAACATTGAGTTTACGATTCGGAGGTCGCGGGTTCGATCCCCAGCGGGGTACATGTTTAAGTACTCGGTTTGGTGGGTGGTAGGGCATTTTAAATGTCCGCCTGGCTAGCTACCACCATCTTATCTAAATCTGCCGCCAAGCAGCAATGTTAGTAGCATTGTTGTGTTCCGGTTGTCAGAGATAAGATAGCCAGTCCCCCAAATAAGATGGGGTTTCCGGGTCAGTACGCTTCCACCTTGGATCTCATATTCACTTAATATCAGGTGTGATTGAGGTCAAGTACCAACCCGTTATGCATAACAAAAAAAAAATTCCTTTAAAAACCAGGATACATATAGAAAAGGTAACAATTAGACACACAGATCTACTTCGTATTTATTGGATATATTAACAGTTTGTCTCGTGACAGACAAACAGAACACATGTCTGTATTCATCATACAAACATATGCCTATAGCGGGATTCGAACCCGCGATCATATTGAAAAGTTATATTAAAGGAAATTGCAGCATAGTTGTTAGAAAAGTATTAAACAACAAATTGTGATCTCATTGTGTTTATTACCACTCAACAACCGGATTGCAATGATCAATTCAATATCAATTTTCTAAATCGTCGGCTCGTGCAAAAATGCCGACAGCGCCTGAAGGTTGCTCTTGGAAATCTTTTCGTTCATCAGATTCAGATATTTATTATGATAATATATACTATTATAATGATAATCTGTCCTACTATTATGATAATCTAAGCCCATTACAAGCAGTCATAACTCACTATTGGTGGGTAAATTCGGAATACAAACGTACAGTCGTCAATCAAACCAAATCACAGTCACAGTCACAGTGGTTGGTGGTAGGGCATATTAAATGTCCGCCTGGCTAGCTACCACCATCTTATCTAAATCTTCCGCCAAACAGCAATGTTAATAACATTGTTGTGTTCCGGTTCTCAAAGATAAGATAGCCAGTCCCCCAAACAAGATGGGGTTTCCGGGTCAGTTGTGGATAAAAAAAAAGAAAACTTAGTTCTTGAAATGAACCTTCACCTAACAAGCTGAATGAACTTGAACTGCTTAAATTCAAAAGGCGAAAGGAGAAACTAGTCGAAACATAATCGATTTCCCGATGTCGGGCAAATGGCAAATTACTGAGGTCTTTATACGAAAAGGAGAATCGCCAAATAACGTTAAAAGCACGCTGCACATCCCTACGATTCTATTGTTGTCATTGGCGTTTGGCTGTGGTCTAAAAACATAACCGATAGCGTATTAAGATATCATCCATAATAAACTATCTGAATATCTTGTTTGTTTTATTTGGCAAACAGCTTTTACAACAGCTAATAACTCGTAAAGTATTTAAAAACAAAAAAACCCGACAGTATATTTTGTATATTGCGGGCGCCATATTAGATTTTTTACCATAAAATATATCCTGTGACACTCCAGGTATCAAGACGAATCTAACTACACCATGCACTTAGAAATCGGTCAAGCCGTTTTTTTTTTATGCACGACGGGTTCGTACTTGACCTAAATCACACCTGATGTTAAGCGAAGATGAGGTCGAAGGTGGAAGCGTACTGACCCGGAAACGGAAAGGGTAATGTTTTTCGAGTGTAAGTATGTATGTATGTATTTAAGTATATATGTATGTCTGTTTCTTTGACGCACCCTATAGCCTAAAGGACTTCACCGCTCTCGAAGTGCATGGTGTCGTCAGATTCGTCTTAGTACCCGGAGTATCAAAGGATACATTTTTTGGAAAAAATCCAACATGGCATCCGCAAAATACAACACAGTTGGGGGACTGGCTATCTTATCTCTGACAACCGGAACACAACAATGCTATTAACATTGCAGTTTGGCGGCAGATTTAGATAAGATGATGGTAGCTAGCCAGGCGGACATTTAAAATGCCCTACCACCAACCAAGTTGTATTGAAAGCAGGACAAATATAATCTCGCGGGACATAAACGTTTATAGCGCCTGTCATGCTACGGGGGCTGAATTGAATATCGCTGAGTGTGTCTTACTTGCACCAACATCTAATGCGTTCCCGCCCAGTCGAACGTTTGAAAAGAGGATCGACAAAGTGGCCATTAACCTCATTATGGATCCGATCACATGTGGCTTTTATTTCGTTCTGAACAACTTCTAGGTCGATTGCTCAGGACTATTAGCGCTTAATAAAGGGATCTCTTCCGAAAGGCCAGGTTTTAAGGTGGATTAAGGTGCCGAGAAAGACTTTGAATTGAACTAGGCTGAGATATTAAGACGTGGTGGTTTGTTACAATTGATAAATTTTTTCTAAGGAATGTTGGCAGTTTACACTTCGATATTATAAGTTATTTTTTCATTGTAACGTTAAATGATTTTAAGATGTAATACCCCTCTTTACACCTCAATACAACAGTGTTACGCCAAGTCACAATTACGCCACAAGTCTACCTTTACGGTGTGAAAGATGAAGAGACACTGAATTTACCAGTTTATGAGGCAACGATTACCATCTAAAAATTTGTGAAACAATGTAACGATGTGTTAACGCAAGAAAAATGATAATAACCGTAAGATCCCGTTACAATGTTTCATAAATTTTTACGAGGCAGTTTCTAAGTCAGCTGTGACAAAGTTGACCTTATTGGGAATACAAGTGTCATGTTGATTAAGTTTATGGCATCTCAATACAATTATGGGATTTTGTTATATGTAAATGTAGTATGATCATTGGGTAGTCCAATGATAAATTTATGTTTTTAACGCTCAGTTTGAGAAAGATTTAAGCCGCATAAAAATGTGAAGTCACTTTATTAGCTATAGTACTAGAAATACGGTTGAATTACTAGATCAATGTACTCAGGTCGAAGTTTATGACACCATGTTTAAATACATGAGGCTTCTCGAGAGATCAAGGAAACCTCTTTTTTCCACCGGGGTGGAGGGCGAGATATGTTGGACTCCGGCTTGAAGAGCCGACCTATCAACTAAAACCTCATGGTGTTCCTCTACTCGCACCATTCGTCCACAGCGAAGACAAGGATACCTAATTTAACAAAACAATTCACTCTGCATAGATCAGTTTTCTGTAAAAGCGGAAATATCCGACATACATTACAATTAGCCTAGAATTAACGATCCAATGCGACAATACCTGCACAGTGCGAATGAACGGGTTGCAGCGTTTTCCATCTAATCTCATTAAGTCACGGCTTAATAGGTGCCTTGGTCTTTCTCCACAACTTTGTTTCTATTGCAATTTTATCTAACAAAATGGGAACACCTTTAAAGTATGAGGTCATTAATGCATCTACTCCTGAAGAAACCGTTCCTGTTTCTAACAGGTTATGTCAAAGCATGGTTCTTCGAAATATTTTGATGCGTCTGCGAAGGCCTAAATAGTAGCGACTAGGAGAGTAGGTAGAAACAAGAGGTTTACGATAAGATATTGATAGTTGATTTCCTCATATAGATACAGGTATTAAATAAAAAGTATTAATAAAAAATTAATACAAGAAACCGACTGCGAGAGAATACTATTTTATCAATAAGAGATCGTTGTTAGCAATAAGGCCGCCTAATTTGTAGTTTCTATAACATATTTAAATGTGCCTTCCTTATTTAAACAATAAAGCGTATTTTTGATTGATTGATTGATTGATGTTTTTGGAACCCTCTTGCCAAGAGATTTGAATTGATACCTATGTCTAGGGGCTCATTTAAAAGACGTATAGTACGTTTATGTCCCTTACCCACACAATTTAATTATGCTAGTAAATTAGTATTAGTTTTGACACAAGTTTAGTGGATATTTTAAACCAATGCAATGTAATTACCTAATGTACTTAATATTCTAAGGTCCATCTATCCCAGAAAGATTGTACCAATTTGTCCAAGAGCTGGTAACGGTCCAACAAATGTGTAGGTTTATCTTCTGTGTCAATCCCAGGTAAGTATTTTAATGGGGTGTATGTAAAAAAATGTGATGGCGTTAATATGTTTTAAAAAAATCATTTACATTAGACGTTATGGCTTCTAGCGGCCGCCATATTGACTGTTTTGTGATGTCACATCCTATGTAACTCGGACGATACCTCATTTAGCAGAACCGGTTCAGCTATTTGGCCGCCACGAGGAAATTAGGAAACACATAGTTACATACACACTGGAACTCAAAACCCATAATAATCCTTTTTTCTCATTCTACATGAGCATATTGATATTGACTACCAAGTATGATGTATTTTTCTCTCATGTGAAGACTCCTCGTCAAAATCAACAGTCAGGAACTCTTGCGAACAATAATACACTTGCTATACACACTTGACGAAATGGCATCCCTTTCGAGCGATGTCATTCAGAGATATTGATGGCTCCAAGTGAATCGGAGACGCTTCTTTATAAAGGAATTGTTGCGTGAAAACGAACGCTTTCCTTATCAAAGATATTGGCACATCCCCTATTTGTTGAAGGATACAAACAAACATGAAATGGAAAAATATGAGTGTTTTTATGTGGAATAGGTTACGCTTGACCTTTAAAATGGTGAAGATGAGGCTGTAGTTGAAGCACATTGGCTGTGTTGTCGCAATCGAAACACAATAATGTTGTATTAGCGATTTTCCGGATTCTGTACAAAATATTCCGTGAGAAGGCAGTGGTATGGGACGAACCCATCTCTTCTTGTGGATGGCGTAAAAGAATTGCGTTTCGCGAGCATAACAGCCTCCGTAGCATGACATCGTTTATCGCGCGCGACGTAGGCGTGGATAGTTATATATTAGGTCCGTACCTATGAAATTGGCGTTTAGTATGAAGAATTTCATTAAGACTGTTTTCTCCATACAATATTTTTGATTTTTTTTTGGAAACGGTAAATCCAAATTTAGCTAAACTTTGTGTGTATTATCGGATAACATTAAGTTAAGTATAGGCAGCGTTTATTTTTAAAAGTAACCGCATTATAAAAGTTTTTTTTTTTTTTTATATGAGAGGGCGGCAAACGAGCATGCGGGTCACCTGATGGAAAGCAATCACCGCCGCCCATGGGCACCCGCAACACCAAAAGGGTCACAGATGCGTTGCCGGCCTTTGAGGAAGGCGTCCACCCCAGAATAAGTAGGGCAGCCTGAGCGATGAGGGATTCTCCAGCAGTGCTGGTACCCTCCTGGGGTACTAACTCCTTAAATACCCTAAACTCCTTAAAGTTTCGGCGAATCTAAGAAATGATTATGGGAAGCACATGAAAAGAGCTCTGTTCAAAGTTTTTTTTTATGTGATTTAGCCCAGAAATTAAAAAAATATTTCATGTGAAACCTTGAAATAATATTCCATTTTCCAAATAAAAAACAAATTTGGATATAGCTTTGAAAATCACAGGAATTGGTAGATATGATTAACGAAGAAAAAAACTCCAATTTCATAGGTAAAGACCCAATATTTCGTCCAAGCGAATCAGCAGGACAATTATTATCTTGCGCGACATAAAAGTTTATCGCGCCTATCATGGTACAGGGGCTGACACCAGTAAATGGGCAGCAGCATTATTGGTGAGGAGCTCCTAAACAATCTGCGATCACCAAGCCTCACAATATTAGGGCAACTCCCAGGGAAAGAAATGAAAATCGCGCCATATGAGAGGCTTATGCCCAGTATTGGAGTTTTATTGACTGTTATGTGGACGTGCACGGCATTTTGTCACAGGGTAGCCAGAGTGTTAAAATTTGCTATTAAATGAGAAAAAAAAAATCCACACCGGGTTAGCACTTGACCTCAATCACACCTGATGTTAAGTGAACATGAGGCCGAAGGTACAAGGTACTGACCCGGAAACCCCAACACATTTGGGGGACTTGCTATCTTATCTCTGACAACCGGAACACAGCAATGCTATTAATATTGCTGCTTGGAGGCAGATTTAGATAAGATGATGGTAGCTAGCAAGGCGGACATTTAAAATGCCTTACTACCAACCAAACCGAGTACATACTGTACCCCGCTGGGGATCGAACCCGCGTCCTCCGAATCTTATCTCTGACCAACAATGTTATTAACATTGCTGTTGGGCGGCAGATTTAGATAAGATAGTGGTAGCTAGCCAGGCGGACATTTAATATGCCCTACCACCAACCAAATATATATATATTTATTATAATCGTAGTCGGGTTGAAATAATTCTTTTTGAAGTTTTTATTTATTATGGACTTAATACTATTTTTTATTGTTTTGGGACAACAACAACCAACATTTTTATTTTCACAAAATATAAAAATCCTTAAATAAATTGGCCCAAAACAGTTATCAACAATTTCACAAAGTTTATATACCAGACATCAATTTAATGTTCACCGAAAACACTAGTTCGAACACGATATTTTCTGCTTTTGACGCATCAGTTGCGGTAACTGCATTAAATTAATTCCTTTGTGTTACGATCCACTGAATTTGAGTGTAACAATACAATTAGTACTGTACATTTAATGATTTCAGTAATCAATTGACAAAAGATATTCTGTGGTGATTTTGACGACTCAACAATCAACCATACCATCGATCGTTTTCAGGGTTACCTACCAAAAAGTTACAAAAAAGGAAACAAATCTTTTTTTTTTTCGTTTATACACTCCTTTCGAAGAAGGCTAAGGGATCTAAGCCCATACAGCCATGTCTTATTTCTTCAATTTATTAGTCAGTCTCAGTCAAAACAAGTAATTAGTCGTATACTTGGCGTATACAGACTAGATGTTATAGTCAAGTCATACGTCAGTAAAGTGGCAGAATGCTTGACAAAACATTTTGGCTGCTTCTTGTGGGAACCCGAAAGCTTCGTTATTTCGGTTCGTTATTACACTTCAGGTCACTTGTGCACCATCACTAACGTTTGCTGCCAATATTCTGCCATTATTAAGCTTCAAAAGTTAGAATGCACAAATTATTAGAATCATAAAGAAAAATTCAACTTCACTCGCCGAGATCACGCCAAAAAGCCGAAACAAACCTGATCTTTCGATCATGCAGCTCCGTTTGCGGACCGTTTCACGCTCCGCGAGATCTGTGCACTATGAGCGCGCTGACGGTCGGCGCCGATGTGTCAATTTAGTTGTGCTATACATACAATAGTGCGCCGTTGGCACAGCGATTAAGATGCAGTCTCCCAATTTTTTTGGAAGGCCCGGGTTCAATTCCCCAAAGGCCATGTACCAATGACTTTTTACATTTAATTTAATTACTTATGTGCATTTATCCGACTGCTCTTAAACGGTCAAGGAAAACATCGTGAGGAAACCTGCATGCCTGAGAAATAAAAATTCGAAGGCATGTGAAGTCCCCAACCGGCATTAGGCCAGCGTGGTGGACTATGGCCCATACTCCCCGTGGGATGTTTACGGGTTGAGATGATTACATACAATTTTGCACTCCTTAACACTGCGTCACATTTGAATAATAATTTTAGTATATGCAAAGTGGACTAGTCATTCGAATATACAGTACAGATATTTAAATATTATTTGAGTATGTTCCATCGGCGTCCGTGATCTCACCTTAGGCTCTACGTAGGTAGTCGTATTTCCTCTCGACTATAACCTATGCTAAGATGGGGACAGGATTTGATACCACTTTGCGAAATTTAATTGCTGTGCCCTAGCAGGGTTTATGTTTGACATCTATAAATATTTTTAAGATCTCACGTATACAACATAAATGCAATAAATTGAATTGAATTGCTAAATTATCGACATTTTATTAGGATATCACAATAACAACAATTAAATATACAACGCTCTCATTTTTGGCAATACTTTCACCGATTCTTATTTTCTTACTTTGTTTTTTTAGGATTTCATAATAAATTCTGATAAATGAAGCTTTATTATTTTTTCTGTATTAACTTAATCAAATTGGGGAGAGCTTAGGAAAACCCGATATATGAAAAACGTTCACTGAACAAAATAAAATCCAAAGAATATTCATTAATTCAATCCGTTTGTAATACGCACTCAGCTCCACTGAACCCCAAAAGTTCGTATGTAAATTTCCGACTACCGTTGGTAACACTAACTTTTTTATGAATTTATGAATTTCAACGTTGAACGTATGTTAATGTACTTTTGGCCGGTATAATAGATTGTACCACAGGCCACAGCTGAAAAGTTAAAGCGTCGGGAAATTTTCTTTTGTACCCAGTTTTTCCTTGATATATGTGAAAGTTAATATGCTCCCCGTTGGGTATTTCACCGTTAAATATTGCAATAATGTACGTTTAGAGAATTGCGGTTACATTGAGGAATTTTGGCCGTTTTTTAATTTTCCTTTTGGCGTTTTAGAAGCAAAATGAAGGAACTTGGAGCTGGGATTCTCTGAAGTCACACGTGACACCACTGTGGACTGTGTACTGTGATCCTCGTCAAGGAATACTCCGCCGCCGAGGAGTTTATACGCTTCCGTGGCTCAATGTAAACAACATTGGGTTAACGATTCGGAGGTCGCGGGTTCGATCCCCAGCGGGGTACATGTTGAAGTACTTGGTTTGTTTGGTGGTAGGGCATTTTAAATGTCCGCCTGGCGGTACGGACGTTACGAACGAGCAATTCTAGTCCCTATACAATATGAATTACCTTTCGAGATAAAATGCCACACCTAACCTTCTTGAGAAGGATTCCTATGACCTGGTAACTGAAATAACTCTTCGATAAAACTCAATCTTCTTCAATTTAAGAGCTATGCTCTTGTCGGTGGAGTAATGACTACGTCTCTCTACTTTCCGCCCTCGTTTTAACCTCTTGGTACGACACGACATTCACCTTTTCTTTCACTTGGTCAAAGTAATTACGCCTAGGTCTTTCCCTTCCTCTCTTTCCTTCAATCTTTCCCTCAATTATGTTCTTCAAAAAAATATCGTGTCGTATCAAGTGACCTATCATCTTTCCTCTTCGGTTCTCAACTGTGGCTAACAGGCATCTCTTCTCCTTTACCATCAATGGAGGGAATAAGCTGGACCGAGAAGAGAACAAATGAAGAGGTGTTAATGATGGTAAAACTCAATACAATACGTAAAATTAAAGAGGATTTATTTCGTAGGATAAAATTAATATGAATACGAATTGTTTATTTGATACACACATACATACAATAAGTGTAAAAATAGCCAACGAACACAGTGAAAATGATAAAACCACGTTGTTGGTGCGTACGCGCACGTAAAAGCGTGATATCACTTGAACTCGTCACATTTTTTAAGTTAATATTAAAATTATTGACATCACTGCTCATTCAGAAAGCTAACTTCCCGGAGAAGAACGAGCAAGAAACTCAAGAGTTGCTGTTTTTACCCAGTTTCTTGGGCAGTCGCCCAAGAAAGGAGGGTAATGTTTTTCGAGTGTATGTATGTATGTCCGTTGCTTTGGCGCATCCTGTAACCTAAACGGCTTGACCGATTTCGAAGTGTCGTTAGATTCGTCTTGATACCTGGAGTGTCACAGGATACATTTTATGGTCAAAAAATGCAATATGGCTTCCGCAAAATACAATATAATGCTGTCGGGTTTTTTGCTTTTTAAATATTTAAATAGTTATTAAATATATGTCTTCGGCTGCAATGTGTAATGTTGCGTTGTACAATTAGACTGAATATCTCCATGTTGTCTATGTCCATGCTTGTTTATCATCCAAATAGTCAGATAATTCATGCGTTTTGATGGTTTTGAATGTATTTCCAATGTCCACTGGAACCTTATTATATAAGTGTAAACGCTCAGGTATATTGTTAGTTATGAACTTATAAGTAGTTGCTAGGAGCATCGGTGGCTCAGCGGTTAAGACGCGGTCTCCCAATTTGGGAGGTCTGGGTTTGATTCCCAGACATACCAGTTGATGAGTTTTTAAATTGAATATAATTACGTGCATTTATCCGACTGCTCTTAAACGATGAAGGAAAATATCATGAGGAAACCTGCATGCCTGAGGAATAAAAATTCTAAGACATGTGAAGTCCCCAATCCGCATTGGGCCAGCGTGGTGGACTATGGCCCATACTCCCTCATTATAAGAGGGAAGGCCTATATCCCAGCAGTGGAATGTTTACGGGCGGAGATGATGAAGTACTTGCTACGAGTATATTCAGCAAATCGTTGACTCTATCCCCGCGTAGCCAAGAATTCACTCGCCTCTCGGTTGTTTATTTTTCTCATTAAGTTTATAATACTATGCCTCTTGTCAGCTTAAATTGATTTACAGTTCGTCGAGAAACACAAATTGGAAAACGCCTCCAAAAATGGCTAAAAGGCTTCGCTCGATTTGGAATTTGCAATGTCCGCAAATCCAAAGTTTAAATATTGTTTTATGTTGCTAAGTTGAATAAATATCCTTTTTTTTTTTTCGAAATAAAAAAGGTCGTGCACAGATTAAATATTAATTAAGGCATCTCCCCTATCCGCCACAGATAGATTAAACGTAATACCGAGAAGCGCTACTAATCTATTGTTCAAAATTTCCATTGCGCGAGGGACCATTCACGGACGACATTATTTTTTATTTCCCAAGAACAAAGACGTCATACCATCTTTTCTTCCTTTGCGTTATAATAAATGTAATCGAGTGGGAATATTTAAAAAGGGCCCGCCGCAATGTTGGGACGGTCCCATTTAATGGAATTACGCCTATGTCCGGACCAAAATACGACCGCATTATTTTATGGAAATGTGATCCTGGTACAAACGGCTTTCTGGACTCTTTAGGGTCACATCTTTTTCGGTTGTGAAGATAATTTCAGTAAAGTAGGTACGTGAAGAATTTGAAATGAGCATTGAGCATTGATATTGATTCCTAACCGTTTACTAAAAATTAAAAATTACCTTGTCTAATCCTCTTCTAATTGAAAGATAACAATGAATTGAATATTTAGAATACCTCCAAGAATCAAAGAATATATCAGCCAAATACGCAAACCAAATGTGTTAAAAGCTAAATATCTTCGAAACGGCTTAACCACTTCATCAAACATGGCGATGGAATACTAATAAACAACACCTTTAGATAATGACAAACATAGGCTAAGCCGTTTTGGCGCCAATGCTGCTGACGTAAAGGATTTAAGCTTATATCACCTTTATTTTTGAGTCAGGGGTTAAAAACATAATCAATGGTCTTTCACAATACAATGGTGACGTCAATTCCATGAACTTTTCAAAAACCAGATGTCTTATAACCAAAACTGTCACTGTTGAAATCTGTAATTAATAACTAGTGAGAATACAATAAGTATTTGATAATAACCCTTTGACATATCGATTGTCGGCAAGAGGGGAACTGACGGATACACCTGTCTTATTATACACACAATCCTATCTTGAAATCATTAAACCAAGCTAGTCTTAAATAGAATATCAAGAATCAGTCAATAACCAGTAATACCCAGTTGAGAAAGAACATTTCTCTAAATTTACCCGATCGGATATCGATTTCGAGAAGGTCTCGTCTTTTCCATTAACCCACATAAACACTACTGTACGTAGTACGAAAATACAATAGTAAGATATAGAACTAATAATACCGTATATATAAGACAATATGAGAGTGTTACTTTCTAATTAAGTACTAATAAGGGTTAACCTAAATAGTAATTGTGTGGGGAATCAAATTACATGACATTTGAGGTTACCTTCGTCAAGGTCCCTTAGCCGCAGCATTCGCTCATCTATTTGGCCTCTGGACGCTACAGTAGCCTAATTATAATAGTGAGAGCCTGTCTACTTTGTTTAAGTCGGTATGGAAAACCGTTGGCGGCCACTTGACAAAAGAATAACAAAATTTTTATTATGCAAAGCCTTTGACGTCAAGCAATCTGTAAATTTCTTTAACATGAAACTCTCAGCGTCGCCCGTCTTATCAGATGACATTTTTGCAGTTTATCGTAAAGAATATAAATTTAAACACAAATAAAACTTATTTAAAAGTAAGATGGATGGAGACAACAATGCCTAAGGACAATGTTGTCATTCATAACAACCAAGTTATTACCAATATAGAATTCTTAATTATGGTAGGTTTGTAAAGGAAAAGGGACAGACAATAAAAGTAAAATAATTCTAGAAAAGACAGTAAGCCAGGATCAATAGTGGTATTGCCGCCTACTGAAGGTAGACGGTGCCCTACGTGACTCTATTGATATCTTGGACCCCAGACTAATTAAAGAAAGAAATAAGGTTTGTAAGTAGGAACAGAAGATAACGTAAGACTTTAAACGATTTAAATGTGTTATCTTTGGGTATTTCTTTTGGAAAATAGAACTTTTATAACAAAATTTACAATGGCCAGGGTATTCCGGCAGTAACACTCCTAACTCAATTGCTTTGGGAATTGTAATCGTTTATGACGTCAACGCACTGTCCATCCTCGTTATATCGTAACACAATGACAAGGATGGAGAATGTTACGGATACATCAAGTTTCTACACAAGTTTATAAAATTGGTTTGTTGTATGGATATTTATTTTTATGACTTCCATCGCTTTTAGATCTCTGTCAAACATGATTCAAAGCTGCCCTTTCATAACAAAGTTAATTTTACGTTTTGCAGATATACATTTTATTATGACGGGCGATTTATCTAACGAGTAGTGTAGTAGTAACTTTAACTTCAAATTTCTTCCGGGCAATATATAAATAATTTCTTTCTTTCTTTCTTTCTTTCTTTCAATGTTGGTCCAAATTGGATATTTTGACACTTGTTTTAATGTGTCAAATCATTTTAACGTCAAGATATAATGACCACTGGTATATCTCCAACATATGTATATTATTATATTGATCGATGGAGGAGTTTGCATTATTGTTTATTTCATTCGAAAAAAATAATTAATGTATCTAATCTAACTAATATTACAAATGCGAAAGTTTGGATGTTTGTTTGTTTGTTGCTCGATCACGGCGAAACGGATGAACGGGTTTAGATGAAATTTGGTGTATAGGTAGAACATACCCTAGATTGTGATATATTGTTTATTTGTTTGTTGCTCCGAATCCGAATTTGGATGAAGTTCGGTATATAGGTAGAACGTACCCTATATCTTGATATAGTAGTAGAAGTATAATATATAAACCGCGGGATAAACAAATTAATCATATCCGCGATAAACTAATTCCACGTAGACGAAGCCGCGGGTGGAAAGCTAGTATTCAATAAAAAAATGCTTTGTGAAATTTTGATACATTGGAAAAACAAACGCTATAGGTATGCTTTTTCAAACAATGAACAAAGCTTTATAAAGCTAATCTCTTAGTATTAAAGTGCCTGTCACCAATGTTACAAGGGATCATCTCCGCGCAAAAAATTCTCTGGGAAATAAAGGAAAAATGGTCTACCGAATTACTATAAACCGCAATGACCCATTTCAAATATCTAGGAAAAGCTTGTGAATGTATTGTCATACTTTACATATACGTAAAAGAGTAAACGACAAAATGTAATTTCGAGAATTACATATTTAGAGACCGTAGTTGTTTTAGGGTCTCGGAACTGAAAAGGTAAAAAAGGTACTCTTATAGGATCAGTTTGTTGTCCGTCGTAGTCAACAAGGAACCCTTATAAATTCGCCACCTCTGTCTATCTGTCCGAGGCTTAGCTCAGAGGCTAAGTACTGGAAAGTGGGGTTAATTTTTCTCTTTTATTTTTGTAGCCCCATCGTGTGGGATGTCTTTGTGGGAAACACTTTTTCAATTCAGGGATCCGTTTAAGAAATATTAAACGTAATTTTTGTTAGTCGAATGTCGTCATCGTAACGTCCCCTCACTAATAGGTTGGTATTGGGTGCGTGAAAAAAATTCAGGGCAGTAATATGTATATACAGGGGTGAAATTTAATTCGTGTAATTTTTGTTTACTGGTGACGCAACTCCTGATTACGAACAACTTTCCCCAAGGAACCATAGCCGAATTCAGCCGAAAATTGTTGGACATAAATACTAAAGGTGGTTTCAGAATAGTTTACTTTGTATGGGTAAACGAAATTTTTTTCATCGAATTCGACTATAGTTTCTTGAGGAAAGTTCTTCGTAATCAAGAGTGGCGTCACCAGTTAATGGGAATTACACGAATTCGAAAAATTCGATGTCGATGGCTCAGAAAAGGAGACACAGTCTCCGAATTTAGAAGGTCCAGGTTCTACCCCAGGCAGGCCATGTACCAATGAGTTTTTAAAGTTATTACTTATGTGCATTTAACCCACTGCTCTTAAACGGTGAACGAAAACATCGTGAGGAAAACCTACATGCCTGAGAAATAAAAAAACTCGAAGGCATAATGAAGTCCCCAACCCGTACTGGGCCAGCATGACGGACTATGGCCCTTACTCCCTCAATATGAGCGAAGTTACATATAACAGTGGGATGTTTACGGACTGATGCTGATGAGTCGAAAAATTTATTAAACGTGAAACAACAAGCCTCCTTCTAAGTCCGCGTATTGTGCGGACAATTACAGAACCCTACACTTTCTAAGAAATCTTGGTACATTTTGGAATTAATATAATTTGACTTTCAAAGGCCGTATCTTTTTATTGAGTTACACTAGAAATTTTACCTTTTTACAGCTGAATGAGGCCACAGACTTCAGTATGCGACATCACTTTCACCCGGATACATCCAGCCATTTTTGAGAACAAAAGCCCTCAAAGTTATATAGGGACCCTCTGGACACGAGTCATGAGCTCTACTTGCATTTGATTTCTTTAGTATAATGGTTTTCCCTGGATATTGCTGTGCTAATAGTATTAATATAGGACAGTCAGCGTACAGGGCTTGGTGGCTTTCGTTCAGCGTTACGATGATAAAGTTTAATACTAGGCTCAAGGTCAAAGGGTAATAGAGAAATGCTCGGTGTCTCCATGCGGGATCGAATCAGAAATGAGCAGATCCACATGAGAACCAATGGGCGGGGCACCTTGCTCGTAGGACCGACGGTCGTTGGGGCCGAAAAGTCCTCGACTGGCGACCATGCACCGGAAGACGCAGCATGGACCGACGATTTGGTAAATGGCAATTCGGATGCCTGCAGCGCAGGACGATCGTTGTGGAGATCTTTGGGGGAGGTCTTTGTCCAGTGGTGGACGTCTTTCGGCTGATGATGATGATGAAACCCATATCGATGTCAATTTATTAAATCGCCAAGGGCGATGCTCGGTGAAGAGATGTCTAGAAGAATGAATGTCGCCAACATAGCCCAGTGGATTAGTAGGCAGGGCAATTTTATGTACCGCCGACTATCACACCTGGTAGTCCTCGCCACATAGAAGTTCTAGAGTGGAAATCACACACCGGCAAACGCAGCAGGACGGATAACCATCCTGATTCACACAATTTTTGTCGATTCAATTATTATGAAACTAGCAGTTACCTGCGACGTCGATCAATCAAATACGCCAATCACCACCGTCATCATCATCATCATCACTGATGGTGATCCGTCATCATCATCATTAGGAACTTCTACTACCAAATGCGTCACTCTATGACTTCAAAGAATTACCTATCCTACAGGAACCAGTCCCTTTTCCGGGATAAAAAGTAGCTTATATATTAATAAATGCTCTAATCTGTCTACCAACCCAATTTCAATAAAATCTGTCTAGCCGTTTAGGCCTGAAGAGGTGACAAATATACATACACTCCCACAAACTTTCGCATTTATAATATTAGTTGGATTGGATAATTTACTAGCGTCATCACTTTTTTACAAAGGACCACTGTAATTGAGAAACTTAACCTGACGCCTTCATAGTATAAAGTTGTACAACCTCTAGCAACACTCGACTTCGCTTCCACGTACACACGTATTCAAGGAATTTGTCCAGGGGGGAAATGAATTTGTCCCAAAATTGCCAAAACCTTTCTCAGCTACAAAACCACAGGCATCTTGTTGGATGGAGCTTGCATTAAAATTCCGTCCAAGATTACCCCCCGAAACCCAATTTACGCGTTGGCGTGGGTAGGTAAACCGCTTGCTAAAGCGGAACAACTCCGGACATATCATAATATTAGAAAGTGGGGGGAAGTTGTCACTCCGTAGACTGCCTGGGAAATGTAGTTTGTTTATTTTTTAAACTCTTTATCGTGCTTCGTAAATCGACTTGTAGTTTTAGCTTCTTACGACGATAGAACATTTTACAAAGAGGCATACATAGGCTTCATACGTACATTCTTTGCGTTGGGGGTTAAAATGCACCAATCGATATTTAGTTTTATGGCACCAATCGATTTTTTTACCATAAGGAAATAAGAGGGCATATCAGGTAAGTGAAATACAAGGTATTGGCATAGATAGTTTAATTTTTTTTTTTCAAAAACGCCCTCTCCGGCCTGTGTTTGATATGCGACTGGCTGGACCATGCGAAATTTATTTGAAACTCATATTTCCTCCACGTTTTCTTTATTTTATCAGCGTTTTATTTAGTTTTCTTCTCGACTGCAACTTATGCTGAGATGGAGACACCACTTTGACACCAATTCGCGACACTGAAAATTTGCAAGTATCTGATCTATATGTGAAGCACTTCTTTTATTTTTCTTTTTAATAAAATGATGTCTTACCACAAAACTGAAATTATATGTTATTATTACCTTGGTTGTCAACAATGGTATGAGACAATATAAATTGACTAAGGTCCTTATGGTACGACCGTTTACTTTACTTTCACTTCTAATTTGACTTTCTCAGTGAACACTCACATGTACTGGCTTTCTGATGTAAATAGAAATTGGACATGCAAGAAAACCATGCATGCAAGAAAATCTAAAGAAACCATATTTTAAATTTTGCCGTGACAACTTTCGAAAATTTTACCTCAGTGTTTACCTGCAGCGATCCCGATTTACCGTTCCCGTGGGAATTTCGCGAAATACCGTTCTTAACTAACATCTACCTACCTACCAACTTCAGCTTTAGACGTCAAGTAGTTTTCAATTTCCCGTAGGAATTTCCAAATTTCCCTTGGGAATTTTCCCAAATCTAACCTTACCGAGTGTTTACCCCCCAACGATCACGTTTTTCTTGTTCCCGTGGAAATTTCCCGTATTTGCCCGTGGGAATTTCGGGAAATTCGTTCTTGGTTGATGTCTCCTACATATAAACTACTCGTACCTCCCTGCCAAATTTAAGCTTTATACGTCAAGTATGTTTCGAGATTTCGAATTAGTCAGTGACCTTTCACTTTTAAATAGATGTGCTTGTCGTTATTGAGGTCATGTAAATTGTTTTTATTCTTATCGATGCTTCAAATAAACACGTACTTCTATATACAGGAGTACAGATATTAGTTATTACGACTATGTTTACATTACATAATTAAAAGGAGCCCCAAGGGCGTCTTCGCTTCTACGTATCCATCCACTACCATTAATTACAGGTGCCCAACTATATTTTGCTTGCAAAAGGAAATTAATTGTTTATAGTGAACAGGAAAATTGCGACGTTAGTTTATTATAAACGATTCGAGTAAATAATTCTTCGTTACACTTCAATAAAACAATTTAATGAGCGTTTATACAAGTTTAGTCGGAAAGGGTTTTTAGTTCTAAGCCGAAAGCGTTCTTACTAAGAGTAACAATGGTTCAAAATTTTTCCGACCAAAAAACACCGATCAGCTGAAAAGCAAAAAATTTTTATGAAAATAAATATTTTACCCATTTACATGTTTTCCATCCGTTTTTCCATTAAAACACATCTATACAGATTTGCACATATGCATTTCTGTAGACAGGTGAACCGTGGATGTTGTTTCAAGCATTAAATATTAAACCGCCTCCGTGGCTCAATGTAAACAACATTGGGTTTACGATTCGGAGGTCGCGGGTTCGATACCCAGCGGGGTACATGTTTAAGTACTCGGTTTAGTTGGTGGTAGGGTATTTTAAATGTGCGCCTGGCTAGCTACCACCATCTTATCTAAATGTGCCGCCAAACAACAATGTTAATAGCATTGTTGTGTTCCGGTTGTCAGAGAGAAGATAGCCAGTCCCCCAAATATGTTGGGGTTTCCGGGTCAGTATGCTTCCACCTTCGACCTCATCTTCACTTAACATCAGGTGTGATTGAGGTCAAGTATCAACCCGTTGTGTACAAAATACAGTATATTCGTATAAAAACAGACAAGTCTTAATTTTAGGCTCACAAGCCTGATAAGGAGGACTTGCAGACTCGAGTCCGTAACAACACTAGTTGCGGCGTCAAATCCAGTTAGGAGTAAACATTTCTACGATAAATATGAAATGTTCATTTTAATATGTGTATTTACCCGTTATCTAGCATCTGTAGTTTGCTTTGCCTAGTTTGGGACTAGATACTATCTACCTTTCCATCTATATTTGTGATTGACGTCAAACGCTGACGCATTGTGTAAAAAGTAAACATGCCATATATAGAGTCGTATATTCGTGTGTTTGCAGGATATCTGTACAGACGCTATGAAGCTATCACTCTCACCAAGTACAAGCAATCCCAAACACCACTTCCAATCAAGCAGAGTAGTAAAAGTGTGGAATAGATTACCAGAGTCAGTGACCAGTGCATCCTCAGTGTGAACTGTTTCAAAAACAGACTGAAAAAAATATAAAAAAAAAAAATATATACCAAACACAAGTACAGTGATATAATCACATCAGCTTAAAGCTACTGGTGTATTAATAATAATAATAAAAGATATTTATTTATTATAAAAACAACAAGCATACATGAGAATCAGGAACCATATTGGAATGGGTAGGAACTCACCAGTGTGGCTGATGTTCAGTCCCCCCCAGCAGAGTAGTTGCTACCACCAAAGAAAGAATGGGCGATTTTCCAATTTTAATGCTTAGGCTAATGTAAAAACAATGGCCGCGCCTGTGAGCGCCATTTATCTAGCCACTCTGAACTACTTTATTACGCGATCAGAAAATCAAAAAAAAAATAATTAATTATGATTAACAAAAATCAAAAATTCAAAGAGTTTCATATTCCTGCGGCCAGGGAGGAACGAGACAACGTGAACAATATACAATGGTGTCGATTCGGATGTACACCAACTAAATTAAACTAAACTAAAACCAGTTTTGGAGTGGTACCGTCGCTGAATACTGTTCCAGGGAGAAAGAGACAGTACTACTTTAAAACTGGTTTTAGTTTAATTTAGTTTAGTTGGTGTACATCCGAATCGACACCATTACCAATATTATCTTCTATTGTAAATTGAGATACAGGGTAAAAACTAAAATGAGTAAAAGACTTGTCAGCATTGGCGAAAATGATGACCGTGGCGAGATGATCATTATAAAATTCTGTGAGTTTAATAAGTACCTATTTAGGTATGTATAGGTATAACGTATCATACTGGCAGAGAAATACGAGTACACTGACATATTCTGCACAAACTAATTAACTAAATAACTAGTACATTTTTATTCTATTAAAAATATGTACTAATATAGCGATAAGGTATCGATTAATAATCGTATACAGTATAACTTTGACTGCATCAAAATTATAAAAAAACCCCCTTAAGAATACAAAAGCATTCTTAAAAATCTTAATAGTTGGAGCTGGCACTGGATATGCAGTTTTAACCCTAGTGTATATCACAATAATAAAATTCACTTTTTCAAGAGTACGGTTCATAGAACTCGTGACTGTACGTGATTTATTACAGCAAGTAGTTAAGTAAATTATGTGAAAATAATAAATAAGAATGTAGTGTAATATGCATAATGAACCTTGGTACATTAACAGCGAACAATGTCGGTCTAGAATATTATAGTTTTGATTTATATAGGGTGACTTATAATTAGTTTTTGATACCAAAATTTTTCGATTCGATCTCGCAGGGAGACTCCGAGCATAGCTCTCTCCATTGCCATTTGAATGAGGAGATCCGCTGGAGAACCAAGGTGACCGATATAGCCCGAAGAATTGCCAAACATTGCTCGTAGGACCGACAGCAGTTGGGGCGGAAAGGTTCTCGAGTGAAAGGCCCAGAAGGTGGACCGACGATTTGGTAAAGAACGCGGGAAGTCGCTGGATGCGGGCAGCACAGGACCGATCGTTATGGAGATCTTTGGAGGAGGCCATTGTCTAGCAGTGGACCTCATTCGGCGGATATGATGATGACCAAAAGATAAGGACGCACTCATGATTACAACAACTTTTCCAAAGAACATATTTATTAAAATAACATTTTTATGACTGACTTTAATTACCTATCATTACCGAGACAGTTGGAAGAATCCGGTGAGTCGTTACTTAATACGAAGTTGGTCATGGAATTTGAGCATTAAGGATTGTTGACTAGATAGGTTGAATTCCACGGCTGCATGCGAAGGCCAAGTTGGATAGCCTGATGAGCATGAAAATGTTTACCCTTCACCGATAAGCATCTCAGGTCCATGATCATAATTGAATGTTAAGGTTTATGGGTGGGTAAGTGGTCTGTAATTGCCATTTTAAACAGAGAAAGTAAAGACCTGTGTTCCATCGGAACAGACCATTACCTCGTTCTATTAAATCCTAGTGTCATTCCGATATATTCGCCTTTAGTAGCTTGATACAATATCGCAATTTCACGAGCTACCCTATACCACGAGAGGCTGGCACCGTCCCAGTCAGTAGCAACGCCCGCGTTTCCCCGACATGTATTTCTGTATATTTCGAAAGGTGAATCGTGAATGTTTCACTTTTAATGTTTGGAATACTCAAACGCTTATGTTTGAGGAAACTCTGAACACCCACCCTATTTGGGATAAAACTGACCCAGCTCCACACCCTCCTACTGCAGCTCCTGTTAGCCAGGATCAACAGCGGTACAGCAGAACGTCGCCTACTGAAAGTAATCGCGTCCCGAGAAAAGGCTTTACGCTACTTTGGGCCCCAAATTTAGTTAAGAGAGAAGAAAAAGGGGTTTAAAAAAGGATAAAAAACTATTTCCTCCTCCCCCTCTACAAATGGGAGTGTAACCAAAGGAATGCAAAAAAAAGCTTCTTTCGAGGTAAAAATTTAATGAGAAGAGGTCAAGTCGTTATGTATGTGCTTATGCCTGTAATCAACCCATGATCTCTTTTCTATCATTGAAAATATCTGCATGATCTGCCTCTCCGTTATATTCGTAAAGCAACTTACAGACGATAGGATTTGATCGGATGGCACTGCGGATTTAGCCAGCTAAATCATTATCCTGCTGAACGGTTCGCTGAATCATTATTATTAATACGTGTCCGATGAACGGACATTGAGTGTAATCCAGGTCTTAACTAAACCCGCCGTGTGGACCACCGCATAGTGTGATAGGCTATCTACAGATAGACTACAGTCTATCACTGTGAATACTATTTAAAAATCTTGAAGCTTCACATTACGTTCTTGTTAGGTAATATTGTATGACAAACTTTTTTGAAATAAAGTGTCAGCTTAGAAAATACTGTCCAAAGCACATAACTAATCTTTTTTTTTATGCACTATCTATCTATCACTACCCTAGATCACTATCACTACACTAGATAGTCTATCACACCGTATAGTGTGATATACTATCTATCTATCACTACCCCAGATCACTATCACTACACTAGATAGTAATAATAGTAATTAATTGTGACTATTTGACTATTGTTTTTTTTTTGTATTATTGAATTCCTTTTTTTATATATATTATTTTATAGAATTAAATTAAATATTCATAGGACAGTCTCCTCTCACTGGGATGGGCCCTATATCACCATACCACAGGGCGGTTTAACTTTTTTTTTTGCTCTATGTGTTAGCATACTTGGCCTCAATCACACCTGATGTTAAGTGAAAATGAGGCCGAAGTTTTTTGTAGCAATGCAGTAGCTATACTGTCGCGCGTTCTCATCGATACAGTTGCGATGTGGTAGCTGTGTGCCCTCGCCCACCGTAACTACGATTCAATCGCGATGCAAACGCGATTCAGTAACGGCACAAAAAATCCTGCGATCGCTACAATAGCAAGATGGCGCCGTTGAGACTACAATAATCATGTTGTCTTTGGTGCTTCTTTTACGTAAGCAGCCGAAGCGTGGGCAACGAAAGTAGCGTAAATATTAGATGCAGCATTTAATAAAGAGAGATTACAATACAATACAATACAATACAAATACACTTTATTCCACAACAAATAAGAAAATACAGTTTCGGAAAAGTGGTAAGAATAGAATGTACAATTTGGCGATCTTATCACTAAAAGCGATCTCTTCCAGGCAACCTTTGGGTATAAGGACAGTACATTTGAAATAGGTAGGTTGTGCGGTATTAAATAGGGATGCAGATACAAACTACGTGAATAAATTTCATATATTTACATACACATACATACATAGATCAATAGACAAATATACCTACTTAAACATAACATTTATAAAATTGCAAAATAAAATCGAGATTACATGGTGAACATTATGTAACAACGTTTAGTCGCGATGCTGTTTATGCACGACGGATTGGTACTTAACCTCAATCACACCTGATGTTAAGTGAAGATGAGGTCGAAGGTGGAAGGTACTGACCCGGAAACCCCAACACATTTGGGGGACTGGTTATGTTAGTAGCGCGTTACGAGCACATTTGTATCGCTTCTGTAGCGCGTTGCAAAAGCGACTAAACCGTCTTAGTAGCGATGCTGTTGCGCGTTTACGAAACGCGCGACAAAATCGCTACAAAAAGTCGCGGTGGGCGAAAGGCCTCAAATGCCACTAGTGGTCACCCATCCAAGGGTGACCGCGCAGATATTACTTAACTTCGCTAACGAAAACGAATAGCGTATGCGACAAAACCACGAGATCCTCCAAAAAATTACATTGCAAATACAAAAAATCTCACAAACAGCTTTATATGATTTTTTGAAACAACGCCATTTTTACCACAGACCCCCGGTGTATATTGACAAGTATGCATATATACGTTTTTCTTTTTTATCTTTGTTTTTTCCGCACGCACCGCTATTCAACCTACACGGACAGGCATCATCTATTTATTATATGTCTACAACGTGGCACACGACCCCATATTTATGTGAGCAAGTCACGAGAGTCTCCTCTTTAATAATGGCCACAGTGTAAGTACTACCGTATTACAAGCAGTGATGTAACTGCGTCAAGGCATGATTTACATCGCGTTGCGCTGGCAATACTCTTAAAGGCATTCACCAGTGTAGCCACATATTGCTGTTAAGACTCTATAGTCAAAATAAAAAATCACTAGAACATATTACTCATTGAAAGTTAATATTGTTTTGTTAAACAACATCGCTTTACAGGTGACGATGTACATGGAGAAGAAGCGACAAGGAAATCCATAATATTTCTTTTAAATAGGTATCCAATTTTACAATTTAATATTAGATATATATTACAAAACAAAAGCAAGATACTAATAAACACACCCTAATATATTAATCTTTACCTAATGACACTCGGTCCTCTGAGTGTTCCTGTAGATACCGAAGTTCTAACAAATATAGGATCACCATTACTGAGCGCTTCGATCAACTCTCCTACCAAAGAAGACCTCAGCCCCCCCAGGTTTCATCATCCGCGATTAGGGGTAAGACCAGAGGTCACATTCGTCTGCTATCAGCCCCTCGCAATGTACCCGTGTAATTTACACACATTATAAACGAATTTATGAATGTACCGGATGGGTTTTTTTTACTGTAAGGAAAAAAATAAGTAGTTTAATACCTTTTTTCAAAATCGCACACGCCTGGCTTACATTGATATACGACTGGCGTGATTCGCAGGGTTCCTGTCATGCGAAATTTATTTAGAACTCATATTTTCTCCAAGTTTTCTTTATTTATTTAATTTAATAATGTAATTATGTGCAATAGGCTACAAAGGCGACCGTCAAATAACACAATTAACGCTTTATTCGATGATGGTTAAAAAAAAACTACCTATGCCAATAACTTCTATTTCACTTACCTAATATGCCTTATTTTGTACCTTACGGTTACTTTAGTAACTTATTAGTAATCTGTGCTTACGGTAAAAAAACTCATCCAGTATATTTCGGACCAATCATCTAGTTCCAAACTAAGCAAAGCTTGCACTATGGTTACTAGATAACGGATAAACATACATAAACATATAAAAAATATGAAATTATGGAATCACACAAACATTTACTCTTCGCTGGATTCGAACCCGCAACCGTAGGTTTCGCTGATAGGGTCACTGCACCAATCGGTCGTCGTTTTTAATATTAATAGTTAAAGGTTTTATTATTTCTTTGACGTTTTAATGGTTTTAATGCAATAAGGAATATTTTGTATTAGTATACTTAATTACTCGTATTGAATTTCGTGATGATAGCTTTGCATGGAAAAGATCGCTGTTAGCGATAAGTCCGCCTAATTTGTAGTTTCTATAAGATATTTATATGTACCTTAATTATTTAAACAATAAAGCGTATTTGTTTGTATTGTATTGCTTTGTATTGCAGTGCACTGCATGTATTGTATTGCATTGTATCGTATCGTAACGTAACGCATCGTAATTTATATAAATAAATATAATAAATAAATAATTATTATTTATTTATATTGTTGTGTAACTAGCTTTACTGCATAATACTATGCACTGTGTAACAACACCGTATACAGTCTTTGTTGATAAGCTATACCTACCTTCGTATGCATTATTCATCGTGTTGAAACGTTTAAGATTGAACACCTGATTAGGTATAGGTGTTTTTATACTGGTTTAAATAAGACCTCACTTTGAACACTTAGGGTCTGTTTCACGACCTTCTGATAAAATTTCAGATAGCAATCTAGCAGATAGCTTATCCGACGGTTAAAACTAGCTGATATATTTTCTCCAGTTTCACCATCTAACTGCCTGATAAACTTACTGGCAGATAATTATCCAATACTTTGCTTGACAGTCGGAGTGGCAACGTCGCATTTCGAATATTATGCAGATAGATAATCTGTGCTGTGTAGTTTCGGCACGTAAAAGAATAAACCAATCTGTCTCTTCCCGTGGGTATCGTATCATGTCGTCACGTGTGATTTCTGTTTCGTAAGGTGAATTGTTGTTTCGAGCATTAAACTTTTAAGGATTGGAACACCCAAACACTTACACATATATACATATACATAACGTCACGACCTCTATCCCAAATGGGGTGGTCAGAGATATCCCAAACAATAGTGTTTGGGATGTATGTATACCCTGGATTTTAATCCTTTCAGGATATTTTTATCCCGATAAAGTGAGTAGATCCCGCGGGATAAAGAAATTAGCATACCCGCCATAAAGTTATACCATGCAGGCTCGGCTAAAAAGCTGGTAATCTTTCCAACACCCAAAGGCTAATGTTTGGGTTATCTCTGACCACCCAATTTGGGATAAAGATCGTGACGTTATATCTGTACCTACGTATAAAATTTGCATCTGTGAGAAACCTCCTCACCTCATTGACTTTGTTACACTGTTCATTAATTGGGATTTAGTTAATTCAATAATTAATGTTCCATTAATGCTTTTAATTAGGGGACTAGCTATCATATCTCAAATAACCAGAACACAACAATGTTATCTTTATATTGTGTGTTTTCTAAAACCGTAGAACAAAAGTGAACTAGAATCGATACCCGGCTCTAGTAGCTCTATATACTTATTATACATACATAACGTCACGACCTAAAGGTTAGGTGACGTGGGATAAATTCCAAATGGGGTGATCTGAGATATCCCAAACAAAAAAATAAATAAATATCCTTGGACATATACAGACAGCGCCATCTGGTTCCACACTAAGCAAACAGGGATGTGTTGTGGATACCAGATAGTTGATACATTACATAAATACTTTTTTTTTGTAAATAAATACATATATAAATGAAAAAACATCCATAACTCGGGTACACATGTCCGTATTCATCATACAGACATATGCCCCTAGCGGGATTCGAACCCGCGACTTTTTGGTACAGGAGCAGGTTTCTAACCACTACACCAAACAGGTCGTCGTTTAGTGTTAGTTTAGTCAGGCAAATAGTGTTTAGTTGTAGTTTAATGATTGAAACAACATCCACGGTTCACTTTGTGAAATATACAGACAGGAGTTTTTTTTTATTTTTTTTTTTTTAAAGGCCTATGGTGTACAAGTTTTGCAATTTGCCGGTAACCGTTGAGTCATCGCCTATGAGTCTTATGGCGCGTCGTTCCACAGAATCGAGTGCAGCCAGTTGGTACTTGGCTGATCCGTCCCAGAGGTGACAGCAGCTGGATGCATGCATGGTGGTGCATGGAATATGCTCCTTATTGGTAAAGCTCCAGCAGCTGCTTTGGTGTGAAATACCGCCTGACCTTAGAGAGAATTCCAAGCTTCTTAGCTGCTAGTTTCACTTTCGATTCGATGGAGCGCCCAAAATTCAGACTCGAGGTTAACTCCAAACCCAAGAGGTTGAGATGGTTAGAGATTGGAATGGAAGTTTTGGAGTGTTTTGGAAGAATTGAATTCGACAAGATTGGCGTCGCCCCAGTCGAACCACCATTACGCTACCAGTACGCTCCACCATTGACTCCCTGTTAGAACGAATCGAACGAACGAACGAAAGGGTGAGCCCATCGCTGTTGAAACGTGCAAATCTTTTGGGTGGAAAGCCCTTAGTCGCCTTTTACGACTCCCACGGGAAGACACGGGTTGGTTCTATTCTATTTGAGTGCTGGAATCTACACTATACTTATTATTATATTAAGAACCTCTTGTATTCCATTCCCTGGCTAATAAAATATCACACTATAGATGCCACGTACAGACTGACACCACAATACACTACCGTAAACTCGGCTACATACGCCAGTTCGAACTGTTGATTGATATAGAGTACATCCGGACGTGTTTCCGTTGCCTTGTATGGTATACGGTACAGTCAACTTAATAATAATATAAGTATTTAAAAACCATTTGCTGGAGTGCTTAGAAACAGACGAGGAGTTGCAGTGGCGATTGGGCAGAAGTGATTCTTATCACCTTTATTAAACCACCTCAGTGACTCAACATAGGGTTCACGTATCGGAGGTCACGGCTTCGATCCCCAGCGAGGTACATGTTTAATACTCTGTCTGTTTGGTAGGACATTTAAAATGTACCCCTGGCTAGCTACCACCATAATATCTAAGTCTGCCGCCAAAAAAAAATGTTAATAGCATTGTTGTGTTCCGATTGTTAGAGTAAAAATAACCAGTCCCCCAAATGTGTTGGGGTTTCCGGGTCAGTACGCTTCCACCTTCGGCGTCATCTTCACTTAACATCAGGTGTGATTGAGTGCTAACCCCTTGTGCATAAAAAAGCCGTTTAGGTTACAATAGGAATATAGAAATCTAGATACAAATACACTCGAAAACATTACCCTCCTTCCTGAGGTAGTTGGGTAAAAATGATTCAAACTGGTATAGGTTGGTTAAATATTAAGAGACCCAGAAAGGTTGACATAATAATAATAAATGATAAATATCCTTGGACATACACACATGCATAAAAAAAAAAAAAAAAAAAAAAAAAAAAAACATACACACAACGCCATCTAGTGTTGTGGATACCAGATGGTTGATATACTACACAAATACATTTTTTTTTTTGTAAATAAGTACATATATACTCGTATAAATGAAAAACATCCATAACTCGGGAACACATGTCTGTATTCATCATACAAACATATGCCCCTAGCGGGATTTGAACAATTTCTATTATCATAATGACATTTAAAATCAGGGACTGAATAACCGAAAAGTAAAGGTAATAAAGGTTAACGGTATGACGTCATACCGTAAAATTCGGCTATTGGAATATTTCCATATCGATAAAAAACGATACCGAAATGAAATAACGGTACCGAAACCTTTATGAAAACGGTTCCTTTGATGAATCGCCGCTGCAGCGCGCCGTGCGTCCTTGTCGGTGATTTGTGTGGGTCAGAATGGCGGGTGTATTGTTTCAGAAATGATTATGTTATATACGACAGAAAAGTACCTACAATGTACTAGTATGTACCTTTAATGAAGGTCAATGTACCTCAATGAAACGGGAGCAATTAAAATAATAAAGTGAGCCGCGGTCCTGACGGTCAGAATCGCGGGTGTATGTTGAAAATGAATGTAATAGAATAGCTATGGGTATGTACTATTTACCAAACGAATGTACCTTCAATGTACCTCACGAAAATATAATCTAAATCAAATTGAATGAGTAATTAATGAGGAAATCAAGAAAACAAACTTTTGACGCCTACAATTTTTTAATAGCAATATGAATAGAGTTCTATTTTGTTCGTATTAAGAATGTAAAGCCAGTCATAAGAGAAATATTTATGGGTTTGTATATGTGCTTCGATAAAGTAAAGAAACATGGATAAGACATAATCATTTACTCATCGTTTATCAAAAGTTACAAAGAAAAAACAAAAAGCGTGATTACTTTTGTCCATATAATATACAATGTGCAATTATGTTTTTACGTCTTCATGTAGTTCGATTACATAGGTTATCATAACACACCCATTTATTCTGTCTGTAGCAATGGGCCTTGTAATGACCGATTTTGTCAAAAGTATTTGATATCGGCGGTAAGAATTCAATAATCCCTATGATCTCGTACGTTTTTGATTCTAGATTTATTTCAGTGGCACTTCATCTATGCACGCACACCAAGTCACTTTGACTTATCTCAAAATTTATAACATTTTGCAAGACATATGTAAATGTTCGTGCGGCGGTTAGGGGTTGTCTTAGGACGTTTAGCGCCCGTTTAGCCGCCAGCAGGTAGGTATAGAAGAAAAGAATACCAATTTGATTTGGATTTAGTGGGTTTATTGTACATTCAGCTCACTCCCCTGCACCCCTCGGCAAATCTCCCCGTACGGTCACTGGCCTGAAGGTCTTGGAGCTGCAGTGGACGTAGCCTTTGAGTCCTCTCGTAGATGACGACGAGGTGGATGCTGGATGAGCGGTTTTTGGGGGAGGGTAGATCAACCCCGAAGGTCTCCCAGGTGCAGACCTGGATGTCGACGCCGACAATTAGTCACTTCGGACCTTGATCCTGAAGAGCACAGGCAGGCATTAGTTAGTGCCCACATATATCCTCGTCCACTGCTGGTATTCACGGCTCAGCAACCATAACGAACACTACGCAGTTGACAGACACAAAATCAGAAACAGCTTACATTAAAAATAGCCAGACTATTATGGAAACTCAGCCTAGAGGGATCTTCCGTAGTTTACTTAAGAGGGTTCAGGTGGCAACCGAAGCAGTGTTCTCCCGGTAGCAAGGTCGCGGTCAAACAGAGGACGATTCGGGTTCCCCCACTCTAATTAGAAATCGTCTTAACGACGTCATCGCAACCGGACAAATTAGCGTACCGCAATACCGTGGTGAGACCCTTTTTAAATAAAATAATAATTTGAGGGTTCCGTAGGAAACTTTTATTATAAAGATGAAGTAGTGTGTGTAACAATCTGTAAACACAAGAAAAAGAAAAGAAATATATTTAGATGACTCGATTTTCGCAGAAAACCCTACGCTAATAGAAAATTGGAGAGGCCTCTGAAGCAAGGAATTGCCTAAAAAGAAAAGACCTATTAGGGACGTTCCTCTTCTATTAAACGGTCTCAAAACTAGATCTGGTGTGGAAAAGGTGGTACTAAAGAACACATGCGCATTTGATGCTGCGGCTCAAGTAATTGCAGCGGCTTGTGCTTGATGGTTTTGCCGTGACTACAACTATTAACTAACACTGGCAATAATTTTTGTATGTTTAAAAAACCTTCCTTGATGACGAGAAAACAAAACAAGACTTGTACAGAATTCGTGCTCAAATTGCAGAACAATATTTTAAAACGAATTTTTCAAAAGGAATCACCGAAATACACTGTGAATGTAGCGTGACAAAAATATTTGATGAATTCTTGATTGATGCAATTTATAGCGCTGATATTAAAGAAAATTGTACAAACGAGTCTTGTGTTTTCAATAATGTAACCAGAAAGATTGTTTTTCTGCTAATTGATATGAACAAAAAGGAAGTTTCAGAATTAAATGATGTCGCAGCATCTATGCTGGTAAGCGATAACGTAGTATTGTGTCGTCGTAATAACTGCAATGGAATACGAACATTTACATATGTCTTGCAAAATGTTATAAATTTTGAGATAAGTCAAAGTGACTTGGTGTGCATAGATGAAGTGCCACTGGAAATTAATCTAGAATCAAAAACATACACGATCGTAGGGATTATTGAATTCTTACCGCCGATATCAAATACTTTGACAAAATCGGTCATTACAAGGCCCATTGCTACAGACAAAATAAGTGGGTGTGTTATGATGACCTATGTAATCGAACTACAAGAAGCCGTAAAAACATAATTGTGCATTGTATATTATATGGACAAAAGTAATCACGCTTTTTGTTTTTTCTTTGTAACTTTTGATAAACGTTGAGTAAATGATTATGTCTTATCCATGTTTCTTTACTTTATCGAAGCATATACAGGGCGTCCCAAAGTTATGGGACATGAAGGGGAAGTACCTTAAATATTGTAGATAGTGAATTTTGCTCAAAGAAGACTTTATGTTATTTTTAAAAGTTAGTAATTCTGCATTCATAGATTTTCTAAAAATTACTTGCTTCGGCTGGGAATCGAACCGACTTAAATGTGAAAAAAAAAACACCCTACTTTTATGATGCCAATCGAAAGAATAGCTAAAAAATAATAACTCTGCCTAAGTAACATAGTATTTTAAAAGAAAGGAACAACATAAAATGATTGAGTCAAATTTCAAGAAAGTTATTTATTGCCGACGACGTTCGAAAAGTAGCGATATTATCATTCCAAAGATAGCATTGATTATTCGTAAATAAGTACCCACTTCATAAAATAGGTACTAACATAGTTTTCCTTATTATAAGTGCACTAGATGAAATGATAAAACTTGTATTTCAATACGTCCTCTGTAAGCTAGACAGAAGGCAAATTAAAAACAAAAATAAATAATTTATAATTTGAAAATGGAACAGTTTATGACAGCGTTTGTTTGAATGCATACTTTTTAAGATATTTTAAAAAGAAGTGATATTTTTAAATGTTGTTCTTAAATTTGAAAATGGAACAGTATGTGCGAGCGTTTGTTTTTCGGATATTGATAAAAAAAATACATAAATTTTTGATTTTACAAAAAAATACCTACTTAATTGACTACGGCAGTTTCATGTATGTTTTTTATTTGATTAAAATGATTAATTTCACGTTGTTCCTTTCTTTTAAAATACTATGTTACTTAGGCAGAGTTATTATTTTTTAGCTATTCTTTCGATTGGCATCATAAAAGTAGGGTGTTTTTTTTTTCACATTTGAGTCGGTTCGATTCCCAGCCGAAGCAAATAATTTTTAGAAAATCTATGAATGCAGAATTACTAACTTTTAAAAATAACATAAAGTCTTCTTTGAGCAAAATTCACTATCTACGATATTTAAGGTACTTCCCCTTCATGTCCCATAACTTTGGGACGCCCGGTATACAAACCCATAAATATTTCTCTTATGACTGGCTTTACATTCTTAATACGAGCAAAATAGAACTCTATTCATATTGCTATAAAAAAATTGTAGGCGTCAAAAGTTTGTTTTCTTGATTTCCTCATTAATTACTCATTCAATTTGATTTAGATTATTTTCGTGAGGTACATTGAAGGTACATTCGTTTGGTAAATAGTACATACCCATGGCTATTCTATTACATTCATTTTCAACATACACCCGCGATTCTGACCGTCAGGACCGCGGCTCACTTTATTATTATAATTGCTCCCGTTTCATTGAGGTACATTACCTTCATTAAAGGTACATACTAGTACATTGTAGGTACTTTTCTGTCGTATATAACATAATCATTTCTGAAACAATACACCCGCCATTCTGACCCACACGGTGATTTTCTAGTTTTATTTATTATTTTCGTGTTTGCACGTGTCGAGCGAGGGAGTTGTCTACTATCGTAAGTCATATTTTGGCAAAACAAGAGATAATGAGTGAGTATACCTATCCAATTTATTACAATACTATGTATTATTATAAAATATGAAAGTGTACATCTGTATTTTGTAACTCAATCTCGCAAAAACCGCTGAATATATTATAATCATTTTCGGAGATGATTAAGGTTAGGATTATATAAATTTAAACAATTACAATCTGAATGAAAATTATAATATAAAACTTCTGGACTTATTTCAAGGATACTTTTTTCCGTAATTCCCACGGGAACAGCTGTGCTATTCTGTAAGAATTCACTTCAAATCCTCAGTGAAATGAAAACTTATTATATGCATATATTATACAACTTATCTGACCTTGTTTTCATAAAAGTACCTGTACTAATAAGCTAGGTACTTTAGTTCATTTAACTTTAGAGCACAAAAGAAAAAACAAAATAATATTACATATCAGAAAATAGAAAATTAATTTCTAAACTTTGTACGTGTCTCTGCGCTGCGGCCGCGCCCCGCCCCGCGCCCGCGCGCCTCTCCGCGGGCCTCGCGCGCATACCCCCGCCCCGAACCCACCCGCGTTTCTCCATATTTCGGTACCGAAATCGCGAAAAGGTTAAATAACGGTATGGCCCTACCTTTATAAAACAAGGGTATCGTTATGATTTTAAAGTACCTTAACCTTATACCGTAACCGCATTCAGTCCCTGTTTAAAATGACACTCTCTTTTGTTTTTGTATTTTTAGATATTTAATATGATTGCCTAATTTTGTATTGTCATGAACCAGGTTATTCAACTGACGTGTCATAAAAATTATTATTTCATTGAGTATCATTGAGAAAAATATAGGCATCATAAATATAAATGATAATTCTGTCTGTACAACAAAAATCTGATGTTATTTAATTATGAAGTCTACTGTACCCAGCCGTGGTGTCACGTCGGGCCCTGCCTCGAACACGTACCTGCCGTCACGCAATCTGTTTATCTTCACTATATATTGCAATATTTCTTTTATCTATGTCCTACCTCGGATACATTTTTTATTAATATTTCTAACCCATAGTTACCACCTAACCTATCGTCTAGAACGTCTAAACAACATAGGGTTTACGAATCGGAAGTCGCGGGTTCTACCCCCAGCGGGGTACATGTTTAGCACTCGGTTTGGTCGGTGGTTGGGCATTTTAAATGTCCGCCTGGCGAACTACCACCATCTAATCTAAATCTGCCGCCAAACAGCATTGTTAATAGCATTGTTGTGTTCCGGTTGTCAGAGATAAGATGGGGTTTCCGGGTCAGTACGCTTCAACCTTCGGCCTCATCTTCACTTAACATCAGGTGTGATTGAGGATACGTTGTGCATAAAAAAAAATTGTTTCGTCTAGCTGTGAAGAATGAAACATAGTATTTTTTATGTTTCACATAGTAAGATAAGATAAGATGTTTATTTACCAAAAAGAACCATACATAATTATACATTTGCTGTAGCGTCCACACTAGGCTAGGCCTGTATCGTGGATGCCAAAATTTCCATATTAGAGAAACAATTTCACTGGTCATTACATTTATAAGTAACATCATCTGTTAAATTAGAATTAGGGAGATAGACATGCATGCAGAACTAGCTTTAGATGTAACTATCACGTTAGAATTATACAAGTAAACAAAAATATCACTTATTGTAAGCCAATGTGGCCGATAACATCGCATCATAAATTGTTATGGTTAGGGAGATGTAGTGATAAGAAACGCCATAACAAAACATTAAAAAAAAACGTTTTTTATTCCCACAACGCTATTATTTACTCATTTCTTTTTAATGAGGCGTTCTATTTGCCTTTATTGCATAGGATTTTTATACTAGTACCTACCAGGAAAGTAGAAGCTACTAAGAGATACGAAGAAATGTTTGAAATCATCCATAGCACTCAAGTGCTTTACTTAGAAAGTACCAAGAAAGTTGAAGCTAAATGCCTTAATTATACTCCTAAGTACCAGGACAGTAGAAGCTATTAAGAGATGCGAAGAGTTACGCGAACGTTCGCGTTTACGTCACAAATTGTATCAAGAATAGTGATCGGATAGTCTTTATAAACACTTCTTACCTATATGTAAATAATATTATTATGCGTTGCAATGTTATGCCATAGTTGCAAAGAGACGCCATAATAATATTTTGGTCAATCTGGATTTTCAGGATCCTGTATATTCCAGGAAATGGCCCCGGCTCGCAGCATTGCATTGGAGTAAAGCTATTAAGTAAGCTGTAGTAGCTACAGTCGAGAAATTGATTGTTATAAATTGGAAATATAAATTGAAAAAAAAAGATCCTGGAAAGACTATCATATACTATAGAACAGAAACTTATTAACAAATCATATTATAAAATATCAGACTATTTAGATGATAATCATCCCTGGACATAATCAGATCTTTCGCATGCCAGGCTATTTCACAATTAATAATGAAATATAAAAACCTTTTTGTAACATAAAAACCTTTATGTAAATTCAAAGCCTGATTTCGAAAGAGCAACCCATCGAGTTTCTTGCTTGTTCTTCTCAGGGGAAAATTGCATTTTGAATAAGTGGTAGCTTAAAAAATGTAAAATTTGCTATGTAAAATTGACTATTTTAAGTGTATGTGTACCTACAAAATAAAGCATTTTTGACTTTGACTTTGACTTTGACTCATCTAAAGACACCAAAAAACTGTGTTAAAAGCTAAATATCAGAAATGGCTTAACCGATTTTAATCAACATGACTAAAACCTGTGCCCTCGTTTAGTCTTCCTCATCTTCAGTTAACATCAGGTGTGATTGAGGTTCAAGTACGAACTCGTTGTGCATAAAAAAAATGTCTTTAATTTAGAAAGCCGCATTCAAATCGGGTCACACATCTACATCTACTCACAAATACACACACCGTTTACTAGTGGTTTTTCGTTCCCTTAGCCGTAGGGCTAGTAAATATTATCTTGTCTTACATCCCCTTCACAATACTTTTTAACCATTTTACATTATTACAACGTTGCTCTAATAAATATTATTGGCCATAATTATATCTGTATTATGTATACATATTATAACAAAATGAGCATAATTTCCATAGATGCACTATATATTAGGTTTTCACCTACGAAATTGGAGTTTTTTTCTTCGTTAATCATATGTCTTTGTACTATCGTTATACCCAAAGGTTGCCTGGAAGAGATCGCTTTTAGTGATAAGGTCGCCAAATTGTACATTCTATTCTTACCACTTTTCTGAAACTGTATTTTCTTTTCTGTTGTGCAATAAAGTGTATTTGTATTGTATTGTACCAATTCCTGCGATTTTCAAAGCTATATCCAAATTTGTTTTTTATTTGGAAAATGGCATATTATTTCAAAGTTGGAAATGAAATATTTTTTAATTTCTGGGCTAAATCACATAATAAAAAAAAATTGAATAGAGCTCTTTTCATGTGCTTCCCATAATCATTTCTTAGATTCGCTGAAACTTTTATAAAGCGGTTACTTTTAAAAATTAACGCTGCCTATACTTAACTTAATGTTATCCGATAATGCACACGAAGTTTAGCTAAATTTGGATTTGCCGTTCCCAAAAAAAAAAATCAAAAATGTTTGTATGGAGAAAACAGTCTTAATGAAATTCTTCATACAAAACGCCAATTTCATAGGCAAGGACCTAATACTTAATTAAGATTAAATAAATTGTTTTAGTAATAAGATTCATTATCTTTTTGTGCTAACTATGGAGGAGCGGAGTCTCGTAATACATGCATTACTATGCTTAAAAGGAGACTCCTGCCACAATATGGTATAAGCAATCTTATAAAGAAATAAATGAATTATGCAATTATGAATCCTATCTGCCTCTTCCAGTCATATCTCTCTTTCGTAGGTCTGCTGGAAGAAATTTCATTGTAGAAATAAGCAGAACCTGTTGTGTCGTCTCTATTATGTTGTATCTGTATGTTTTTTTTCTTGTGTGCAATAAATGATAAATAAATAAATAAAATAAATGAATTATTATTACTGAGATCCATACGGACAAAAACAGCAGACGCCGACAAATAAATCACACCTTTCGTTTTTCGTCGGAGATTAAAAATGGTGGCAAAGATTATTTTGGTATACAGACCGGAACTGTTCGTCCGTCGTGTAGTCGTGCTTGCTAATCTCGGAAACAATTAGCATGTCTGGAGCTTAGACTCGAGTTTTAACTGGCGTCTGAAAAATGGAGGGGAGTGGTCTATTCGTAGCGTATCTATTTATCTGTAGGGATAAAAGCAAGTTTCTTTTTAAAAACCTTTGAAGTATCACAAAATGCCAACTACACACTACGTTTTTAGGGTTCCGTAGTCCACAAGGAAAATAAAGCTGTAATTTGATAAAGGTATACATATTAATCACGCCGACAGTCTTAAAAATATTTTTTTAAGGTTCCTCCCCTACACGTAAAGTGGGGATGGATTTTCTTTTATTTTTGTACCCCATTGTGTGGAGTGTGGTTGGATAGGTCGTTCAAAAATTTCTTAAACAGGTTTCCGGTTTAGGGAGCCGTTAAAGAAATATTAAGCTTTAAAATGCTAATTTTTGTTAGAGTCGAGAGTCCCCCCCCCCTTCCCTAACAGGTAAACGATTGGTTTATTTTTATTTATTTATAATTTATTGCACACGAGTACACATAAAAGTCAAATACGTACTAGATACAGGATGTACAAAAGGCATTGAGGCCATTTTTGTAACATAAAAACCCGTTTCTACAAGAGCAACCCCTCGAGTTTCATGCTTGTTCTTCTCAGGGGAAAGTTGTATTTTGAAGAACAAGCAATAGCTTAAAAAATGTACAATTGACTACTTCAAGTGTACCCTGTATGCCTACAATCTTAAACATTTTTGATTTTGACTAAATAATTACTTTAAATTGGCGTTTTGTATGAAGAATTTCATTAAGACTGTTTTCTCCATACAAACATTTTTGAAATTTTTTTGGGAACGGCAAATCCAAATTTAGGTAAACTTTGTGTGTATTATCGGATAACATTAAGTTAAATATAGGCGATGTTTATTTTTAAAAGTAACCGCTTTATAAAAGTTTCTGCAAATCTAAAAAATAATATGGGAAACTCATGAAAAGAGCTGTGTTCAAGTTTTTTTTATTATGTGATTTAGCTCAGACATAAAAAAATATTTCATGTGAAACCTTGAAAATATATTCTGTTTTCCAAATAAAAACAAATTTGGAAATAGCTATAGAATCGTAGGAGTTGGTACTTTATGATTAACGAAGAAAAAAATCTCCAATTTCATAGGTAAAGAGCTAATATAATGTATCCCATATTGAAATAGCGCTTAGTAAAACCGACGAATTCCTCTGTAAACAAAATTCTAATTGCCTTCTCATATGCTAAATCAGACTGCGAAGATATCTTTGCCTCCTCATCTCTATTGACTCACTACGCGATAGCACAGTATGATGATATTTACATAGCCTAGTTGTTTTCAACGCCGTACTCATGACGCCAATCTAAATTCACCCTTTATTTAACGAGATGCGTGTGTAAATACTCCGGCGAGATAAACAGTTTGTTGTACAATCTAACAATTAAAAGGGGTGGGAATTTATTTGGGGAAACCCAGTGGCGTAATATTTACCCGACTGCCCAAGAAAGGTGGGTAATGATTTTCGAGTGTATGACGTATGTCCGTTCCTTTGGTGCATTCTGTAGCCCAAACGGTTGACCGATTTCGAAGTCCATGGTGTCGTTACACAGGGAAGCCTGAGCCCATCGCCTTAAACCTGCAAATCTGTAGATGTTTTTGGGTGGAAAGTCCCTTAGTCGCATTTTACGACACCCACGGAAAGAGACAGGCTGGATCTATTCTTTTTACATGCCGAAACCAGTCATCATCATCAGCCCGTAAACATCCCAATGCAGGGATATATGCCTTCGCTCGTATAAGGGAGTATGGGCCATAGCACACCAAGCTAGCCCAATGCGGGTTGGGGACTTCACATGCCTCAGAATTTTTATTTCTCAGACATGCAGGTTTCCTCACGATGTTTTCCTTCACCGTTTAAAAGCAGTCGGGTAAATGCACACAAGTAAATAAATTAAATTTAAAAAGGCACACGGCCTGCTTGGGAATCGAAGCCGGACCTCCCAAATTGGGAGACCTCGTCTTAACCGCTGAGCCACCGACACTCCGAAACCAGTACTTGATGTTAATTTCAACTTGATACGTCCACGCGTTTCTGAGACAACGGATAAAGGTGTCGATTCAGATGTACACCAACTAAACTAAAACCAGTTTTAAAGTAGTACTGTCTCTTTCTCCCTGGAACAGTACGATGCGACGGCACCACTCTAAAACTGGTTTTAGTTTAGTCTAGTTTAGTTGGTGTACATCCGAATCGACACCATTGACAACCAACGAAGTCATACTATAAGTGTGCCCGCCCACGACCGACTTTTTGTAGGAACGATAATCGGGCCGATTCTTTCCTCAATACTTTTATCACCGATATTTTGAACGATTTTTTGTAGGACGTGGGCGTTGAAACATTGCAATCAGCACGTTCCATTTTTCTCCTACAAAAAATCGGTCACCGATTGCCGGCAGTGGGCCTAAAGCTTCTTTTTTTCCTTTAGAGAGATGGAACGCTAAAAATGTAGGGAAATATATTCAGGTTATCGCAACGGTAATGACACGCTTGTTAGAACACTGAAGACTACATCAGACTACATGCATTCGTCTGCGTTAATGTGGCGATGGGAGCAAACGAACGAGTTGCAATAGATAGATAGATAAGCATTTATTTGCATCCATGTACACACACATAACAAATTTTACATATGAAAAATACAACTAAAACAATAAAACACAAGTACAGAAACAACAAATATTATATGTGTGCCGCAGTATACAAAAAGGCTACAGCTCAGTGTATGGATTTGTCCAAGGCGGGCAAAACACTGGTATTCTGCTGAAACCTGAGGGTTGGTCGTGGGACAAATGGAATTTTGAAAAGTGTTTGGTGTTATCAAATTAAAACTAACGTTGTTGGTAAATGAATATTGTGTGAGATTATTCCCGTAACATATTGGATTCAATTAATAAAATATACCTAATTAAGTTATTGAACAAAATTTATTATTATTATAGAATAAATTGGTAATTAATGAAAAATTAAGATATTATTGCAATTTTCGATTTCATATTCTATACACCTATACAATACCTACACGATCTATCATCATCATCTACAGGTGCCACGGAAGATCAGCGCTGCAAGAGCGACCGCTACTGTGGCTTATGCTGAGTGGTAACCTTTTTTGATAACCAATGTTCTTATGTTTAGTTACCACCATTTGTACCAATTAATGTTATCAAAATAAATTTCTTTCTTTCTTTCTTTCTTTCTTTCTTTCTTTCATCATCGTTCTACTGCGGAATATCTTCATCAACAGCCTACTTGTGTGCACGTCTCATATTCACGTCCATGACAACAACAACAACTCGCAATTTTTTTAATACACAACATGTTAGCCCTTGGCCTCAATCACACCTGATGTTAAGTGAAGATGAGGCCGAAGGTGGCAGCGTACTGACCCGGAAACCAAAATATTTGGGAAACTGGCTATCGTATCCCTCTCAACCGGAACACAACAATGCTATTAGCATTGCTGTTTGGCGGAAGATTTAGATAAGATGGTGGTAGCTAACCAGGCGGACATTTAAAATGCCCTACCACCAACCAAACCGAGCACTAAACATGTACCCGGCGGGGGATCGAACCCGCGACCTCAGATTCGTAAACCTTATGTTGTTTACATTGAGCCACGGAGGCGGTTACCTATAGGATAATGAAGTAAAACTCATTAGTTCAATAGTAAATATGTGCCTGTCAATAAAACCTTTCACAGATGTCCAGCGGTGTGACATTTTTTTTTTTTTTTCGTTTCATTCTCTCCTCTAGGAGAAGGCAAAGGGATCTAGCCCATAACAGCCATGTCTTATTTCTCTTATTTCTTCAGTTTGTAAGTCAGTCTCAGTCAAAACAAGTAATTCGTCGTATACTTGGCGTATACAGAGTCTAGTCACGGTCAAGTCATTCTTCAGTAAAGTGGCAGAATGCTTTACAAAAGATTTTGGCGGCTTCTTGTGGGAACCCGAAAGCTCCGTTACGCACTTTAATTTACACTTCCCTTCACTTGTACACCATCACTAACGTTTGCTGCACAATATTCTGCCATTATTAAGCTTCAAAAGTTAGAATGCACAAATTATAAGAATTATAAAGAAAAATGCTACTTCACTCGCCGAGTTCCCGCCAAAAAGCCGTGACATTTATAATGAAAAAACAAGTGCTATATTTATTTATTTTTCGTTTTATTTTCTCCTCTCGGAGAAGGCAAAGGGATCTAAGCGCATACAGCCATGTCTTATTTCTCTTATTTCTTGTCGGTCTAAGTCAAAACAAGTAATTCGTCGTATACTTGGTGTACACAAAGTCTAGTCACGGTCAAGTCATTCTTCAGTAAAGTGGCAGAATGCTTCACAAAAGATTTTGGCGGCTTCTAGTGGTCACCCGAAAGCTCCGTTACGCACTTTAATTTGCACTTCCCTTCACTTGTACACCATCACTAACTTTTGCTGCACAATATCCTGCCATTATTAAGCTTAAAAAGTCAGAAAGCACAAATTATAAGAATTATAAAGAAAATTTAAACTTCATTCGCCGAGATCCCGCCAAAAAGCCAGTGCTATATTATTTTGACAATCAGTCTTTTGTCAATTTTCGTGTGACAGTGTTTACTTCTAATCTATTCTTTTATTACTATTTATTAAATCTGTGCGGATATCCCACTGCTGCACAAAACTGCTGTGTAAAACTGTACATAGGATACTACCCGTTGGTCTAGAGTCAGGAAATTTGACGAAAAGCAAGGATTCACAGCAGAATTTAAGGGAAATAATTCCAACTAATATTATAAATGCGAAAGTTTGTGTGTGTGTATGTCTGTATGTAGGTATGTTTGTTAGAAAGAAAGAAAGAAAGTATTTATTTGGATTTCTGTTATAAAGATGAAGATGTTATAAAGAGGTTGGAGGTCTGTTACCTCTTCACGCCTATACCGCTGGACGGATTTAGATGAAATTTGGTTGGTAGACAGATTAGGACCTAGATATACATAATAGGCAAATTATTTTGCTGAACCGATTTTGATAAAATCTTCCACATATATACAGGGTGTAACGGTTAAGTGTAGTCATATTTTAAGGGCTTGTTCTACCCATCAATACGAACAACTTTTACTATGGGGGCAACTTCGAAATCGCGAAAAAAAAATCAGCTGTTTCATACATTGCATCGGGAGGTTATTGAAATTTTCTATGGAACAGCTCATTTTTTTTTCGCGATTTCGAAGTTGCCCCCATAGTAAAAGTTGTTCGTATTGATGGGTAGAACAAGCCCTTAAAATATGACTACACTTAACCATTACACGGTGTATATCGCGATTACATGCTGACATATCCATACTCGAATCCCGTAATGGACGAACTAACTACATTTAGTGACTCCCTAAACTCCCGACTCCCGGTACTCGCACTTGCCCGGTTTTTCTTTCATGCATGGTCTCGTTTGAGAGTTGTGGTTACTATATTTTGCCAGTGTTTTTTTTTGTTCTATAATTACTGTTTTTATAACCCTTGAAAAAACATTTCATTACTTGATAAATTTACGTACCGCCTGCGGCTTCGCCCACGTTGTATTACTTTATCACAGTATTTTCAGAATAATTAAGAAGAAATCTATGTTTGTTTATTTTCTTGGTTTATTTATTGGTGTTTATGGACGACCTGTTTGTTGTAATGCCATTTTCCTTTTTATAAATAAATACTTATTATAAATGAAAACATCCATAACTCGGGTACACATGTCTATATTCATCACACAAACATATGCCCTTAGCGGGATTCGAACCCGCAACCTTTTGGTATAGTGGCCAGAGTTGCTACCACTACACCAAACAGGTCGTCGAATATCAACCATCTGGTATCCACAACACAACTTACTGTGGAACTAGATGTATATGTAAGGATATGTATTATTATTTATTATTATTATTATTCTTACTGTAGTACCACTTACAAACATTATTATTAAGAACTTATGTACGGCAGACGCATGAAAGTAGAATCAACGCAGTAGAAATGCGTTCTATGCGCTGTATGTGTGGAGTGACTTTGAATGATAGATTAAAGAATTGTGAAATTAGAGAACGGTGTTTTTTTATGCACAACGTTTTTATGTACGTACGGGCATTTTAAATGGCTAGCTACCACCATCTTATCTAAATCTGCTGCCAAGCATCAATGTTAATAGCATTGTTGTGTTCCGGTTGTCAGAGATAAGATAGCCAGTCCCCCAAATGTGTTGGGGTTTCCGGGTCAGTACGCTTCCACCTTCAATCATCACCGATGAGCTGATGATTTGATGAGAATGTAGCAAAAGTAGGATGTCAGGATCTCTGCAAGTGGAAATCAATAGTCTGTGCATATAATAACCGACTTCAAAAAGGAGGAGGTTCTGTATTCGGGGCGTATTTTTTGTATTAAAGGCGCATAGAATGAATAAGTAACATAAGAATGTGGTTTCGGCAAAATAAAACCAACCAATCTCTTCCCGCGAACGTTATTAAAGCGATTAAGACTTTCCACCAAAAGACTATTTATGTTTCAACTAGATTTACATATACATCTAGTTCCACAGTAAGTTGTGTTGTGGATACCAGATGGTTGATATACTACATAAATACATTTTTTTCTTTGTAAATAAATACTTATTACAAATAAAAACAACAACAAATGAACTCGGGTACACATGTCCGTATTCATCACAAAAAACATATGCCCCTAGCGGGATTCGAACCCGCAACCGTTTGGTATAGTGGTCAGAGTTGCTAACCACTACACCAAACAGGTCGTCAAAGTAATAACAATTATACAATTTGATTTTATACATTTTACAAACAAAAAACTTACCCCAAGTCCGCGGTTGGAGGAATTGTACACTTAAAGACCAACTATAATTGACTATGAAGCCATACTTATTATTAGATAAAGTTTCTTCAAAGATGAAGGAGGAAGCAAGTTTTATGACAAAAGTTTAAAAGTTCCATGAAAAAAGTTTCGATTCTCCCTTCGCGATACAAAGAGTGTAATGTTCTACTATGAAAGTGGAAAGCCGGCCGGTTTCTTGCTGGAACAGCTTTACAAGTATTTCTCAAAGAATACAACACCGCTTGGCATTTGGATATTATAATAAATAAATATATACAGACAGCGCCATCTAGTTCCACACTAAGCAACAAGGCTTGTGTTGTGGATACCAGATGGTTGATACACTACACAAATACATTTTTTTTGTATATAAATACATATATAAATGAAAAACATCCATAACTCGGGTACACATGTCCGTATTCATCATACAAACATATTATGCCCCTAGCGGGATTCGATTCCCGCGACCTTTTGGTATATCAGCAGAGTTTGTAACCACTACACCAAACAGGTCGTCATATTATTTCTAATTATTATTATTGAGAGCCCATAGTGTATTTATATTATTACTGTATTCTTTAATTTCTGTTAGAAAATTCTATCTAAATTAGTTAATTTTACTTTATAAATTAATTAGTTAAGAATTACTTTATAAAGAGCGATGAGAATCAAACCAATCATCTTTTCCAAAAATTGGAATACACCACCATCGAAATTTGACAACTGACGACTTAGATAAATAATTAAGAATAGCTATAAATTCTGGTAACTAATTTGTACTACTTAAGTAACCGTACAGTGCATTGGTAATTTTACTGTAATGCTGTATGTGAAAGACTGAATAAATAAATAAATAAACTGTTCCTTCACAATTTATTTACGAGAATATTATGTACGTACGGAAAAATATTTGTGCATTCCCGATAGATAGAATAACTTAAATTTGAGATGTACGTTGTAACGTGACGGTATTGCGTCTCGTTGGTGATTTTAGTTAGTAATCTTTTTTTTCATTTTTTTTTTTTTTTTAGAACTATTGAAAATATAATGACGTTGTTTTGTTCGGCCGTCTGAGTTCGAAATAGGAATTTGAATTTAAATATAGAGAAACGAAAAGGAAAAAGAACAAAAAGATTACTAACTAAAATCACTAACGAGACGCAATACCGTCACGTTACAACGTAAGGACAAATTGGCCATCCATATGTTAAATATGGAAAACTGTATACGCTTTTATAAACTTTAAACCTAAGAATATCATTAGTCCAAATGAGAAAGTATTTAATGAACATGTCAAAATAACATTAACAAAAAAAGGTTATTACAAAATTTGTGACTACCTGAATGACAAATTTATATACTTTAAATTGGTATCAAAGTCAAAGTCAAAATTGCTTTATTTTGTATAGGTACACAGAGTACACTTAAAATAGTCAATTTTACATAGTAAATTTTTTTTTTTAAGCTACTGCTTGTTCAATTTGCAATTTTCCCCTGAGAAGAACAAGCAAGAAACTCGAAGGGTTGCTCTTTTAAAATCAGGTTTTGATTTTACATCAACGTTTTTATATTACAAACAGGTTTTTATATTTCATTATTAATTGTGAAATAGCCTGGCATGCGAAGGATCTGATTATGTCCAGGGATGATTATCATCTAAATAGTCTGATATTTTATAATATGCTTCGCTCATCTCCCAAAAATTATAAAATTGTATGAGTTGTATATTTTTATTTAAAAAAAAATATTAATGAGTTCGGGTTTCTTTCGCCGCTCCTTTTCCCACAGATGATTTCCCTTTCTGAAGCGGTAGTAACAATAACATACTGACTGACAGCGAAATGTCCTATTTTTAACCGACTTCAAAAAGGAGGAGGTTCTCAATTCGGCCATTTGTATTTTTTTAATGTATGCACACCGAGAACTTTGGGATGCTTGATTTTTTTTGTAAACGAAAGGAGATACCGTACCTACCGTATTTTTTTTTACATTTGAATTGACATTTAAAATCCGACATGGCGCCCGCAAAATACAGAATATGCTGTTGGGTTTAATGGTTTTTAAATACTTATTTAATTTCTTTGTTATAAAGCTCTCGAAGCTACTGAACCCCACACCAATATTATCACACTTGGTTATTGTCAGTATACTTGGCCGTGCATAGTTCATGAAATTCAATCCATGCGCGGAGCGGGCGTTCGACAATGTGACGTTTGCAAACATTACCATTTGACTATCGGTGGTGTAAGGTACAAGCTGAGCGGGGAGCGAATTTACTAAACATTTTTGTCCACTCCTGAGCAAAAGCCTCCCCTTTCTTACACAAAAAGAGTAGAACCAACCCATCTCTTCCCGTGGATATGCGTGATGCTAAAATTCACACAGTGGAATGCAGTTATTTTTTTGACAATCTCAAAAAACTGTGCTAAAACAGTGCCAATTAGTGCCCAAAGGAAATAAATGTGACACTGTAGTTTAAGATATAATTGGTATTTTTACGGAAAGTACAGATTTATTTCATGTTTTTCTTAAGAAACGGGTAATTCAATAAATTGTAATGAGAATTGGAAGCTCTATGGCAGGTTTCTAAGCCCGTTCAAATAAAAAACAGGAGTTTGAATTCTATGCCTATACTCCCACCCAAAGAGAAAAAAATTATTTTCGCAAATACAAACTAAATATCATAGCTAACATAACATGGCGCACATTATTCGATGCGGAATTTAATAGAGAACAAGTTCAAATACAGTCCAAAGGAATTGGAACTCTGTAACCATTACAATTGAGAGTTGAAAGTCGGGTGTCCGTGGGCACCGATCGGTGTCCGCGAGTGTTGTCGGTATAAAAATTTTTTTGGCACCGAACGGTGCCCGCGTCCGTCTAAAGGTTAAGAGTTATTCGATATTTTAAGTGAGCAATGTGGATGCAAGGATCAGTCTGTTACGGATCAAGACGGCTATACTGCGTATGGGCACAAAATACGATAGAAATAAATAAATAATAATAAATACATCTTGTTTAAGATTAGTATTTTTATAACTTACGATATATAGATCGAAATAGAGATAGATAGACAGTTTCAGATTAATATTGACGACCTGTTTGGTGGTGGTGTAGTGGTTAGAAATTCTACTGCTATACCAAACGGTCGCGGGTTCGAATCCCGCTAGGGGCATATGTTTGTATGTGTTCCCGAGTTATGGATGTTTTTCATTTATATGTGTATTTACAAAAAAAAAAGTATTTGTGTAGTTTATCAACCATCTGGTATCTATAATATAAGCCTAGTTGCTTAGTATGGAACTAAATGGCGCTGTGTGTATGTGCAAAGATATTTATTATTATTATAACTTTTTAATATTATATTAAATAATAATGTTGACATACACATGTTGACTTTCAATAAGTGATATTTTTGTATCCTACATTGAATAAAATATTTTTGGTTTTTTTTTTTTTTTTTAAATTATTTATGAAGTGTATTGTAGAATTTTTGTCCAATAAATTGATTGATTGATTGAACGTTTTTGATTTGATTTATTGTTTTCCTATGCATAGTCTTAACAACAGTCATTTTCATTGTACTAAAAACAACGTAGATAACTCACAAATCAATACCATTCAATGGCTCTATCACGGTTGCATGACTAGCCACCGTAATGTTGTCCTCTGGCGAATCACAATGGATATTATGTTGTGAATAAATTCTATGATTGACCTTGTTTAAACGAAATTTCTACAATCGATCAATTTATTTCTACTTCGCCTGCGTGTAATAACTTTATCGTGGATGTGTTTAATTAGTTTATCCCGCGGGAACTACTCACTTTATCGGGATAAACAATATCCTATGTTTTAATCCAGGGTACGTTCTACCTATATACCAAATTTCATCCAAATACAAATTTCGCCGTGATTAAACAACAAACAAACATCCAGACATTCGCATTTATAATATTAGTCAGATGTTGACGTTTCAGTGCGATTAGCGAAGTTAAGCAATGTATAGCGCGGTCACTCCTTGGATGAAGCCCATGCTTCGGGCGCTGTTAAATTTTTTTTATTTTTTTTTTAATCTTTATTTTATTTAGGGATTTTTGTCCTATGGGACATGTCAATCCCATTGTGCCCTTCGCTAGTTAACACAACACTGACAAGGAAAATAACACAAATATAGTAACAAAGATAGTGAAAGTCACTAGTCAGAAAGTTCAGTGACCAGTTGACATCCTATGTTTCCTATGTCCAACCGGTTTAATTTTAGTTTTCTGAATAATGTCTCCCTCTGTGTCTTGTTCCTGACACACTCCATCAGTAGATGTTGCACATCTTCCACCTTGCCACAACATTCACAATTTGGGGAATCAACTTTTTTCATCAAATGTGCAAATTTCCTCGATGGACAATGTCCGGAACGTAGGGCGCTGTTGAATAATGAGTTCCGCCCGGCTGTGTTCAATTGAACGCAGTCATGAAGGCAAGTCATTTCACTATTTTAAATATTGACCCTATACTCACAATGGGGCATGCAATATACAAATTGAATTATAGGTATATTGGCATCGTTTCACTTAGTCAAGAGGACATAAAAACTTTACATAAATCATGATCTAAGAATATTTAAAGTAACAGAAAATCAGGAACATTACTGTGTGTAATTATTACGTAATTGTCATTGTTGGAAGCCGATAATTAGCGGCCTCTAAATTACGCCATATAATTACATTTTTTTTTTGTATTCAGTATTAGACCTTTGAAGTTTCTCTCATTAAAAAATCATTAGAAACACACATTCCATAAGCAGTTCCTATACCGCGTATATTTTTGTGTATCACCTCGTACTATACAATAGTACTAGACAATAGACAATATCAATAGCTTTAAAAGGTATTTACAATTGTGGTTTCTGCAATACTCGTTCTATTCCATTAAAGAGTTCTTGGATCACAAGGACAATTGAATGCATGCTTGCATGCATTTCTTGATTTCATGATGTCAAAATTAGATATTGTCAAATATTTCCATGTCATTATAATGACTGAATTAGGAGGATCTTATTGTACCTAATGTAATGTACCCGATTCAAGAGCAAATAAATCATATTCTATTCTATTCTATTCTATTCTATTCTATTCTATTCTATTCTATTCTATTCTATTCTATTCTATTCTATTCTATTCTATTCCATTCCATTCCATTCCATTCCATTCCATTCCATTCTATTCCATTCTATTCTAGAGGTTGTTCCACAGCAACTCTACGATCTGAACATTGTTCGATCTGAAGTTGTGAACTCACCATCTGCACATGAACCGATGACGTTTCTGTAAGATGGATATATAAAAGGTTTGTATTTATGTTTATATAGGTAAGTATTTTTTTTTGATCAACAAATAAAAAATAAAGAAAAGTGTCGTCCATCACTTTTAGTCGCATAATATCAAAAGTGCATAACTATTTAAGTATTTAAAAACCGAAAAACCCGACAGGATATTTTGTATTTTGCGGGTGCCATGTTGGATTTTTTATCATAAGATGTATCCTTTGACACTCTGGGAGCCAACATAAAGCGAATGATACCTTGCAGTTCAAAATTGGTCGTTTAGGCAACATAGAAATCTTATATACATACATACACACGAAAAATATTATTCTCCTTTTTGGGCCTGTTGTGTAAAAATGACAAAGGGTCGCAAAATTATCAAAAAAAAACGAAAAGCGTGCAATGTCGAAGGAGCAATATATCAGAGACGAGCGAAATATCCGTGTTAAATTTCCAAAGTGTACAATGTCCAAGCAGCAACATGTCAAAGACAAAAGAGGGAATGTCTTGAGTGTGATATATCCAAAGCGTGAATCTAGCTGGCCTGGCTGGCTACCACCATCTTATCTAAATCTGTCGCCAAGCAGCAATGTTAATAGCATTGTTGTATTCCGATTGTTAGAGATAAGGTAGCCAGTCCCCTAAATGTGTTGAGATTTCCGGTTCAGTACGCTTCCACCTTCGATCTCATCTTCACTTAACATCAGGTGTGATTGAGGTCAAATACCAACCCGTTAAGCATAAAAAAAATTGTCCAGGGAACAAAATGTTCAAAACACAATAGAGTGAAATGTCCTAAGAGTAAAATGTCCAAAGCGCATAACGTCAAATATTTTTCAAAAGTAGGTAAAGTTCCAAATATCCATTTTCTTCAATTCTATCAATCGCGTTCCGGTTGTGTATTGGACCACAGAAACGTCATGAATATTGAAATGCAATGGACTAACCTTTCAATATTCCATCGCCGACGGAACAGAAAGCAAAATGTTGTCAAAACAGAAGGTTCAGAAAGATTAGAATGTGTATATTTTCCTGAATCATACATGATAGGTTGACGTCAACAGAAATACAATTATACTCGTAGAATTTTACAATCTTGCGATTTCAAAGTCTAGGACGAATAGACATTTACTAAGTTCCGTGTTCCTCTACATCGTCACTCCAGGTGACCCCCGGTTAACCGTTTCACCAGTTCGGCAGTACTCGGGAAGATGGCCAAACGATCTTCACTGGCCCGCTTCATCACAGCCTCCCAGCGCACGTTTAAAAACTTTGTAATACTTTAGAAATGGCTCTATTCAGACCCAGTCCTCATCTTCTCTTAACATCAATATACATATCCGTTATCCAGTATCAACATAGTACACGTTTTGATAGCTGGAATAGCTCCACTGTGATTCGACGTCATAGATAGCCTGTTCTATTGAAAAGCTAAAAGGAACGCCCACTACACTCGCACAAACTTGACCCACCCGATTTTTTTTTATGCACGACGGGTATGTACATGACCTCAATCACACGTGATGTTAAGTGAAGATGAGGTCGAAGGTGGAAGCGTACTGACCCGGAAACCCCAACACATTTGGGGGACTGGCTATCTTATCTCTGACAACCGGAACACAACAATGCTATTAACATTGCTGCTTGACGGCAGATTTAGATAAGATGATGGTAGCTAGCCAGGCGGACATTTAAAATGCCCTACCACCAACCAAACCGAGTACTTAAACATGTACCCCGTTGGGGATCGAACCCTTGACCCACCCGAAAAGCCGATACAGCATTAACCGATATACCAAGCCACTCGTCACAGAACTACCTAAGGCCGGGATAGAGCTGTGGTCAAAAAGGTTCCATAACAACACCTGTATACCCATTGCGGAAAAGCTACCACTAGGAAAAGATCTCTCCTGGCCCACTTGGAGTCCCTGAACAGACTTCGGTCTGGCGTTGACAGGTGCAGAAAATTCAGGATGATGTGAGGCTTTTCTAATGCTGACAACTACCACTCAATCTATAGCGCACTTGTTCTCGTGCCCCGCCTCCCTGGTTTCTTGCACAGAGCAGGATCTTTTTGAGGCAAACCAAAGCACCATCGACGTTGCTACTTTTTGGGCCAAACTACTTTAGGTTATTATAATTTTTACCATTGTCTCGAAAAGAAGAGGAAGTACAAGCTTTGCTTAATTTGGGACTTGATGATTAGTGCAAAGAGTGTCCGTGTGAAATTTAATTCATGCAATTGCTGTTTACTGCTGACTCCACTCCTAAATACGAAAAACTATCCACTAAGAACCCTAGATGAATTCGACCGAAAATTGTTCGAGCTCCATACTAAAGGTGGTTTCGGAATGGTTTACTTTGTATTCATCATCATCTGATTTAAGAGCTATGCTCTTGTCGGTGGAGATTTTTCCATATCTCTCTGCTCTCCGCTTTCCTCTTGACCTCCTGATACGACACGCCGTTCAACTTCTCTTTTAATTTGTTTTGGTAATCGAATATTTTTTGATCGAATTCAGCCATAGTTCCTAGTGGAAAGTGGTTCAGAGTGGTTACCACAAACTACACTGTCTCTGCGTAATACAATTCATAACGAAGACAAACGAAGACCTAAAGTTGGCAGGTTACATTGTACATATAACCCATAATCCACCATTAATACCGATCTTACAACACTTCTTTAAAACAGGTTTTAGGTTAGAGAAGTGTCATCAGAATCTACACCAATGAAACCGCACGATTAAGCGGAATCTTGTGTGTCATCGCTGTCCGCACCTCCACACGGGACCGCGATTCACCATAAAACTGCTGCTTCATGCAATAGAGCGTTTACCAAACCGTCGAACAGCGCAGATGGCGTTCACACATTGTGAAATTCTCTGTAACTTCTCAGGTACAAGTAGTCACTAGTTGGTAAACATTTATCGAAATTGGCTCTTATGAGTTGCCACTAACAGAATTAATTAGTGTTTCCACTTCATACGTCTCCAATCCACAGCGCAATTCTAGCGCCAAGATGTTTGTTCGCTAACAAGCTTCTCAAAGCAATCCTTAATTGTAATCACAGCGCTTCACTGCCCTGCATGCATTTATTTACTATTTAACTCCTGACGAAAGAATTAGCTCTGTGGAGTGTTTAAGTTTGAAGCCTAAGTTTGTCTACGGCTTTATAGAACTAAAATCATTATATTATTGTGTTTAATTAGACATAGTGGAAAACAGAGAGACGTGGTCATTACTCCACCGACAAGAACATAGCTCTTAAATTGAAGAAGACAGAGTCGATTATTGTATGATCACAGAAAAAGTAGAGACAAATATAACGTCACGGTGCTCCCAAGGCTCACTTCCACAGAGGTTCTCATTTTTTCATTTTCTTCTTGCACTTTTTTTTTCTTTTTATTCGATTTCGGCATCGACATTCGATTGTTTCCAGTATTTAAATAGTACCCACACTCTTTGCTTAAATTGTTCCGAAAAATGCCCAGTATTTTCAAAGTAATGGTAATAAACAGTCCGAAGTCAGTGAATATTCGCCAACGGATATCTTCATTCTTGATTCAATCACGTAGTGAAACGCCAAGCATCGCCCTCTCCATAGCTAGTTCCGTAGCTACTTAGCACTTGCATTAACTAATATTTAATCCAAGTGGCACATTTACATATAACCTTCACATTTAACACGCGAAATTTAATTAAACGTTCAATACTTATTAACCTAGTTGGATTATTTAGAGCACGAAATTCAACGGCGACCCAAAAGCTTGTAGCTTTTAATGTTATTAAAGAAAATATTAATTATTTGTACGGTGTGATAGTCACTTCCTTTTTTAATTAATTTAAAATGTAATGAGAATGGAAGTAGATGGACGCTGATAGGATTTAGAATATAAAAGGCTTGCCAACTCTTTCTGCCCTCGTTTTAACCTCTTGGTACGACACGATATTCACCTTTTCTTTCACTTGGCAAAGTAATTAACCAAAGGTCTTCCCCTTCCTCTCTTTCCTTCAATCTTTCCCTCAATTATGTTCTTCAAAAAAATATCGTGTCGTATCAAGTGACCTATCATCTTTCCTCTTCGGTTCTCAACTGTGGCTAACAGGCATCTCTTCTCCTTTACCAAAATGTTTACTTACTCCTATTTCAAGGGGAAAATTTACAAGACCATCATAAGACCTGTCACCATGTATGGATCTGAATATTGGGCAATGAAAGAAACGGATGAAAGTAGAATGTACGTGGCAGAGATGAGAATGCTAAGATGAATGTGTGGTTTGACTAGAATGGATAAAATCAGGAATGAGTATATCAGAGGAAGTCTGAAAGTGGCGCCAATATCAGAAAAGTTGAGGAGTAATAGGTTAGCATGGTTTGGGCACATTATGAGGAGGGATGAAAGGCACGTAACGAGACGAGTGCTAAGTATGAATGTTGAGGGATACAGAGGTAGAGGAAGACCGAAGATGTGAGTGGACTGCGTGAGGAATGATAGGTGTGTGAAAGGGGTGAGTATGGAAATGACGGCGAGGAGAGTGGAAGAGGAAGACATGTTGTGCCGACCTCACCAAGAGTGAGATAAGATCAGGAAAATAATGACTTACTCTTATTTGAATGGGAGTTCTGTATAACCTAGCAAGGCATCAGATTATTAGCGTCACCAAGACATGTTTCGCGGGACGCATTATTTAAGCCCTGAAACGGGACGTTCCGCAGTGCGAAAAGGGGCAGCACAGACGACGGAATTTTTGTACGCTGGTCAAATAAATCCAAATCGTACAGCTTTCCCGGCGATAGTAGAATGTATTACATCCCATGTAGTAATACACACGGAGAAAAAAAAGTGAGCCGATAAAAAAAGTCCGTCGTGTGCTACAAAAAGTCTGTTGTGTTTTCACAAAGACATCTAAGTAACTTGGTTGTTTTTGAAGAACTATTTATGCGACTTGTATATATCGGTGGCGCTATTTATGCACAGTTTTGGGATATTGGGATTTGGGATTTTTTATTTGGGATACCTAATTGTACTCTTATCAGTATTGTGTTTTGTAAAATGTATGTTCTCCTCTTGTACAATAAAGTGTATTTGTATTGTATTGTATTGTATTGTATAAATTATAATCGTAGGTAAAGCAGACTCTACGTATGAGAATGAGGATTCCAGCATAACATGACGCCAGAATGCTCACTTTAAATATTATTATTAAACAACATAGGGTTTACTAATCGGATGTCGCGAGTTCGATCCCCAGCGGGGTATTTGTTTAGTACTCAGTTTGGTTGGTGGTAGGGCATTTTAAATATCTAGCTAGCTACCACCATCTTATCTAAGTCCACCGCCAAATGTGTCCCGGTTGTCAGAGATAAGATAGCCAGTTCCCCAAATAAGATAGAGTTTCCGGGTCAGTAAGCTTCCACCTTCGGCCTCATCTTCACTTAACATCAGGTGTGATTGAGGTCAAGGGCTAATCCGTTGTGCATAAACAATAGAAGCAGATTAATGAATACTAAGTCTCATTTAGAAAACTTAATGTCTTGTTTGTCATGGACTTACTAATTATTTAAGACTAGCTTTCCACCAATATATTTACGAAAACTTAATGTACGTAAGAAAGAATCTGTATTTGTTTAGGAAAAATTGTGAAATACTCAATGTTAATACAAGATATAAAAATAAACTTGCTGTTCATAGCAGTCGCTTACACAAAGTCACTAAGTCATTCAAGGGACAATGTATACGCTTTTACAATAAGATGCCGGTAGACATTCAAAATTTGCCTTTAAATAAATTTAAAACAACCATTAAACGGAAACTATGTGCCAAAGGCTATTATAAAATTTCTGACTATCTGGATGATAAGAATGCGTGGACATGAACCGCTCGCCATTATCCAGTATATTTTATTCTTATTTTTGCTTTGTCGAATCATAAATTTTACAATTAGGTATCTCAAATTGTATTTGTATTGACTTATTTAAAAAGAGCAATCCTGGAGTTTCTTGCTCGTTCTTCTCTGGGGAGACTGCCTAGTGAATGAGCGATAACTGTATGTCATGACGATTTCAAATGTTATTCTTATAACTTACGAAATAAAAACATTTTTGATTTTTGATTTTTTTTTTTTTGACCGAACTACTCACTGTATAGGGATAAAAAATATCCTACGTATTAATCCAGGGTATATTCTACCTGTGTCCGAGAGAGTCCCTCCGTCCACGTATTCAAGAAGAGGCTAAAAGAGCACTATCATTCTATCATGATTTAAGATATATATTTATATAATTATGTACTTATATATGTGATATTTATTTATTTATATTATATAGTTTACTAATAATCACGTGTAATTTTATAATTAAGTGTATTTCTGTATTCTAGTAGTGTATGTATGTAAATAACATATTATATTATATACTTATATGTATAGTATATTTGTCCTTCCATAACTGCACCTTTTGTTCACCGTCCCGCACAATGCTCTAACCACCACTGAGGTTGGCTGGAAGAGATCTCTATTAGAGATAAGCTCACCTTTGTACAATATTTCCGACTGATTGTCAACATGTTTTTTATGTGCAATAAAGAATAAAGAACCAAATTTCATCCAAATCCGTTCATCCGTTTCGCCGTGATTAAGCAACAAACAAACAAACATCCAAACTTTCGCAATTTATAATATTAGTTAGAAGTTAGATTGCTTTAAAGAATTGCGCGAAGATTTATGTTTTACTTCTCCGCTATAATGGAAGGCCTTCATCATCAGCCCGTAAACATCCCACTGCAGGGATATAGGACTTCCCTCGTATAATGAGGGAGTATTCAACAGTGCCCCAAAGACTCCAGAGCCGTAATAACTTTTTAAAGTGCGTTGCTCCCGTACAAGGTGTGGCTTCGGATGGTCGCTGCAGCCTGTGGCGGCAAAAATACTCTCTTGCGTCGTTCCTCCCGCTCGAGGAGTCTCTTCCACCTGGACACGATTAGCCATGGCCAACATGGAAATCCTTAAATCGGCTTCGGACTCAGGTTGGCCGCAGCAAAGATAATATGTGTACGTTGGGCTTCTCCGAAGGCGGGAGTGATCGATGCGAGTGCGGACCAACAGACAATGAATTACGTATTGTCTTGCTCCGAGTGTCCTGACAGCTGCACCTTTAACGATCTCCTCAACGCCACAGAGAGTGCTGTTAGAGTGGCTAAGTTTTGGTCCAATAAAATTTGAAACTTGCCTCGACTCGAAAAGAAGAAGAATGAGGCAGTATCGGCAATAGTCCACCACGCTGGGTCAATAATTAAAATTACTGACGCATCAAAGCCGCAGTCCGAAGTTGCGACGACTCGTAATGTATTTGGCTGTTGAGTACCCAAGAAGAAAGTCATTGATTTAATGTGTACATTCCTCACATACATCAAAAATTCAATGAATGTTAACTTTATGTGTGTCACTTGTGTCCATTAGTATATAACAGATGTTTGTACGGTCTACCAGACGGCATTTTGGGTGGACTGCGGAATCCTACTATCTACCGGTTAAAATGTTAAGCTTTCAATGTACTTTAGTTGCTTGGTCAACATGTGATGGACTGCTCCTGAAAATCAGCGGCAGCTGGTTCCCAGCGATCATATGCTGAACTACATACTTTTAGTCACAATTCAATCTAATCTAATAAAGGGATCTTCAAGAGCAGGGTGAATAGGCATCTACTGAGATCGCGTGCTTCATCTTCGGCCACATCGTCACTTCCCATCAGGTGAGATTGTGGTCAAACTCGTATCCAGTTAACCATAAAAAAGAAAATACAAGAATTTTACATATTAGTTTTTACTGTTTTCTTGGCAAACAAAGATTTTTATTATAATTATTTATTATTATTATTAGATATAAATAAATTAGAAACTTACCACAATTTACGAAACCAGGAAGGTGACCTGAAAAGAAAATATCAATAAATTAAAAAATATTAATAAAGAATGCCGTAATAGGGTTGTGAATCACTGGGTGAAGAAGAGGAGGATCGTAATGAAGAATCGTGTCCTCTGAAAATATATTACTTCAAATAAGTTCTTTTGTTTCGTAAGATGGATGTCAAAGTAATTTTTGGTGGCGATTAGGACCAATTGGCACACTGCTTATGCCCAATAGTGAATATGTGGTGTATGATTAGTACTGAAGCACTACTCCCAGGCTGATGCTGTAGAGGATGGTCAGGAGTAGGCCACAGTATGTAAAAAACGACTGACGAAGATGAGCTGGCGGAAATCTTTGGAAATAGGAACTTATAATTAAAAGGTATCACATAAACAAATAACTCTAATATAATAATAAATATGAAATATTTAAAATAACTTTTATACTGAATAAACAGAATTTATGTTAGTTTTTAGTTTTCTTTAACAAAAATAAGAGAAAAATACACGTCCAATCTTTTCAAGGGCAAATCACGAACTGACTAAACACAAAGCTACACTGAAAGAATGAGAGAGAGAGAACAGGCAGAGTTCAAATTTTGAATTTAAAATATTATGACTTAACCGAAAAAGAAGCAAACAAGTAGAATACTGTAAACAGTATTCTACTTGTTTGCTTAAATATATATAGATATATATAGACTTGTTAAATATATATAGATTTCAACTGTGAATAGGTATATAGAATTATATATATATTATGTATTGTATAAGTATGCATTATATTTATGTATCTAATTATATAAGTAAGTATACATATCTATTGTAGTATAGTAGGTATATAATATGTAGACTCATAGTTTTAATGAAAATGTTTAGCTTTTTGTACGCCCAGTCGATGTGTTCTTTTATATTTACCAAGGTGACTGGAAGAGATCCCTTTATGGGATAAGTCCGCCTTTGTACTTAATTTTAAGTAACATTTACTTTATATATATTTATTCATATGAAGTAAAATAAAGCGTTTACAAACAAACACACAAAAGAGAATCAAGTAGTCGCATGGCGGCTCGTTACAGTATGATAGCAATGGGGACCTCCATCAGAAGTCTTTTAATTTTTAGATCTTAGAACTGGCGATGTTGTGCTGTGCTGTTATGCTCGTATTTATATCATTGAATTGATAAAAGTACCGATCACAAGAAGTAGTAATGTTTGTAAAAGTTGGGCATTTCTTTTTTTTTTGTTTCATTATTGTATAGTAGCAAATCCTGCTTTATAATATTTAATATTTATTGAAAGATGTTTGTTTGTGATGTGTGCGTAAATTAAAAAAAAACTGTTGTTACTGTAGTCAGGGGCAGGCTGAAAAACAGTGCTGTGTGGCTGCGCCGCCCAGCGTACGCTGAGTCTATTCCCCCCACGCAGGCACGCATATCTTTTTTATTATTTATTATCTTTTGTAAAATAGCTTCTTTTTTTTTGAAAACTAAGGGCCGTTTGACGGGGCTGTCTCAGGATTGAGATCGAGTCTCACTCTCAGTAATATATTATATATTTGATACTGTTTAAATTCAGATTAGACGGAAGAAATAGAATAATCTCAAGTATCATTCTATAAGTTTTTCTCAGTCTTGGGATAGTTTTATTAGTACGAGCCTTCTTTAATGTCTTGTTACACTTATATTTTTTTTTTTTTTTTTTTTTTTTTTTTTATATGAGAGGGCGGCAAACGAGCATGCGGGTCACCTGATGGAAAGCAATCACCGCCGCCCATGGACACCCGCAACACCAAAAGGGTCACAGATGCGTTGCCGGCCTTTGAGGAAGGTGTCCACCCCAGAATAAGTAGGGCAGCCTGAGCGATGAGGGATTCTCCAGCACAGCTTATATACAGCTTATATTTATTTTTATGTGTGTGTGGAAAATAAATGGTATTTTATAATTGTATTTCACATTCACATTAATTTATGTACATACTCATGTATTCTATTTAGGTTTTTGGTATGTAAAGCAATTTTATTGTTTGTTAGTAAATACGTATTCGTGAGTTTTATTAAAAGTCGGAATGCTTAATATGTAGCTCGTTTGCCCTGGAGGCATTCAATTAAACAAAACACTGATATTTATTTACTACCCCTTCAACGTTATTTGTTTAGGTTTAATGAAATATAGGCCCTGTGGGTCGCCTTTAGGTTTTTCGATTGGTTCGATTTCTGATCGTAGAGACACATGCAAGGTTGAGTCCGTGGATACTATGGCCCCATGACCTACATCTTTTGAAATCCTAATAACCATTTCTTATAGTGCTGTTTAACAGTTGCTTAGGACCGAGAGTGTCTTATAGTTGTGGTAAATTATTCCAGCACTTGGTGACCTAATAGCGAAAACTACCTTCAAATGCTCTAGTTTTATGGAATGGATTAGCCAATATAAAGCAGTCAGCTCTTCTAGAGTTACATGATTTAGGGTAGGCTGAATTTTGTCAAATAAGTGTTATAAGTAAGGTTCGCCTTATAGCTAGACGGACGTCTGTCTGTCTGTCCGAGTTAGCTCGGAGGCTCTTAGTACTAGGAAGCTGTAATTTGGCATGGTTATATTAAAGATGATAAAGTGGTTTACTTACTTTAATAAGCAATATAAAAATCATGTCAAAACAACATTAACAAAAAAAGGTTATTACAAAATTAGTGACTATCTGAATGACAAAAACGCTTGGTATACTTCGCCCAGCTCCTAAAAATTATAAAATTGTATTAGTTGTATACTTTTATACATAAATAAAATAAGAAAATGATTGGGTGGGTTTCTTGCGCCGCTTCTTTTCCCACAGATGATTTCCCTTTCCTAAGCTATGGTAGCTTAGACATACTGTCTGACCAAAAATGCTTAGCCCTATTTTAATTTCCAATAGATTTAAATTGACATTCAACAAATGATATCATGTATTTTACGTTGAAAATAAATGCTTGAAGTTTGAAGTAAAATCTTGAAAAATATTTTTCTTAGGGTACCTTCCACACGTAAAGTGAGGATATTTTATTTTAGTACCCCATTATGGTGGGATGTCATTGCATTAGGTCTTTCAAAAATATTATAGGTTATGTTGAACAGCTTTTCGATTTAAATTTCAAAGTGTTAATTTTTTTTTGAGTCGAGTGGCCCCTCCACGAAACGGTTGGTTCCGGATATGTGAAAAAATTCACTGCAGTATAATGAAGTTAAAATGAAAACTATTATAGGTAAGTAGGATTTTCAAGTTAATGAGTAATAGTCGAAAAATTATACAATTTACTTCTCGTTGAAAATTATTTATCAAAATCAAAGTCCGCATATTGTGAGGGCAAGTACGCAACCCTATACCACAGAGTAAACCTACACTGCGCATAGCCCGACCGACATGCACTTGCCTGGTTTTTAACAAACAAAATGATATTATTTGATCGTAATGCTGACGTCTAGAACTGGGACGGAAAATTATCAGGTTTACCTTTGTAGGTTTTGGGCTAGACCAATTTAAAAAAACCCCCACCAAACGGCCATTGCACCACATCTACAGTGAAGTTGCAAGTTCCTGTTACTAACTTCACTTCGTTCGACTGTCTCTCACCACATCAGTGTCGTCGGTGTCTGTCGGTGTCTGTCGGTGTCTGTCGGTGTCTGTCGGTGTCTGTCGGTGTATGTATGTCTCTTCTTGCCTCTCGAACTCCGCACATGGAAGTCGAATCTCAAGCTTGTGCAACCTAATCAAAATGGCGGGTGAATTGTAGTATAATGCCCCTATTTTTAAATATTTTTTAAAATCACTGATTTCGTTTTATTTACTAATCTTGTACCACACAGCCCTGAATGGTCTTTCATCATCTGATTTAAGAGCCATGCTCTTGTCGGTGGAGATTTTTCCATATCTCTCTGCTCTCCGCCTTCCTCTTGACCTCCTGATACGACACGACGTTCAACTTCTCTTTTATTTGCTGCATGTAGCTTATTCTCGGTCTTCCTCTTTTTCTTTTCCCTTCTATTCTTCCTTCTATTATAGTTTTGATGAAATCATCGTGTCGTATAAGGTGTCCCAGCATTTTCCCTCTTCTATTCTCAATTACTTGCAACAATTTCCTTTTTTCCTTTACTATATTTAAAACCTCTTCGTTCGAATGGTCTTTACATAACAAAAATTGATAGTATGGAATATTCTATTGTCTTGCGTTTGAGATACTTTTAATGTCCATTTACATGAAAGAAAATCTATTTTTGACGAAATAAAAGATATTAGTGACATTACAATTGAATTGTCCTGGATCTGTTGAAAAACTAAAAAGGGATCGAGAAGGCGGGAAACGTCGTGCCCAAGACCGTAAAACTACGTCCTTAGTTGAGCTTGACGTTTCGCATCAAAGGTTAACTTTACCTAAAACAAAACTAAAGGTCAAATAAGGGTCTCGTAAGAGTAGGGGCTCCCAAAGTGTGCGCCGTCTCGTGTGGGCCGTGAAGTTTGCAGGGGCACACCGAGGCGCTCCTCATTTCTGTAGTAAAAATTTCAATGTTATACACTTGTAATTTTTTTTTTATATTCCGGATACTTACACCGTCATCAATTTTTATAAACAACCATGACTCGGGAATAAATGTTCGTATTCATCACACAAACATTTACCCCTCGCGGATTCAAACCCAGGGCAGGCAGGGCCCTACTACATACACCAATTACACGCATACACCAATACATTCACACACACACTTATATTTCTCTCGTTTATTCTGTTCTTTTCTGAATTCTGTTACAGTTTCCACTTTTATAATATTATATTTGTTTTTTTTTAATCGTTCGGCAGATCGTTGAACATACGAAAATGGGGGGTAGGTGGGGTCGACTCCTACCTATTCAGGCAATAAAAAAAATCCTAGTCATAAAATTTTTTTTATAGAATTTTTTTATTTTTTTTTTAGAAATTCTATTTTTATTCCCTTAAAACCCTGTAACTTTTTGTTTTTTATAGCTAGGTCCATTTTTTTTCTTTATTAGAATCTTAGGGGATTGTAGGATCTAATGAAATTGATATTTTTGTTACTAGAAACAAAGTTGTGGTTCTTCAAACATAAAAAAGGTAAAAAAAAAATTTAAAGCTCAACTTTGCGTTGCATTAAAAAAGAGTAAAGGTGATGTAAGGCTTCAGATTTTTTTTAAATATCTCTACAATGTAGGCTTTCTAACGGTATGTAATTTGTTTCGATATCTTGTTCGGTTTTTAAATATTAATATGTAGGTGACGACCCCACCTACCCCCCATTTTCGTATGTTCAACGATCTGCCGAACACCCTGTATAATAACATTATTGTTACTACCTACGATATCTAGAGAGAGATTTAGCAATCGTATAAACAGGTTTATTTTCCTAGTTCAGATGTCAGTCTCTCACAAGTGAAATAGTATATTTGTACCAGAATATTGTAATGATTTCGTTACATTTTTTGTAGTGTATACATAAAATAGACAACAAAACGTTTTGTCACGGTCCAACCTCGTCTTTCCCTATTTGAATCTGTTTCCCTTTTAAAGGACAACCAACATGTTTATCTAGTTAATTTGGGTGAAATTCCAACACGTTCTGTTCTCCCGTCCCAACGGTAGCCGCAAACAAGTCCCATTTGCGGTTCTTTCATGTCTTCGGAGCAAACAGAGGGAAATTAGAATATTTATGGGTGTAGTTCAATTTGTATATGAGAAATCTGTTTATTAGCCCCCGATAAAAAAATATGAGTGTAATGTTTTTAACGGAGTTGTGTGTCCAGGGGTTCTATTACATAAATACAGCGTTATCGTCATCGGTATTGTGATTGGTTGGCTCATCGTTGGCTCAGCAATTTGGGGGTGTCTCATTGGTCAACGTAATCGATGACGATACCGATTAAGTTACATAATCCAAGGTTTGTCCGGATTATCCTTAAGCCTTAGACGTCCCCACTGTTGGGACTAAAACAAATTTCAACCTAGTTTGAACTCATTACCGACGACCGACAACGACGACGGACGACCGATTGGTGTAGTGGATAGTGACCCTATCAGCGAAACCAGCGGTTGCGGGTTCGAATCCTGCGATGGGTAAATGTTTGGTAATGAATACGAACATTTATTCCCGAGTCTTGGATGTTTATATAAATATTTATGTATGTTAATCCGTTATCTAGTATCCATGGCACAAGCTTTTCTTAGTTTGGGACTAGATGATTGGGTTAAGTGTCCGAAATATTTATTTATTATCTATGTATTTATTTATGTATTAATTTTCAAAAAAATGTATTTGTGTAGTTTATCAACCATCTGGTATCCATAGCTGCTTAGTGTGGAAATAGATGGCGCTGTGTGTATATGCAAAGACATTTATTGTTTATTTTTATAGACTTTAAACGTCATAATTTTCCTGCCCTTATCCCACTCTAGGTGGGGTCGCCACAACATGTCATCCTCTTCCACTCTCCTCTATCAGCCGTTATTTCCGTACTCACCCCTTTCACACACATATCATTCCTCACGCAGTCTACCCATACCTTCTTTGGTCTTCCTCTACCTCTGTATCCCTCCACATTCGTACTTAACACTCGTCTTGTTACGTGCCTTTCATCCCTCCTCATAATGTGCCCAAACCATGCTAACCTATTACTCCTCAGATTTTCTGTTATTGGCGCCACTTTTAGACTTCCTCCAAGACTTCAAACGTACTTACCAATAAATTAAATAATTCAACTTACTTTTAAATAAATTGCTGAACTCATTATGATGTGACTATTACTGTTAGGTAAATTGATGGATATCTAAGCTACTTATTAATTTCCTCATTCCTGATTCGACCTTATAGTGATACGCTGAGCATCGTCCTTTCCATAAGTCATTGCGTGACCCTGAGCTTTCTTTATGAGACTTGTAGTGAAAGATCACGTTTCAGTGGCGTAATTAACACACATTAATTAATAACTAGTCTGCGAAGGAGGAATGTTTGGTTGGAGGAATGAAATAAGTAAATAAATATCAATGATAAAAGGACAGATATGTAATTAATTCGGTAAATAAATGTCATCTGTGTGTTCCATCGGCGTCCGTGATTCCACCTTCGACGCCAGTCAAATTCAGCTTTGTAGTATTTTCTCGACTGCAACTTTTGATGGGATACAGAAAACTAATCCGTACGTTATAAATAATAAGATATAAAATAAAAAATATAGAGATAATAAGGCATCGGACCCCAATATAATTATATTCCTTTATGTCTTGAGATTCTAAGTTCTTGGGGCCCCCAAACTCTATCTTTTTATAATGAGCTGGCGACCAGACTTGGCGATGTCTCAGGCGACTCAAGAGCCGGCACTTATCTAGCTCAAATATTAAGCATTGCCATCCAGCGAGGTAATCCAGTTAGCATCTTGGGCATTCCCATATAGGCCGAACCTGTGTCACCTTCTAAACTAAGTCAGGATGTAGCAGAGGCACTTTAGATTAGTTGTTCATCTTAGGTTTATAAGTGCTCTTATATTGTAAAATTGGTAGAAGTATGGATATAGATACTTATTATGTGAGATTAGATAGGTAGTTATTATGTTTCATGTATATTCTTCAGTTAATTTTAAATAAATATAGATACCTATTAAAAGTTATCGTCGAACTTCCAACTTCCGTGCTTGCGCAGCTGGCTCGCTTTCAGTGCTTCGGTGCCCGGTTCCTGTTGTATTTAAATGAGCCAGCTCGATGGCCTACAGGGCTTGTTACAGACTGTCAGCTGGCCATTCGAATTCGCTACACACAATTCGGAATGTCAAATAATTTATTGGCTAATTAACAAATAGATACACGAGAAAGGTATCGATAATTTGTAAATATTAAAATAATTAAAAAAAAATAATTGTAAACCGACAACATTGATTGAACAAATGATTATATCTCCGGGTAGACCAAAAGATAGTGTTAAAAGATAAAGAGAATCTTAAACGTACATAAAAAAATACCCGAAGGACCATCATTACATCGAAATACACCAAAAAATTGCCATCATCAACACCATGTCAGCCCATAAACATCCCACTGCTGGGATATAGGTCTTCCCTCGTATAATTTTTTTTATGCACAACGGGTTAGCACTTGACCTCAATCACACCTGATGATAAGTGAAGATGAGGTCGAAGTTGGAACCGTACTGACCCGGAAACCCCAACACATTTGGGGGACTGGCTATCTTATCTCTGGCAACCGGAGTATGGGCCATTGCCCACCACGCTGGCCCAATGCGGTTTGGGGACTTTACATGCCTTAGAGTTTTTATTTCTCAGGCATGCAGGTTTCCTCACGATGTTTTCTTACCTAACATAAAATACCTTTTAGTATCGTACTCCATACTTGGCATTCGATACTTCTACTTATATGATACCAACTAGCTGCACTCGATTCTGTGGAACGACGTGCCATGAGACTCATAGGTGATAATTCGATGACTGCTAAATTGCAGAGCCTTGAACACCGTCGCAAATCGCAAAGTCGTCTGTCTCTCAGTTTTTTACAGGATGCATTTCGGGGAGTGTGCGTTGGAATTACATTATCTTAGTCCACCGTCACCTTTCCATCTTCGGACCACTAGGCGTGGGGAGGGATTCCACCCGTATATAGTTAATATACCGAACATTCGCACTAAGAAGTTTGATTCTTCATTCATCATCCGAACAGCCAAGGCATGGAACTCCCTTCCGGCATCAGTCTTTCCTGAATCCTACAACCTTGGGATTTTCAAGAGCAGAGTGAATAGGTATTTAGTAGGATCACGTGCTTCATCTTCGACCACATCGTCACTTTCCATCAGGTGAGATTATGGTCAAACGCGAATCCAGTCAATCATAAAAAAAATACTTTGTGGCCAGTAAATTCTGACTGATTCAGTCTAATTCTAGGCCGGTAGAGCTAATAAATACAGTCGATACTTTTCGGGTATCGATACTTCGGGTACGATACAAGATACCACAGAGTATATATTTTCATACAATAAACCATTCCCATTCAACCTGTCACAATAAACCTCTAAACGGGCTGAATTTCCCGCTTTTTTTCCTGTCATTATCATTGTTAGAGGGCCTTAATAAAGGGGGATTTCACGCGTCCAAACACACTGAGCCCCGAGATTAACGACTAAATCAGCAAATCCTGAAGTGACATGATCAAATACCCTTAACGGATCGTATTGACTTACTTTGCCTTTAACTATGTGGGTAAAACATACGACCATTGAAATAAACGATAGAATAAAGAAACTTAAAACACATAACAATACAATTTACATTATTAGAAATCACATTGGTAAGAACTATTAAACTTACATACATACATAACATCACGACCTTTATCCCAAAAGAGGTGGTCACAGATATCCCAAACAATAGTGTTTGGGTGTTCCAAACATTAAAAGTTTAATGATTGAAACAATGGAATATGCAGAAATGCACACAGGGTGAGCCTATCGCCGTTGAAATGTGCAAAATAGTCAGGTGTCCGTCCGTCCGTTGTGTTCCAGTTGTCAGAGATAAGATAGTCAGTCCTCCAAATGTGTTGGGGTTTCCGGGTCTGTACGCTTCCACCTTCGACCTCATCTTCACTTAACATTAAATGTTATTGAGGTCAAGTACCAACCCGTTATGCATAAAAAAAACTATAATTATTTTTAGGTGGAAAGTCCCTTAGTCGCCTTTTGTGACGCCCACGAGGAGAGACGGGTTGGTTCTATTCTATTTGAGTGTAACCACACAGCACAAGAACTATTAAAAACTAACAAAATAAGAACCAGGCTATGATTTGAATAAATAGGGCCGCAGTAGTGAATGGGTAACGACTCGGTATAATACTTCGACTTCGAATTCGAGAATCGACACAACACTTTTAACCGTGTTAAGAGTGTTTATTCCGTCCAGTGGCGCCCTCAATGGATTAATTAAGATTTCATTTTAAATACAGAATATTTAAAATGAAATCTTAATTAATCCATTGAGGGCGCCACTGGACAGAATAAACCCTCTTGATATGACTTAGTGGTACCTCCTGATATAACATACAAACATATGCCCCTAGCGGGATTCGAACCCGCAACGCTTTGGTATAGCAGTCAGAGTTCCTAACCACTACCAAACAGGTCGTACAAACACCAAACATAATATTCGCCTGGCTAGTACCATAATCGTACTTGAGCTGGTCTTCAGTCTAAATTTCAAAGTGTACTTGACCTGCTAACGACTATAGTGTTAACTGAATTTATATAGAAATAATTCTTAGCATAATTTAGACACCTTAAGTGTACATTAGTTACATTGGATGCTGGTAATGAGACAAAGGGACCTTGTCCTGTGTTTGAAGGTAACCTTTCTTTGCACGCCTGCGAATTAAGCTCAGATCTAGCGGGAAATACTGGAGAATTTCTAGGCTCTGGTTCAAACAGGCCTTTGTTTGTTGATATACAGGATGAAATTTCATTCAAGTAATTCCTGTTGAAATGAAATGAAATGAAAATCATTTATTCATGTAGGCAATACAATATGCACTTATGAACGTCATTTGTTTTTTAAACTACCACTAGCTCGGAACGCGACCACTACTGAGACGAGCTAGCCAGAAACTCGGAGGGTTTGTCTCTTTTCAATCAATCATTTACAATCAAGAAAGGTTACAACAATTTTTATATATCGTGGTAGAGGAGCCGTTTAATCCCATGGATTACTTTCATTAATGTAGTCTGAAATTTTGTAATATACCTTTTTACATAATTTTTGTTTTACAGGTGGCTCCACTTCTGATTACAAACAGTCGAATTTGATAAAAAAAATCGATTACCCATACAAATTAAACCATTCTGAAACCAGTGTTGGAAGTTCAACAACTTTCGGTTGAATTCGGCTATGGCTATGGTTCCAAGGGAAAGGTTCTTCGTAATCAGGAGTAAAGTCACCAACCGAAAATTATTGGACTTCCATATACTAAAGGTGGTTTCAGGTTTACTTTGTGTGGTCAACCACTAACCGATGAGCGTGTATGAAGCATTTGATGAGAGTGGAAGAAGTAAAAGTTAATATGTCAGGATCGTTGCAAGTGAAACCACTCCAACGGGAAACAGGCGTGAGCACTCAAATCGGACTACGCATTACTATGATACGTCGATCAAAGGCTGGACACACACACAACGCCGTCAAATACATTACGCACGCACGCACACACACAACACACACACACAACACACACACAACACAAACACACACACACTCACACGCACACATTCATGTGAATGGGGAACGCATTCATGGGTGTAGCTATGTGCTACAAACGACCACGTTGAACTTTCATAACATTTAATTAAACTCTCACAATTTCTCACTGAAGTATTCTTTTTTATTATTATTAAAGTTTCTTACTAAATTTACACTGTTTGTTTTATTTAGTAAAATAATATAACATAGCTATGGAAAAGTGAGGTCTTCTGATACAGGTATTGCTATACTTACAAGGGGACCTTCACTACTCATTTATTGAAACTGATATTTTACTGAAAATAAATAATTTTGTATTTTGATTTTTTTTTGAACCTGGATGCCGATGGAGGATGCTGAGCCTGTGTATGTAAGGCTGTTAATGATGACAATTCAAAATAAATTTTGTTGAAATGAACCAACATTAGAGAATTCATCAAGAATCGAGGCTAAAGGGCAGGCCAATTTATTTGAACGCCACCCAAATTGGGACCAATTCGTCTTTGTAAATTGTTTTCCTTTGTAAAATTCGATAGTAGCTACTGTGTCTGTTGTTGGTTTGGGAATTAGAACACTTAATTTGTCGAAAGGTTCTGTTGGGTTTGAGATTAGCGACAGACAATCACGGCTATTACTTTGTTTCAAACAAGGGTTAGTGAGTTATACAACTTTTTGGTTTCACAATTTCAACAATGCTATAATCTCTTATTATGTCCTAATATTAGGTCCTTACCTATGAAATTGGCGTTTTGTATGAATTAATTTCATTAAGACTGTTTTCTCCATACAAACATTTTTGATTTTTTTTTTTAGGAACGGCAAATCCAAATTTAGCTAAACTTTGTGTGTATTATCGGATAACATTAAGTTAAGTATAGGCAGTGTTAATTTTTAAAAGTAACCGCTTTATAAAAGTTTTCAGCGTATCTAAGAAATGATTATGGGAAGCACATGAAAAGAGCTCTGTTCAATTTTTTTTTTGTTATGTGATTTAGCCCAGAAATTAAAAAATATTTCATGTGAAACCTTGAAATAATATTGCATTTTCGAAATAAAAAGCAAATTTGGATATAGCTTTGAAAATCGCAGGAATAGGTACATATGATTAACGAAGAAAAAAAACTCCAATTTCAAAGGTAAAGACCCAATATTAAGCGAAAAATCTGTTGTTCCATACATTCTAGTTTTATTTTTATTTGAAGTGGCTTGACAAAACAAAATGAGTTCACTGAATTTGATAAGTATAACTAGAAGGCACTCGTTCAAAGACATTTAAATTGAGAACAATTTGGTTGTTCGCCGCAGCTAGTGGCTCTTAACTTAAATTAAAACAATGAAAATAGTAACCATGCAAGACAGAAGCGTTTTTCAGGGCCACGCTTTTTTTTATGATTGACTGGATACGCGTTTGACCAAAATCTCACCTGATGGAAAGTGACGATGTGGTGAAGATGAAGATGAACCACGCGATCCCAGTAAATGCATATTCACTCTGCTCTTGAAGATTCCAAGGTTGTAGGATTCAGGAAAGACTGACGCCGGAAGCGAGTTCCATTGATGTTCGAATGATGAATGAAGAATCGAACTTCTTAGTGCGAATGTTCAGTATATTAACAATATACGGGTGGAATCCCTCCCCACGCCTAGTGGTCCAAAGATGGAAGGGTGACGGTGGAATAAGATTATGTAATTCCAACGTACACTCCCCGAAATGCATCCTGTAAAAAACTGAGAGACAGACGACTTTGCGACGGTGTTCAAGGCTCTGCAATTTAGCAGTCATCGAATTATCACCTATGAGTCTCATGGCACGTCGTTCCACAGAATCGAGTGCAGCTAGTTGGTATCATATAAGTAGAAGTATTATTATCTATATACGGGTGGAATCCCTCCCCACGCCTAGTGGTCCGAAAAAGAAGGACGCTGCATTGAATATGCCAGGACCTAAAGACATTTAAAATGTAATAAATGTAGATGATAATTTTCAGAGCCTGTATATAAATGTCTTAGTTTCAAGGACGCTCACTTCTACTATCAGTGGCAATTAGCGCCAAATAGAAATGCTGAAATTTCAACCGGCAGAGCATGCAACAAAGGAAGGGAATCAATGATGCACCTTCTGGGTGACTGTGATGCCATGGCCCTAAGACGTATGTGTCATCTGGGTAAGAGATATCCCGCACCTGGTAACTACATGCTCTTTCCACGAACCTTATGAAGAGAGAGCAAAAGCAGGGAAAGTGCACAAAAAATCCCCATTGAGTCGAAATGCCTTTGGGCATATGCCCAACCCCGTGGCAAATATAACATTTTTTATGTACAACCGATTAGCACTTGACGACAATCACACCTGACGTTAAGTGAAGATGAGGCCGAAGGTGGATAAGTACTGACCCGAAAACCTCATCTTATTTGGGGGACTGTTTGTCCTATCTCTGACAACCGGAACACGACAATGCTATTAACATTGTTGCTTGGCGGCAGATTTAGATAAGATGGTGGTAGCAACGGGACATTTAAAATGCCCTACCACCAACCAAAAGTAAGTATGCAACTAATTAAAAGTTTAGAATAGCCCAAGGTATGGCACAACCTAAGTAATGGTCTATTAATATGATGTTACTATTATATTTATGCATACTTATCTATAATTATTTCTTTAGTTGGTAGTATCGTGCACCCTACCTATTTTTCTACCTACAAATATCCCATAGCTGTGGGTTGTCTGAAAGAGACGGCTTTTAGAGATAATACGGCCTAATTGTGTTCAATTGTTATCATCGAAAATTATTGTAAATTATTTTGCGCAATATAGTGAACTCTTTGGGCACAACAGAAGCCATTAGTTCAAATCGTCAGCAATTGGCAGTAATTCAAAAAGAACTGACATCACTTCGTAAAATTCATCCCGCAGCTTCGCTTATAAAATGTAAATAACTATTTTAATATAGTTCCAAGGAAGTTAAGAGCTCTCGACAAATTCATGAACCTGAATAACGAAGACTTCGTGCCTTAGACGCTGGCTAAGTTCCAAAGTGGCAAGCGCCGAACTATCTGAAGCGTAAACTCTAGTAAATAATAATTTTGACTACAATCAAGAATTACTTGACGTTTAAGCATTCCCAAGACAGGTCACTGGGTAATGACCCATCCAAGAATTGATCGATCAAAACGATGTTTAACTTCTCCAATCATCATAAATTAATCATAGTTCAAGCATTTATTTCAACGTAAGATACATGATATCATTTGTTGAATGTCAATTTAAATCTACTGGAAATAATAAAGGGCTTATTGCATTGTCTGTCAGTATATCCAAGCTACTACCGCTTCGGAATGGGAAATCATCTGTGGTGAAAGAAGCGGCGCAAGAAACCCCAAAGATCATTGTTGTAATTTTGTTCAATAAAAAGTATACAACTAATACAGTTTTATAATTTTTGGGAGCTGGTCAAACATAGTACACCTAGTTGTGTCATTAAGATAGTCACTAATTTTGTAATAACCTTTTTTCTAATATTGTTTTTTTATTAAAAACTGGTTTCGCGTTTGGCTACAATCTCACCTGATGGAAAGTGACGATGTAGCCGAAGATGTATCACGCGCATCCAGTAAATGCCTATTCACTCTAGACTTGAAGATCCCAAGGTTGTAAGTGTCGGGAAAAACCGACGCGGGCAGTGAGTTCCATACCTTAGCAGTCCGCATTATAAATGATGAAGCAAAGAGCTTAGTGCGGATGTTCGGTATGTTGTTTGTTTTGACATGATTTTAATTTTTTCTCAGTTACATTTTTTTTATATATATTATAAGAGGGCGGCAAACGAGCATGCGGGTCACCTGATGGATAGCAATCACCGCCGCCCATGGACACCCGCAACACCAAAAGGGTCACAGATGCGTTGCCGGCCTTTGAGGAAGGTATAGGCTCGTTTCTTGAAGGTTCCAATGTCGTACTCGTTCGGAAATACCGCTGCAGGAAGTCCGTTCCACATCAGTTAGATTAATTATATTTATCTTATATTCTCAGGTTATAAAAGCGTATACTGTGTCCCATAAATTATGTGTTTACTTTGCTTAGTCTGAACTTAGCCAATTTGTCCTTATATCGCCACTTTAACTTATGCGTCTCACTATTTTTCGGGACTGCACAAATATTTTTTCGAACGTACATAATATTCTCATAAATTAACTGTGAAGGAAATATTAATTTCTTTAAACCTCGACGCAGATTATAAGTTGCTTGTATTGCTTAGTAACTTATTAGTAATCTGTGGTATTGCTCTCTTTTGCAAAATAAAAATATGCTCTTTGTCAGCTGCTCGTCCCCAAAGCAAAATACCGTAGGATATAATACTGTGGAAATAACTAAAATAAACCAATCTCGCAGTAGCCACATCAGTTAGCTGTTTATCTTCCAGACGGTATATGCTGCGGAACACAATTTACTCGCTAAAGATTCTAAATGTGGTCCCCACTGTTGCTTGGAGTCGAGAGTAATTAAAAGAACCGCCTCCGTGGCTCAATGTAAACAACATTGGGTTTACGATTCGGAGGTCGCGGGTTCGAACCCCAGCGGGGTACATTGTTTGGTGGTAGGGCATTTTAAATGTCCGCCTGACTAGCTATCACCATCTTATCTAAATCTACCGCCAAGCAGCAATGTTAATAGTATTGTTGTGTTCCGGTTGTCAGAGATAACATAGCCAGTTCCCCAAATATTTGGGTTTCCGGGTCAGTACGCTTCCACCTTCGGCCTCATCTTTCACTTAACATCAGGTGTGATTGAGGTCAAGTGTGAACCCGTTGTGCATAAAAAAAAATATAATGTTGTAATATAAAAACCTTTTTTTTTTAAAAGGCAACCTCTCGAAGATCTTGCTTGTTCTTCTCAGGGGAAAATTACTCATACTCATAATAATTCTTTATTTCCATAAACTTCAATTAGAGCACTTGGACACGTCAAAATACATAAATAGTACAAATTGTTGACAATTATATAATATTTAAAAATAAATGAAGTTAAGCTGCTGTAAAGGGGCATTGTCAATTATCTCATACTCGTACATAAGCTAAGCTACTGTCGAGAGGCAAGGTAAATACAATAAAATAATCAAATAACATAATAAATAGCTGCTGTATAGAGGCATTGTCAAGTAGGTACAATATAATATTCAAATAACATAATAAATAGCTGCTGTATAGAGGCATTGTCCAATTGCACAAGCAGTAGCTTTAAAAATGTAAAATCTTACTATTTTAAGTGTACCTACGAAATAAAGCATTTTTTATTTGTTTGTAAACACTTTATTGTACAAAAGAAAATAATTACAAATCAAGAGTACATCTGCATTTGTCCACGGGTCTTTTACCAAACCAGACCACGGAATAACCTATGCATTCTCTCAAAACAAATCAACGGTCAAAATTATCACCTGTGTGGCTAAATGTAATACTCGACGTATGATTCACCAAACCAAATGGCTAATTTAATTTGACCGTCCAGTCCCATATAAATAACACAGTGGACCCCATTTTTTTCCATTTAACATTTCACACCAATGCAAACAAAGAGGTGGCGAAAGGTACAGTAGAAACGAGGTGTCATCAAACACGGTTTCATTACACGGCAAATTTGGCATCGTGCTTTGTTAAAATGAAAGCTTGATGTTTGGTGCAAATTAGAGAAACAAGCGAGATTTGCCTCAACATCAACGTCTGACGTACCCTCATTTCACTAGGAGGGCTACCTGACAGATCCCCACCTCCGCTCTCCTCCCACTGTAACTACTATAAGCCAGGATCAACTGTGGTACTCTGCACGGCGCCTACTGAAGGTAAACGGTGCCCTACATGACTCTATTGCTGCCTTGGACCCCGACTAATTAAAAAAAGAATTTAAGGGTGAAAAAATAGGAAAGTAAGAAAGTCCCACAAGTAAGAAATCCCACTTTCTTACTTGTGGGACTTTCTTACTTTCCTATTTTTTCACCCTTAAATTCTTTTTTTAATTCGAGTTAGCAATCACAGATATTTGAGAACTCCACTTAAAAGTGCTGCTTTTCATAGGTTTCAGACATTCACTTCGCCTCTACTCTCAAAGGATAAAATAGCCAGTCCCCGAAATGTGTTGGGGTATCCGGGTCAGTACGCTTCCACCTTCGACCTCATCTTCACTTAACATCAGGTGTGATTAAGGTCAAGTACCGACCCGTTGTGCATAAAAAAAAATATGATCACCTAGGTGGATCCCAAGCCCGTTTATGCCAAAATAAAAGGAATGGAATTCGAGCCTAAAGTTGTATGCATCAAGGTAGCTTAAGAGCTGGCTCGCTCAAATCATACTCTCGAGAATTTTAAATCTCGTGACTTGTAGCAAATGGAAAATAGCCGTTCATTAAAGGACACATTGTATGAAATGATCCAGGTTTTACTCAAGAAAATTCTGCCAGTAACTGGAGTGACACTTAAATGAAATGGAAGGTATAAAATTGTTAATTTAGTCTTTTTTTATTGAGATATCATTCTCAGATATCTAAAAAAATGTAGACAGAATGTCTACATATCCAAATCGATTTGCACTGCACTCTTCTTGCCATAACTGTCATTTGCCACATGCTAAACTTATATAAGCACTTAGGGCTAAATGGAAAAAAAAAAATTCACGAATTTTTTATGTAACATTTATTTTGTATAACCTTTAATACTTTTTTTTTAATTATAATTTAATTTTTATTTAATTTAATTAATAATCATATTACCTATCTATAATTCACTGCGCATATACTGGTATTCTCATCACACTATAAATGAACATGCGGTATATTATTTACAGCACAGTATAATGTCGTATGATTGTGATAGTTAACTATTTATGCCGTTTGCACTAGCATTATGTTGTATTATATTTTTATTGCTTACCAGAATCTGTCTGAAACTTACTACTAATATAACATTAATGTTAATTTGTACTTAGGGTTATTTAGGAATATTGTACCAGTCTCCCTCTTTAAGGGTAATAGCTAAGTCCTCATTCATTAAAAACGTCTATTTCTATCATTTATGTTGTTAGATATATAATGTATATAAAGAACACATCATCAAATATTCGTTTGATAATTCTTAAGTCTCAAGTGATCTCAAAGTGTCTTGGGATTGCAAAATTTAGACAAGTTTTAAAGATAACAAATTATTAATGTCTGTGACAACATTAAATCGTTATTTCGATATTTCAAAATATCTTCTAGGACAGGGGTGAGTAACATTTTTTTCGAGAGGCCAGAAAAACGTAAAAATTACATGCGTGGTGTATCTACAATATAAAATGCACTTTGTTTCGAATTTTTTAAAAATTTTCATTATAAACATTAAATTTAGAAACTTAAAAATAAATAAATTAAGCTTTGGTTTAAAAGCCCTGCCATAATAGGTGTGTGTGGCAAATGGAACTGCTTTGTTTTGGCAATGATTGGCTTCGTATTTATAAATTTTGGGATGTAATATCCTATAATCTGTAAATTTCAAATTTTTTAAGAATGGATGGTGTACAAATCAGTGATAGAATAAAAAAATTTACAAATATGTGTGTGTTAGTAATAAGGCCGCCTAATTGTACTCTTTTCAGTATTGTGCTTTGTAAAATGTATATTCTTCTTTTGTGCAATAAAGTGTATTTGTATTGTATGTGCTTCACTTCAGGAATATAGGTAATCTAACCAATAAAAGCGAAAGTTTGGGTGTTTCTTTGTTGCTCAATCCTGGCGAAATAACTGAACGGATTTGGATGAAATTTGGTATATTGGTAGAATATACCCCATTAAGATAGAGGATACTTTTTATCCCTATAAAGTGAGTAGTTCCCGTGGGATAAACAAATTAAACGTTTAATTAAATTAAATTAAATTCAAATTAATGGTACGCTTCCACTTTGGACCTCATCTTCACTTAACATCAGGTGTGATTGAGGTCAAATACCAACCCGTTGTGCATCAAAAAAATAAAAAAAAACATAAAAAACCTTCAATATTAAATTAAAATTACTACTACCTACTGCTAAGACAGGTTCGCTGTTAACCTACTTCTAAGACAGTTCATTGGTAAGTCTGTTCGCACACACATACAATGCAAACATTATCATAATTTTCTAGACGTTGGCAACATTCTTTGATAATTTAGCTTCGGGCTGTGTTCTAAAAAAGTTAAGCTTAGACTTTTTACAAAAAAAAAAATTTTAAATTAGAGTAAAGTTAAAAAAGAATAAGTTTGTTTTGTAGGTACACAGGATACACTTAAAATAGTCAGTTTTACATTTTCGAGGCTACTGTCAAAGTATGAAATTTGCGGGCCAGAAAATCCTTCGCATGCCGGAGTTAGCACGCGAGCCGTACTTTGCTCGCCCCTGTTCTAGAAATTTGATTTGCTTAAAATTTCAAACTTTGAGCGTTTTACAGCTATCTGCGCTTGAAACTTTGGTGCCAATTAGCTGTCTGTAAATATAAAGTACTTAGTTATACTGACTTTTTTGGAAACTACTTAGGCATCTACTTATATAGAGGGTAAATTAATGTACTTCTCAGCTTTAAAAGTGTTAGTTCAGTATGTTTATTGTTATGAAGAATTTCCTCCGCGGCTCAATGTAAACAACATTGGGTTTTCGATTCGGAGGTCGCGGGTTCGATTCCCAGCGGGGTACATGTTTAAGTACTCGGTTTGGTTGGTGGTAGGGCATTTTAATGTCCGCCTGGCTAGCTACCACTATTTTTTCTAAATCTGCCGCCAAGCAGCAATAGCTTTGTTGTGTTCCGGTTGTCAGAGATAAGATAGCCAGTCCCCCAAATGCTTTGGGGTTTCCGGGTCAGTACGCTTCCACCTTCGACCTCATCTTCACTTAATATCAGGTGTGATTGAGGTCAAGTACCAACCCGTTGTGGATAAAAAAATAAGAATTTAAATACAAAACATGTGGTAACATTTCACTTATATACCATGTTTCTGCAAACAAATATTCATTTATTAATTCAAACATTTTTACTTAAATCTATACTTCTTACCTTAAAAAAGTGCCTGTTTTAACAGACTATCAGCGCCTCCGTCGATTTCGACAAATGAGATATCATTAGATTCATGCTAGTCCCTGAAGTGTCATAGGGTATATGTCGTCAAGAAATACGTTTATTTTATATAGGTCAACGTTACCGTTGAACGTGACTTTTGTCTAATCAACGACCAAACCATCAGCTACTTAAGCGTCGCAAATACTCATCGTTACTCGGTAACCAATGTCGGTATGTCGGTGGTCATCGGACACACAGCAGTTCGTCCACGATCGCTCAACCAGATTGGTTCTGGTCCCGTGTGACCTTCGACCTGCCTACTACCTCCTCACTCCCCCTCACGCCCAGTGTGTTTGGGTCTATGCCCCATAACGGGAGATTTAGATGACCTTCGTCCTTTAATGTAGCTTTAGTTTTAATTTTTACCCGATCGACCAAAAAAGGAGAGTAATACTTTTCAAGTGTATGTATGTATGTATGGCCTAAACGGCATGATAGATAGATAGATAAGCATTTATTTTCATCCATGTACACATACATAACAAATTTTACATATGAAAAATACAACTAAAACAATAAAACACAAGTACAGGAACAACAAATATTATGTGTGTGCCGCAGTATACAAAAAGGCTACAGCTCAGTGTATGGATTTGCCCGAGGCGGGCAAAACACTGGTATTCTGCTGAAACCTGAGGGTTGGTCGTGGGACAAATGGAATTTTGAAATGTGTTTGGTGTTATCAAATTAAAACTAACGTTATTGGTAAATGAATATTGTGTAAGATTATTCCCGTATTGGATTCAATTAATAAAATATACCTATTTAAGTGACCGATTTCGAAGTGGGGCTTCTTGGCGGGATCTCGGCGAGTGAAGTTGCATTTTTCTTTATAATTCTTATAATTTGTGCATTCTAACTTTTGAAGCTTAATAATGGCCGAATATTGTGCAGCAAACGTTAGTGATGGTGTACAAGTGAAAGGAAGTGTAAATTAAAGTGCGTAACGGAGCTTTCGGGTTCCCACAAGAAGCCGCCAAAATCTTTTGTAAAGCATTCTGCCACTTTACTGAAGAATGACTTGACCGTTACTAGACTCTGTATATGACGAATTACTTGTTTTGACTGAGACTGACTTATAAAGTGAAGAAATAAGAGAAATAAAAATTTTCACTCGAAACTGGCAGTAATGTCCCTCGACAGTGAGGTTGACTGGTTGCCATCCTCAAAAATAAGAAGAAGAAGATTTCGATGTGCATGGTGTCGTTAAATGTGTCTTGATACATTTTATGGTAAAAAAAATCCAACATGGCGTCCGCAATATGCTGTCAGGTTTTTTTGGTTTTTAATTACTTAAAGAGTTATTGTATTTTTATGTGTCCTTTATGTTAGTAACCTAAAACCGATAAACTTTATTCAGTAACTCAAAACCATTATTATCAAAATGGGGCTGCACTGTTCACCATTTTAAATAACCAAAAAATAAAACCCTGACTTAAGTCAGGGTATCAACCAATCCCAACACAAGGACGTAAGCCATAAACTTTTTGATTTGGTAATCCATCGGCTCGCATTTGTATGCATGAAACTTTTTGCGAAAACAATAGAGCCCTATGCAAATACGTGATAATATTGTTACTGTGTGAATTTCATTGAGACTATTTTAGGGTTATGTTTTATTTTTTGCGCTTCAAAACAAATATATAGATTATTTATATTTATTAAAGAAGGAACATTGTAAATGACTAACACCTAAAATACGGTGCACGAACCTAACAGAGCCTAAGCAATTAACTTTTAGCTTATCAAAATGTGACAACCTGAATAGTATGAGGAGTTCATCATTTTCCTGCCCTTATTCTGCTCTAGGAATATAAGCTAAAATCATTAATCAATGCCAATTAGTGTGAAAGAGGCATATACTTGTTGAGTTTTTATTTGCCGTAAGCAAAAATATAGGTCATATCAGGTAAGTGAAATAGAAGGTATTGGCACCGACGACGTGTTTGGTGTAGTGGTTAGAAACTCTGCTGCTATACCAAAAGGTCGCGGGTTCGAATCCCGCTAGGGGCATATGTTTGTATGATGTATACGGACATGTGTACCCGAGTTATGGATGTTTTTAATTTATATATGCGTTTATTTACAAAAATAAATGTATTTGTGTAGTGTATCAACCATCTGGTAACCACAATGCGCTTTTCCATTTGCGAAAAATGTACCAAACGTTGTAAATGAGCGTATTCATTCATTGAATACAATTTTATACAATTTGACCTGTCGTCATTCTGACACATTTTTGTATTTTGATACCAATAAGTTTATTGGGAAATTATATCTGACAAAAGATACATTGTATCTGATTAAAAAAAGTAAACGCACAATTGCTACATTGTTAGCTTATAATATTGGAACATTAGGTTCAAACAAATTTTTTAATGTAAATGTAAATAAGTATAAAGGCTCTTCTTCTCTAATTACACTTGATAGCAGTGGAATGGAGAGGGCGGGTTCTTTAAACTAAATGGTAAGACAAAGGGAAAGCCATTAGGACTAAGTTTAGCACATCAAAACATTCAAGGCTTTTCTGGCAAGGAGCATGAAATTGAACTGTTCTTAGAAAAATGTCCTGTAGAAGTTTTGTGTATAACTGAACACTGGCTAATGAAACATGAAATGATCTTCAATATTAAAAATTATAGCGCAATTAGTACATTTAATAGAAATAATATTTTGAGGGGTGGGTCTATGATTCTTGTAAGAAAGAATATTAAAGCAAAGGAGCGTAAAGATGTCACAGCCTGTTCAGTTGAACACAAAATAGAATTATCTTGTGTTGAGCTGGAAAAGTATATCATCGTTTGCGTATACAGACCTCCCAATAATGATAATTACCAGTTATTTGAATCAATTATGGAAGATTTATTAAAAACTATATGTAAAACAAAAAAGAGCGTAGTAGTGTGCGGTGATTTTAATATTAATTTATTAGAAAATAGTACCATGACTGACAGAATAAAAAACTTATTTAGTAGTTTTAACCTCATGAATGTTTTTTTGGAGCCGACTCGAATAACTGAAACTACAGCCACATGCCTCGATAATATTTATTGTGAATTTGAAATAGAGGAAAGAAATATTATAAATTGTATTAAGTCTGATCATAGTGGGCAATTGGTTAGGTTTCCTCTACCTGAGAAAACAGTTTCATTTCAAATTAACACGAGGCCCATCACTGAAGCTCGGATTAAAATATTTAAAGACTCTTTATTAAATAATATTTATAATATAGATCTCACACACCATGACCCAAATCATAATTTTGCAGATTTGTTACATTTCGTAACCAACGATTTTCAAAACATTTTTAAAACCAAAAAAATTACGATAAATTCCGTATATAAATTCAACGATTGGGCTACGAAGGGGATACGGAAAAGTAGGGACACGCTTTATTATTTATATGAGCAAAGATCTTATAATCAAGATCCAGATTTTAAGGAGTATGTAAAAAGCTATTCACAAATTTTTAAAAAGGTTTGTGCTAGTGCTAAGTCAAATCGCATAGCCACAACTATCAAAAATTCGTTTAACAAACAAAAAGCTTTTTGGAATGTAATACATAGCGAAACAGGCAAAGTTAGGCCGGGTAAACATAATTATACAATTGCAACAGATACCGGTCTAATAAGTTCAGGCAGTGAAGTGGCAAAAATATTTGAAACTTTTTTTACTGATATCCCGTTTAAAGTTACGGCAAAATTAAATGCTACTCTAGCAGAAGCAGAAGTTATACTGAAGGAAAATGTTAAAAGTAGTCCTGAGCAATTTAAGTTTCATCATGTTGATCCTCAAACTATTGTTAAGACGTTTAAATCTCTCAACTTAAAGAACACTGAGGATCTTTGGGGTTTATCAGTACGGCTGGTAAACTCTGTCATAGCTTTACTGGCCCCCCCTCTGTCACATTTGTTTAAGTGTACTGAGATCGGAATCTTTCCGGATCTAATGAAAATTAGTAAAGTAGTCCCATTGTTTAAATCAGGGGACAACAAGGACCCAGGTAATTTCAGACCAATATCTGTGCTTCCAGTATTCAGTAAAATTTTTGAAAAGATCATGTTAACCCAAATGCTTTCACATTTTAATGTTAATAACTTGCTCCATCATCAGCAATTTGGCTTTACCAAAGGAAGAAATACTGTTGATGCGGGAGTTAGCTTAATTAAACACATTTTTAAGGCCTGGGAATGCTCTCAGAATGCAATTGGTGTCTTTTGCGATCTATCAAAAGCGTTTGACTGTGTTGATCACAAAACTTTATTAATGAAATTGAAATATTACGGATTTAAAAATGACAGCCTTAGCTTAATTCAATCATATTTAGAAAATAGGATACAAAAAGTAGATATAAATGGCGTAAGATCACCAGGTTCTCAAGTAAGGATAGGCGTACCACAGGGCTCAATATTAGGCCCTTTTTTGTTTCTAGTTTACATAAATGATCTACCATTTATGGTACAGAGATTGACCGAGATTGTACTATTTGCTGATGATACATCTTTAGTTTTTAAAGTTGACAGGAAAGACAATGTCCTTGACAAGGTGAATAGTGCTCTAAAGTCAATTTCACGATGGTTCACAGCCAATAACTTGGTTTTGAATGCCAAGAAAACAAAATGCATAAATTTCCGCCTTCCAAATGTAAGAAAAATTGATAATAATATTGTAATTGATCAAGATAAAGTGGAATTTGTAGATGCAACAGTCTTTTTAGGAATTACGCTTGACTCCAAGCTTCAGTGGGGACCACATTTAGAATCTTTAGGGCGTAGATTGAGTTCCGCAGCATATGCCGTCTGGAAGATTAGACAGCTAACAGATGTGGCTACTGCAAGATTAGTTTACTTTAGTTACTTCCACAGTATCATGTCATATGGTATTTTGCTTTGGGGACGAGCAGCTGATACTGAAAATATTTTTATTTTGCAAAAGAGGGCAGTCCGCGCAATATATAATCTGCGTCGATATGACTCTCTGCGGGACAGGTTCAAAGAAATTAATATTTTAACTTTTCCTTCACAATTTATTTACGAGAATATTATGTACGTATTCTGCATTCCCAAAAAATAGCGATAAGCATAACTTAAATTTGAGATATAAGGACAAATTAGCCACCCCTATGTTCAGACTGAGCAAAGTTAATACATCATTTATGGGACACTGTATACGCTTTTATAACCTTATACCTGAAAATATCATTAATCTAAATGAAAAACAATTTAAAAACCATGTCAAAACAACATTAACAAAAAAAGGTTATTACAAAATTAGTGACTACTTAAATGACAAAAACGCTTGGTATACTTCGCCCAGCTCCCAAAAATTATAAAATTGTATTAGTTGTATACTTTTATATATGAAAAAGAAAAGAAAAGAAAATGATCCTGTGGGTTTCTCGCGCCGCTTCTTTTCCCACAGATGATTTCCCTTTCCGAAGCGGTGGTAGCTTGGACATACTGACTGACCGAAAAATGCTTAGCCCTATTTTTATTTCCAATAGATTTAAATTGACATTCAACAAATGATATCGTGTATCTTACGTTGAAATAAAATGCTTTGAGTTGAGTTGAGTTGAGACAACACAAGCCTAGTTGTTTAGTGTGGAACTAAATGGCGCTGTCTGTATATGTCCAAAAATATTTCATTTCATTATTAATTGATGATAATACTACTAGTACCTATTAGTTCATGATAACTACAACAGGAGAAATTTAATACTTAAATATTGGTAGTAAAATTTTTTTTAATACCATTTAGTGATGTAATTATGTGGTATTTGGCCACAAACACGACCGTCAAATGACACAAAGCTTTATTCGATGATGGTTTTGAAAAAAAATATAAAACTACCTATGCCAATACCTTCTGTTTCACTGTAAAAGAGCATCCAGTATAAATAAAGATAAAGTCAAAGGTATGTTAAAAAAACATTTTAAGATTTTTTTATGCACAGCGTGTTAAGTAGACCTCAATCACACCTGATGTTAAGTGAAGATGAGGTCGAAGGTGGAAGCGTATACTGACCCGGAAACCCCAACACATTTGGAGGACTGGCTATCTTATCTCTGACAACCGGAACACAACAATGCTATTAACATTGCTGCTTGGCGGCAGATTTAGATAAGTTGGTGGTAGCTAGTCAGGTAGCTAAAGCGACATACGCCATATTTTACGGTAATAAAACTCATCATCCGACTTGGGATTTTTTTTTTTTGTAGGCAGGTACTCGCTGATAGTCCTAAGGACTTTTTCAGCTTAACCGGACGGTGGGGTGAGCGCGATAGCGATAGCGCGATAGCGCAGGACGAAAAGTAGATGGTTGCAACCGACGCCTAAGGGTGCCCACGCAGGGCTCGAACCTCGGCTTAGGGCGTTGCATGGGGGAATTTAGAGACTTGATTACCATAGTTTCGTAATGTGTATAGTCGGAGAGAAGAAACGACGCAAGAAACTCTCCGACACACAATTTTGAATTTGGAAAAAAGCTAATTGTAGTGTGCTATACATAGGTATGTTTAGTGACAAACAGTGAAAGGCCTAGGCTACCTTAGTCGTACTAAAAATCGCGGTGACTCTAGATAAATGTTCATATTCATAACAAAAACATACCAGTACTTAGGAGCATGATAGGCGCGCGATAGATAATATTTGTCCTGCTCATTTGTTTGGACGAAATACAACTATCCCACTCTCCTGCCGCGTCGCGCGCGACGAAGGATGCCATGCTACGAGGGCAGGACAATATTTTAAAAAAATGTACAAAAGGCGAGCTTATCTCTATAAGTAAGGAGATAAACACAAAAACAATAACTATAATTGAAAATATAGAAAATCCCCGACAATATTGATGGAACAAATGATTATATCGTCCAGGTTTTGTTGTTTGTTTGTTTGTTGCTTGAACAGATTTAGATGAAATTTGGTATATAGATAGAAAATACCGTCCGCCGTTCCGTTCATCCGTTCCGCTGTGATTGAGTAACAAACAAATAAACAAAGAAACATCCAAACGCATTTATAATATGAGTTAGATTATATGGAAATGGCTATTTACGTAGACGATACCGAATTTTCCCGAAAAAGATCACAAAGTGTCGATTCAGCCCTTACTTATTCAAATCTTCAACAAAATAGGTAAGGTAAGAGTCGAATCCAAATTTTTAGGATGACAAAGGCAACAATGCTTTTGATTTACGAGAGAGTGACCGTCATAATCGGAAGTTCTCGAGATATGTACATTGGATTTTGAGTTTTCCTTGTTGCGCACTGGGTTTATTAAACGCGGCAGATTTAAATGCCTCCTCGACAGACGATACACGTCATTATCTCTCAAGGACATGGAGGACTTGGACATGGGAAGGAGGAAGTAAGGTAGTGATTCCCTAGTCACAATACAATACAATACAATACAATACAATACAAACACACTTTATTGCACAAAAGGAGAATAAACATTTTACAAAGCACAATACTAAAAAGAGTACAATTAGGGGGCCTTATCACTAAGAGCGATCTCTTCCAGGCAACTTTGGGTGTATGAGCATAACTTTATAGAACAGGCAGGTTGTGCAAAATACGGATGCAGATATGAAATAGCTACATAATTAGTTAGTTATTACACAATACTAAATATGAATAAAATAAATAAATGTTACAAATAAACTAGTGATATTTAGATAAAGATACACTAGTATGAAAGCAATAGAAAAATTACATTCTCGTAATATTTTTTATTCAAATATGTCAAAACAACGCCATCTATTGACACTGATTTAAATTGGATCTGTGCCGCATCTTGCTTGATACATTTTACAGCTAAAATTAAATTCTCCACACACCGGCTGAACTTTTCAATCACTATAGTCCAAAGAGACTTCAATTCAAAATTCGACATTATGTAGTATTTTTGACGACCAGTTTGGTGTAGTGATTTGATACTCTGACTGTTCGATCACAATAGATCGGCAACGGTCGCAGTGATACAGGTCTCCGATGACCTGCAACAGCCACACACACATACTCTGACTGCTATGCCAAAAGGTAGCTGGTTCTATATATCAAACATTAGTGGTACTCAAGACGGCGCCAAACAATTATTACTTAAGAATTTAAAAAAAAGTTTTTATTAAATCTGTTCACAAATTTTGGCCCTACAATCCACATACAGTCAGGATACAAACATAACGTCACGATCATTATCCCATTTGTTATAAAAAAAACTACAGTTTCGAAGTTGGTTAGTGTGGAACTGTATGTGCAATTTATTTATTTTTTAAACGACTTCAAAAAAGGAGGAGGTTCTGTATTCGGGGCGTATTTTTTTTTATTTATTTATTATTATACTTATTAATTTTATGTTTTTTCCAAAAATTTCCAATGCTTTATCCAACCGCTGCGCTGCTCTCAGAAGATGATAAATATAATGATGACTTAGATGATGATGATAACTTTAGTCGGGAGCAATAAAACGTAGTAATTATCTGTGGTCAAGTACATACTATATAGTGAGGCTTTTTGGCGAGTGAAGTTGTAATTTTCTTTATAATTCTTACAATTTGTGCATTCTGACTTTTGGAACTTAATAATGGCAGAATATTGTGCAGCAAAAATTAGAGATAGTGTACAAGTGAAGGTAAGTGTAAATTAAAGTGCGTAAAGAAGCTTTCGGGTTCCTACAAGAAGCCGCCAAATTCTTTTGTAAAGTATTCTGCTACTTTACTGAAGAGTGACTTGACCGTGACTAGACTCTGTATACTTGTTTTGACTGAGACAGACTTATAAACTGAAGAAATAAGAGAAACAAGACATGGCTGTATGGGCTTCGATCCCTTTGCCTTCCCCGAGAGGAGAGAATAAAACAAAAAAAAACGTACTATATAGTTATTAGGACACTATCGAGTTTGGTATCCCAATATTTTCTTACTCTGCCCACGGGCTCGTAGCTCGACCACGTTTCGTTAATGTTATCAAAAATTTAAATTCCTGTTCATCCCGTATTGAATTACTAACGCGATTTTTAAGGTCAGTGCGTGCGCTTCACCCCAACCAAAACACTCTTTAATCTCTGGCCAGTCTCGCAAAATAAAAGCTTCCTACTCCCACTCTCTTTTTCATTTCATCGTAATTTGTACATTTCACGCTTGCCGACTTCAGGCGCTGCAATATTTCCTTCTGAACTTTCTTGTATACTGTTTAGGTAACTTTTCATTGTCAAAATTATAAATAACTAGAGACCGGCCCCGGCTTCGCACGGGTGCTATTACTTTCTGTAAATATGCATGTTCTATATGTACATATATGTACATAGATTTACATATAGAATAGAAGGTCTATATGTACATATAAACCTTCCGGATGAAATTCTCTATATGACAATGAAAACTGAATCAAAAACCGTTGCGTGATTTAGAAGAAGCAATAGAAAGACAGAGGCAGACACTGACTTTGTTTTGTACTAGTTATCTGTTTATGTTAGCCGTCTTCACAAAGCCTTCAAAGGGCAATATATACGCTATTATAATAAGGTTCCAGTAGACATTCAAAATTTGCCTTTAAATAAATTTAAAGCAATCATAAAACAGAAATTATTAGCAAAAGGCTACTATAAAATCACTGACTATTTGAATGATAAGCAAGCATGGACATAGCTGTCTTATTATTCATGTAATTATCAAATCACAAATGGTAACCCATAATCTGTTTAAAAGAGCAACCCTAGAGTTTCTTGCTCGTTCTTCTCTGGGGAGTCAGCTTTGTAAATGAGCAGTAAATTTAAAAATTTTAATGTTTAATATTAATAGTGACGTTTTCAAGTGGTAATTTTATTTTAAGAAATAAAATATTTTGATTTGATTTGACTATTTATAGTGAAGTATAATTACTTCACTATATATTTAAAGAAATAAAATGTTGTTTTTATTTTACCGTAAAAACAATATTACACCAATTACATTTTGGTCTTGTTCATCTCCTATATGTTAATCCAGATCCTAATCTGTCTACCAACAGATGGACAACCAGACAATTAGTCTTGGCGAATCTATAAGCGTTGCTAGTCTGACAACAGAACCGTAAAAATCCAAAGAAATCGTAGTCACGGTATCGTAACAACTGTTTTAGGACAGGAAATAAGATATCACGGGGCAAATATGAACAACGGAGATTATTTTGTTACTCAGGATTATTTTTAAACAAAAATCCATTATCCCAACAAGGTCGAGATACCTACAGTGAAAATAATCTCCAAGTTGATTCCGAAGGATTGCTCTTGAATAAGTGATTTAATTTGTAGGCAAAAAGAAAATCCTATTTGGAAAAAACCTCTTTGAGTTTTATACACGTTATTGGAGTTAACGGGTTCGAAGACTATCGATTGGTGTAGTGGATGACCGTATCTGCAAAACCTGCGGTTGCGGGTTCGAATCCCGCAAGGGGTAAATGTTTGTGTAATAAACACAAACAAACATAATTTATTCCCGAGTACGAGATTATTCCTGTTACTTATGTCGGATGCCACCTGCGTATATACTTTGTATATGCGCAGCATGAGGCAACATGACTTCGTTAAATGCCGGCGAGGCGGCTGCCTGAGCTGAATCACTCAAGCGGCGGAAATATGCAGGCTTCGGAGTGGACCAGAGGCGAGGAAATTAGTAAAGGAAATATCTTCGCATTTGATGGAGATCTCTGGCGACGAGATAGCAGGCAGCTACTTCTCCCAACGCATTAGGATTGCGGTACAGAGAGTTAACTCAGCCAGCCTCCAAGTACGGTGCCCCACGGCACTATCCCTTCACTTTTGGCCTTGTTTGTGTGTTTGTTTGTAAACGCTTTATTGTACTTCATATGAATAAATATACATTGATAAATTAAATGTTACTTAAAATTAAGTACAAAGGCGGACTTATCCCATTAAGGGATCTCTTCCAGTCAACTTTGGTAAATATAAAAGAACACATTGACTGGGCGTACAAAAAGGTAAACATTTTCATTAAAACTATGAATCTACATATTATATACCTACTATACTACAATAGATATGTATACTTACTTACATAATTATTCCCTATTCCCTATTCACAGTTGAAATCTATATATATTTAACAGTGTAATATAAGATAAAGGTAGTATTGAAATAATAACATATATAATATTATTATTAGCTCAATTTGCGTGCTTTGTATAAGGATACCTAACTGCACTATTTATTTATAGGAACAAGGTCAATAAGTTAGTTAAAGCATATGCAAAAGTATATTACATAATTCAACACGGTAATGGTGACGGCAAACGCCCAGACGGAACGACTTGCTGCCATGGTCTGGGACGGACATTGATTTGCGATGTCACATGCGTCGACATTTTGGCACTTCACATCTCCAAAACCACCACTAGAGTCAGGGCCGCGGCTGAGGAAGCCCAGCTATTCATCGTTACTCGGTAACCATTTTGTGGGTCTTGCTGTAGAAGCTATGGGCCCGTGGTTATCGGACACGCAGAAGTTCATCCACGATCTGTCAACCAGATTGGTTCTGGCCTCGTGTGATGTGCTGGTACGTACCTCGCTCACCGTCTTAGTTAAGCTGTTCAGCGAGGTGACGCGGCAAGTGTGTTAGGGGTCATGCCCCAAACGGTAAGTCTGGATGACGTTTTCGTCCTTTTGTTTAGCTTCGGTATTTTTTTTTTATATATATGATACGGCGGTAAACGAGCATGCGGGTCACCTAATGGATAGCAATCACCGCCGCCCATGGACACCCGCAACACCATAAGGGTCACAGATGCGTTGCCGGCCTTTGAGGAAGGTGTAGGCCGTTTCTTGAAGGTTCCAATGTCGTACTCGTTAGGGAATACCGCTGCAGGAAGTCCGTTCCACAGGGTGGTCGTTCGTGGTAGGAAGTTTCTTGAGAAACGTACAGTGGAAGACTTCCACTCATCCAGGTGATGTGGATGGAGTTTTAATTTTGGTAGTATTGCTTTGTATTTTTTTAAACACTTTATGTCTACCATATACACGAAAATTGATATAAATGTTACTCTATACATGTAAAGATATAGCCGTGAGCCGACACGTAATAATGACATAGATTAAAATAACAGATACGATTATTTCATTTAACTGTAAGGTATTACATGAAATAAATTAAAATTGTATTATGATATTAAAACTATGTAATTTCAAAGGGCATGTAAGGTTTTGGACTACGCGAGATTTATTAAGAGAAAGAAAGTATGGAAATATCGTAAAATGGTTAGTTCAGTTTGGACCGTGGTTAAGGAAAAAGGATAGACTAATTAAATAGTATAAACGTTAGAAAGAGAAAAATAAAACGGAGAGCAATTCGATGTAAATTTGATTAACATAATATTACAGTAAACATTTCAACAGATAAATTTATGCACTTTCTCTATACAAATACGAGAAAAATTTACCGCGCGGAATCCCACTCAAAGCAGCAGACGCCTTTAACTATTTATCATAAGTTGAGTATAGAAAAAGCCTAAGCAACAAATAGAATCCAGAGTTCTATCGCTTCTGTTTTTTTACATAATCTATGGTGTAAGGTTACTTAACGGCACTCGTACGATAAAACATTCATGGGATTTTGCTTGTATGTAGGTTTTCAAGGGGTTGTTTTTAAGAGGTTTCCAACGTCTCTTTTTATGATTGACGACTTCTCTGCCTGATGGAAAGTGACGATGTGATCGAAGATGAAGCACGCCATCCCAGCAAATTTCACCCTACTCTTGAAAGAAGGATTTCGGGAAATCTAACACCAGAAAGGAAATCCAAGCCTTGGTTGAGTTTAACCGGGCAGAAATTTAAACGTTACATTAAAGAAACTCTGTGTAAAAAGGGTTATAAGTGATGATTTATGTGATAAGGTCTGGTGTTAGCTGAATTCCAAGTCCAGATCGTTAGTAACGCTTATGTTAATTACTTTTGTTTTGTAATATGTAATATTAATTGTAAGAAAATTGTAAAGATGGAAACTATTTAAAAGATGTGCTGTCACGGAGTTTCTAGTCGCTTCTTCTCCCTAACTATAGCACATTGTGAAGCGATGTAGTTTTAAAAAATAACATGTTGACTTTCAATAAGTGTTATTTGAAAAAAATATTTTTGACTTTGGTATATTGATGACCGGTTGGTGTAGTGGATAGTGACCTTGTCAGCGAAACCAACGGTTACGGGTTCGAATCCCGCGAGGGGTAAATGTTTGTGTGATGAATACGAACATTTATTCCCGAGTCATGGATGTTTATTATAAATATTTATGTATGTTCATCCGTTATCTAGTGTCCATAGGACAAGCTTTGCTTAGTTTGGGACTATATGATTGGTGTAAGTGTCCGAAATATTTATTATTATTATTATTGCAAGTGGAAAGCCGCGGTATATCAACATAACTATAATTTAAAGAGTTAATTAAAAAAAAAACTGCACTCAAATCGTGGTCCACTCACTACTGAGATACATCTGTATCTTATGTGGTGAATAAATACGTTTTATTATTATTATTCATACGGACAAAGACTGCACACTTACAATACCGTCAAACACAAGACCCGTCGTTCATCATCGGGCGATAAAAAATGTCTGGTTGGTGGTAAAGAATTTTAAAATGTTCGCGTGGCTAGCTACAACCATCTATCTAAATCTGCCGCCAACCAGCACTATTTATAGCATTGTTGTGTTCCGGTTGTCAGAGATAAGATGGCCAGTCCCCCAAATGTGTTCGCCTCATTTTCACTTAACATCAGGTGTGATTGAGGTCAAGTACCAACCCGTCGTGCATAAAAAAAAAGGTCATTGCCAACTCCCAATGCAAAGCCATTGTAATTTCATGAATAAGAAAATACTCTGAAATATTCCCGCCGGAGCGTCTGACGTTTTAAATACTAAAAATCAAAACTTTCTTGTCAAATTAAGATGACAAGGACATAGAAATTAATAAATGCGGCTTTATGCTCGACGTCTGTTTAGAAAATACAAGTAGAATGGAAAATGTGACAGAGATATGTGAATTTGGAAAACGTGTAATACAAAGGAGTCTGTCTTCGAGATCCCTCACGGGAATTCGACATGTCTTAGAATCATTTTAATATTCAACGAGGCCTCACATATCTGCTTAGCTTAAAGCTACTTAGTTATAATAAAACAGATGAAGGTATTCGTCTGTCTGTACAAAGTTTTTTTTTTTTGTAGCAGAGAATTAGTCCAGTAAAAATACGTAATGTTTGTAGTGTAACTTGCTATAATCTTAAACTTCCTGATTTTTTAAAATTAAGTATGTACATGAAACAACAAATTTATAAAACACAATTAAAAACACCTCTATCTTATAGAAAAAATACGCCGTCCAACTCGCTTCCGTGAGGCATAGTACCTAGTACGCTAGCGCTATTGCCCCGCTGAATGCATAAGCTCAGCTGATGAGCAAAGTAGGCACCAGCTCTCACATCTCCAGAGGCGTGGAGATGAAAAACAATGTTAAATTGAAGTTATCACTGTGAACTTCATTGTAATGTAGAAGATGCTTAGATGTCCTGAAACAATTTTCTAAAAAATAATCAATGGATTATTTCTAAAAATGGTTTATTGAATCGTGATATTTGGCCTCGGTAAATAAAGAAGATATTGATATTTTTTATTGAAAATAGTTATAGGATTTCTAATTGTATCCTCAGACGCAATGAAATTCAAAGTGGTCATGTAATTTAAAAGTCTATGTTTTATTACTAAATACCCCTACTATACCTATTTATATATATACTCAACACTAGCTGTATCAACAACGGACACTTTTCACTCACGATTGACCACAAATGTACACGCAGACGGGAACATGCGCGTACTTTTATGCACTCGTACTTGTAGGGGCTGTAACTGAAAACCAGTGTTTCGCTCTTTGAGTGATGTGCCACACTGACTTATAACCCATTTGTGCTACTGCGGCACACACTTCCTCTTTGTATTTTCTAGTCTTTACGTTTATTTGTATGTATATTTCTTGGTAATTTAAAAATTGTGTAGTTGTGTGAACGCAGTGGCGTAAATAAATGCTTTATCTATCTATCTATTTATTAGAAAATCAATTTTACTGACAGGTACTCTATCCATGTCCAAAAAATCATGGCCTTAAGATTATAGGAAGTTAAAAGTGTGCCCTTGCTGGACTAAATGGAGAATAACGCAATCGTGTACAAATTTAGATGAAAAAGAAATGAAGATATTTGTAGATTGAATAACTTCATTGTAAATAAAACTAATATTATATAACTTCTGTGTATGTCAAAATAATGTGGTTATTATCCACACTAATAAATAAATGCGAAAGTCTGTTTGTTACCTTATCATCATGACTAAACCGATCGTATTGAAATTTGGCAGAAAGGTAGCCTAGGATCTAAAAGGAGAGAGAGTACCTTTCTTCCTGAAAAAAAAAATCGAGACAACGTCATGCGAGCAAAGCCGCAGTCGGAAAGCACAAAATCTCAGGTTTGCAGCAAATCAAGCTGCATGTTTCAATGCTATTCGGATAGGTTAACTAAGCAATAGAAATACGTCGCGTGCGAAGTCGCAGGCTCAACCTAGTTTAAGTTAAACGAACGTAATTCACGTGCAACACGAAGTAACAAAAGGATTCGACTTCCATTTTGGGAAGCTTAATTTTATTAAACACTGCTAACTCATTGATGCAGACATTTCAGAGTTCGAAATTAATGAGAATTTAATTAATTCTCTAGATTTGTGCCAAATGTTTCACAGGAATGACAAAAGAGATAAGGATACATTACATTCTATGGCTACACCGTGTACCCAAAGGTATACAGGGTGAGTTTGTTTTGTAAACGCTTTATTGTATAATATACACACTTATGGTTGTTATTGAAAATTTTTGCACTGGTACCCTACCCTCGCTTTCTCTCACAGGGCACTAGCTGAAAATCAGTGTCTTACCGCTATAGGTGAGGATCCACACTGAGCGATATCCCATTTGTGGTACAGATACACATACAACTCTATTATAAGTTGTAACAGTTGTACTTAATTTTTGTATTTATTTTTATTACTGTGAAATAAGGCTACATTTTGTAAGAATAACACGAAGCAGAATGATTGTTGGGTCGAATATTTTTGTATGTGTTTCTGTATTATACAAATAAACGCTTTATCTATCTATCTATAAAAAATACAAAACAGTTCTTCCATTTCCATTCTACAAAGAACAGTAGATTGGGCGTTCGTAACTTGGCTAACTTATATACATACGTCATAGGTAAAGAGAAAGACCGAATATAATACGGCAGATAAGAATAACATAGCAGCACTCAAAATGGCGTTAAAACGTTAAACAAATTATAAAGCAAAAGATGTAAAATATTCCATTTATCATACCAAAATTTGTCAAGTCCTGACAAAAAATATTTCTGCGTCACATTTTCAACCCTTTGCCCATGTAATTAGTTACGCGTTCGCGGAGAATGCTGAAATGAATCCGAGAGCCGTTTTCGTTCGCCATTTAAAGCGGTCGAGATTCATATTTTTTTCAATTTCTTTATATCCCTATTCGCTAAAGGTTTTTAGGGTTGGAAAGATTTAATTAATTCGACAGAAATATTTGATGTGTTATGAAGTAATCATTTTTAACACCCGACGAAAAATGATTTTTTTTATGCACAACGGGTTAGCACTTGGCCTCAATCAAACCTAATGTTAAGTGAAGATGAGGTCGAAGGTGGAAGTGTACTGAACCGGAAACCCCAACACATTTGAGGGGCTGACTATCTTATCTTTGACAACCGGAACAGAACAATGCTATTAACATTGCTGCTTGGCGGCAGATTTAGATAAGATAGATATAGGCGTGTTATGAAGTAATCATTTTTAACACCCGACGAAAAACGACAGGATTTTTTATATGCACAACGGGTTAGCACTTGACCTCAATCACAACTGATGTTAAGTGAAGATGAGTTAGAAAGCGGAAGCGTATTGACCCGGAAACGCCATCTTATTTGGGGAACTGGTTATCTTATCTCTGACAAGGTAAGTGGTGGTAGCTAGCCAGGCGGACATTTAAAATGCCTACCACCAACTAAACCCAGTACTTAAACATGTACCCCGCTAGGGATCGAAACCGCGACCTCCGATCGTAAAACCAATGTTGTTTACATTGAGCCACGGAGGCGGTGACCACTACACCAAATAGCTCGTAATATTTCAACACATTTCAAACACAAGAATTGAAAAAAACTTACATATATGAGTTTTTACCGCTCATTGTAAACAACATTGGGTTTACGATTCGGAGGTCGCGGGTTCGATCCCCAGAGGGGTACATTGGTTGGTGGTAGGGCATTTTAAATATCCGCCTGGCTAGCTACCACCATCTTATCTAAATCTGCCGCCAAGCAGCAATGTTAATAGCATTGTTGTGTTCCGGTTGTCAGAGATAAGATAGCCAGTCCCCCAAATGTGTTGGGGTTTCCGGGTCAGTACGCTTCCACCTTCGACCTCATTTTCACTTAACATCAGATGTGATTGAGGTCAAGTACCAACCCGTTGGGCATAAAAGAAAATCCCTAACATAAATATGTGCCAGATATAACCCTCAGTTGCGCAGTCATATAAAAACTGAAACTAACTTAGACCATTTTTGCCGTACGCCTATTTAGCTTAAACACTAAATAGCATTCATAAAGTTTAGTCACAGGGTTTCGTATGAAAACTGTTATTGGACTTGTCCTAAAAACTCTGAAAGTAAAGGGTCTCATTACCCATTTAGGTTTCGTAATGGTCACCCGGCAGTACCTAGCTTTAGTTTTTAGGTTACGTTAACTGACAATGGAAATGATTAAAAAGTTTTGAAATAGACATATTGAGGAAAACTGTTAACAAAAATACGCAAAGGCATTTATGTAAAATATCCTCCCTTGGTCAATGCAAATAACATAAGGTTTACAAAACGGAGGTAGCGGGTTCGATCCCCAGCAGGATATATAATTAGTACTCGGTTTGGTTGGTGGTAGGGTATTTTAAATGTCTGCCTGGCTAGCAACCACCATTTTATCTGCCTGCCGTCAAACAGAAATGTTAATATATATTAAGTATTTATATATATTTCTATTATTAAGTAAGTCTATTAATATGATGTTATTATTATATTTATGCATACTTATCTATAATTATTTCTTTAGTTGGTAGTATCGTGCACCCTACCTGTTTTTCTACCTACAAATGTCCCATAGCTGTGGGTTGTTTGGAAGAGATCGCTTTTAGTGATAAGACCGCCTAATTGTGTTCTATTGTTATCATCACAAAATATTGTAAATTATTTTGCGCAATAAAGAGTATTTGTATTGTATTAATAGTATTGTAATGTTACGGTTGTCAGAGATAAGATAGCCCGTTCTTCAAATAAGATAGGGTTAGGATAGGTATTCCATCAGTACGCTTTCACCTTCGGCCTCATGTTCACTTAACTCCAGGTATGATTGAGATCAAGTGGTAACCGGCTGTGCAATAAAAAATGTGTTTCAGAAATTTATTATGGTTACAGTTTCTTTATCAATAATACTAGCTGTTACCCGCGATTCCACTCGTAGAGTTAGTTCTACAACCAAATGCGTCACTCAATGACTCAAAAGCAAACCCACTAATAATACTTATCCTACAGGAACTAGTCATTTAATTTCAATATTATTATTGCACTAAAGTGTTGTGTTATTTTTTATTTATTTTTTATATGAGAGGGCGGCAAACGAGCATGCGGGTCACCTGATGGAAAGCAATCACCGCCGCCCATGGACACCCGCAACACCAAAAGGTTCACAGATGCATTGCCGGCCTTTGAGGAAGGTGTAGGCTCGTTTCTTGAAGGTTCCAATGTCGTACTCGTTCGGGAATACCGCTGCCGGAAGTCCGTTCCACAGGGTGGTTGTTTTCATTATAGCATTATTTTTTATAACACACCCTTCAGAATGATATTAACACCGCCTATCAATGCTTAGAAGTACCAGAAGAAGAGAAGCTAGAATATTCTGCGAGGACTAGCTAATAACTAATTTACTGCATCCATGTTATCCGAAATTATTTGGCAATTGTTCGATTATCCACGAATAGTCACCTATCCAACGACGCATCAGACAGACAGACGACCGATTGGTGTAGTGGATAGTGAATCTAGCGAAACCAACGGTTGCGGGTTCGAATCCCGCGAAGGGAAAATGTTTGTGTGATGAATACGAACATTTGTGTTGTAACAGTCTTGGATGTTTATATAAATATTTATGTATGTTTATCCGTTATCTAGTACCCATAGCACAAGCTTTGCTTAGTTTGGGACTAGATGATTGATGTAAGTGTCCGAAATATTTATTTATTAATTTATATTTAAAGTCCTATTAGCCCAAATGAAACTATTGTTAACCCATTTGTTTTATACTAATTATTTTATATTTTATACTATTGATACTAATTATATTTGATACTATTGATACTATAAGTAAAAAAAAAAGTAAAAAGTAAGTAAAAAAAAAAAATAAAAAAAAAAAAAAATATTTTAAAATATTTTAATAAAAAAATAATAATAATGTAATTATTTAAATAAAACAAAAAAAAAATCCTGATACGTTGACACAAGCCCCTCGCCTGTATTGTTGGGACTCTACGGGTATTGTCGATGGTTTTCGAATATCTGTTACAACTCGACCCACTTCAGAGTAGCACAAAACAGTTGGTACACGAATTCCATTACCCCTCGTCCCATTTTCAATTAAGAACGGAATCATTTATCTTGTTATTATACATATAGGTTCCCGTGTATTTCACTCGTCGTCGCGTTGTTACAGGCGCTAGTGTGAACGAGCTCATGCAAACTCCTTTGCAAAGTTCATGCGAATGAATTCACGCGCGTCGCAGACGGATAGGTGTTGACAAGCCTTTACACAAAACTTAAATTAGAATCTAAAGTGAATATTTATGAAGATTATAGGGAAGTTGTGGATTCCAGTAACTAAGAAACAACCTGACTATTTACCCGACAGCCCAAGGAAGGAAGGTAATGTTTTTCGAGTGTATGTATGTATGCATATGCATTTATGTATGTATGTCCGTTTCTTTGGCGCATCCTGTACCCTGTGTGTATCTGTTTGTGTGTGTGTGCGTCCGTCAAGTCTTTTTTACCCGACTGCCCAAGGAAGGAGGGTAATGCTTTTCGAGTGTATGAATGTGTTTTTTTTTATATGCACAACGGGTTGTTACTTGACCTCAATCACACCTGATGTTAAGTAAAGATGGGGTCGAAGATGGAAGCGTACTGACCCGGAAACCCCAACACATTTGGAGGACTGGCTATCTTATCTCTGACAACCGGAACACAACAATGCTATTAACAATGCTGCTTGGTGGCAGATTTAAATAAGATGGTGGTAGGTAGCCAGGCGGACATTTAAAATGTCTTACCACCAACCCAACCGAGTACTAAATATGTACCCCGCTGGGGATCGAACCCGCGACCTCCGAATCGTAAACCCATTGTTGTTTACATTGAGCCACGGAGGCAGTTAGATAAGTACCTAAGTTAATTAGAAACTACTTAGCACTCATCATCATCACAACAGATCAGAATGACAACTGCTGAACATAGGCTTCCCCAATAGAGTGACCGGTATAGATGAAATTTGTGACTTTATGTAACAACAGCACGGCGCGGCGGTCCATGGGCGGCGGTGATTGCTTTCCATCAGGTGACCCGCATGCTCGTTTGCCGCCCTCTCAAATAAAAAAAAAAAAAAAAACCTACTAATTTTCCGCCCCCGGCTTCGCCTGCGTGGAATAACTTTATCGCGGAATTTCGTTTATCCCACAGGAACTACTCACTTCATCGGGATAAATTCCTATGTTTCAATCCAGGGTATTCTCTACCTATATACCAAATTTCATCCAAAACAAACATCCAAACTTTCGCATTTATAATATTAGTTAGATAGAATTTATTTAGAATAAGAATAAGTATAGTTTATTATGAACGCCACAACACGACGCAAAAACAAAGAAGTAGTAAATTATAGCTAAAACAGAAATACAATTATGAAGAAGATCCCGACAATGCTGTCACGTGTTGCGGCGTGCACAAATGGGTTAGCACTCAGCTCATGCTGCGACGAATCACAGCGCTGGTTTTCAGTGCCCCCAAATGGCCAGTGACGCACGGACGCCACGTGAGGTACAATAATGAGCAGAATAATAATAAATAATTATAGTCGGGTTAGTGTATGTATAGTGTAGTGTAAATATACAAAATAATAATTACGTAATAGTATTATAAATAAATACGTCAGAATATGGATATAGTGAGACAGTGAATGCTATACAGTATAATATAATTAGGCTACTGCTTCAAGCCAGTCTTTACATTATATGTATGTACAATAAATGCATCCCACGATCGGAAGGCTGGCCAATACTTTGGTCAGAGAATCAGCCTCGCTATACAGCGAGCCTTCTGGGTACCTTTCCACCAACCAGAGACTTGGGGCTAGTTTTCTATTTGTGATATTTAGTTTTTTTATAATAAATTGTATTATATTATAATAAGTTGTTTATAATTATTGTTAGATAAATAGCTACAATTACAAAATTTGGTCCAACATTGTTATTACTAGCACATAGAGACGTTTATTGACCGATTGTATACGCGTATGTACAAAAAAAATATAGTCTACCTATATATACCGAATTTCTTCCAAGTCCGTCATCCGTTTCGCCGTGATTGAACAACAAACAAACAACTTAGATCTTCTCATTTATGGGAATATTCGCAAACCTTTATATTATCTTATCTTATACATACAACATTAATATATACAACACATAAATCAAAACTTTGACAATATCGTATGCTCATTACTGTGTTACATTACCTTGTTGTTGGAAGATAAATGATATTCGGGTATTACCTGGAAATAAACAGATCGGTATTACTTGATTGATGATACACTTCATTATATTGACAAATTGAGATTGAGATAAATAAAGACCAAGCTATAAACAGTGTGTTACAGGCATGTGGGCATTTCTTGATACAATGTAGATATACATCGTATCCAAAGCCAGGTATAACCAAATTAAAAAAAAAAACAACAAAATACAAAATTTTGATATTTTTCTAACAAAGTTCCTAGCAAGAATCAAACAAACCAATAAATTAATAAATATCTTTGTACATACACACAGCGCCATCTAGTTCCACAGTAAGCATCTAGGCTTGTGTTATGGATACCAGATGGTTGATGTGTAGTTTACACAAAAACTATTTTTTTGTAAATAAATGAATAACTTCCGTAACTCGGGAACACATGTCTGTATTCATCATACAAACATATGCCCCTAGCGGGATCGAACCCGCGACGTTTTGGTATAGTGGTCAGAGTTTCTAACCACTACACCAAACATTCGTTAAAAAATAAACCGACAACAAACATATACACAAATGCTGTAGAGCAATGCCTTAGTTTTTAGCTTGTTTTTTCTTTCAATTATTTAAGAAGGATTTTTTTTCTCTTTTATACTGTCACAGTTAGCCGAGTACCCATAAATATATAAATTAGAAATTAGAAATCTCCAAAAATTTGGCTTTCAAAATTTTAAGAAATATTTATAAATTTAATTATATGCTGTGTGATTTCTTTATAAATATTTATTTATAAAGAAATCAGAAAGAAAATTTTTAATTAAAAAAATAATATACAAACAAATTTCGCATTTTTAATATTAGTTAGATAAATAACGGACTGGAGACGCGTTTCACCACAATCTCACCTGGTGGAGAGTCAGAATTAGCCGAAGATGCATCACGTCATTCTAGTTGATACCTATTCACCCTAGACCTGATGATATATATGGTAGTATACCTTATCAAATCAAATCAAATCAAAATATTTTATTTCATAGGATAAAATTATCACTTGAAAACGTCACTATTAATAATACATTTAAATTTACTGGTCATTCACAAAGCTGACTCCTCAAAGAAGATCCAGCCAGAAACTCTAGAGTTGCTCTTTTAAACAGATTATGGGTTACAATTTGTGATTTGATAATTATATGAATAATAATACAGCTATGTCCATTCTCGCCATGCTTATATTATAACAGCCCCAAATTAAGTTTGTAATATGTCTAAAATTATACACGTAAATGTGAATACACTCGACCCTTTTAGTAAAAATATAAAATGTTTTACTTCGGACTGTAAAATACCGTCGTTAGTCCGAAAAAATAACACATAACTGTACAGTATAATCGCGTATCGCGTGGCATTCTGACATTGAAATAACTAACCTATGATTTATTGGGGTTAAAGTCCAAATAGTGGTTTATTTTTACAGTTTATTTAACTTACGATGAATAGAGTCGTTTTCTTTGACGTACTTCTAAAAATTCCATGAAATGTTTAACCGAAACTAGGGATCTACTCTCTAACGAAAATTGCTTCGGACGGCCGTAACTTACGACTTTTTCTTTTTCAGTTTGCTGTCAATTATAAAAATCCTCATTATTTTACGTCTGTTGTGTATAGTTGGACATCACAAGTTACGCAAGGAACGTCTGAAGTTATGCAAATAAAGGATTCTTAGCAGAATCCGAAAAAGTCCGAAGTTACGGCCGACCGAAGCTAGTATCATTTGAGACTAGTGCAGGGGGCACCGAAGTACGGATGAAAATTTAATTTGTTCGGTTAGATTTTTAGGGCTCCAAACCCAAAAACAAATAAACATATGAGCGATAAAGTTTAGTATTATCTAAATATGAATGTATGCATAGGATACATTGTATGATAGAAATCTAAATATGCTATCGAGTTTTTTGTTTTTACCCAAAAAAGGGGAGTCATGATTTTAACCACGTATAATAAGCCTTTTTTGTGTATACACAAAATAGTTTGCGTAGGAGATTTTACGGCTTTAATTGGCTACTGCTACACTTTCAAAAGCACGTGGATTTTTGCCCTTATCGTATATACAATTTCAATACTTGTGACCTTTGTGTAAGGTTTATTATAAATTATAATGTGTAAACTCACAAACAAATTCATTGCAAGGAGGAATCTCCGTCTTTTATTCAAATGACATCTTCATCGTGTCCTTATCCTTTTTTCTTTGTAAATAAAAGACAAAAGCCGTTTTACTCGTAGGCATTTCGTATAATAAAGCCTTTGGTGTAATGTACGTTCAACGGGGAGGTTATAATATTTCAAGGGAATTGGTGGAAAATTATGCGGGAAAAATTGTATAAACGATGCGTTATACTTAGGAAAATTGTTCCCACATTCGCCTGAGGGTCATATTTTCATTTTGTTTATGGCACACTGCAAGGCGCCAGCAACACTTTAAAGAAAATATAATAGATGTTATAAGGCCGCTGAGGTCTGTCAATTAAAAAAAAAATTTACTTAAATTACAAGGCATGTTAATAGCATTGTTGTGTTCCGGTTGTCAGAGATAATTATGGCGTTTCAGGGTCCTTCGGTGTCATCTTCACTTAACATCAGGTGTGATTGCGGTCAAGTGCTAACCCGTTGTGCATAACAAAAAATTACAAGGCCAAAGGTTTATTGTTATATATACATATATATTGTTAAATTATTTTTCTCAAAAATGTTATGAAATATTGCCAGTACATCCGCAATCAGAAGACAGAAAGTTAGGCCCGTATTTAGAACGTTGCTTAAGCGTAGATCTGCGCTTGAGCATAGTTAGAAAGAGATGCCGATTAAGTTATGTTATAGATTTTGTGAAATTAGAAATAAAAAAAAAAGATGTTACACATTAATTCTAAACTGTAATTCATTCTTTTAACAAAAATCAATGATTAAAATCAACGGAACACGCGGAGAGATATTTATTCTTCGAGAACACGCCAGCGAAAAAATTGAGCAGCGCGTTCCGCATCGCCTTATATAGGGTCGATTCCGAGTGTGGCCAACATCATGGTGGTGGTATAGGGAAGTCCTCTAACAGTTACATAAAGCTGTCCCTTTTTAACTGTCCTCAAGCAGAGATCTCTGCTTGAGTAACATTCTGTGATAACGGGCCTTAGACATCCAAGTCTTTAGAAAATAGTGATTTTCGCAAACATTTGAGTTCAAGAAGTAAGTATGAAATTCCATTACATTATTTGTTATATATAAGTATTTGTTTATTTTTCCTTATTAATTATTATCTATGTTAATTATTATTATTTTATTATTATTATTTTGTAGGTCCACTTAAAATAGTCAATTTTACATGTTTTAAGCTACTGCTTGTTCAAAATGCAATTTTGCACTGAGCAGAACAAGCAAGAACCTCGAAGGGTTGCTCTTTTAAAAACAGGTTTTTTATATTACAAAAAGGTTTTTCTATTTCATTATTAATTGTCAAATAGCCTGGCAAACGAACGAGCTATTTCTTATGCTTTCTTATTTCTATATGCTTTCTTAATAAGTTTCTGTTTTATAGTATCTTTAAATTTATTGAAAGGAAGATTTTGTGAAGGCACAGGAACTTGATTGAAAAAGCGTAAACATACTATACGCGTATACTACTTTATTGCACAACAAATACGGAATACATTTGTTAACGATCTTTATGTGCGTTAGGCTAATTAATCTCCAGGGGAAGGGCATTGTATGCTGAAATACAGGTTGCATAAACCTAGTTCGGCAGCTGTAGCTTTAGTATTAGTGGTACTAAGTATAGCCTAACATATTTAGTTTCAACTATGTAACATTTTCTGAATAAACAATATTCTTCTTCTTATTTGGATGATATCGTCGTCTTTCTGGGGTTATTTAACTTTCATATTTTGCGAAATGCTTCTCCCGTAATTACCATCTTGCTTCGTAATTCATACTCATCCGGGATGACTTACTTACTGGTCTGTATATTCATTTATTACTTACCAGGTTTGTCTGAGACTATTCCTGCACACGATATCAAGTAAGCTGCTCGCATGGAGCACAAATTGGCTGAGCCAGTCGGCCGGTACTAGACCGATTTGGTTGTCAGTGAATAGCTGCAGTCAATAGAGTGAACTGACTGCACGCTGATACAGCGCCATGCTGTATAACAGTCGGCCGATAGTTTTTAATTGAATGGGTACTGGGCTTCCCTTCAAACTTTAATGTTAGCCGATTCAAAATCGTTGCATTTGCATTGCAACCGACTAAACTATCAGGCAATCAAAAGTTTGTAGTGTGCGAGGGCTCTACATTTTTATAAATAAATAATGCGCTAGGTGAAATATGCTTGGCGCAGTCGCACTTGTTTTCGAACTGCGAAATCAAGCTAGGTCATGTGCGATCATATCAAATTGGGTGACCATCAGTGATATTTTCTTACGAGTGCAGTGCAGTCGGTCTCGGTTGTTTTTAATTGAAGGTAGTCGTTAAGCCAAGCTACAGGAGCAGCTTGAAAATATTGATTGTTAGGTGGCCGCTACATTGAAGAAATCCATATTTCATCTCTTTGCAAATTCAAGCGTTATTAGATCTAGTCCATTGTATTAATATTTATATTGATACTAGCAGCACCATATTTTAGATGCACTAGTCGATTAATCATTTCCCAAACAGTCTTCTAACTTCTTTCTATTTATTTTTATTCTTCAAGGGGAGTTTATTTATATATTTTGACGACCTGTTTGGTGTAGTGGTTAGCAACTCTGATCACTATACCAAAAGGTTGCGGGTTCGAATCCCGCTAGGGGCATAATGTTCGTGTGATGAATACGGACATGTGTACCCGAGTTATGGATGTTTTCATTTATAATAAGTATTTATTTACAAAAAAAAAAAGTATTTATGTAGTATATCAACCATCTGGTATCCACAACACAAGCCTATAGTTGCTTACTGTGGAACTAGATGGCGCTGTGTGTATGTCTAAGGATATTTATTTATTTATTTATTTATATACATTTATTTAATTTACATAGCACATTTTTATTCCTTTGACAGGAATGTCCTGTCTTTATGCAACTAGGGACGGTAACTCGTCTGCTCTGGGTGCGACAGTAAACCAGCGTTGAGCTCTTATAAACTCAGCATTTAGCTGAGTCGTTTCCCTTTCGCTGCTCCGACACTTATCTGAGTGTTTTGTTATTTTATTTGGCTAACAATTGATGTATATATGTGTCGAAGTGGCGAATAAACAGTTTCTTTCTTTCTTTCATATGACTGGGCCGGACCAGGCGGATATTTAAAAATGCCCGTTACCCAACCAAACCGAGTACTAAACCTGTACCCTATTGGGACTTGAAGCCGCGACCTGCGTTTTGTAAACGTTGTTTAGTTTACACTGAGCCAAGACGACGGTTAGTAATACTTGGTAAGTTTTTGTGAATTGTGAATAATTGTACAGTAAAACAAGACTGCAGTTGCACGCTATCGGCACGGTACACGACCAGCAAAAGTGTATTGGTTAACCTAGTTTTATAATTGGAAATGGAGCAAAATTTATTCAGCAAACATCGGATAATAACAAAAGTAATTAATATAGCTGCTGTTACATAGCAATAAATGCGTGGACTAATTTTATCGCGGATACGATTATTTTTGTTTTTCCCGCGGGAACTTCACTTTATGGGGATAAAAAGTAACCTATGTCTTAATCCAGAGTTTATTCAGATAATTAGTCAGGATATAATAATAATAATAAATCTCTTCATTGACATACTAAATTGTTACAAGCTCCTATGAAATCTCTGACACCTAAACTAGGTTAAATAAACCTGTATCTCAGGAGTCAGTGGCATCTCCCAATTTAAACTTAAAACAAAGATGCTAAGAAAGCCTATTATCTAAATCACAAAGTTTACAATTTTATTATGTTTAGAGATTGTTTATCATTTTTAGTTTTTATTTTATAATGAGTAACAGATGGGTATATTGTATAGTAATAGTAAATACAGTGTAGATAATATGTAAGTAGGCATATAATAGATATTAATAAATAAATACATAAAAAGTGTGACATAAATTTGTCTTGTATATTTATACAATTGTACAAGCTTTTTTTTGTTTTTTTTTAAGGGTAAAGACAATTTTATTTTGAACAATTTAGACGGGGTATAAAAAATAAAAACTAAAATAAAACTATAAGGCAAAGACGTCATCCAGAGCTCCCGATTGCGGTATGGACCCTAACACACTGGCTGCATTACCTCTCTGAACAGCCAGACTGAGACGTTGAGCGAGGTATGCGCCAGCCCGTAAATCACACGAGGCCAGCGCCAATCTGGTCGAGAGACCGTGGACGAAATTCCTGGTGTCAGAAGTATAAAAAGTTATATAACAAATACAATAATATAATATGAAATTAAATAAATATTTTATTATAATAAATATATATTTATTTAATATAGTCTACCTATATACTAAATTTCATCCAAATCCGTTCAACCGTCTCGTCGTGATTGAGCAACAAACAAACAAACATCCAAACTCTCGCTTTTATAATATTAGTTAGATTTCACTTAGTAAACCTTTATTTTTAATAAGCAACATTTGAGCATTATCAATTATTGGCAGCTCATCAAAAAGCCCTTTTCATAGATTTATTTTTATAGTAGTTATAGTGTGTAGTGTATAAGCCTGAAGAGGCCAGATCCAGAGATCATCCCAAAAGTATGTATATCTTTTTTTTAACCTGGTTCTATGCACAAATAAACATTTCATTTCATTTCATTTAAAGAGGATGTATGGATGGATGCGACTGGCGCAGGACCCTGAGATGTAGCGTTCATACATAGACTACAATAAATATAAAATTTTCTTTTCGCCTTGTTATAGGCAGGAATAAGAAGTAGTATCAGTGTCTTCAGCAAGGAAGACTATTTAAAAGTAAAACGCTTAACAGGTACATACTAGGGCTTCTGCTCGAGTTTCAAGAAGCGAGAATTCCTGGAAAATCTCGAAACGAGAAAAAATGTCGAGAACTCGAGAAACAAGTAAACTTTTTTAAACACTTAAACGGACACGTCAATCAATAAATCGTTTATTTATTTGTGATACACAGGTGTACAGGTTGTTATGATACATTAACTTATAAATATGATCTCTGTGATCAGCCAAATTGGCATACAAATATGGTAGTCATGATAAAATACTCGTGAAATTTAATAAACAGCAGAATAAATTATGTCGATTGGGTCGGCATTCCTAGCAACAAATAAATAATGCATTAATTTAATTAAGGTGACGTGTCTTGTTTTAATTAAGAAAAGAAGTATTTAAAGATTTCTCGAAATGAAATGAAGTGATTATTTCGTTTCGTTTCGTTTCATTTCATTTAAAGATTTCTCTAGAAGGCTAAATTGATAGCTTTGATGACGTCTATTTTCCAGAATTCACGATTATAAAAAAGGGCCGTTTTTATCAAGTTTTTATCAAGAATGAAAAGGTGTTATCGAAGTAAGCACCAAAGTTCTTTACCTTATCACTATACGCGGGATACTAATTCCATCAAAATATATAGAAGGCAGTAAATCTAAGTCAAGTCTAGACTCATACGATTGGCTGTCAATTATTATGGCCTGTGACTTAATAGGGTTTACAGTGAGTCCGAAGTTTTTACTCTATTCCGAGAAAAGAGTCAGATCTGCATGCATGGCATCAGATAGCTTCTCTACTCTTGCTTGAGAGTAGATTTGGAGATCGTCTGCATGAAGGTGGTAGAACGAGGAAAGATGATGACTGATGGAATTAATAAATATAGCAAATAGGGGAGGAGAGATCACACCGGCTGAAGTGGAACACCAAGTAGAGAAGGAATCTTCAATGCGAATGCGCTGCCGACGCCCGTACAGGTAACTTCGAAACCAATCAGTTACCGTTGGAGATATGTTAAGTGAACTCAGCAGCCCCAGTAAAATGTCGAAATCGACAGTATTAAAAGCGTTGCTAAAATCCAATAGTGTTAACAATGTGAGCTGCTGTCGACAGTAATCTTGACCTGCGCTGTAACCGTATGTATGACCTGGTCGGAATCCAGATTGTAAAGGATTAAGGTGGTCACACCTATCGCCTTTAGTACGTCACGAATTTAATATATCATAAGCAATTAATATATCAAACAAACGATTTACCCTTCAAAGGTTTACCCGTGGAAAAAGCTCTTATAAGCCGACCGTTGCACGGTGGTAATCCCAATTTAATCGTTAAATCAATAATTTCATCACACAAATTGTTAAGCCAAATGATGGCCGAACACTTCCCGGCTTATTTATCCTCCAACCAACACTGTTCCCAGCAAATCAAATCATCTTTTATATAAAGGGCACTTCCCTAACCCTCCGGTCAGGCCTTTGAGGGCGCAAATTGGGAAAATCAACGAGCGCCGTGTAAATGAAGAAGGGTACACGTATTGAAGGTTACCCGCTCGAGCGGAAGGTTAAATGCTTTGGTTTACCGCATAATATATGTTGAAAATAGTCCAAAATTTAGTTAATTCTCAAACTGATGTTTGGTCTGTAAGGTACATCGTATTTGCGGACAGATACCGGATGATTTTACCGTTAGGAAAATAAAAATAGGGCATATTTGGTAAGTGAAATAGAAGGTGTTGGCATAGGTAGTATGATGTCCTTATCGGGATTTGTACCCGCGTCCTCTACTCTACACTTTAAACCTCTGACCACTGCACCAAACAGATCATAGGAGGTATCAGAAGGAGTAAACATTGCGAACAGATTTACTCCGGTTAAACACATTAAAAGTTACACAGCATTCTTCATTAGCGCATGCGCTCATTAAAGTTTCCGCATTATCTTACATAGTTAAAAGATTTAAATTTGCCTAGAAACATTTTATACTCCCAAGTGAGTTCAACTTCACACCATGATGCACATTTTATTACGATACTCGCTGTCCGCCCCCGACTTCGTCTGCGTAGATAACGACAGAAAAGAAATGGAAAAGAAAAGACAGTAAAGTTCAGTTCTCTATCTCCAGAGTTCTCTACCTTTAACAAATTTATATAGGATCACGTCAGTGATATAAATTATTTAAATCAGTTCATAAATATCGAAAATATTGCGGATATATAAAAAATTACAGTCCAATTCATAATTTCCTCAGTTTCTGAAAGACGACTACTTGTAGCCACGAATGTTTAATGAATAAATAGACACAATTACAACGATACACTATAGAATATATCTATCTATATATAAGTAGTGCATAAAGGATATACATATGTATGCATACAGCAAATCATTTCGGTTCTCCAATTGCAAAAAAAAAGACTTGGCGGTATGATCTAAGTATCCGTTGCTTGTCCAAAACACAAACTTTACAAAATTATTCTTTACGGTCACAGTTCACAGAATCGGTATATTAGGTACAGGTATTCTGTCGACGATTAGTTCCCAGTTCTTAATTTTCCACGTGTGATTTTTTTTGCAGATTATTATTAGGACGAATTCTTCTTTATGAAAAGTCTTAATTTTACCTCTTCTTAATTTTCCGAAAGCCTCATTTTCCTAATATAGATAGTACCCATTCGGTTTTTTTAAATAAGTACAGCCATATACTTTATGTGACTCGAGAAAACAAATTAAAATTTGTATTGCCGACAAACATAAATTTATTTTTTAAAACCAAACCATCTGATCTGGCCAGCGCGAAAAATAAAATGTTTAAACAAAACAGAGCAAACACAACTTCAATTTACTTAGACCATTACTTTATTTATTTATTTTTTTACAAGGGAAAATGGTTTATTTATTTGACACCAAGAAAACATTATGGATTTACATAGGTATAAAAAATAAAAACTAAAATAAAACTATAAGGCAAAGACGTCATCCAGAGCTCCCGATTGCGGTATGGACCCTAACACACTGGCTGCATTACCTCTCTGAACAGCCAGACAGAGGCGTTGAGCGAGGTATGCGCCAGCCCGTAAATCACACGAGGCCAGCACCAATCTGGTCGAGAGACCGTGGACGAAATTCCTGGTGTCAGAAGACCACGGTCCCATAGTTTCTACTGCAAGCGCCACAAACTCATGGCTACCCAATAAGGATGAGTACTTGCGGCGCTTGAGCATTACTTTATTGTCTACTTCTATATCTAAAAGTTACAAAATTATTTAATTAAAAATTACAAAAATAGCCTAAATGATTAACATTTATCTGTGTTATCCGGAAGTAATTAAATTTATCTGTGAATACTCCATCAAAATCCATTAAGTCCAAAATCTGTGAGTACAAAACACAAAAAAAAAAATATGAACAGTCTAACGCATTTTACGTATATTGAAATGGAATCGGAAATGTACAGATTTTTAGCTTTTAAGGTTTTACCGCGTATCATCAAAAAGAAAGTCAGAATCGTTATAAAGTGACTGGTTTTGAAGTAATAATGGTTCTAGGTTGTATTTTGTAATTTTTATTTATTTTTTTGTTGTCATTGATTTTTTGTTATTGGTTATGCAATGTCGAACCGACTGCAATAAACATGTATGTATCTTTTAATTAAAAGAGACAGAGATGAGATAGCCAGTCTCCCAAATATGTTAGGGTCAGTACGCTTCCATCTTCACTTAACATCAGGTGTGGGTCAGGTCAAGTACTAAGCCGTTGTATAAAGAAATAATGAAGTGACTTTACACTGTCGGGACAGTCCAAGTGTAGGATAAGGTTACATCACAAAAAAACCGCCTCCGTGGCTCAATGTAAACAACATTGGGTTTACGATTCAGAGGTCGCGGGTTCGATCCCCATGTACCCCATGTTTAAGTACTCGGTTTGGTTGGTGGTGGGGCATTTTAAATGTCCACCTGGCTAGCCGAAATAAGATAGCCAGTCCCCCAAGTGTGTTGGGGTTTCCGGGTCAGTACGCTTCCACCATCGACCTCATCTTCACTTAACATCAGGTGTGATTGAGGTCAAGTAGCAACCCTTAGTTCATAAAAAAAAATGAACCACAGCCGCTATAGAAGTTGTTTTCAATAGTAAAAATTGTCGAAGGACTACAATATCTGCTCATCGTGAGGCTTCAGAAAATGTATATTACAAATGAGACATACTATGCAGCAGACATGTGAACAGCATCTAAATCACATAGGCGTTTTCGTCTTTCTATATGCTTTATTAATAATTTTATGCGTGCTTTCTGCTTAAGTGCATTACTTAGATTCAAATTGGAAGTTGAAATTGGGGTCATTGGCACATACCTTAGAGACCTACTTAGCCGCAGAGTTTAATTAACCCGGAAAGAGAGTGCCCGTTACTAAATCTTTCATACCGTCAAAGCCAAAATTAAAATTCATCCATCCTTGAGCTGCGTACTTTTCAATAATATTTCGATGGTCATTAGAACTTCCCGATATTGTGTAATCACTTATTGCTATATTAATATTTTGGGTATTAATATTTACATAGCAGAGACTAGAAAGTAAGCAATGCTGGCTGAGTTTGCAGGGTCTAATTTATTTATTATCCGACTGCCCAAGTAAGGAGTAATGTTTTTCAGGTATATGTATGTATGTCCATGCCTTTGGCGCATCCTGTAACCTAAACGACTTGACCAATTTCGAAGTGCATGGTGTCGTTAGATTGGTCTTAGTACTCGGAGTGTCATAGAATACATTTTATGGTAAAAAATACAACATGGCGTCCGCAAAGTACAAAATATACTGTCGGGTATTTTGGTTTTTAAATAGTTATTGGTTCTTCTTTTCGAGTGGAGGCAAGTATCAAATTTTATAAGTCATGGTTTCGGCACGTAAAGAGAATAGAACGAAACTTTCTCTTCCCGTGGGTCTCGTAAAAGGCGACTAAGGAACCACTTCACGTGTGCATTTCTGGATATCTCTTTCGTAAGGTGAAATGATGTTGTTTCGATCATTAAGCTCTAATGTTTTGAACACCCAAGCACCAATGTTTGGGGTATATCTGACCACATTTGGGACCCCATAAAGGTCGTAAATTATATTTGTATTAGATTAGGTATTTAATACCTAATCTTTATTGTTATTGTTACAATATAACCAATTTCAAATCGTTTCCTGATAAAACTTGTTTTTCTGTAAAACTAAATCAGTAAAACTTTACGTATACTCCGTTCGCGCATTTCACTCTGTTATTCCAACCATATTCCCACAAAACTCCGCATTATCCCAATCCCAACGCGCGAACGCATCAAATCTGAACTCAATCCTCATTAGAATAATATTCTAATATATCACCATCAATACCCATACCTTTATCCCACTGCAGAATTCTATTTAAATCTGTCGCTTCCCATTTTCCTGAGAGCGTACTTCCTTATTTTAGCTAAAAGGGACGGAACGGGTCCCAGCTGAGGTAATGACGTGAGCATGTCGACTGGAACTCATTTTGTCGTTTTCCTACGGGACCCTAAAGTGGGTTAGCCTGAATCGAATTGGATGAAGCTACACTAGGTAGAGTGCCTGCTTGAAAAAAAAATGTCGGTTAAAATAGAGGCAGTTCGAGAGGAATATCGCAAAAACAACCTAACGAACTTTAAAATAAGTGACAATAACGATTGACCAATAGCTAAGTCTGGGTTATACTATATAACGAGACGTCATGTGACTCGTTGGTTCTCTTTTTGGAGTATTCTCCTTGTTTGTTTCTTTTTCGGTTAAGTCATAATATTTTAAATTCAAAATTTGAATTCTGCCTGTTCTCTCTCTCTCTCTCTTTTTCAGCGTAGTTTTTTGTTTAGTCAGTTCATGATTTGCCCTTGAAAAGATTGGACGTGTATTTTTCATTAACATAAATTTAAAAAATTAAATAAAAATTAATAAATTTATTCAGTGTAAAAGTTATTTTAAATATTTCATAGACTATTAGTGCAAACCTCATCTACTGGTAGCTTGTATCTTTACCCTAAGGTTTGCATGGAAGAGATCGCTATTAGCGATAAGTCCGCCTTGTTGTGCGATTAATTAATACACTGTATTCTTCATGTAGCTTTTGTTAATTGTGCAATAAAGAGTATTTGATTGATTGATTAATTGATCGAGTTATTTGTTTATGTGATAACTTTTAATTATAAGTTGTCACTGACAACGATTTCCAAAGATTTCCGCCGGGTCATCTTCATCTGTCGTTTTCTACATACGCCCGGGAGTAGTGCTTCAACTGACGACCGATTGGTGTAGTGGATAGTGACCCTATCAGCGAAACCAACGGTTGCGGGTTCGAATCCCGCGAGGGGTAAATGTTTGTGTGATGAATACGAACATTTATTCCCGAGTCTTGGATGTTTATATAAATATTTGTGTGTTTATCGATTATCTAGTATCCATAGTACAAGCTTTGCTTAGTTTGGGACTAGATGATTGGTGTAAGTGTCCGAAATATTTATTTATTTATCATTTATTTATAAAAAAAAACTATACGCACCACAGACTATCGGGTCTGTCTCACTACCAAAATGGCACCACTTCATTGGTGTTAAAACTCGATTTTAGAACCAATAGTAACGCAGGAGCAGCTGAACACAAACCAACTTCGTTCGCGAACTGTCACATCAAATGGTTTGGTTTATGTTGTAATAAAATGCCCTACCACAGAAAAGTGACCAAAAACATGTGAGTATCTTTTATTTTTTTATAACAATCATATTGTAATTTTTCCTTGCACATTTATGTGACCGATTAAGAGGTTACACAGCACAGACTAAAAAAAAATCGGTTGTGCGCTGTGGATTTGGCCATTTATTCTCATTAGTCCTATTAGTTCGCGAGGTTTCTAAGAGATGGCGCTGTTTTATCTACTAAGAAAAGCGCGATAAAGAACAAATATAAAGGGGACAATTGACTCTAACAAAAATTTTAACTTTAAACCATTTATATTTCTTAAACAGATCATTAAATTGATAAACTGTTCAAGATAACCTCTAAGAGGAGTAAGATTACATTTTACCACTTTATCGCCTTGATAAATATGTATCCCGCTAGGGGCATATGTTTGTATGATCAATAAAGACGTTATGGCCGTTTTCCATTTATATATGTATTTATTTACAAAAAAAAATGTATTTGTGTAGTTTATCAACCATCTGGCATCCATAAATTCCATAATACAAGCCTAGTTGCTTAGTGTGGAACTAGATGGCGCTATGTGTATGTGCAAATATATTTATTATTTATTATTATAGTCCTTGTTAGTGTGCCCGCCACGATCGACTTTTTGTAGGACCAATAATCGGCCGATTATTTCGTTCATGCTTTTATCACCGATCTTGTGACCGACTTTGTAGGATATGAGCGTTGAGACATTGTAATCCGTACGTTCCATTTTTCGCCTACAAAAAATCGGTCCCCGATTATCGGCCGTAGGCGGCAGATTTAACTATCTAAAACGGCACGAATGGTCACCCATCCAACGGCACCTCAGACATTGCTCAATTTCGGACCAGCAGAATTTTATTTTTCTAACTTGTTTTATTCTACATGTGTACCCCCAAATGTGTTGGGATTTCCGGGTCAGTACGCTTCCACCTTCGACCTCATCTTCACTTAACATCAGGTGTGATTGAGGTGAAGTACCAATCCGTTGATAATAAAAAAATGTACCCGTATTCTATCAACAAATAAAGTTATTCTGTTCTATTCTGTAGTGAAAAATATTTAACAAACTTCATTATCTTGTTTATTAGTGAGTTCTGGTGAAAACCAGGTGCGATTGAGGTCAAACACGAACCCGTCGTGCATAAAAAAAAAAGAAGAAACCTTACAAGTGAAGGTTGACCCAGTTCTACGTATAACGCTGAAATTTTGTGTACATTTGCGAACAAAACGATCGATAAGCTTTAATGAATCTAAATATAATTGTTAACTACTCAAATACACAGAATTCTCTTATTACTACGAAACCCTTTTAATTGAGAAATAAATATTTTGTATACAACCAGTACAGTAAAATCATCATCATAATTCGTTTGTAAACGCTTTATTGTACACAAGAAAATAAATACAAAACAAATTTGCTTAAAACTATGCACAAATGCGGACTTATCTTACAGCGAGATTTCTTCCAGTCGATCATGATCGTAAGGAACAGTAGATTGGTTGTGTAAAAAAAAGTGAGTATTTCCCGCAGGATAAAACAAATTTCGCCGATAAAATTATTCCACGCAGGCGAAGCCGCGGGCGGAAATCTAGTTAGTAATATAATAAGAGACAAAGATTTACTATTCCATTGTTTAATTATTTATGTACATTCCGTTCGTCTCCGTCACAGTGAGGTTGGAGTTACGAAAGTTTGTGACCTCAAAATTTGCCTCCTGTGTCAAAGTTTCATTAGAAAAGGTAAAGTTTACTCAAAGCTGTTGTTCTTGTCAACTTGGGCAAACTTAAAATAGTTGTTTGCGTAACAATATGTTAACAGATTGAAAGTGAATACAAAAATACCTTTAGAAAAAAACAAGAGATTATTTATTTATTTATGCTCAACAGGTAATCGTTGACTCACACTAACGCTAACGCACTTAACCTCAATCACACCTGATGATAAGTGAAGATGAGGCCAAAGGTAGAAGCGTACTGGAAACCCCATCTTATTTGTGTTGTGAGACTGGCTATCTTATCTCTGACAACCGGAACACAACAATGCTATTAACATTGTTAGATTAGATGGTGGTAGCTAGCCAGGCGGACATTTAAAATGCCCTACCACCAACCAAACCGAGTACTTAAACATGTACCCCGATGGGGATCGAACCAGCGACCTCGAAATCGTAAACCCAATATTGTTTACATTGAGCCACGGAGGCGGTTGAATTGTGTTATCTATAATTACCCTTGTCAATTCTTATGCCTTCGAAGCGAATGTGGGTGATAGTGTTGGTAGGAGTGACCACAGAGAACGTAACATAATCAAATCGGGGACGTCTTAAAGAAAGGTCAAATCGAGAGTGCTATAAACCGACGAGCGTGTACGAACAACTTTACGAGAGCGATTGAAGCAAAACACGTGAGTCAAGCATGACTTTATATCTGTAAGTTTTTATAAAAGTTATATTTTCCCTTTTTTGCGCAATAAAGTGTATATGTATTACATCTCTCAAATTCAGGTCCTTTGTCCTTTATTATTGTAGACGATTTAGTTATAGGTACCGACTTTTTTCTCGGTGACGAACGTTTCAACTCTCGATTCCATAAAGCCCCAAAAAGCACACAAATTTAAATACCTTATAAGCATATATTTAAAATTCTGAGCACTAAAGTCTATGAAAGCCTCTATGTCAAAGAGATTTAAGACGTGTATTCAGACTTACTAATGAATGAGCTGCCCGTGTATAGGTCGCTTTTAACGCTTGGGCACGAAATGTTCAAATAATCAGGGGGAACTGGGGGGAACGGTAGAGCCTCCCGCCAAATTGAGCACGCAAGCATACACCCTTTATCAAAGCAACTCAGTGCGCATATTCAAGCCCCCTATATCTTTGTTGCAGGCTGTAGAAATAGTCTGTAATTTATGTTACAGGCAGTGATTAGACATAGACTACCTAACCAACATATAGTTTATTTTCAATGTAACATTTAGATATGGAAGAGCGGGCCCTCCTGGCACAAGTATACTTGTATACTTAATAGAGATCCCAACCTTAGTCTATAGTTTATGCTTTATTACTATTTATTATTACTCCCTTCCGGCGTCAGTCTTTCCTGAATCCTACAACTTTGGGATCTTCAAGAGCAGGGTGAATAGGCATCTACTGAGATCGCGTGCTTCATCCTCGGCCACATCGTCACTTCCCATCAGGTGAGATTGTTGTCAAATGCGTATCCAGTTACCCATAAAAAAAAATGCCTACTGAAGTCGAAAATAAACTTTTTTAATTTTTTTTTAGGCTGCTAAGGTTAGGCCTCCCCCATAGAATTGCAGAGTGACAGTTGGAAGCGGTCCTTTATCAGGTCGTATGTCCACCTTGTTAGTGGACGTCGTACATGGCGCATGCCTGTGCGTGGTGTCCACTCGAGAACTTGAATGGCCAATCAGCTGTCAATTCTTCGAGCTATGTGCCCTGCCCACTGCCACCGTCAACTAGCTAATCCGCTGGGCTAAGTCAGTGACTTTCGTTCGCCTTCGGAGTTCGTCATTCCTGAATCTATCACGTAGCGAAACCATCTCACTCTCCATTACTCGTTGTGTCACTTTGAGCTTTCTTATGAGGCCCGTAAGAGACCGCGTTCCAAATAAATATATAATTTAAAAATCGAAAACCCGACAGAATTGTACTTTATAACACACTGGGTCTCAAGACGAATCTAACCACACCTTGCACTTTAAAATCGGTCAAGTTTTTTAGGCTGCAGGAGGTAATCCTACAACCTTGGGATCTTCAAGAGCAGAGTGAATAGGCATTTACTGGGATCGCTTGCTTCATCTCCGACCACATCCTCACTTTCCATCAGGTGAGATTGTGGTCAAACGCGAGTCCAGTCAATCATCAACACTGAAATCTGCATACAAACACTCGAAAAATATTACCGTCCTTCCTGGTGCAGTGGGTATCTATATATATATATATATATTGTTTAGGCAAATGATCTACATTAAAAATTAAACATCTTGGAAACATAATCAGAATGATCTCGCAAATATCAGCTTTCATTCAGAACATTTGGTTGGTGGTAGGGCATTTTAAATGTCCGCCTGGCTAGCTACCACCATCTTATCTAAATCTGCCGCCAAGCAGCAATGTTAATAGCATTGTTGTGTTCCGGTTGTCAAAGATAAGATAGCCAGTCCTCCAAATGTGTTGGGGTTTCCGGGTGAGTACGTTTCCACCTTCGACCTCATCTTCACTTAACATCAGGTGTGATTGAGGTCAAGTACCAAACCGTTGTGCATAAAAAAAAGAACAGTGGAAGTTCGGAATTACACCAATCATCTAGACCCAAACTAAATAACGGATAAACATAATCATCTCAGGCCGTAAACATCCCACTTAAGGGATTTAGGCCTTCCCTCGTATAATGAGGGAGTATATAGACCATAGTCCACCACGCTGGCCCAATGCGGGTTAGGGACTTCACATGCCTTAGAATTTTTATTTCTCTGGCATGCAGTTTTTCACATGGTGTTTTCCTTCACCGATTAAGAGCAGTCGGATAAATGCACATAAGTAATTTAATTAAATTTTCAAAACTCATTGGTACATGGCCTGCCTGGTAATCGAACCCGGACCTCCCAAAGTGGGAGACCCTCGTCTTTACCGCTGAGCCACCGACGCTAAACAGTTAAACATAATAAATATTTATATAAAGATTTACCCCTCGCGGGATTCGAACCCGCAACCGTTGGTTTCGCGGACAAGGTCCACTACACCAATCAGTCGTCAAATATATTGATGTTATAGTACAAGTAAAGGCAAAAATCTGTTACGAAATTCTTTATTAGTATAATTTAATGAAAACATCTAAGCACATAATATAAAATGTAATTAATCTGTAATTACATTGTAAATAATTTCACTGAGTTACATGTAATCTCGCTCGGAGCGAGAACCTTGTAAATAGTAAATGTTGTTTACCTCTCCCCTCGTACAATGTGCGTATCTTATTAATCATAATTAGACAATAAAATATCCAGTTTTCTACTGCGAGTTTGTTATGAAAGATGATTGGCAGTTGGGGTACCCTGTGAAATCGGGGAACTCGGTAACGTTTCTTAATCGCGCTGTATTCAATTTATATCATTCTTATATAGGTATTTACCAAGTTAAAATATCCTTATAGCACATGGAGGTAATACATAATTAAGAAAATACATTGGAGATATTTTATAGAGCAACTTAGAGAGCATAATGCACAATGCTTGCAAAAACAAAACGCATACAACTGTCAGAATGTCAGTGTTTCCATTGTAACAATTTACAGCAATTATATATATTATATGATTCGTCGTTTTTTTCAAAATGGATTGGGCAGTATGGGCTTTGATCCCTTTGCCTTTCAACATTGTTGGAGAATAAACTAAAAAAAAGGATTGGGCAGACAGTGTTGTCATTCGATCACGTAGTGAAACGCCGAGCATCTCTCTATTTGTAACTCTTTACGTGACCTTAAGCTTTCTTATGAGAGATCACGTTTCAATGATGTGAGTCAGTACTGCTAAGACCATTGGTTTGTCTTTTAGTACTGAGGTATTTGGGAAGAGAAAAGCCTACCAGAAAATACGTAGAATTAGATACCTAAAAGTAAATTAAATAACCTACATCTACCTACTTATTTGCTTGATATTTGTATTAGCTTCGAGGTGGGGTGTTTTGAGGTTAGGTAATTTAATTATATTTTTTATCTATATTTTCCAACTTCTAGGCATATATTACGGTATATTACGATTCCACTTTTTGTTATACTTAATCAAAGCAATAAGATCCAAGTTTTGACTTAGAGAAACGCAGAGTTTTTATGCGGTACTGAAAATACATGGTCGCCTGCCAATCTTCTTTCACTATAAATGTTGAAATAATCCTGTAGCCTAAACGAGTTGACCGATTTTGAAATCCAAGACGTCGTTAGATTCGACTTGATATCCAGAGTGTCGAGGAATAGTTACATTTTGTGGATTAAATTCAACATGACGTCCCCAAAATACTAAATATGCTGTCGGGTTTTTTTATGTAGGTTGAACAAGGTTAATAGGTAGACAATGCATCAATGTAAAGCATATGATGGGTGACCATTAGTAGCATTTTAATACGAGTGTGTCCGTGCTTCGGAGGGCACATTAAATAGTCGGACCCTGTTGTTTTCAGTTAAGTCAAAAAATAAATAAAATAACAATGAACCTGTTGGAACGGGTTGGTACTTGCCCTCAATCACACCTGATGTTAAGTGAAGATGAGGTCGAAGGTGGAAGCGTACTGACCCGGAAACCCCAACACATTTGGGGGTCTTGCTATCTTATCTCTGACAACCGGAACACAACAATGCTATTAACATTGTTACTTGGCGGCAGATGTAGATAAAATGGTGGTAGCTATAGCCAGGCGGACATTTAAAATGCCCTACCACCAACCAAATGTTCGTAAACCCAATGTTGTTTACGTTGAGCCACGGAGGCGGTTAGATTTGTTAGACATGTTACTATGGAATACTTAAAATTGCTCTAATTCAGTTACTTTTTGATCTACGCATGTGCTTTATACTTATAAAGTTTAATTACAATCGGTTTATTGATTTCCAAAAATTTGGACTTGAAAGTTTGCTTCAGGATTCCATATATGCAGGATAAATTCTCTTAACATAAAGTGTGTTTGAGGTCAAGTATTAACCGATTGTGTATAGGACAGGCAAAGAAACAATTCACTTGATAACAAATAAAATGACAAACACATGGCAGACTCCATTATGTCTTTAATACAGACATTAAAAGGGACAGCACTTTACATGAGTAGGTACCTACCTACTCATCTTTTAACAGAAAAAAAAAAACATTTGTATCGTATTTCAAACAAAACTTGTAGGACACAGCTGCGGTTTCTGGACAGAGTCGTGTAGGAACTTTTTTCAATGAGAATTTTACAAGAGAGGAGCGGTTGGAGGATGGCACGATTATACCTTGCAATCCTATCCGATCCTTATTATCGAATGAATTGAATAATATATTAAAAAAATATATATTTTTCGGACACTTACACCAATCATCTAATCCCAAACTAAGCAAAGCTTGTGCTATGGGTACTAGATAACGGATAAACATACATAAATATTTATATAAACATCCATGACTCAGGAATAAATGTTCGTATTCATCACACAAACATTTACCCCTCGCGGGATTCGAACCCGCAACCGACGGTTTCGCTGATAGAGTCACTCTCCACTACACCAATCGGTCGTCATATCTGGGGTAACCGTCCTAACTTTATTACTATATATACCGGATAATTTTATCTTTTATTAACTATATATTACTTTGCGCATTACAAATTTTTGTAAATTATTTTGCGCAATAAAGAGTATTTGTATTGTATTGTGTGTTGTGTTGTGTTGTGTGTTGTGTTGTGTTGTGTTGTGTTGTGTTGTGTTGTGTTGTGTTGTGTTGTGTTGTGTTGTGTTGTATTGTATTGTATTGTACTACAAACAACTTTCAACTAGGAACTATAGCCGAAATCAGCCGTAAATTGTTGAACTTCCATACCAAAGGTGATTCAGAACGGTTTACTTTGTATGGATAATCGAAAATTTTTTCATCGAATTCGACTATGGTTCATTGGGGATTGTTGTTCGTAATCAAGTGTCTGCAGTTAGTGGGAATTACACCAACGATTAAGAACAACTTTCCAATAGAAAGCATAGCCGAATTGAGCCGAAAATTGTTGGATTCCATAATAGGTAAAGGTGGTTTCGAAATGAAAATCATTTATTCATGTAGGCAATACAATATTCACTTATGAACGTCATTTGTTTTTTAAACTACCACTAGCTCGGAACGCGACCACTACTGAGAAGAGCTAGCGAGAAACTCAGAGGGTTTGTCTCTTTTCAATCAATCATTTACAATCAAGAAAGGTTACAACAATTTTTATATATCGTGTAGAGGAGCCGTTTAATCCCATGGATTACTTTCATTAATGTAGTCTGAAATTTTGTAATACCCCTTTTTACATATTTTTTGTTTTATAATAAGTTTAAATTTATTAAGCGGAAGATTCCGTATATCCATGGGAACCTTTTTGTAGAAGCGCACACATTGACCTCTGAATGACTTACTAACTTTACTAAGTCTACTAAAAGGTACAGCTAATTGATTTTTGCTCCTTGTATTGATATTATGTCGGTCACAGTGTTTCTCGAATGAATATATATTTCTCTTAACATATACAAGATTTACTTGGGTTTACTGGGTATGGGTAGTCGAAAATTTGTTGATCGAATTCGGCTACGGTTCTTTGGGGAAATTTGTTCGTAATCAGCAGTGGAGTCACTAGTAAATCGGAATTAAGAAAAATTATCAAAGCTAAGTAGGTTTTACAAGTTATTGGTTAATAGTCGAAAAACATGTAGGTATAATGACACAGCATATACGGTTCATCTTACGAAATATACAGAAATGCATACTTCTTTTTTTATGCACGACGGGTTCGTACTTGACCTCAATCACACCTGATATTAAGTGAAGATGAGGTGGAAGGTGGAAGCGTACTGACCCGGAAACCCCAACACATTTGGGGGACTGGCTATCTTATCTATGACAACCGGAACACAACAATGCTATTAACATTGCTGCTTGGCGGCAGATTTAGATAAGATGGCGGTAGCTTGCCAGGCGGACATTTAAAATGCCCTACCACCAACTAAACCGAGTACTTAAACATGTACCCCGCTGGGAATCGAACCCGCGACCTCCGAATCGTAAACCCAATTAGAGGTAAGACACTTGACTGGATTCAAAGTTACTTGATGGACAGAGCGCAATGTGTAGAAATAACAAAAGTCGTAGAAACAAAACAAAAAACGTTAATAAAGAAAAGGTTTAAATCTCAATCATTAATAAATAAAACAGGAGTACCTCAGGGAAGTATCCTGGGTCCACTACTATTTCTCCTCTATATTAATGATCTACCCAACGCTATCACTTTCAAAGAAAATCTGCGTGAATGCGTACTATTCGCTGACGATACAACTTTAATAATAAAATGTGACTCCATAAAATTATTCGAACAAAAGGTAAAAAAGCGTTGACGGATACTGTTTGAACTACAGTATCCGTCAACGTCAAACTGGAAATCTCATATAGACCTGGTTTGCGGAAAACTTGATTCCTTCGTTTTCGCATTAAAAAGGCTGAGGCAAACGGTATCTACAGAAGCAGCATTGATAAGCATACCATGGATACGTCTCATCAGTCTTAAGCTACGGTTTATTATTATGGGGTAACTCTGTTGATAATGAGAGAGTTGCCAAGTTGCAGAAAAAATGTGTCCGTGTATTAGATAACGCGTGGATTCTAGACAGCTGTAAGCCTTTGTTCAAAAAATATTAAATTCTTCCGTTACCTTGTATATGTACGTAAAAGACTCGTGTCCTTTTGTGAAAGCCAATTTTAAATATTTTAATAAGCGTAGTGAGACTAGTGATAGACATACAAGAGCACAATACTGTAACCTATTGTATAAACCTCCTTGCCGCAAATACGTTTATGAAAATAATGTTTATAATATGTGTATAATATTGTATAACAATCTGCCTGATGAAATACAATTAGTTAATGACAACATGTTTAAAATTCGATTGATACAATGGCTTTAGGCAAAGTGTTTCTATGATGTCAAGGAATATTTAAATTATCAGAATGCTATGTAAAGTGTCACAAATCATATTTTGCACATCTGCATGCAGATTGAATACATGATTCCTAAATTTCTTATCAGACCTTGTAAACTGTATTCTGGCAAATAATTATTTCTTTCTTTCTTTCCAATGTTGTTTACATTGAGCCACGGAGGCGGAGAGACACATGTGACAAGGATGACAAAGGGTATGCCCATCGCCGCTAAAACATGCGAATCTATAGTTGTTTATTGGCCCACGGGACGAGAGTTGGTACTATTCTTTTATCGTGCTGAAAATAATTGCATGTCTGAAAATTAACCACATTTCTCATAACTTAAACCGTGCGAGACTTCTAACCCTTTATATGAAGCGTAACTTTGGCCATATGTTTCCCTTTTTTACTTCACTCTTTATATAGATATGCCCTCTGCGGTCGCCATTATGGATTGTCCCAGAGAAATACAGTATTGCTTGTGTTTTTTAGCAGTATTTGTGTAATGAATTACTTGGGAACTTTACGATTTATACACTGCGATTTTTTGTAATTTATGTAAAATATCCTCCCTTGATCATTGCAAATAACATAAGGTTTACAAAACGGAAATAGCGGGTTCGATCCCCAAGCAAGATAAATAATTTTATTAATACTCGGTTTGGTTGATGCTAGGGCATTTTAAATGTCCGCCTGGCTAGCTACCACCATCTTATCTGTCTGGCGTCAAACAGTAATGTTAATAGTATTGTAATGTTCCGGTTGTCAGAGATAAGATAGCCAGTGCTTCAAACAGGATAGGGTTTCCATCAGTGCTCTTTCACCTCGGGCCTCATGTTCACTTAACAATAGGCGTGATTGAGATCAAGTGGTAACCAGCTGTGCAATAAAAAAATCCAAAATTATTTTTCACTATTTTGTAGAACACGCGTCTTTTGATAAGCATTTTCAACATTACAAAATGTCCTAAGTATGTGCGGACTCGTGATTCGGAAGCCCGTCCTTGTAATAAAATTAAAATAGAATTCAAATAAAGAAAAATAACATTAAACAAGCATTAGGTAGAGAATTCACCGATCATGACAACGCAATATTAAGTCTCCCCCATCGTTCCAAGTCAGGTCATTTGCTCCAAATGTTTGAACCTCATGCCATTCAATATTTTTTCTATGGTAGTAACATTTGACCCGGCCAGGGATGGGAAAAATATCGACTTATCGAAATATTTTTTTATATCATCGATATGTGACGACGACGATGGTGTAGTGGATAGTGACCCTGTCAGCGAAACGAATGGTTGCGGGTTGGGTATTTGTGTGATAAATATGAACATTCATTCCTGAGTCATGGATCTTTATATAAATATATATGTATGTTTATCCGTTATCTAGTATCCATAGTACAAGCTTTGCTTAGTTTGGGACTAGATGATTGGTGTAAGTGTCCGAAATATTTATTTATTATTTATATATGTTTAATTTTGAGTATCAAAATCGATATATTGATTTTTCAGGTAGGCAGCCGCACTACACTTAGGTAATGTAATATTGACAACCGATTGGTGTAGTGGATAGTGACCCTGTCAGCGAAATCAACGGTTGCGGGTTCGAATCCCGCGAGAGGCAAATGTTTGTGTGATGAATACGAACCTTTATTCCCGAGTCATGGATGTTTATATAAATAGTTATCTTTTGTTTATATAAATAGAAGTTATCTATCAATAGCGTGCACAGCGTTTTGTTACAGGGTAGGAAGAATGATAAAATTTGCTATTAATTGAGAAAAAATACAACTACATAATAGTGGTACAGTTGCAATTCAGTATTATTATGTAGATTCTATGTTTCAATGTACCATTTGAATTCATAAATATATTTGATTTGAATCACTTACTCTTATAGTAATCTTGGTTACTAATGAGATATTTTTTTGTCCACATAATATAGTCTGAAAGTTACGGTCTTGACAATGCATTTCCAGGAAAGCTTACAACTTGCTGGGGTAGACGCCTTTCTACCTGTATGGAGGTCAAGCCACTGTTATCTAGTATTCATGTATAGTATGTAAATATCCGAAATATTTATTTATTTATATTAACTTGTATTGTTTTAAAAATTACTGGTAGCTTGTATCTTTACCCTAAGGTTTGCCTGGAAGAGATCGATGTTAGCGATAAGGCCGCCTTTTTGCTTTTGTTAATTGTGCAATAAAGAGTATTTCATTTGATTTGATTTGAATGATCTGTCTAATTTTTACTGTTCAATGATGAATGAGACGATGATTAATAGGTAATGATATCCAGAATAATTGTTTCTTCTACAATTTAGACATGCGTCTTTTTTTGATTTCTGTTTATATAATTTGATAAAAATAGGTATTGTATATATTGGCCGAGATATCGATATGTTTGTCTCGATAAATACTGATTTTTGGTAGGTCCGGGTGCGATTCCCAGGCAGGCCATACCAATGAGTTTTTAAATTTAATTTAATTATTTATGTGCATTTATCCGACTGCTCTTAAACGGTGAAGGAAAACATCGTGAGGAAACCTGCGCCTGAGAAATAAAAATTCGAAGGCATTTGAAGTCCCCAACTCGCATTGGGCCAGCGTGGAGGACAATGGTGTCGATTCGGATGTACACCAACTATACTAAACTAAAACCAGTTTTAAATTAGTACTGTGTCTTTCTACCTGGAACAGTACGATGTGACGGCACCAATCCAAAACTGGTTTTAGTTTAGTTTAGTAGGTGTACATCGGAATCGACACCATTGGCCCACACTCCCTGAATATACGAGGGAAGGCCTATATTCTAATAAATTTAAATAACGATACGATATACATCGATAACTATTTTTAACTTGCCTATCTCTACCAGCCGCCATTTTATATTGCAACCAAGTTTTAAATTACTAAACATTATTTCAAAACGATGTACTTCCATTTTGAATATAACTGAGAAAGGTCTGCAAACCACTCTCAGGAGATACATCCTGCGCTTCACTGAGTTTACAATAGCATTATAGGCTTACCTTCAACACAAGCAACTATCTCGAGGGGTTAGGGTCTAGTTCAGTTCGTAGATTGTCATGCAAAATTAATTCTGAGATGTTGAGGGTGTAATATTGACTTGGGTTTGTTCAATTTTTAAAGATCGCAATGATAGTCGACCTTTTTGGTGAGATGATGAACCGCTGTGGTTGGAAACGTATTGCATATTTTAACACGTTCACGGACACTGAACCAGACACAATAGAAGTTTTATGGTTATTACGTCTATAGGCGTTCAGTGTCCGTCAACGTGTTAATAATCACAGACTCTTATCAAATAGTAGTAAACCATCCCAGTCCCAACCATAATAAAATTATTTTTAATATTATAATCTAACTAATATTCTATCTAACCGTACTTGAACTCAATCACACCTGTTGTTAAGTGAAGATGAGGTCGAAGGTGGAAGCATACAGACCCGGAAACCCCAACACATTTGGGGGACTGGCTAACTTATCTCTGACAACCGGAACACAAGAGTACTAACAACATTGCTGCTTGGCGGCAGATTTAGATAAGATGGCGTTTGTTGCTCAAGTACGGCGAAATGGACGAACGGATTTGGATGAAATTTAGTATATAGGTAGAACATACCCTAGATTAAAACATAGGATATTTTTTATCCCCAGAAAGTGAGTAGTTCCCGCGGGATAAACAAATTTCCGCGATAAAGTTCTTCCACGCAGGCTAAGCCGCGGGCGGAAAGCTAGTAATATTTTAAATGCGAAAGTTTGTATGTGTGTATTTATGTTTGTTAACTCTTCACGCCTAAACGGTTGGACAAATTTGGATGAAATTTGGTTTTAGGCAGATTAGGACCTGGATTAACATATAGGCAAATTATGACGGAACATGACGGACGAGGAGCTGGCGGAAAGCTAGTACATTAATATACATACTCAAAAGGCCGCAGCTTCATGCTTTTTTTAATCCCCTACGAAAAACGACGGGTCTTAAGTGTATAAGTGTGTGTCCAATGTTTAACAGACGACTGTAGTGGTTAGAAACTCTGACCACTATACGAAATGGTCGTGGGTTCGAATCCCGCTAGGGGCATATGTTTGTGTGATGAATACGGACATGTTTCATTTATAAGTTATTGCAAACAAAAAAATGTATGTAGTATATCAACCATCTGGTATCCACAGCACAAGCCTATAGTTGCTTACTGTGGAAATAGATGGCGCTGTGTGTATGTCTAAGGATAATTATTATTATTATTATAATTACAGTGGCATAATTACTTTCCTTTAGGCATTATCTCGCACTATTTGAGCACACATATCTGATATTAACAAAATTGGTAAATTCCACGGACGTTCACATTCGAGTTTTTTGAGGACGTATTAAACATGGACCTGAAATTCAAGAGCGCTTGTCCCAGTTTCGTGTATTGGCAATTAACATTTTATGTAGAGCTCGTACAAAATCATAATGTTCTACTTTAATTGAAATAAGAAATGTTTTCTTAAATTTTTATTTTCCCTCTATTTTTCGTCATTGAAAATTCAAAACACAAATAAAGCTGATGCAAAATTTCGCCGAAACTGAAACACTACATATACACATTGGTGTAAGTGTGCGAAATATTTATTTATTTCTGTAATTATATTATCTATTTATTTTATTCGGAACACCAACAACGGAAATGATATAAAAAGGTACATAAAATGTTCCAACACAAGCATTAAAGCAGATACACTCTGATTAGACTTATCAGCTAAAAAGGAATATACTAAGGTCGCTATAGGAGTCGGTCTGTGCTCAAGCTGGGGCCAAAGAAGTTAGTTGTAAATATATGGTTAACTGAATACGCGTTTGACCACAATCTCACCTGATGGGAAGTGACGATGTGGCCGAAGATGAAGCACGCGATCTCAGTAGATTTTGGCACGTCTTTCCACAGAATCGAGTGCAGTCAGCTGATACTTGGTTGACCCATCCCAAAAGTGACAGGTTTTGTATTAAATAGGTCCAAAGTTCTGTGTTTCTTATGTAGTTTGTTAAATAGATTGCTGACTCAAATGAGAAGTGAATTTCGACGATTGTTAGAACCTGCTCAGGCCTCTAATGCCTACATGTCAAGGAATTACAGTATCCGATAGATATTCTAGTCTGGTACATGAATATTATTTTTTTTTCAACAATGATGGACAATCTATAAAATATATCAGCTATTCTTCTCCTTTTTTCTAAAGGTCCATATTAGTATCGTACTAATGTGTTATTTAAGTATCTATATTATATAACTAGCTCCCCGCCCACGGCTTCGCCTGCGTGAAATAACATATATATTTTTATAATATATATTTTATTTTCATAATATATATATCTTTTTATTTTGACATGAGAATAATAATTGTGTTTCAAATTTTGACACGAGTAATTAATATAATAAATAGTACATAAATTAATATAATGTTGCAATGTCCTGACGGGGCTTCCTTGTCTGTACACTAACATAGATTTAAAACCTTTATAACTAACACATGGAAATGCAATAAATAATTATGAATTATGAATTTTATCGCGGAAATTTCGTTATACCGTGGGAACTACTCACTTTATCGGGATAAAAAATATTCTATGTTTTCATGTAAATCCGTTCATCTGTTTCGCCGTGATTGAGCCAACAAACAAACATCTAAAGTTTCGCAATTGTAATATTAGTTAGATTATGTATTTTTACGATATTGATTTGATTACTTATGTATTATTTAAAATCAATTTATTTGTAAAGGATTTATCCGTTAGACTGGTCCACGCCTCTAGAGATGTGAGAGCTGATACCCACTTTGCTCAGCAGCTGAGCTTATGCATTCAGCGGGGCAATAGCGCTAGCGTACTAGGTACTATGCCTCACGGAAGCGAGTTGGACGGCGTATTTTTTCTATAAGATATAGGTATTTAAATTGTGTTTTATAAATTTGTTGTTTCATGTACATACTTAATAAATTTAAAAGAAAACTAATTATAATAAATATATATCATGTAAAAAATTTATTTGAGTTCATCAGTTCTTTTATAAATATAAATAAGTAGGTACTTTGTGTAGGATGACTACATTTTGTTTTAGTAATTTTTGTCTCTCGAAGACTAACGAATTGAATTCCAGTGAGTGCGCAAACACCATTAGAGTTTGTCTGTAACTATGTAGGTGGAGATCTATTGCCATAATTCTATCTATACCTGACTTTTACATTTACATACTAATAAAGTAAAAGATTTATACACTTCCACATTAACTTTCCCATACGAAAATAAGCCATAAACGCCATAACACAAAATACCACGGCTGAAGTAACTGCCATAAGTCACGCTATGAAAAACTATCATTACAAAACTAGTTTATATGTAAATCATACGTTATTGCCATTTTGTAATGTCAGCATACACGAGCGTTTGCAACGCCGCGTTTTTGGTACGTTGTAAATCCGTAATGCTCCGTTTCCATGTAAGTTATAAACGATTAAGTTAGTTAATACGTAAGAGTAAGTTACGATTACATTTCCAATAAATAGCAAATATAAATAATATCACATATTTTAAATTGAATGTGTGTAGGGATATCATTGGGGGAACACCTGAATTTGGTTCTCAGACTGTCTATTTAAATGGCTAGGAAATAACTGCCTCCGGAGGAATCAATTTAGTGGTCAATAGGGTATTTATTTGAGGTTTCAAATATTATTATAAAATTTTTCCATGTCTCTCTGCTCTCCGCCATCCTCTTGACCTCCTGATACGACACGACGTTCAACTTCTCTTTTATCTGCTGCATGTAGCTTATGCTCGGTCTTCCTCTTAGATGGGGGTCCGTATAACCGCGTTCCCTTCATCACACCCCGCTCCATAGCAAAATGTGTTTAGACCGTCTCCCCTCCGTGGTTGTTCATCACTTGCATACACAGACCTGTAGAGCATGCTGTATATCGCGCCAGTTATCAACTAATGTAAACACGTTCTAACTGATTGCGTCTTTAAAACGCAGCTTCGAGTAACGCTCGTGTGCACATGCATTTAATAGATCGCAATGTTTGTATTCAATTTACTTACCACCTACGTTAGTTATATGAATTCACATTATGTGAAACAAACAAAATATTTTGTAAATAAAGGGACTTTTTTTGTGTACTCATAATGTATTCGTATTGACCTCAATATTATTTTGGTGAAGAATTTATTTGAAGGTGGTGCTCAAAGAAGTTAGTACTTATTATACGGGAATATAGTTTTAAAAAATCAGAAAGTGTTTTTTAGGTTCACATCAGGTTTTACCGCCTCTATGGCTCAAGGTAAACATAATATGGTTTACAAAGCGGAGGTTGCGAGTTCGATTCCCAGCGGGGTGTATGTTTAGTACACGGTTTGGTTGGTGACAAGGCAATTTAAAACGTCCGCCTGACCGGTACCACTATCTTATCTAAATCTGCCGCCAAGCAATGAGTTTGAGATAAGATAGCCAGTCCTCCAATTAAGTTGCGGATAAGCCTAGCCTCATTTTCACTTAACTTCAAGTTGATTGAGGTCCAGCGCTTAACCACTGCATAAAAACTCTGTACTTGGTTTGCCATTTTCTGCAACTATATCAAATTTCAATAAAATTTAATACAAACGTCATGATCTTTATCCCAAATGTGGTTGTCTGAGATTACCGTTTGGGTGTTCCAAACATTAAAAGGAACAACATGCACACGTGACAGGGGGAGTACATATCACCTTTAAAACCCACGAAAAAGACGTGTTGGTTTTTTTTTGCGCCGAAACCATACCGTCATGAAATAAGTTGGCGCTACAGACGGACGGACAGACACCGGGGTGATACCATAACTATTCCATTTTACCAATTTTGTTAAGGAACACTAAAAATAAGTCGTAATTCATAAATAATTCTTAGAACATAAACCTTTTCTTCCCCTGTGTTCAGTACGTAAACTGCCAGTCCATTTAAAATGGCGCTTACGCAAAAGAGCTCAGGATTTATAGTCGTATAGGCATTGTTTTTCTCGTGTTAAATGAGGCGTAGTGCGAAAAATACTTCTGAAAAGGGCTTAAGTATGTTACGGTCAAGGGATAGACCTTTACTGTTAAATGTTTTTTAATAGCCTTGGGAGAATGTTTTCGTACAGATACTGATTGAAGACATGGTGTATACTTAAATGAGTTTCATAATGAAGTAGGTTGTTCAATATTAACCGATATACTTATTTTAAATCAAGAGAAAAAAAATGTACTTCGTAGAAAAAAATGTTTTAACATTCAAAATTTTCTTTTTCGATCGCTTCAGTATACAGAGTGTAATCGTTAAGTGTGCACAGGCGATTATTCCGTAACTATTATAAATATCAAAAGACTTCAAACTGATATCGAAAATACTTTACCTAATGAGTAAAATGACATTAATAACTTTTTTTAAATAAAACGAGAAATATCAAAAAAAATTACATTAAACACTCCCATACATTTAGCATGAGATAGTAGAGATTTTAGTTTCCTTATTTTAAGTGGAATAGTATCAACTCATTTTACCCTTATTATTTTATAATTATGTATAATAGTGATGAATTTCAAGTAGATACACGTGTAGGTTAATTATCTTACCACTTCAAATTAATAATAAACCTTGTTTCAATATCGCATTGATTTGAACTGGCTGAAAAGCAACATACTAAATAAAAACAAAAAAAAAGATACTATTTGGTGTTCGTTCTAAATTCAAATTTTTTATCGCGGATTCTCGTTCCCGCCAATTTATTGCGCGACGTCGCTTCGAACATCTGCTTTGAATAGGTACAAAATTTTGTACTTACTAAGAAATAAAATGTATGGGAGTGTTTAATATATTTTTTTTGGATATTTCTCGTTTTATTTAAAAAAAGTTATTAATGTCATTTTACTCATTAGGTAAAGTACTTTCGATATCAGTTTAAAGTTTTTTGATATCTATAATAGTTACAGAATAATCGCCTGTGCACACATAACGATTACACCATGTATAGCCCGCCATTTCGTTGAGAGTGTGAAATCGTGCTGGTGTCGCCAGTTTTGGGTCTACGCAAGTGGTTGAGGACTCAAAAGATGCGTATCGAGTAGGGCTATAAGGTGAAAAAAAAATTCGTAAGGGTTAAAAAAATATATTATTATTTTCTTTTCTTAATTCATTTTCAATGTGCCCGAAGGTCGTGAATGACACGAGATATGTGGATTTTTTCTTTTCAACTGTCTTCTGTCATTAATACTGAATGAACCGACACTAAGTATACACTTACACCAATTATCTAGTCCCAAACTAAGCAAAGCTTGTGCTATGGATACTAGATAACGGGTAAACCTACATAAATATTTATATAAACATCCAAGACTCGGGAATAAATGTTCGTATTCATCATACAAACATTTACCCCTCGCGGGATTCGAACCCGCAACCGTTGGTTTCGCTGATAAGTTGACTATCCACTACACCAATCGGTCGTCAATCCAGTAATAGATACATACATGCAGTGTAATAGATATTAGATCGTCACCAATGTTCCGTCTATCGCTAATCCACTGCTAGGCCTCCCCCAGGTCTATAAAATCATAATATGACTCATTGGATAGCCAATGAGTCATATATGATTTTATAACCAATTTTGACACAATGAACAAAATCATAGTCAAGTTTGGATGCTTCGTTCAAAAAAACGCCACGAGTGCTTCATACGATTGTTTCCGTGCGGGAGGACACGTTAAATAGTCGGTCACGGTTGTTTTCATTTGAAGACAACTGTTAAACCAAGTTGCTGGCCCACAGGACGGGTTAAGAACACTGACTGTCACTTGGCCACTAGTCTGACACAAATCTACCTATCCCATATCCTCTCCTAGTCAGAGGAAGCTGCGCTCCAACAGTGGAGACTATAAGGCTGTTGATGATTTTTTTTTACGCACAACGGCTTGGTTATTGACCTCAATCACATCTGATGTTAAGTGAAGATGAGGTCGAAGGTGGAAGCGTACTGACCCGGAAACCCCAACACATTTGGAGGACTGGCTATCTTATCTCTGACAACCGGAACACAACAATGCTATTAACATTGATGCTTGGCGGCAGATTTAGATAAGATGGTGGTAGCTAGCCAGGCGGACATTTAAAATGCCCTACCACCAACCAAACCGAGTACTTAAACATGTACCCCGCTGGGAATCGAACCCGCGACCTCCGAATCGTAAACCCAATGTTGTTTACATTGAGGCCACGGAGGCGGTTATAATGTGTACGGATGTGTAATGATGTACGGACAGAGCCCTGAAAACCAAGGTTACCTTTTGGTACGGAAACCTAATAAAACAGTAACACAGATTTACCGTAGTCAGCTAGACCTAGCAATCAGCATCACTAAATGGAATACGCACAAACTAAACAACTTGGCACACAAGACCCATTGCTTACAATTCGATCCACTTCCTTCCCACGATTAAAATTCTGCTTAGTAAGTGACACATACTACCATAAAAAATATGCAGCAAAGAAATTAACATTACAATACAATAAATACAAAAACAAATCTCTCCCAAAAATATAGGCACATTAGTCAATAATGGACGTATTAGATTATGATGTATTTAAACCTAGTTTTCAAGAGAGACTGGTGTCCGTACTAGGAAACTTGTGTGACAGATCACCAGCCTCTTACCCTCTGGAGGGACTCTCTGATTTTGAGACAATATGTGGCCATAAACTCTGACTCTGGGGGGACCTCATGCCACATCAGAGGACGTCAAACTCCCCCCCCCCCCCTTTCCAAAACTGCATGAATACAGTCTTCTTATTTTCCAAAAAAAAAATTTCAGATACTTCCCTTCATATTGTCATTGATCTAGAACACACTGTAAAACAGATGGCGTTAAATTTCATAGACGAGACATTATAGGCACCTTTGTATTAAGATAGCATTTTGAGTAGTTTATCCGTAAGCGTAAAGTAAAAGTCAGAAATTGGCCAAGTGTGAGTCGGGACAGCTTCAATATTTTGATATTACATTCATAACAATAGTGATTATGAACGCATACAAGGTTTGTACTTTAAATATTACTTCCAAGAAGGACTTGTTTGCCTGTTTATTTTTCAATTGAAATCAGCGTCAAATACAATAGGAGTGTTTTACTTAGGTTTGGCTAGGGTCAACCGGTATTTTAAGGAGCGAAACCAAATAGGTTTTGAATCAATTAAGCGGTTTTTAGTGGTTTTCATTTCGCTCTTACCGACGACGGACTATCATACAAACTTACGGGCTACGGACGTATCATTACAAACTTCAAACGACGCCGACGCGTCCACTATCTGGATTAAACCGGTTTTAAGTAGTGTTCTCATTTTGGACACGCTCCGAACGAAACCTTTTGTAAAATCTGGTATATACCCTTATTAACCCATACATGTATTCTGTCTACACATGTTACTCAATTTAGCTCCTGGTCCTGATATTAATCCACTTTCCACCAGTTCGCCATAAAATCTAGCATTTATTGCACACTAACTGCACCTAATTGCTAGACGTAAAACAAATCCAATCTCATTCATGAAGCCACCATCGCTGCAGCTTTAATACTACTTTCATGGCAGCAATATTGCCATTTTCATAACAGCCATTCCCATAACAAAGGTCGTGATATTTACAACCTTAAGCATTGTTGGCTAACGTATGTGGCAGTATGTAGCCGGTTAAAGTAAAATATTAATGCTGAACCGCATTGCGGGCGAGGCCCCCAAGGCCGGCTGTAGTCTTTTGGACAATACTTACACGTAGGGCCGCGCACTATACGAATATCGGGACAAAAATGACATAGGATGCAGGACAAGATTACGCGTTCTCTTTTGTTACAATTAAATGGCAATTGCCATTTTTCACGCGAAGTTTCTGGCAATGTAAAGTGAAATAATAAAACCAGATAAAATAGTTTACTATGTATCATTAAATAGAAATATTTACAAATAAAAGATGGCTGTCGTGCTATCCAGAAAGCAAGCGGCGTTCACTCTGAAAAACGAGGCCGATGCGTTGGCCCCCTTGGCACCAGATATTTCTACTAAACGTGCCCTTTTAGCCCCCACGATCCCATGATCTCCACACGAAAAGACGCAAATACGTAAACCTGATGTAAACTTGAGTATTTGTGCTGCTTGTAGCTTTAATGAATTGATATTTTAAGCGAGTAAATTATTCATGAGAGTCCACAGTTATAGTCAATGAATGAGGCCCGTAGTTATATCATTCTTTTTGTAAAATAGCCGCGCTTTACAGGAAAATTTGGCAGCTTTTGTGAACTCCAACGCTATTTGATTTATATTAGGTCCTTACCAATGAAATTGGCGTTTTGTATGAAGAATTTCATCAAGACTGTTTTCTCCATACAAACATTTTTGTTTTTTTTTTGGGAACGGCAAATCCAAATTTAGCTAAACTTTGTGTGTATTATCGGATAACATTAATGTTATCCGGATAACGTTAAACGCCAGCAGAGAACGTCTTGTGGCTGATATGATGATGTTTTTTTTTAAGCACCACGGGTTGGTACTTGACCTCAATCACACCTGATGTTAAGTGAAGATAAGGTGGAAGCGTACTGACCCGGAAACCGCAACACATTTGGAGGACTGGCTATCTTATCTCTGACAACCGGAACACAATAATGCTATTAACATTGCTGCTTGGCGGTAGATTTATATAAGATGGTGGTAGCTAGCCAGGCGGATATTTAAAATGCCCTACCACCAACCAAACGGAGTACTTAAACGTACCCCGCTGGGGATCGAACCCGCGACCTCCGAATCGTAAACCCAATGTTGTTTACATTGAGCCACAGAGGCGGTTCATGTTCTCTATACTGCCAATGTGCTTACGTGTCACCTATACATGTTTTGGGTGTATGTGTGCGTTGTGCGATTTTCGATCCCTTGTGAAGCGTGACTAAGTCGTACCACCTACTCGTATATTATGGACGTATGGGGTAATATCATTGTATTGGGCAAATGTAATTATTGATAAGACAGAGCATATTCTGAGACGTTATTCACGTATTCTCTTACCCTGTTTATTATTAACGCAATAGACAAATGTAATTATCGGTCGGTTAGATAACAAATACATGGTTATATTTTGTATACCAAAAAGCCGATACACCCCAAAGATAATATATAACTAGAAATATTGATCTATACAGCGTGCCCACTTCACGTACGAATTATGCCAAAAATTCATTTTTAAAGCGATCCTGTAAACTCTATAATAACAAGTACTCCAACATAGATCTGTTTAATATAAGTTTGCCAAAACTGAAGCTTTCTCTGCGGCCCACTTCTGCGACCTAAACTTAATTGAGACTTGATCAATTATATTTAAAGAACACTTATATACATGTGTGCATATTTAAGAATCCTCCATCATTCATTTCTCCTTAGATGTTTACGTTTATTTCTTTATTTACCTATCATATATATAACGTATTATATTGTATTATTATTACTAACGTTTACATATATTTCATATTCATATATTTGCCTGTATAGATCTAAATATTATCTGCTAATCCTGTAATGCTTCTTAAATTAAATTAAATTAACTATCATAAAATATACTATTTCCCAAACATATATTTTTCTGTGTATGACTATCTGTGGAGACTATTTCTGTCTATGCAATGACTATTTTGTTCTACTTTACATTATAATGTAACGACTGTCAGTTTCCCGAAAATATATAATCAATATGGTTAAAGATATAAAAAAAAGGATTGTTGCGAATTCAGTTACTGTTATGTTTCAGCTTGTATGGTGTCTCCTTAATTAGATAAGGGCATCGATGATCAGGTGCTAGTTGCAACGACGGCGGAGTATGCTGACTATTCTTCTTCTACAATTTAAGAGCTTTGCTCTTGTCGGTGGAGTAATGACCACGTCTCTCTACTTTCCGCCCTCGTTTTAACCTCTTGGTACGACACGACATTCACCTTTTCTTTCACTTGGTCAAAGTAATTACGCCTAGGTCTTCCCCTTCCTCTATTTCCTTCAATCTTTCCCTTATACATGTTCTTCAACAAAAAAACCTTGTCGTATCAAGTGACCTATCTTTCCTCTTCGGTTCTCAACTGTGGCTAACAGGCATCTCTTCTCCTTTACCATCTAAAAAGAATTTAATAACTAATAAATAATTTACCATTTTCTAGCTGACTCTTATAAATGGAAAATTTAAAAAGAAATGAATTAAAATAAATGTGAGTAAGACGAAGGTTATGGTTGTGAAAAGGGAAGATAAGATGACTGAATGTAATGTTATGACTTATGATAGATGTTGTGGGTGTTTTGTGGGTTTCTTGCGCCGCTTCTTTTCCCTCAGATGAATTCCGTTTCCGAAGCGGTGTAGTTTGGACATACCGACTGACAGATAAATGCAAAAAACTTTTTTTATTTCCAATAGATTTAATCAATCAATCAAATCAAATACTCTTTATTGCACAATTAACAAAAGCTACATGAAGAATACAGCGTACATCATTAATCGCACAAAAAGGCGGCCTTATCGCTAACAGCGATCTCTACCAGGCAAACCTTAGGGTAAAGATACAAGCTACCAGTAGGTGAGGTTTGCACTAATAGTAGCAATACGGGTGTATTTTATAGTTGGTAAAAAATATAACGTAAAGATAAAAATACATAAACTAAGCCTACGAACTATAACTATTAAACCTAAACTATTAAATCGACATTCAACAATGATATCATGTATCTTACGTTGAAATAAATGCTTGAACTATGAAGTTTGAAGTTTGATGGGGTAAAACTTGAACAGGTGAAAGAATTTACGAATTTGGGAAGTATGTTTACTAGAGACGGCAAGTGTGAGGAAGATATTGAAAGGAGAGTGAAAGCAAGAAACTGCGTGAATGGGGCCTTGCGTGCCATTGTGGGCAGTCAGTCATTGTCGAGCAAGACACGAGCAGCTATCCACTAAGGCATGTTGGTGCCCACGCTGATGTAAGGGCGCGAATGTTGAGTATTGCAGAAGAAGCATGAAAGCAGAATCAACGCAGTAGAAATGTGTTCACTGCGTAGTATATAATTGTATTATGACTTTGAATAAATGGTGAGCAAGATGGAAAGTTGTGTGTTAAGGTGGTTTGGTCATATAGAACGAATAAGTAAAAGAAGATTAACGAAAGCAATATACAACGAAAGCGTGAATGGAAGGGTCGGTAAAGGTCGATCAAGAAGGATATACATCAATCAAGTGACTGACGTCCTCACAAATGGTCAGGTGCGGTCAGCCAATAACCGCCGAGCGTGTATGAAGCATTTGATGAGAGTGGAAGAAGCAAAAGTAGTAAATCAATAGCATTTTTTTTTATACACGAAGGATTAGCATTTGACCTCTATCACACCTGATGTTAAGAGAAGATGAGGCCGAAGGTGGATGCGTACTGACCCGGAAATCCCATCTTATTTGGGGAACTCGCTAAATTATCTCTGACAACCGGAACACAACAATGCTATTAACTTTGCAGTTTGGCAGCAGATTTAGATAAGATGGTGGTAGCTAGCCAGGCGGACATTTATAATGCCCTACCACCAACCAAAACCAAGCATAAAATATGTATGTATGTAATTAGAGAAATAATTAAGGAAAAATATATAACCCCATATTTTTATAGCCGGAAAAGATTCTTCTAAATGAATTTCAGGTTTCAGATATACAATAAATCACCTTTCATAAAATCTCATCCGCATATCATACCTATATCACGAAAGCGAAACAGCGTCAAAGAAACTTGGTATTCTTTCTGTCAGGCGTATTTCACGCCAAAGCATCGGGTTTGTTCTTGCATAAAATACTGCAGACATTTAAGAGATGACTCGGTTAAGCTCTCGATGACCTTTTTATTTTATTTTTTTGCATACCACTCGCCTGCGGGTCTGCGAGACGGGGATGTGGGACTCCTGGACCGGCCTGCATCCAGTTTTCACGCGACCTTCGGTTATCCATCGACTATGGACTCCTAGAAACAGGCCAGGGGTGTTTGTCAATCGCGGGTCAGGATAATCGAACTGGTGCTCCAAAATCTTCGAATCTGGTCCTGACAGCATACTGGACTCTGTCAAAGTCACATAAATTGTAATAGTCCAGTAAGGATACACTTTGACGACCGATTGGTGTAGTAGATATTAACCATATCAGCGAAGCCAACGGTTGCGGGTTCGAATCCCGCGAGGGTTAAATGTTTGTGTGATGAATACGAACATTTATTCCCGAGTCTTGGATGTTTATATAATATTTATATATGTTTATCCCTTATCTAGTATCCATAGCACAAGCTTTGCTTAGTTTGGGACTAGATAATTGGTGTAAGTGTATACTTAGTGTCGGTTCATTCAGTATTAATGACAGAAGACAGTTGAAAAGAAAAAATCCACATATCTCGTGTCATTCACGACCTTCGGGCACATTGAAAATGAATTAAGAAAAGAAAATAATAATATATTTTTTTAACCCTTACGAATTTTTTTTTCACCTTATAGCCCTACTCGATACGCATCTTTTGAGTCCTCAACCACTTGCGTAGACCCAAAACTGGCGACACCAGCACGATTTCACACTCTCAACGAAAATCATCTATTGGTGTAAGTGTCCGAAATATTTATTTATTTTATTTATTTATTTTTTATTTACTTTTAACTTCCTATAATCTTAAAGGCCGTGATTTTTTGCACATGAGTGCACTGTCAGTGATAGAATAAAAATATTTTCTAACAAATCGGTAGCTTGCTTTAGATATATAATAGGTATTTAGTAATAAAACGGGCTATTAATTAAAATTACCACTGTGAATTTCATTGCGTCAATAACTTCTTTATATGTATGAAACATTTCACCGAGGCAAATATCACGACTCAATAAACTGTTTATGTAAGAATAAATAATAATATTAAAACTTGTTTATTTTCTTACCACAAATGGCGCTTTACAAAGTAATACATACAATACATTTGTGGGAAGACTGGTGCCTGAAAAGGAAGAACCAGAATTACAGGTCACTAGGCCCCCCCCCCCGCTGTGTACAAGTGTTTTAGAGCAGAGACTCAATCACTGTGGTAACTTTAATTTAATACTGGTGTCGATTCGAATGTACACGAACTAAACTAAAACCAGTTTTAGGGTAGTACTGTCTCTTTCTCCCTGGTACAGTACGATGTGACGGCATCACTCTAAAACTGGTTTTAGTTTAGTTGGTGTACATCCGAATCGACACCATTGTAGGTTTTATAATTAAATACCTATAATATACCATAAAGCAAGCAACATAATGGGTAGAAAACATATCGATTCTATTATTGATGTGTACTCTATCCTTCTACAAAAAAATCAGGAGCTTTTTTTTTATGGTTAACTGGATACGCATTTGATTACAGTCTCACCTGATGGGTAGTGACGATGTGGCCGAAGATGAAGCACACGATCTCAGTAGATGCCTATTCACCCTGCTCTTGAAAATCGCAGAGCTTTAATATTATAGGAATTGTGGTTGTGGTTTAACACCACAAGAATTACGTTTATAATTTGATTTTATTTTTTTATGTTATATAATTTCGAAAACAATGACATTGTTGACGAATAAATACAATACAATACAATACAATATTTTTACTGGATTATAAACCTTGATAGGGCCAATTGGAATGCAGTACCCTGCCTCTCACACTCCAGCTAGTTGACATTACCAACTGGACTTAATTCGGTACAGTAAATCACATATTAGACGTCCATAGGCGGTGTGGTCGGTGGCAGTTGGCTACCATTGATCATGTAAATTAGTGATGCAACGGATCTCTGTTTCTGTTTCCGCAAGTGCGGAAGTTCCGCGCGCTTTTCAACATTCGTTTCTGCTTCTGTTTCCGCTACTTTTATAACGGAGACACAATCGGAAGTTTACGACGGATGAGAGTTACGCATGCATCCTTTTGGAGATACAGTCACATTTTCAGGAGTACAAAAAAGAAAAGCGATTATCTTTAAATGAAGATCCTCTTGTGTGGTGGAAATTAAATTCACACAAATACCGTAATCTTTTGCCATTAGTGCGCCAATATTTGTCGGTACCCCCCAGCAGCGTCGGCAGTGAGCAATTATTTAGCGGAGCTGGCCTTGTATACGAAGAACACCGGAACAGATTGTTAGGTGCAAAAGCGGTATAATTACTTTTCATAAAATATAACTTACCGCTACTTAATTTTGAATATTAATAAAATGTTCAGTTGCAAAGTTGCAATATTGTTTTCTATAGTAGATTTCTAATATATCTATTTCTAATCTAGATTAGAATCCTCCGTGGGCTGCCAACAAGGGGATCCGCTTGGCCCAGCCATTTTTAGCTTGGCAATTCAGCCGATTATTTCGACCCTAAATTCAAAATTTAATCTTTGGTATTTAGATGACGGCACGCTGGGAGGAGATGCGTCTGTCGTACTACAAGACTTGGTGTACATCAAAGATAAGTTTTCACTAATTGGTCTTGTACTGAATTTTACGAAGTGCGAGATTTTCATATCTGATACCATACCTTCTAACAGAAAATCAGAGATAGTAAATAGTTTCCAATCTCACACTCCAAATATTTCAGTACAAACCAAGGCGTCTCTCACTCTACTCGGGGCTCCTTTATTTGAGGACGCAATACCCTCATTGGTCGAATCAAAATTAGAATATTTTAATAAATCTTCGGTGCGGCTTTTAGGAATAAAGCCACACATAGCAATCTATGTACTTCGGCTTTGCCTTTTCACCCCTAAATTTATGTATTTGTTACGATGTTCCCCTTTTTGGAAATTTCCTTTGATTACTAAATCTATTGATGGACTTTTAAAAAGCACTATTTGCAAAATTCTAAATTTACAACTCGAGAATCGCGTTTGGAAACAAGCTACTCTTCCAATTAGATATGGCGGACTTGGCATACGCACAACCTCTAGCCTGGCACTCCCTGCTTTTCTTTCCTCCGTTTACAGCACACTCCCTCTCATCAGTGAGATATTAAACTCCCATACGCTCGTTGATGCAGAGGTATCGTACTTGTCGGAGGCCAGATCTGCCTGGTGTGCGTCTTTTCCAGAAGAGGATTGTCCTTCGGATTTGGGAAGCCAGAGCTTATGGGACAAGCCAGCTCTAACCACAACCCACCAGGAGCTTTTGGCCAATTGTCAAGACGACCCTGAGCGTTCACGTCTACTGGCAGTCTCGGAAAAAGAGTCTGGACACTGGTTACATGCTCTTCCTTCCCAAAACCTAGGCACCATCCTCGATCCCAATGCCCTACGTATTTCCATTAGTTTACGTTTGGGTGCTAAGTTGTGTGAACCTCATCGCTGTTCATGTGGTAAGGTTGTGGACCAGCTAGGACGCCACGGGCTCTCTTGCGTGAAGAGTGCCGGCCGCGCATATCGCCATGGTGCAATTAATCAGCTAATTAGGCGCGCTCTTGCCACTGCAGCGGTCCCGGCGTCTCTGGAGCCTTGTGGCTTATTCAGAGACGACGGGAAAAGACCTGATGGAGCCACCTTGGTACCCTGGTGTTTGGGGCGCACCTTGGTATGGGACGCAACTTGTGCGGACAATCAATCAAATCAAATCAATCTCTATAAACCACGAGTTTGCGGCGCTTGCAGTGGAGACTTTGGGCCCGTGGTCTTCTGACATGAAACATTTCGTAAAGGATTTATCCATTAGACTGGTCCACGCCTCTGGAGATGTGAGAGCTGGTACCTACTTTGCTCAGCAGCTGAGCTAATGCATTCAGCGGGGCAATAGCGCTAGCGTACTAGGTACTATGCCTCACGGAAGCGAGTTGAACGGCGTATTTTTTCTATAAGATATAGGTATTTTTAATTGTGTTTTATTTACTTTAAATGTAATACAAAAGCTGTTAGATATGTCCCATTCAGTTATTATATTAATAATCATATATGAAATATACAATCTAGATTTGGTGTATTTGATACTTAATAAAGAAATATATTTGTAAATTTGTTTTTTTTTTCATATTATTTTCACTTCCGTTTCTGCATCCGTTTCCGTTTCTGCTAAAATTTACTTTTGACATCTGTTTCCGTTTCTGGTTCCGCTAAGACACTTCCGTTGCATCACTAATGTAAATCAGCCCTATAATTATGTCATCAACTGTACCAACCCCCATCTATCTAACAAAACAACAGACCAAAACTGAATGTAGCAACGATTCAAAATCACATTTCAGTTTGGTTCGAGAAGGAAATTTTATTTTGTTCCTATTTCAAAACCCGCTCCTTGCTACCTATTGGTTTTGGAATAGAGTTTACTTTGCATTCCGTTTCACGTATAAAGTCAGAATCTATTTTAAATTTCCATTGTGCAGACAAGACAGTGGAGAGTTGTGGAAAACGTGATATTCGTAACAATGTAAGACAGGATGAATAAACGTTTCATTTTTAGAACTATCTTGGTGGTCACCAACTGCTTGTTTGGCCACACCATCTCGAGATTCAGGTCTACTTGGATTTTCAATACTATTTTTAATGCGTTGATTGAATGCGTTGTGTGTGTCTGTGTGTGTCCAGTCTTTGTTCGAATGTGACGTCCGATTTGAGTATGTGTTTTTATAGCGAACAGGTTCTTATGTTTGATGAAAATTGGTTAAGCCGTTAACATAGTTTTTGGTATTTTTGAATGACATAATCATTTATTTTCTCAGTGGTTGTTTAGATTACCAGTTTATAGTATTTCAAGTGCCAATAAATTAACTTAAGAGACTTAAGAGTCGATCTCAATCTTAGACTCGATATTATAATGAGCATGGAGTGCCATAAAATTGACACTTTTATGTAGTATTTGATGAATTGTGTGTGTGAAAACCACGTGGCAAAGGGCGACGTGCAAGTTTATCTTTATCTTGTATCGTTATTTATCACATTTTTTTTTAATGATGCAATATTTTTTTTGCATACTCGTATATTAAATTTTCAAGACTGTGAAGGGAAGGTGAGAATATTATACTCTATAAAGTTGTTTTTAGAAAACTTCTGCTCTCTAGGTAGGCTCCATTTCCCTCTTAGTTACACCATATTGTTGATAATGCAAATGCGGCTACGTCGTGTAGGTAACGGTGCAAACGTACACAAACTAGGATCCTCTTCAAATAGTAATCTCGCTCAATTTTGTTCCTTACAAAGCAATTTTGGAGCAAATGGCAAACCCGTGTCCCACTCGTAGTGAGTCTTCAAAGATAACGCTAAACGCGAGCCGGACCACTTGTGTCATCAGCTGGTACCTACAACTGATTTGTCCCACAGTATAATGTAAACGGACAGGGAAATACGTACAGAAACGAGATAGACCGTACACGATGGCCGATTGGTGTAGTGGATAGCATTAACAAGCATTCAAACTTTACTGCATACATATAAACTGCATCCCTATTTAATACTGCACAACCTACCTATTTCAAATGTACTGTCCTTATACTCAAAGGTTTCCTGGAAGACATCGCTTTTAATGATAAGGTCGCCAAATTGTACATTCTATTCTTACCACTTTTCTGAAACTGTATTTTCTTATCTGTTGTGCAATAAAGTGTATTTGTATTGTATTGTATTGCAATGCAATGTAATGTAATACAATACAAATACACTTTATTGCACAACAGAAATACTTTTAAAAACAAGCTTTTAATACTCCATGACAATTGTCACAAATTATTCACTCGAATAATTTGTGACAATATAAAGGCCTATATCCCTGCAGTGGGATGTTTACGGGCTGATGATGATGATTCATAGTACAAAGACTAGTAACTTAAAGTCCATCAAGGAGTTCCAATGGCAATCTTCTGGCTTCATCTTCAGACCCTCGTCATCATGTGTAATGGTAAGTGTATATGTAATTGTCACCGAACATTCATCAGCCACAAGACGACCCCTGCTGAATATGGGCCTCCCCCATAGAATAATAAATAATAAATAAATATCCTTAGACATACACACAGCGCCATCTAGTTCCACAGTAAGCAACTATAGGCTTGTGTTGTGGATACCAGATGATTAATATACTACATAAATACACTTTTTTGTGTAAATAAATACTTATTATAAATGAAAACATCCATAACTCGGGTACACATGTCCGTATTCATCACACAAACATATGCCCCTAGCGGGATTCGAACCCGCAACCTTCTGGTATAGTGGTCAGAGTTGCTAACCACTACACCAAACAGGTCGTCAATAGAAATCCAGAGAAGCGGCCTGCATCCAATGATTTCCTGCAACCTTTACCACGTGGTCTGTCTACCTTGTGAGTGGGCGTCCTACGCTGTGCTTGCCGGTGCGTGGTTTTCGCCGGCCATCAGTTCTTCGAGCTATGTGCCCCGTCCACTGCCACTTCAACTTGCTAATCCGCTGGGCTATGTCAGTGATGTTTCTCAAGAAACTTCCTACCACGTACGACCACCCTGTGGAACGGACCTCCTGCAGCGGTATTCCCGAACGAGTACGACATTGGAACCTTCAAGAAACGCCGCTGCCGCCCTTTGAGGAAGGTGTAGGCTCACCTTCCTCATGGGCGGCGGTGATTGCTTTCCATCAGGTGACCCTCATACTCGTTTGCCGCCCTCTTATATAAAAAAAAAATAAAAACCTTCGTTCGCCTTCGGATTTCTTCACTGAACTTTCATAAAGGTAATTGGGAACCCATATGGTTGAAAAATGGTTTCCAAATTTTGAAACGGACAATTTACATACGAACATTGCAAGCTAAATAAAAGCTTGTAAAAAGGAATCCCAACTGAGGGTTACTTAGAGCTCTCCGTCATAACGCCCATTACGGTCGCAACATTAAAGCACATCAAAATTGATTTGGAGTTTACTTTTTTTAACGTGGGATTAGGAGCAGCTGAGCATTTTATTTTATCGAACTTGGGATCCATTTTCGACCCTTGTTAACCGAAAATGTCACACGCAAAATGTATAACAACAGTCGGCCCACGATGACTGTTTAATTTATCGTGTTACACGGCTACTAAAAGCGTTAGGGTTGTGGCACTGTGAGCTCTTGTTTATTTATTCAAAGTCAACACTTTATTCTTCAACTATCTTTCCGCCCGCGCCTTCGTCCGCGTGGAAGATATTGGGATATGATACGAAAGTCACTGCCATTACCAAGATTTATAAGTGGATGTAGCAGCAGGCAGCGCATATACACAATGTAAAGTTAAGGTTCAAGAATGGAAATCACGCACAGCAAATAGGACAGATGACTTAGTAAAGACCGCGGAACATCTGAATATGATCTGCAGGATATTCGTCAGCGGTATTCCCGAACGAGTACGACTGGAACCTTCAAGAAACGAGCCTACACCTTCTTCAAAAGCCGACAACGCATCTGTGACCCTTTTGGTGTTGCGGGTTGTCCATGGGCGGCGGTGATTGCTTTCCATCAGGTGACCCGCATGCTCGTTAGCCACCCTCTCATATAAAAAAATAATATTGTAACTTGCGACGAGGTGAGGATCACAAACACTTGCTGTCAATCACTCTCCAGCCAGAATAGCATACGAGTATACAAGGTACTGGTAATTCGATATACCTAATTCTTTTATAATAGTAAATTTATCGTAGTATGATCTACGGGCTGGCGTGTACCTCGTTCAACGTCTTAGTCTTAGCTGTTCAGCGAGGTAACGCCCAAACGGGAGTTCTGGATGACATTTTTGTCCCTTAGTTTAGTGTTCAAAAAAACACTTTATGTACCATATCCATAGCTTCAATCATTTTGCCACGTTGACTGGGTAGTTATCCAGGTAGATAATTAGGTAGGTGATGAAATAAGCTTTCACCTATTACTTTACTGTTTCATGCGCTATGTGTACCCCAAACCTAAGCACCGTTTCTGGATCACGCCCCATTTGACATTATTTTACTTATGCCTCGGTATATACAGTGATTATATAAATAAAATATTTTCATGTTATTTATTAAAACAAACGACACCCTCCGGTGAAATGCAGACGCGTGTGATTTAAAATACATTATACAAATGTGCGATAGTATCATGCACTACGAGTTAGCGCTAGGGATGGGTCGAATATTCGTTTTATATTCGGTATTCGGCAGGTTAACCGAATATTAGTATTCGGCCGAATATTCGGCAAAATCACCGAATGTTCGGCAAAGTGTTACTCAAACTTTTTACTGTATTGTGCCATGAATGAGTTGAGTGTTAAATGTGTTATTTTTATGAGGTACAGTGAGGCTTTACATTTTTGTTGACACTGTCTGTCAAAGATGGTTATTAATTAAAAACAAAATATAAGTATGTAGCTGTTTTGAGATTAAGCTACAGTGAATTCTTTATAATAAAAAAATATGTTAATATAATCAGGTCTTTATTGTGAGAAATTAAGCAAGTTTTTTGGTTTAATCAAGAGTTGCGTGATTAAATTACAACATTTCAACAAAAAATGAATCATATTTCTAGTTTCTGCTTGTATTATTTGGTTATGGGACCCTTGCAGTTGGCACGAAAGTGGTTATATTTTTGTTAAAAGTGAGAGGCGCGAGTGAATTTCGATATCACCATTAGACGTCACCTAAGAACTGAAGTACTACGATATCATGGCGGACGAAAAAGCTACATACCAGGCCACTCAGAAAATTTTGCGAAAAAAAGTTTTTATGAACGAGAGACTGGCCAGTTAAAATCTATTTTAAAAATATGATTATTTATAAATAAAAATAGGCACATTCCAATTTCAAATTTTCCCTCCACATTTTTTGCAAGCTAATTTAAATTATCATGTCTCAGTGAAAAATGGATCTGCACCGGGAACATTATCGCGCTATGATTTTATACGATTTCAAGTGCCGCCTGAAACCGGAAGAATCGTACGAAAGACTTCAAATGGCATTCATGGATGAAGGCCCTTCTAAGGCAACCGTGTATCGTTGGTATAATGAATTTAGGCGCGGTCGACTAACTTTGGGGGATGAAGAAAGAAGTGGTCGCCCTTCGACGGCTGGTACGGAAGAAAACGTGTTAGCAGTGAAAAATTTAATCCAAGACAATAGGCGAGTAACATACCAAGAGATTCAGCACATTGTGCAGATTGGATCGGGAAGCCTTCACAAGATTTTGCACGTGCATCTTCGCGTGAGGAGGATAGTTTCACGCTGGGTGCCGCACAACCTCACCGATGCTCAGTTGCACAATTAATATTGTGTAGGTTTTATAACTAAATACCTATACTATACCTAATGTAATCTACAGAATAGTTACTGATGGGTACTCTATCCTTCTACAAAAAATCAAGTACTTTAAGATTATAGGAAGTTACACCACAGAAATTATGTATTTGTACTAATGTTTTTTTTACTAAAGCATATATAAAGTAGGCACTTTATTTATTTTTAATAACATAAATTTTCCTAATTTTGACTAATCCTGTGAAGGACCCGTGGCGCAATCGCATTAGCAATTCATTTTTGATTAGCGAAGTTTCTGGTGCGGTCATTCTTGGATGAATTACTACTAATGGCATTTTCATGCGAGTTTCGAATGTAAGGTTATGTTTATCGTCGTACGCAGTTGTTTTTCAACTAAAGGCAGTAGTGGTCAAGACTACCAGTCCGACACAAATCCACCAATAGGCATTAGGTCCGCATGGTGGATTATGGCCAGTACCCTCTTTAAGAGGAGGTTGTGTTTAGCGTGCAGACGCAAGTCTGTTGATGTCAGATCCCTCCCTTACCAAGGCACATTATCTCACGCACAACTCACGTACGCCTTATTTTGTTCATTATTTTCGAAAATGTCATTTCGAAATGTAACATTTCTCACAATATATCTGGTATTCTTTATTGCACAAGAAATACAAACACATTAAAGTCAGAAAATATGTACAAAGGTGATCTTATCTCTATAGAGATCTCTTCCGGCCAACCCTATTGGAGGTTAGAAATGTTACCCGGAATGAATAAATAAAAATGCGCAGCCAAAAAATTATAGTATACGTAGTTAATAATAGATACTTATGATACAAATACATTTAATAATAAACTACTTAAAAATATTATAAACAAATAACTAAATGCATATAAATTACCTACACAAATACATAAATAAATCAAATAATAAATCTGTTATCGAAAATCGTTCCCCAATTGCGTATTTCGACATGGGGCCAGCAGACGTCCTGAATCCCAAATCTCGCGCAGTTGACATTTCACTGCAGATAGACATTCGTAGGTCCTATCTCTTTCACACCTATAAGCGTGTGCAAAAGAGACAAACCAGTCGATCTCTATTGGCAGTCTATCAAAACTCGAGTGGATGAGGATCTGGGCTTCTACTCGTATTACATAATTTCATCGTTATCGTCATCAGTTACGTTCTGACATGTGATTGGTTAGCTCATCGCTCGCTCGGCAATTTGGCGGTTTCTCATTGGTCAACGTAATCGACAACGGTACCGATGAAGTTACGTAATGTAAGGGCACGTCCCTGTATGAGAGGTCTAGTATATTGATAAAAAGTTGGTTGGCTGTCGCGTGACAAGGTCCAACAACACCCTCAACAGGAACCCTAATCTCGATCATAAATAAGTTATACTAACACAGTTTTAGAGGCCACCACTATTAGACCCTTTTAATAACGGTTTTCACGTAAGTTAACAATCGGTCATTACATTATTGTCCAAGGTCATCAGGTTAGAAGAGGTTAATTGGGATATAAATTTTCAAACTATAACCACAGAATTAATATAACTAGAAGCACTAGAAGCACATTGGTGTCGATTCGGATGTACACCAACTAAACTAAAACCAGTTTTAAAGTAGCACTGTCTCTTTCTCCCTGGAACAGTACGATGCGACGGCACCACTCCAAAACTGGTTTTAGTTTAATTGGCGTACATCCGAATCCGAAATTGAGAGTGAAGTACATTGCGATATTCTATAAAATTGATGTCATATTGCAATGAAAGTACAAGTCTAGTTTGAAATTACAGTTCTGGATTGCAAATCCAATTTCAAAATTAAAAAAAAAAAATAGAAAAATACGGCCGTTGGGGCGGAAAGGTTCTCGAGTGGCGATCACGCACCGGAAGACGCAGCGTGAGCAGGCCCTCGAGGTGGACCGACGATTTGGTAAAGATCGCGGGAAGTCGTTGGATGTTGTGGAGATCTTTGGGGGAGGCCTTGTGCAGCTGTGGACTTCTCCGGCTGATATGATGATGAAGCATAAAGATACAAATGTCACATGGGGACCACCATATCTATAAAATATTTACATGTGTATGTATATCCGGGATTATGATGTTGATGCTACGCGTATCTGCTAAGCCTTGTCCATGTCCGTCTGTCTATCTGTCCGAGGGTCTTAGTACTAGAAAGCTGTAATTTAGCACGTGTACTCATATTAATTACGCCGACAAAGTGGTATAATAAAATCTTGTGAAATATTTGGGGAGGTCTTGAAAAATTAACGTGTTTTTCTTTTTAGTTAAAAATTATTTGTCAAACAACAAAAGTCCGCATATTGTTAGGCAAATACGGTAACCTGGACGTGGCCCGACACGCACTTGGCCGGTTTTTTTTAAATGCTATATTGGGAAATTTCTTCACAATATATACATTTTAAATTTGTTTAATTTGGCTGTACTCAGTTAATATTCTACAGTACTTAAACAATAATACTGTTCCTTGTTTTTATTTAATGCAAAGACGGGAGATATCCATTTTTGTAACCTGCAACTCAGTAAGGAGTTTTCTATTTTGTTACCTCACATCGGCATTAGTCTTTCCCATAAAGTAATCCATAAAACAATAATTTCCTATCTTCCAAAACCTCATAATCCGATTCCCCATAGAGGTATACATTGTATATGGCTTACGGGATTACATGGGGATTATATTTGTTACACGTGAAGCCTTTTGGAAGGGTCTGTGATGATATTTGGTAACGCAATAAATAATATGGGTATTTTATTTTACATTTTTTTCATAATACATGTACGAGAAATATAGCGATGAGGCCTTTTAAAAAAAATTGGGTGAACACAATTTTGAAAAGGAAACAGAACGTCCTAATTCGAAATTTGACCATATCTCCCTTACACATTTGATCAATTGGGATGGTCAATAGAATATAAATACTGATCCTGAATCCTACAACCTTGGGATCTTCAAAACGAACGAATTTTACATACGAACATTGCAAGCTAAATAAAAGCTTATAAGAACATAATTCTCATAAAGATCATCCACTCTGATCTTTACCACATAATTGCATTTAGCTTGTAAAGAAACGAACTATCCAGCTGACTGTGTACCATTTAACTATCTAACTAATAATTTCAACTTTCACACGTGATATTTAAAAAATAAACGCCCAAGTACAGACCGTCAAATTACACTGATCTTGTGTTAAAGAAAAGAAATTTTAATCAGCAAGTAGAGGTTTTAACCTCTAATTAGTATGGGTGTTATTAATGTCTACTATGTCACTGAATTATTTCTGACAAAGAAAAATATTTTGTTTTTTTTTTTTTCAGATAAATAGACCAGTAAATTACGGAGTATGGACTACCGGTCGTTATTATCATCAACCTAAAGACGTCCATTACTGGATAAAGGCCGTCCTCAAAGATCTCCACAATCAGTCCTGCGCTGCCCTGCAACCAACCTGTAATCCCGGACTGCGGAATGTGAATAAACTTAGTATTGAGAGCAGGGAATCTAAACCACTCCTGAAATCTACTAGATTAGTATTTTTTTTTATGGACAACTACAATGCACATATACAATTTTTTTATGAAGGGAGCCATGTTTTCTCTCGTATCACTATTTTGTTCACATCGTGAACCATGAGCACCGTATGTATGCATAATAGCATCGTTTGGAGCAGTACTGAACTAAAGATACAAATGATTGATACGTATCTTTGATCGAGAAGATACACCATCTCTCTTTTCTTTTCACTGGTATTTGCACACTTATAGTTCTCAGCCATGTTTGATGAATATCGGTTAAGCCGTTTCGAAGATATTTAGCTTTTAATACAGTTTTTTGGTCTGGATGATGTAATCATTTATTTCCTCGGGGATTTTCTTAGGTTTCCGAAATTTTCAATTCCAAGTCTTTTCAAAATTCTGATATTTTTTTTTTACTGTTAATAATTTTTTCTACGTGGCGTTTTACCTTTTGTATGGAATAACTGAGAATTTTGAAAATTAGAATGGGATCGCTCTTGACCTTAATCTGGACTAATGTCGAGATAAGGTCTACGATGGAGTCGTAGAACAAAAGTTGTCTGTTTTTATACGAATATCCTGTATTTTTTTTTTGCACAACGAGATGATACTTGACCCTCAAACACACCTGATGTTAAGTGAAGATGAGGTCGAAGGTGGAAGCGTACTGACCCGGAAACCCTAACAGATTTGGGGGACTACCATCTGGTATCCATAATACAAGCCCAGTTGCTTAATGTGGAACTAGATGACGCAGTGTGTATGTCCAAAGATATTTATTTATTTACCCCTAGCAGGATTCGAACCCACAATCGTAGGTATCGAAGACAATCACTATTCGCTACACCAATCGACCGTCAATACATTATTTTGTGGATTCTTTCACCCTTCACTCTAGAAGCGTTGTAGCTCGTAGCCTTGTTAAGAGATGGCCGTAGCAGCTGTCTACGAAATACGCTACGAGACGTAGCTATTATTTGTGTTTCTCCCGGAGAAAATATTTGTATTTTGTACTATTTCTTTTTAAGTTTTTAGAAGTTTCAAAGCTTTAGATGTTTTATGTTTTTGTATGGACGCGTTTAACCCACAATTTCATCAATTGTGAAGCAACTGAGAGGATGCATAGCCAGTGACTCGAATCCACATATTCCCCCATTAAGCACAAAGTGTTCTCAACCTATATCAGGCGTGGAGGACTTCGGACCGCACTGAGGAAAAAGAAACGCTTGTGTATTGACTGAGACGTTTCTAGTCGCACATAAGTCCTTATTATGTCCGTTATACTGACTTAAGACTGGCGTGATATGGCGGTGGCGTTGCGGTGGATATATCTCCAATGCATTTTACATTAACATAAATGAAATTTAACTGACTATCAACTGCCATACATGAAGTACCGTAAGAACTCAATTATATTATTCCAACAGTGGAAAGACTTTATAGCCGACTGCGTGACTAATTGTAAACTACATTGGGTTCACGAATCGAAGGTTGCGGGCTCGATCCGCAGCGGGGTACATGTTTAGTACTCGGTTTGGTTGGTGGTAGGGCATTTTAAACGTCCACCTGACTAGTTACCACCATCTTATCTAAATCTGCCGCCAAGCAGCAATATTAATAGCATTGTTGCGTTCCGGTTGTCAGAGATAAGATAGCCAGTCCCCCAAATGTGTTGGGATTTCCGGGTTATTGATTGGTATTATAATAAATTAAATAAAGACAGCTCTATATGAATTAGATCTCATTTCCATTGAAGAAAAATCTCTTTTTTTTGTATGCTGGGTCTCTTTTTTTATGCACAACGGGTTCGTACTTGACCTCAATCACACCTGATGTTAAGTGAAGATGAGGTCGAAGGTGGAAGCGTACTGACCCGGAAACCCCAACACATTTGGGGAACTGGCTAACTTATCTCTGACAACCGGAACACAACAATGCTATTAACATTACATGCTATTACGAGGTTTAACAAAACCGCGAGACGAAATAATAATACATTTGACATTTTTCACTTATCTGAGATTAACATCTCAGACTACTAAAACAGAGTGTCGTACTGTGTGTTGAGATTTAATCTTCTTCTTAGCGAGTCGATGGCAAAAATATCAAATTCTTGAGGACCAGAATGTGGCCAAGCGTACGATTTAATTAATATATGTAATGAAGTGTCTCTTGCAAACATTTTCAACTGTATGGATAATTGTTTAGAAACTTTTGGAGCAAAATGAAAATCTAAACACTGGTTTCATATACTGTTGAGGTGTAAGTTATTGACCTTAAGACCTTGGCGGCAGAAGTAAGCAAAAGGGTGACATCGCCGCTGGTATTTCAGTGCGTACGTGCGCAAAATGCTTGATTTTTTTCTAGGAAATAGAAACGTGAGGTCTCCTATAAATCTTTTAACGTTATCTACTTTGTGGTTTCTATATATCCATTCTAGCTAGTATTGTAGATATATACATTACAATACAATACAATACAATACAATACAATACAATACAATACAATACAATACAATACAATACAATACAAATACTCTTTATTGCGCAAAATAATTTACAATATTTTTTGATGATAACAATAGAACACAATTAGGCGGTCTTATCACTAAAAGCACAAGCACAATACATATATATATAGCTTAATTAAATGTCTTCATTTTGTAAATGTACAAACTCTTGTAACGTTGTATACATATTTATGATAAAGGCTGACAGCCAATTTTGCATTATAGAATTTTAGGCAATTTTAAGACAGAAACTTCTAGCTAGATACAAAAATAATCACATTATAAAATGGTAAAATTTACACTTGAAAATAGCAGTTTTTTTGTGGCTACCAGGAACTCAATGGTTGGTCCTTTTTAATTGACACATACATAGGTACATATGCTCACGCCTGTTTCCCGTTGGGGTAGGCAGAGACTATTGATTTCCACTTGCAACGATCCTGACATACTACTTTTGCTTCTTACACTCTCATCAAATGCTTCATACATGCTTTTTAATTCCATACATACATAAAGTCACGCCTGTTTCCCGTAGGGGTAGGCAGAGACCATAGACTTCCACCTGCTACTCTCTTTTGCTTCATTCACTCTCATAAGGTTGTTCATACATGCTCGTCGGTTTAGGGTACTCTTGACTTGGCCTTTCTTTAAGACGTCCCTGATTTGATCATGGTAGGTTCGCCGTGGTCTTCCCCTACCAACACTATCAACGCGTCGTATATCTCTTTCGTTAGGCTTCTTTCATTCATACTTTCCACATGATCCAAACCATCTTAGCATACCTTTTTTCAATCTTTGTCGCTAAGTCCTCTTTCACACTGCTTAACTCCCTAATTACAGTATTCCTGATTCAATCTTTCATAGTCACTCCACTCATACTTCTCTATGATCACAGTTCCACTGCATTAATTCTACGTTAATTATTCCACGTTAATTGTAAATAAGAAAAAACTGCAATCAAATAGAACCACGCGTTATTGAGATCATCCGGACAAATACTGAACTGGACATACACACAATGCCGTCAAATATCCGTGGTTTTTCGTCGTCATTAAAAATGCTCTAAGAAATGTCAACATTGCATTAAAAAACATACACATCTTTTTTATTTTCTAAACGACTACACATCAAAACACTTATGCTCGCTCGACTATGTCATAAAGACCATAATTCATAACTGCATGTATCAATTTTGCCGTGAATATTCCGCGTTTCCACTTGCAAATATATTGAAACTTTATTCGGAACGAGGTTAGGTTGAAAGTTGTAAGTCATATCGCGTAGCCGCTGCATACATATTTGAATTTAGAGCCGTTTTTATTTCTTTTTTATGCCCTGACTCTTGAAACTGTCTTGCTGGCAACCGGCCAGTATGTGAGACGTTTTCCATGTTATTATCTTTTTTATTTTTCTGTTTCCGTTTTCGATTGAGGGTTTCAACTTTGGTTAGATTTTCAACAAGTACACCAGAACGTTTCGAAGAAATTTTTGAATGTATACAGTGATACGTCGCGCACTACCATGTCGCAGAATGTCGCTGTCGATCAATAGAAATGTCGCACAATTTAACGTTGGACACTATAATGTCGCAGAATGTCACTATCGATCAATAGAAATGTAGCACAACTGAACGTCGCATACTATCATGTCGCAGAATTGCACTGTCGTTTAATAGGAATGTCGCACAATTGTACATCGCACACTCGGTGTCGCACTTCAGTAATAAACCCATGTACGGAAGTATGTCCGTTCCTTTGGCGCATGCTGTAGCCTAAACTGCTTGACCGATTTCGAAGTGCATTATGTTCTTAGATTCGTCTTGATCATGGTGTCATAATTTTATGGGACAAAATCCAACAAGGCGTCATCAAAATACAAAATAGGCTGTTAGGTTTTTCAATACTTAAATAGTTATTGCTTTTGTACATACCAATGGGGAATAACTGAAAATCAGTACCCTGAGTAACTATATAGCAGTTTATATCATTATTAGCTCAGTATAGGTATAATCAATTTGTGAGGCGTGCAATCTATCCTTATGTTATTTTTTTTGTATGTTGGAAAATATTTTTGAACAATGTTGTTGAAACTTATTAAACTTAACTGGTGTAGTGGTTAGCAACTCTGACCACTATAGCAAAAAGGTTGCAGGTTCGAATCCCGTTAGGGGCATATGTTTGTATGATGAATACGGACATGTGTACCCGAGTTATGGATATTTTCATTTATAATAAGTATTTATTTAGAAAAAAAAAATGTATTTACGTAGTATATCAACCATCAGGTATCCACAACACAAGTCTATAATTGCTTACTGTGTATGTCCAAGGATATTTATTATTTATTTATCTATCTAATGGCATTTGACTTTGCGGAGTCTGCTTACATGATCTACAACTTTATCTTTATTTCTTGTATTGCCATCATGTTTATCGGAACGCGCCGTTTAAATATTTTCAAATCCACATCGAAATTTTAGATAAATAGATAGTCATTTACATATGAAAGATAAAACAATAAAACAAGTAACACTAAATATTATGTGTGTGCCGCAGTATACAAAAAGGCTACAGCTCAGTGTGTGGATTTGCCCGAGGCGGGCAAAACACTGATATTCTGCTGGCACCTGAGGGTTGGTCATGGAATATTTTTTTTTATGCACAACGGGTTAGCACTTGACCTCAATGACACCTGATGTTAAGTGAAGATGAGCTCGAAAGTGGAAGCGTACTGACCCGGAAATCCAAATATTTGGGGAACTGGCTATCTTATCTCTGACAATCGGAACACAACAATGCTATTAACATTGCTTAATGGCGTCAGATTTAGATTTAGATAAGATGATGGCAGCTAGCCAGGCGGACATTTAAAATGCCCTACCACCAACCAAACATGTACCCCGCTGGGGATCAAACCCGCTACCTCCGAATCGTAAACCCTATGTTGTTTACTTGGAGCCACGGAGGCGGTTATTAAATTAAAAGCTAACATAATTGGTTAATGGATTTTAGTGTCAGAGATTTACATTACTACTGTGAATTGAATATTTTGTATAATAACTTCTGTATGTGGGGGCATTTTTTCAGTCACGTATTTTGTATACTTTCATAAAATTATTACATCTCTTCCTCTTTAGACTATCATACGTTGGACTATCATATCATTTCCACCCACTTGTTCTCGATATACCGAACGGATACGGTCTCAGAGAGCTAATCTCATCTAGTTTTAAGGTGAGTTTTGGGCACGTATGTGTTCCCAAGTACTTCCTGACAGGTAACTTCTATTCATTCCCGATCATTGGCAACAGACGAAGGCAATTTTTCTCCCGTGTAAAATCGGCGTCTATATAAATTGGCGTCACGTAATCTAGACAGGTGTACGTGCGTTGGATCCTCTATAACTTCTGAGTCTGGGACGCTCAAACTGGGCAACTGAATAGCTAGAATTCGATTTTTTTTTTAATTTGTGACCACAAAAAAAATACATACATTGATATTTATTTGACATCACATTATAATAGCAACAATAGTAACAATATGTAATTAATATTATAAATGCGAAAGTTTGGATGTATGTTTGTTTGTTGCACAATCACGACGAAATGGATGAATTTTGGTATATAGACAGAACAAACCCTGAATTAAGACAGGATTTATTTTTTTTTAAAGTTATTCTACGCAGGCGAATCCACGGGCGGAAAGCTATTTAATCATTACAAGAAAATGACAACTCAATACAACAAATTTCAAAAATGGACTCCATCTCAGCATTTGTTGTAGCAATTGATACAGCACTGGTTTTCTGAACCCAACGTCAAGAGCCTAGCGTACTAGTTGTACAAATATATACATATAACTAAAAATAACAGTTGTATATAATTAAAAATTAAGCCACCAGATCACCCCATTTGGGATAAACGTTATGTATGATAAGCTAGCAAAATAAAATAGGTGTTCAGTGTGAATATTTGACCTTCAATTTTTTTTTTTATGATTTACTGGATTCGCGTTTGACCACAGTCTCACCTGATGGAAAGTGACGATGTGGTCGAAGATGAAGCACGCGATCCCAGTAAATGCCTATTCACTCTGCTCTTGAAGATCCCAAAGTTGTAGGATTCAGGAAACACTGATGCCGGAAGGGAGTTCCATGCAATGACGCAATTGAAGCCAAGAGCTAATCCAAAGCTTTGGAACCAGTGTGTTGTCTTCACGTTCGGACCGGTCACCCATAAAACATTATTGCCTCAAAATATCGCTGGAATACTGAATTATTGTCATGAAATGTTAAAGGTAATTGTGAAAGAACGTGAGATTGTATCGTTTATTCATTGTCGGTGACGCTTCCTCGACACCCGACCGCAATATCTACTGTGGTCCGAGGTAGATAGGTAGATAAAGTATCTATATACGCCACTGCGTTCACACATATACAAAAAAAATAACAATGCAATATATACACAAATAAAAATACAGAAAGAAACTGAAAGAATAGAAACAAATTCTTATAAACATACATACACTCGTTTTAAATGTCCGCCTAGCTAGCTACTACCATCTTATCTAATTCTGCCGCCACGCAGCAATGTTAATAGCATTGTTGTGTTCCGGTTGTCAGAGATAATGCCAATCCCCCAAATGTGTTGGGGTTTCCGGATCAGTAAGCTTCCACCTTCGACCTCATCTTCACTTAACATCAGGTGTGATTGAGGTCAAGTTCTAAAAACAACGAAACCTTAATAAAGCTATTCGATGGCGATCTAAAACTAATATTATAAATGCGAAAGTTGGATATTTGTTTGTTGATCAATCACGGCGAAACTGATGAACGGATTTGGATGAAATTTAGTATAATTTAGTATTCATCATATTCCGAAAAAGTGAGTAGTTCCTGCGGGATAAGCAAATTTCCGCGATAAAGTTATTCCTCGCAGGCGAAGCCGCGCACAAAAAGCTAGTAATTAGTATAAGAGAGAAAGTGTGGATGTTTATTTGTTTGTTTGTTGCACAATCACGGCGAAACTGATGAACGGATTTGGATGAAATTTAGTATAATTTAGTATTCATCATATTCCGAAAAAGTGAGTAGTTCCTGCGGGATAAGCAAATTTCCGCGATAAAGTTATTCCTCGCAGGCGAAGCCGCGCACAGAAAGCTAGTAATTAGTATAAGAGAGAAAGTGTGGATGTTTATTTGTTTGTTTGTTGCACAATCACGGCGAAACGGATGAACGGATTTGGATAAAATTTGGTATATAGATAAAGCATAACCAGGTTTTAAACATAAAATATTTTTTACCCGATAAAGTGAGTAGTAGAGATGTGATAGGCAACATTATTTTTACTATCAACACCAGGAATCCATGGTTGTTCTATATCCTTTACGATTGGCCGTACATGCGTTTGACCAAATAAATAAATAATAAATATTTCGGACACTTACACCAATCATCTAGTCCCAAACTAAGCAAAGCTTGTGCTATGGATGCTAGATAACGGATAAACATACATAAATATTTATATAAACATCCATGACTCGGGAATAAATGTTCGTATTCATCACACAAACATTTACCCCTCGCGGGATTCGAACCCGCAACCGTTGGTTTCGCTGACACGGTCACTATCCACTACACCAACCGGTCGTCATCCTCCTATCGAAATCCTATACTGCTTCTTGGAAGAGACAAAAAATAAGAGAAGAAATCCATACGATCCATTGATACATACATCCATTGACGACCTGTTTGGTGTAGTCGTTAAAAATTCTGACTGCTATACCAAAAGATCGCGGGTTCGAATCCCGCTAGGGGCATATGTTTGTATGATGAATACAGTTATGGATGTTTTTCATTTATTTCTGTATTTGTTTAGTTTATCAACCATCTGGTATCCATAATACAAGCCTAGTTGTTTAGTGTGGAACTAGATGGCGCTGTGTGTATGTGCAAAGATATTTATATTATACGATACGGAATTATCATATCATAGACGACGTAGGTATATTTAAAAAATGCCACTCCACGAGCGAAAGTAATCCCCAATTTCCCTCAACAAAAACATGGATGTTTTCGAACGTAAACTAAAGGAAAACATGTTATCGTGGTTCCATGCAACCAATATTACACCGCCCACCAATTTTACTAAACTGCCATACAGACTATAAAAAAGTGGGACAGGCGAATTATTATTAGTGCAGTGAACATTGAATACCCGAAGACTTAGGAGGGTTTATAGAGGTGCCGGCATGGGGCGTACTATGAGGAAGGGTAATTTTATCCAAAAGGAATATTTTGTGGTTGTTCCAACGATAAATTTTGGAGATAGTTTAAGTGGTTGCTGTATGCAGGCTTCCCAAATTAGGGTTTTTTTTTGGGGTAAAAAATTTTGGGCTATTTTTGGGGAAATAAATAATAAAATATAAATGGAAGAGATAATGCCACCTAATTTGTAATTTCTATAAGATATTTAAAGGTAAAATTAAAATTGATTTATTGTGTGACCATAGTTTACAGTACCGTATTTCATTGCTGAGGACCCCTATTACCTAAATAAATACCAGTACCAGGAGTCCTCGCTCTTCCATGATGACAGTTACAACAATAGCTATTAACCTAAATACAAGATTTACATACTACTTAAATCTACGATGCAAGCGAATGTTTGTGTCATGTGTGTGTGTGTGTGTGAGTCGTGTGTGTGTGTGTGTGTGTGTGTGTGTGTGTGTGTGTGTGTGTGTGTGTGTGTGTGTGTGTGTGTGTGTGTGTGTGTGTGTGTGAAGGGGTGTGTGTGGGGGTTGCCTGTGTGTGCGTAAGGTTGTGAGGGTGTGTATGTGAAATTATTTAAACAATAAAGCGTATTTGATTGATAAATTAAAGATAAATCTTAATTTATCCCATGAGGGCCCCTGGAAGGAGTAAACCCTCTTAAGATTGGCGATAATTGTGAGTTGCTGTCTCAAAATCAAGCGGAGCCGGCGAGTGTGGTATTGTAGTGGCTTTGTAGATTCTCCTCTCCTGGGCGGTACAAATATCACTTTCAAAGTTTGAGATGTTAATGATGATAACAGTAACTGTAAGGAATTTGCCAAGTGAGTAGAAAGACTCTCTTACTCCTCCCACTTCATTAAATGTCGGAGTATGGTTTGTGGCCCCCGGTCAGGTCACCGGAAACCGACAAAAGGGAAAACCTTCGTAACTATTTTATATCATAATAACCTTTTCTCACTGACTTCCGGTTTATTAAATTAAAAAATATATTTTACTAGCTCTCCGCCCGCGGCTTTGCTTGCGTGGAATAACTTTAACGCGGAAATTTGTTTATCCCGCGGGAAGTACTAAATCCGTTCAGCGGTTTCAACGTGATTGAACAACAAACAAACAAACATCTAAACTTTCGCGTTTATAAAGTTATTTTAGATTATATTAGATTCGATATATTCACTATATTATTATAAAATGTTGTCAATACATCCTCATTCAGAATAGAGAAAGTTAAGCATACAATCTCCAAGCTTCGATCAGTTGTAGATGATCGAAGTCTTTTTTTTTTTATGGTTAACTGGATACGCATTTGACCACAATCTCACGTGATGGAAAGTGACGATGTGGCCGAAGATGAAGCACGCAATCTCAGTAGATGCCTGTACACCCTGCTCTTGAAGATCCCAAGATTGTAGGATAGTAGGATAGGATAGTAGAAGTCTCCAAGTAATAGAGTGATTTTGAATTTGGAATCAATAAAACTCCGGGAAGTATGAAACTCCATAACTTACAGGAAATCTTTGACATACCAAGTACTTACTATTTGAATTTGGAACCTTGGGCTTTTTGGTGGGAACTCAGCGAGTGATGTTGCATTTTTGTTTTTATTTCTTATAATTTGTGCATTCTGAGTTTAGAAGCTTAATAGTCGCAGAATATTGTGCAGCAAAAGTCAGTCACCATCACTGACTTGCGAAGGGAAGTGTAAATTAAAGTGCGTGAGGAAGCTTTCGATTTCCCACAAGAAGCCGCCAAAATTTTCCGCAAAGCATCCTGCCACTTTTCTGGAGAATAACTTGACCGTGACTAGACTAAATGACTTGCTTTAACTGAGACAGACTTGACTAAATTGAGGAAATAAAGCATGGCTGTATGGGCCTTGTTCCCATTGCTTTCTCTGAGTGGAGTGAATGAATTCAACCTATGACTGGGACTTAGTATACTAAATTTTTTTAGGCTGATGTGTGCAAAATATTTGTATACGAATTTAAACAAGTGAATGCCGAAAAAAGAGCGGTAATATTTGCTAAGAACTGTAAATGCTTAAATCGTAATTTGCCATCCTAGCTGATGTGCGCCGAACGAAAACCATAGCTTACTTACTGGTAGATCACCTTGTACATTTTTTTTATGCACAACAGTTTGGTACTTGACCTCAATCACACCAGATGTTAAGTGAAGGTGAGGTCAAAGGTGGTAGCGTTCTGATCAGGACAGCTCAACACATTTGGGGGACTGGCTATCTTATCTCTGACAACCGGAACACAACAATGCTATTAACATTGCTGCTTGGTAGCTACCCAGGCGGACATTTTAAAATGCCCTACCATCAACCAAACCGAGTAATTAAACATGTACCCCGCTGGGGTTTGAACCCGCGACCTCCGAATCGTAAACCCAATGTTGTTTACATTGAGCCACGGAGGCGGTTAAATATGATGATTAAATATGATTAAACAAACCATTGTACGCTTGTCCGTTACAGGCAATCTGTTATAAACTGATGACGTACCTACCTGTACGTCCACAATAATAAAATTTTAACGTCTAAAATCTTCAATAACCACCATTAGTTCACATATCACTGTGACCCTCACCAACCCGACTGACACAAAACATCCCTGTAAATGCCATTTTAACGGGCACATAATACAAGATTTGCCTGTCCTTTTCCTTCGTCCCTTATCAAGGTCCTGTCGGAAGGACAAATAGCTCCCTCGAAGGGGTTGGGATAGGTTTGACGATTACCCTTGCATGTCAAACGCCTTCAAATATACTTTCAATAGAGTCGGGAAGAATAGTAAAATGTTTTTTTTTATACATACGTGTATACAATCGGTCAATAAACGTCTCTATGTGCTAGTAATAACAATGCTGGACCAAATTTTGTAATGTAGTCTATCTATCTAACCAATATTATAAATATGAAAGTTTGGATGTTTATTTACTTCTCAATCACGGTGAAACGGATGAACGGATTTGGGTTGGTACTTGACCTCAATCACACCTGATGTTAAGTGAAGATGAGGTCGAAGGTGGAAGCGTACTGACCCGGAAACCCTAACACATTTGGGGGACTGGCTAACTTATCTCTGACAACCGGAACACAACAATGCTATTAACCATTGCTGCTTGGAGGCAGATTTAGATATTTTAATTGGATTACAACATAGGATATTTTTATCCCGATAAAGTGAGCAGTTCCCGTGGGGTAGACACAATTTAGAAGGTTTTGTTATCAGTGGTGTATAAGGGTCGTCATAGATGGTGAATAGACAATAACATTTTATGTTAAGATATTGCTTGCTCACTCATACGAAGCGATATGCTCCTAGTGAAAGTGAGATATAAACACGAAATATACGCCAAATATATACAAAAAGATATCTTAGGATCAGAGGCCTCCGTGGCTCAATGTAAACAACATTGGGTTTACGATTCGGAAGTCGCGGGCTCGATCCCAGCGGGGTACATGTTTAAGTACTCGGTTTGGTTGGTGGTAGGGCATTTTAATGTCCGCCTGGCGAGCTACCACCATCTTATCTAAATCTGCCGCCAAACAGCAATATTGTTCCGGTTCTCATAAGATAGCCAGTCCCCCAAATGTGTTAGGGTTTCCGGATCAGTACGCTTCCACCTTCGACCTCATCTTCACTTAACATCAGGTGTGATTGAGGTCAAATACGAACACGTCGTACATAAAAAAAGGCATTAATGACATGGTATATTTATATTTTAGAAGGCAGTGATCACTTCCCGTCAGATATGAAGCCAATCAGATTATAATTACAGATAGGTAAGGTACACTGAAAAAATTAAAGCGCCTCCGGCATATTTTGATTAACTCAGTAGAGGGGGCATCAAATATCCAATAATTTTGGGAAAGTTTGTGAAAATATGCGTAATTAATTATAAAACAACCTACCGATTGTTTGGAACTTTCACGGATATAGGAGTGAAAATTTTGTTATATTTTAATACTTAATTAGCGGATAAGTTTCCATGATTAACCAGGAGTGGCCTAAGCACTAAATGGACGCTTTTCTATGAGCGCTAGAAGCACTGTTCTTTATTTTTACTAGTTCACTCAAATAGCTTCAGAGTTGATTTAAATATCAAACAAAGCTGATCAATAAAAGTATGCTAAAATACTCCTATATGTCATAATATACCTATTTCTTTTTATGCCTTGCTGATGCTGACTTGACCTCAATCACACCTGATGTTAAGTGAAGATGAGACCGAAGGTGGTAGCGTACTGACCCGGAAACCCTATCTTATTTGGGGCACTGGCTATCTTATCTCTGACAACCGGAACACAACCTATAATTAAAGCTCGAAAATCAGATAAAGGAAAGCATGCTTAAATACTCATCTATAGCATAACATACCACTAAATTATACCTCGAAAACTAAACAAAGCAAATGAATATTCATTTATTCATGCTTTCATGTGTACAGTAGGTCTTAAAAAATCAATAGTCCATACAAGAAACCCTGTAAGGGTACGGCAGATTCTAAACTTAATCTAAAATATAATTAATTGTGTTTACTATTCTAATTATCACAACATTATTATTATATTTATCTATTTATTGTTAATATAAATATTTTAATTATCATTGATATACATAGGTAATTATAAATATTTTGAGGAGGGCTTATCTGTTTTATACTTATCAATTTTTAATTTATGTTCCATGTATTCATGAATTGTATAGTAACATTTTTCAATTAATATAGATTTAAATTTGTTGCAGAATAGTTTATCATTTTGCTCTTTTTTTAATATGTCAGGTATTTTATTATATACAATACAATACAATACAAATACTCTTTATTGCGCAAAATAATTTACAATAATTTTGATGATAACAATAGAACACAATTAGGCGGTCTTATCACTAAAAGCGATCTCTTCCAGACAACCCACAGCTACGGGACATTTGTAGGTAGAAAAACAGGTAGGGTGCATGCATAAATATAATAATATTATCATATTAATTGACTTAATTATATAAATTAATTATTATTAATATATATTAATACATAAATTATTAATTATATATTAATACATAAATAAATAAATAAATATATATATATAAATAAATATGTAGAAATACTTAATATATAGTATAAAACACAATCACTAGAAGCACTTGTAGATAGTCAACTAATGTTCACGAGGCGGGAGTTAACGAAAAGAAAAAAGTCAGAGACCTAAGTAGTGGTTTTTGACTTGACATTTAAAAATATTTAATGATTGAGCTTTCCTAATAGATTCCGGCAAAGAGTTCCACAGACGAGTGGTTATATATATATAGTTATATATAAGGACGGATTGGTAGTGAGTGAGTAATGTTTCTAAACATTTCTAATTTGGGTATTGGGTGAACTAGTATTTTATGATGGCGGATATTTTTATTATATTCAAATAATTCTATATGCTTCCTTACAAACATGGTTTCCAATATAAACGAAAACAGGCTAAAAATACCACAAATTATACCTTGAAAACTAAACGAAGCAGATAAAGGAAAGCATACTAAAATACTCATATATAGTATAACATGCCACTTATTATACTTCGAAAACTAAACAAAGACGATCAACAAAAGCATGCTAATTACAAACCTGGACACGTAGTTACAACCCCTAGTCAAACCGTTTGTTTGACTACAAAATTGAACATTCCTCTGCAAAACAATTATGCCTGGTCTTAACACCGTTTCTTCACGTCAAATTAAGCTTCAGGACACTTCCTTGGAATTAGGGTTGGTACGCACCCAAATTTCTCTCGGACTGTTATAGTTTGCTATTTTGTAAGTTGAAACACAGTCTCGCATTGACAGGATAAAATTGTTTAACATATCTTGTGCAATGCAAACAAGACAATACTGCGCAAGAAAATTACATTTAATTGTAAAAATTATTTATACAATTTACGAATACAAAAAATACTCTAATATTATAAATGCGAAAGTTTGGATGTATGTTTGTTTGCTTTTTGCTCAATCAATATACCCTGTAAGACATGGGATACTTTCTATCGATAAAGTAAAGAAAGATGTGAACAATGCTATTTCTGAAATAGTAGAATGGTTTACGGCAAATAATTTGTTACTTAATGAGAAAAAAACTAAATGTGTGAAATTTGTACTACCCAATGTCAGAGCGGTGCCCACAAATATAATGATAAAAAATGCCACTTTAGATCTCGTAGATTCTACTGTATTTTTGGGCATTACTTTAGACGCCAAAATGCAATGGGGTCCTCATATACATAAATTGGCGAAAAGGCTCAGCTCTGCAGCGTATGCAGTCAAAAAAATTCGACAAATGTCAGACGTAAATACTGCTAGATTAGTATATTTTAGTTATTTCCACAGCTTGATGTCTTACGGTATCTTACTGTGGGGAAATGCCGCGGATATAAATACAATCTTTGTTTTACAAAAACGAGCCGTTCGCGCAATTTATCAATTGAAACCTGCAGTGTCACTTAGAGATAGGTTTAAAGTGTATAACATTCTAACCTTTTCGTCACAGTACATTTTTGAAAATCTAATGTATGTCAAAAAAAATATAGCATCATTTAGGAAAAATAGTGATAAACATGATGTCAATACAAGAAATAAAGATAAACTTGCAGGTCACATAAGTCGCCTCCGCAAAGTCAGTAATTCATTCAAAGGGTTATGTATACGCTTTTTCAATAAGGTCCCAGTTGATATACAAAATCTTCCACTTGATAAATTTAAAGATACTATAAAACAGAAACTTATTAACAAAGCATATTATAAAATATCAGACTATTTAGATGATAATCATCCCTGGACATAATGAGATTGTTCGCATGCCAGGCTATTTCACGATTAATAATGATTTATAAAAACCTTTTTGTAATATAAAAACCTTTATGTAAAATCAAAACCTGATTTTAAAAGAGCAACCCTTCGAGTTTCTTGCTTGTTCTTCTCAGGGGAAAATTGCATTTTGAACAAGCAGTAGCTTAAAAAATGTAAAATTGACTATTTTAAGTGTACTCTGTGTACCTACAAAATAAAGCATTTTTGACTTTGACTTTGACTTTGAAAGAAAGAATAAAGTTATTTATTTTGATAACATTAATAATTCCCTTCTTAATAACTTCCCGAGTCTATACGTCGTGCACAAACATCATTTACTTTTAGAGCACAAGTCAAGGCACATTTTCTAGCGTCTTGACTTTTTGCCATATTCGTGGTTCTGAGTTTTGATAATTATAGTATCCATTATTTTCTTTGTTTGGTGTCACATATATTGTATATGTATAAACAATTTATCGCTATATAAGTAGGTAAATTTTACACTATCATTGCATGTAAGTTGATGTTCATATCTAACGTATGTATGTTTATATCTATTGTTTGGTATCTATTATTATATATATATATATATATTTTTTAAGTCATTGGTGCACAACCTACTTGCTTTTATCCCGTTCTAATTTTTTCTCTACCCAAAGGTTGTCTAGTAGAAATCGCTTAATAGCGATAAGACCGCCTGGTTGTACAATTATTATTTTTTTGAAGCTTTATTCATGAAGTGCATTGTAGATTTTTTTGTACAATAAAGTGTACTTGATTGATTGATTGATTGATTAATAGTAAAAGTTAGTACAAATGGTGGTAACTAAACACAGGAACATTGATTATCAAAAAGGTTACCACTCAGCATAAGCCACAGTAGCGGTCGCTCTTGCAGCGCTGATCTTCCGTGGCACCTGCACTGTGTGAAAATGCCGCAAATACTACTCTGTGTAAAAAGTATCGGGAATATGTCAATAAAAAGACCCGCGTAAAAGAGGTCGTTCTAATTTTTTTACTGCATGTTGGTAGCACTGTACTGATTTAGCGCGCAAAATTTGAGCGGGATCTGTCATTTAATTTGTTTTAAACTACACTTTTTGTTGGTCATAGTTTTGAGTCCTCGGCGATTTTTACAATGGAAAATATTGTTGAACAAAGAGTGTGCCTTAAATTTTGTGTTTCAAATGATATTTCATGTGGTGAATCACTAAAAATGTTGCGAAATACCTACGGCGAATCGTGTATATCGAAAACAAGGGCTTATGAATGGTATAAGGCTTTTAAAGAAGGCCGAGAAGTAGTAGTAGACTTGCCTCGTTCTGGTAGACCTTCAACCGCTACGACCAAAGAAAACATCGACAGAATCAAGAAGCTAGTGCTCGAAAATCGACGTATGAGTCTGAGAGAGTTGGCTAGTGAGGTGAACATATCTTTTAAGTCCGTCCACAACATTCTCATTGACATTTTAGGCATGAAACGCGTCGCCGCTCGACTAGTTCCAAAAGAGCTCAATTTTGTTCAAAAAGCGCAGCGAAAGCATGTCGCTGAAGACATGGTTTCCCGAGCTTCTACGGATCCGACCTTTATGAAACGTATAATAACTGGCGACGAGACATGGGTTTATGAGTACGACATGCAAACAAGCCAACAGTCTTCAGAATGGCGTCTCGAAAACGAGCCGAAACCCAAAAAACCGCGGCAAAGTCGCTCCAAAATCAAGGTGATGCTGACAGTTTTTTTTGACTACCGTGGTGTGGTTCACTCCGAATTCCTTCCAGAGGGAGAAACAGTGAATAAAGAATATTATTTAGGCGTCATGAAGCGTTTGCGTGAGAGTATCCGCCGAAAACGTCCAGATTTGTGGCAACACAACTCATGGATGCTGCACCATGATAATGCACCATCACACACAGCCATTATAGTGAAAGAGTTTTTAGCGAAAAATTCAACAAAAGTTCTCGACCAAGCACCGTATTCACCTGATATGGCTCCGTCTGACTTTTTTTTATTTCCCAAGTTAAAATTACCACTTCGAGGAAAACGTTTTGAGTCGATAGAAGCCATAAAAGAAAATTCGCTGAATGAGCTAAAGGCCATACCGCAAATAGCCTATGAAAAATGTATGGAAGACTGGGTGAAGCGGTGGAGATGTTGTATTGCAAGCGATGGGGCCTACTTTGAAGGCGATAAAATAAATTTAGATGAATAATTTGTATTTTTTGTTTTATTGACAAATTCCCGATACTTAGTACATTGAATGTATGTATATATAAAATAGAAATAATAAATTGTTGGTAGTAAACTTAAAACTATAAGACCATAATAAAATTATTGTTAAAATAAAATTATTGTACACAGTTTCGTGTATTAGAAAGACTGTTTAAAGCGGAGTTATTTGTGAATTTAATAAATATGTCTTTATGTTGGTTTTAAATGAGAATATTGATTACGAATTTTTAACGGGAGGGGGAAACTACCACAAAATGCAGTCGTTCTAAAACGTGGGCATATTAAACGAATAGCTAAACGGATGTGACGGTCAGAGAAACAGTGTTTTTCAAAGTGAGTACTTCCCACTCTCTATTATATTTAAGAGCCATGCTCTTGTCGGTAGAGTCATTTCCATACATTATGCCTTTTCTTTGACTTATTACTTTCCTATTCGCAAGGGATAAATAAATTAATCATATCCGCGATAAAACTATTCCATAAAGGGAAAGTCGCGGTGAAAAGCTAGTACATAAGGGTAACTAAAATCCTGACATAAAGAACCTTTTTTGTGAGAGGGCACAAGATGCCGGCTTTGAGCGTACTCTTAGGTCGCCTGATGCGTCATATAGGGCTTCCCTCGTATATAAAGGACTATAGGCCATAGTCCACCACACTGGCCCAATGCGGCTTGGGACCTTCACATGCCTTTGAATTTTTATTACTCAGTCGTGCAAGTTTGATGATGATGAGATGTTTTCCTTCACCGTTTACGAGCAGTCGGATAAATGCACATAAGTAATTAAATTAAATTTAAAAACTCATTGGTACATTGGCCTGCCTGGGAATCGAACCTGGACCTCCTAAAGCTTAACCGCTGAGCCACCGACGCTCCCATTATCGACTATAATACCTACTCGTAAATAATTAATAAAAACATTATTTTTACAATCTTAGACCTCGTTCTTTTTGCCGGGGCGTAGCTTTGTAGGTACTTTATCTATGTCTGCCTAAACAATCATTATTGTGTTCCAATGTAAATAGCAACACTACCGGCATATAAGATATTACTTCGACGACCTATTGGTGTAGTGGTTGCAGGTTCGAATCCAGCGAGGGGAAAAAAATGTGTGATGAATACGAACATTTATTCCCGAGTCTTGGATGTTTATATAAATATTTATGTATGCTTTATCCGTTATCTAGTATCCATAGCACAAGCTTTGCTTAGTTTGGGACTAGATGATTGGTGTAAGTGTCCGAAATATAACAAAAAAATTAACTTCTAGGTCCTCAGGATGACGAAGCATCTGAATACCCTGAATATAAACCTTATCTTTGTATCCTAAGTGGTCGTGTTGACATACTGACTAAGCTAACATGATGTCTCTTAAAGCACGAATTATGTCCTGCTGTTTTCTGTTATATGCGAGTAAACGAAACGCAATACCTATATATGAAAGACCTATATCAAGAAATCTTTCTCTATTTCCATGCTCTGTCACAGTAGAGGAAGTGACCCATTCTTTCTCTACAGTGACAAAACTTAGACTAGAGATTGAGTCCCCGCAAAATCGACCTGGCTGGCGTTCTATTGTGCCAAACCCACCTTCGGCTCTGGTCGAATTCACGCCTGAATTCTACTATAGAGAAAGCCTTGATGGGATAACAGTGATGTTTTGGTAATGTATTGTTCTATATTTTAAATATCGCTCTTTGTCTGCAATGAAAAAACTTTAAATTGGTTTTTCCTTCCGAGGCTTAGATGGAAAAAATCTCTTACAGAGGTAAGCTCGCCTTTTGTATATTGTAATTTCTGTCCTATGTTTGTTCAATTTATATGCAATAAAGTGTTCAATAAATATGTTGTACAAACGATACGTTGGGGCAGATTATTTCTAAAGTCCCGACTGGAACGCACGTATGTTATGGTCCACCTCAAATGAGGGGTGCCTCGTTGGTACTTTACAAGGTAACATAGTCCTCCATCATCCTCATTTCAAATAGACGATTTACCCATCCGTATATGGTGCCCATATAGATTTGATGAATATCCAATGATGTACTCCAGAATAGAAAACTGAACTTTACTGAAAGCTGTTGTTGAACATGAACCTTCAATCATACAGATCGTATCTGACATACAAAAGTCCCAAGATTAGGAACTTCAAGATGGGGAACCTACTAAGCATCGATTTGGCGGAGGCGCCCCCTGAAGTAGTTAATTAAATGAAGATTGATTTTGTTCAGCAGTTTATGGGCTTTGTCTCCATAAGATAACACTAATTGAACGTTGCGAATGGTTTCGGCGATAAGCGAGTTTATGTGCGAATTTATCAATGACAATATTTTATGAAACAATTTTCGAGACGTTCGGAAATGTGGACTATGCTGATTACATACAATTTATCAAAAAGTTTTAATTAGATATGTTAACTCTATATATATTCAATTCAGTTTACATATTTTGACACAGGCTCTTTAATATTATAGAGTCATAGATATTTATACAAATATTTATGTATGGGCTGTATCCACAGAAATCTAAATAATTTAGATTTCTGTGGCTGTATCCAATCTGCTATCATATTTAAAATAGATCAGATTGTTGTTAGGTTTATAGGTGAGCTTAGTTTGTAATATTGGTATATATACACGGTGTCGCTTTTCTTATGGATCAAACGAAAATTATCGATACAGGCCTCCATGGACTATCCGATAGACCCCCATGTGTGTTCCGCGAAAGTTGACAGTTTTTGAGAAAATCGTTAATATTTTTTTTAATGTTACCAAAAAATTCACAAATTTTTTTTTTTGTGCCAGGACTTTTAACACTAGAGCGTTGATTTTTTTTTTGTGAATATGGCCAACTAAGTCTTTGAGAATAAAATGTCAGATAGGAGTTTGCACAAATTCTTTCCTGGAAAAAGAAAAGAGATGACCCATTTTTTATGTAGATCATATCTTACCTCCAACTTTTCGGGCCTTTTACTCCAAAAACTCACTGAATAAAAATACTTTGTACCTATCTTAGAAACTTGTCCACATTATTTACCTGCAAAAATTCATTTGACTAGAGCAAGTGCTGGATTAAAACATAGGATTTTTTTATCCCGATAAACTGAGTGGTTTTGGCAGGATATTCAACATATCCGTGATAAAGTTACTCCACGCAGGCGAAGCAGCGGGCGGAAAACTAGCTTAGAATATTAGTTAGAAGATAGTTTAGATAATTAGGTAGCTTAGTTTACCTATGCATACTTAAGTATTACATTATTAATGCACATTTTATTCACAGTTCCGTATAACTTTACAACCACCATTAAGGTCAACCTAAAAGAGATCTCTCTTAGACATAAACTCACCTTTGTACTTTATTTATTTTTTTATGCACAACGAGTTAGCACTTGCCCTTAATCACACCTGATGTTAAGTGAAGAAGATGCGGAAGGTGGAAGCGTACTGACCCGGAAACCCCTTCTTATTTGGGGAACTGGCTATCTTATCTCTGACAACCGGAACAGACCAATGCTATTAACATTGCTGTTTGGCGGCAGATTTAGATGAGATAGTGGTAGCTAGCCAGACAGACATTTAAAATGCCCTACCACCAACCAAATCTAAACATGTACCCCGCTGGGGATCGAACCCTGTTGTTTGATATTGAGCCACAGAGGCGGTTGAACTGTTTTGTAGTGGTTTCGTTTTATTTTTCAATGCAATAAACAAACAATTTTAAAAACCCCACGTACAATTCAGTTTTAAAAATAACAATCAAATTAGTGTACAAATACAGGACATGTCACGAGAACCGAACGGAATCAGATGGAAAACCGGAAAATACCGGACAATTCCGGTGCAGCTCGAATCGGAAAACGATCACATGCACGTTTTTTCCGGTTGTTATACAGAAATAGGCGACGTTGTTTTTTTTTAGCTCGATCACAAAGCCTGAGGCAGAAAAGGTATAATCCACACAGGAATCCAAAGCAATCGATTCAAACCCTGTTGTTCGTCATTCAAAAATCGATTACAGTACTTCCATCCGACTACGAAACATAAATGGCTGCAATTACGATATCGATATATAAATTAAGAATATACCGGATGAGTTTTTTTAGCATAAGAAAAAAAAATAGGGCATATCAGGTAGTGAAATAGAAGGTACAGGCATAGTTCGTTTTTTTTTCAAAAACGCACGCGCCCGGCCTAGTTTGATATGCGACTGCGAATCTATATGCGAAATTTATTTGGAACCTCATATTCGCTATCGGATACTGCCAAGATACTGTAAAAGATGGTGCAGGCAAGTATAAGCAGACGACAATGATCGGCTGCCTATAGCTTCTTGCTTCCGATGAAGACCCAGTATCAGCTGTAGGGAACCGTAAGAAGACACAATGGAGTGACGTAGTCAAATTGACTAAACTCCTTAAAAATAGAAGAAAGAAAAATACCTCATTTTTTCTCCAACATTCTTTTTTTAATAATTTCATTTTTGTGCGATTAATGATGTACGCTGTATTCTTCATGTAGCTTTTGTTAATTGTGCAATAAAGAGTATTTGATTTGATTTGATTTGATTCATTTCGACCGCCTCCGTGGCTCAATGCAAACAACATTGGGTTTACGATTCGGAGGTCGCGGGTTCGATCCCCAGAGAGGTACATGTTTAAGTACTCGGTTTGGTTGGTGGTAGGGCATTTTAAATGTCCGCCTGACTAGCTACCACCATCTTATCTAAATCTGCCGCCAAGCAGCAATGTTAATGACATTGTTGTGTTCCGGTTGTCAGAGATAAGATAGCCAGTCCCCCAAATGTATTGGGGTGTCCGGGTCAGTACGCTACCACTTTCGACCTCATCTTCACTTAACATCAGGTGTGATTGAGGTCAAGTACGAACCCGTCGTGCATAAAACAAAAAAAAATGTAATTAATTTTTAATTATGTGTAATAGGCCACAAAGGCGATCGTCAAATGACACAATTGACGCTGAATTTTATGATGGTTTAAAAAACAAAATTAAACTACCTATGCCTATGTAAACATTTTCATCTCCGTTCAAAATCCAAACGTCCCACAAGATTGACCCCAGAAATCTCGGACCCGCAAACTAGGTACTTAAAAACAACCAACCGCAAAACAAATTACTCCTACACTCCCTAACTTCACGGAGTCTTTATCCAGTTACATGAGTAGGTGGACTCTAAAGTAGGATTTTAAGTTAAAGTTGTTTTCAAAGTCTATTAACGATGATTTGTTTAAAATCTTAAACAAAAAACAAGAAAAATTCACAGCTGTGTTGGCACTACAATAATCATCATCATCATTAGCCCTTTAACATCCCACTGCAGGGATAAGGCCTTCGCTCGTATTTGAGGGAGAATGGGCCATAGTCCACCACGGTGACCCAATGCGGGTTGGGGACTTCACATGCCTTTGATTTTTTATTTCTCAGGCATGCAGGTTTCCTCATGCTGTTTTCCTTCACCGTTCAAGAGCAGTCAATAAAAATACATTTAAAAACTCATTGGTACATGGCCTGCTTGGGAATTGAACCCGGACCTCCCAAATTGGGAAACCGCATCTTAACCGTTGAGCCGCGGACGCTCCTACAATATTAATAAATAATAATAATATATATCTTTGCACATACACACAGCTCCATCTAGTTCCACACTAAGCAACTAGGTTTGTATTACGGATACCAGACGGTTGATAAACTAAATAAATACATTTTTTTTTGGTAATTAAATACATATATAATGACAGACATTCATAATTCGGGTACACACATGTCCGTATTCATCATACAAACATATGCCCCTAGACCTTCGAACCAGCAACCTTTTCGTCAATACCACAAACAAAGGTTTCAAGCGTAACACCCCTCTCTGCGTCGGGAGTTAAAAAGGATTATCATGTGACAAGCGAAAATTGCGTTTAACAAGGAAATAGTGAGAAATCCCTCTTTACCATTTGTCTATTCGACAAAATGCGTCAAATAGGCAATTTGACCTCTGGCCGTCCCACAACTGACATCTAATAAATCAGTTTTATGTCCGCTTCGTTTTTTACGCGCTTACCTATTGAGGTCTGTGTGTAACTCAATCACCATTACGCAAGGATTGATCAGCCTAGGTATTAAGTTTTGATTATTTTCCGGTTCTAACAATAATCTCCTTGCACATACATACAGCGCCATCTAGTTCCACAATAAGCAACTAGGTTCGTATGATTTTTTTTGTGTTTTGGTGCTTGACGCGGATACAAAATCGGACGTTCACTTTATTAGTTTCATTCTCAATGTACACAGAAAAGCAAATTTGAGGGGAATTGTTGGAGAGGGCGATCTAGGTAGGGATGAGCGATATTTATCGTTATTGGTGAACATCGATTCTAATGACGTTTTAAATATTTTTATCGATATTTCAATATCGACAATGACATCCAAAAATATCGAAATATCGCAATTTTTTAATACGAAATATAGATAGTTTATTGATAAGCAAATTGAAAATATATCTTAGTAAAAATACGCCGGCCAACTCGCTTCCGTGAGGCATAGTACCTAGTACGCTAGCGCTATTGCTCCGCTGAATGCTTAAGCTCAGCTGCTGAATCTCTAGAGGACATATAATCTCTCTTATGCGAAGTCGGAATATCGATTTTATAACAAAGCTATAATAAATAATGATAATAAATAAATTTCATTGCACATACACACAGCGCCCTCTAGTTCCACAGTAAGCAACTAGGCTTGTATTAGGTCCTTACCTATGAAATTGGCTTTTTGTATGAAGAATTTCATTAAGACTATTTTCTCCATACAAACATTTTTGATTTTTTTTTGGGAACGGCAATTCCAAATTTAGCTAAACTTTGTGTGTATTATCGGATAACATTAAGTTAAGTATAAGCAGCGTTAATTTTTGAAGTAACCGCTTTATAAAAGTTTCAGCGAATCTAAGAAATGATTATGGGAAGCACATGAAAGAGCTCTGTTAAAATGTTTTTTTATTATGTGATTTAGCCCAGAAATTCAAAAATATTTCAAGTGAAACCTTGAAATAAACCATTTTCCAAATAAAAAACAAATTTGGATATAGCTTTGTTAATCGCAGTAATTGGTACATATGATTAACGAAGAAAAAAAACTCCAATTTCATAGGTAAAGACCCAATATTATGCATACCAGATGGTTAATAATATATACTACACTTTTATTTGTTGTCAATTGTGACAAATGGCTGCCAGCGTCTGCCATGTTGATTTATCATGATGTCATATCAATGACACTTCCGATACTTGTACGAATGTAACGATACCTCACTTATATAAATCAGCTGAAGCGTTTAGTACGGGTACGGGCAGGCTTAGCGCTTTTGATCCCAAATTTGACCCCAACCGCCTCCGTGGCTCAATGTAAACAACATTGGGTTTATGATTCAGAGGTCGCGGGTTCCATCCCCAAAGGGGTACATGTTTAAGTACTCGGTTTGATTGGTGGTAGGGCATTTTAACTGTCCGCCTGGCTAGCTACCACCATCTTATCTAAATCTGCCGCCAAGCAGCAATGTTAATAGCATTGTTGTGTTCCGGTTGTCAGAGATAAGATAGCCAGTCCCCCAAATAAGATGGGGTTTCCGGGTCAGTATGCTTCCACCATCGACCTCATCTTCACTTAACATCAGGTGTGATTGAGGTCAAGTACCAACCCTTTGTTCAATGTATATTTGTTCATGTAAGCCCAATGTTATTTACATTGAGCCATGGAGGCGGTTAAACGTTATGTATGTATGTATGAATCCAAAATCGCTCAGTATTTAAATGCAACATTTCACTGATGATAATCTGAAAGCCCTAAATCCGCAGTAGGTGCTAAATTCGGAAGTTGCGTACGAACTTCATAACGGATAACAGTTCCGCGGCTACCTAATAATAGTCTCTTTAATGGTGATATCGCGTGACGTCACGTTTTAGGATTCATAGTACACATTCGCCAAAGTTTTCTTATAATCGTGTGGTGTGGTTGCTCAGACACAATGGATTTGTATTACATTAATGTACCGGTTTATTGTTGAAATAAATTGGTAGGAATAAATCTATGTAATGTCAAAAGTATGAGAGTAACGGTAATTTTTTTTTATGATTAACTGGATACGCGTTTGACCACAATCTCACCTGATGGGAAACACGCGAGCACAGTAGATGCCTATTCACCCTGCTCTTGAATATCCCACTGTTGTAGGATTCAGGAAAGACTGACACCGGAAGGGAGTTCCGTGCCTTGGCTGTTCGCATTATGAATGAATAGTCGAACCGCTTACTGCGAATGTTGGTTAACAATATACGGGTGGAATGTCTCCCCACGCCTAGTAGCCCGAAGATGAAATGGCGACGGTGGAATAAGATTGTGTAATTCCAACGCACACTCACCGAAGTGCATCCTGTAAAAGACTGAGCGAGAGGCGACCTTCGACGGTGTTCGAGGCTCTGCAATTTAGCAGTGATCGAATGGTCACCAATGAGTCTTTTGGCACGTCGTTCCACAGAATCGAGTGCAGCCAGCTGGTACTTGGCTGAACCATCCCAAAGGTGACAGCAGTATTCCATGCACAAGCGAACCTGAGCCCGGTAATGTTATGGGACTTTCATTTATAGTTTTCATTTTCTGTCTAGCGGGAAGGTATCTATTTCGCAAGCGATGATACCAAAAGCTCAGCGGTTAAGAGGCGGTCTCCCAATTTGGGAGGACCGGGTTCGATTCCCAGGCAGGCCATATACCAAGGAGTTTTTAAATTTAATTTATTTAAGTGCATTTATCCGACTGCTCTTAAACGGTTGCTGTTTCGAAGGTCTAGGGGCATATGTTTGTATGATGAATACGGACATGACAGTGTGTACCCGAATTATGAATGTCTGTCATTATATATGTATTTATTTACCAAAAAAAATGTATTTATTTAGTTTATCAACCGTCTGGTATCCGTAATACAAACCTAGTTGCTTAGTGTGGAACTAGATGGAGCTGTGTGTATGTGCAAAGATATTTATTATTATTATTTATTAATATTGTAGGACCGTCCGCGGCTCAGCGGTTAAGATGCGGTTTCCCAATTTGGGAGGTCCGGGTTCAATTCCCAAGCAGGCCATATACCAATGAGTTTTTAAATTTAATTTATTTAAATGCATTTATCCGACTGCTCTTAAACGGTGAAGGAAAACATCGTGAGAAAAGTATGCTTGAGAAATAAAAATTCAAATGCATGTGAAGTCCCCAACCCGCACTGGGCCATGGCTATGGCCCATACTCCCGAGGCAAGGCCTATATCCCTGCAGTGGGATGTTTACGGGCTGATGATGATGATGATACCAAAAGGAACTAATAAAAGAAATACCCTTGAGAAAATAAAATTTTTATCTGAAGCTAAAGCTGTATGTATGTATGTCCGTCCGTTGGCGGATGCAGCGTAAACGGCTTGACCGATTTCGAAGTGCATGGTGTCGTTAGATTCGTCTTGATTTTGATTGAGCAACAAACATCCAAACAAATTCGCCTTTATAATATTAATTAGATTCACATGCATGATTTCTTAGTTTTCTAACAGGAACTTTTCTAACTTGATCTCAAATGATATCACTCGAACTCAGTGGCGTGCCTAGGGTTTCAAAATAAGGCAAGCCCGTTAATGGTTTTTGTTCTCTACACAGCTGCTGACATTAGATAGGTAACCAAGCACGACGTTTCAGTTAACACATGTGCGAATATTCGCAATATTTAAATCAAAGTTATCCTATACTGTTTAAATAGCTAATAGTGCTGATCGTGTATTAAGTTAGGCGAGCCAGGCTTTTGGGCTTATATGAAGGTATAACATAACTATATAAGGTTATGTTCCTATAACAGTGACGTTTTGTTAATGTATTGTTCTGTATTTTAAGTATCGCACTTTGTCTGCAATAAAAAACTTTAAATTTGTTTTTCCTTCCGAGGGTGTGATGGAAGAAATTTCTTACAGAGATTAAGCTCGCCTTTTGTGTATTGTAATTTCTGTCCTATGTTTGTTCAATGTATGTTTGTATACTTATATATGCCATAAAGTGTTAAATAAATAAAAAAGGTACCGCCACTGCTTGTACTTATCAGTCCCCTTTCCATTTTCCTCTTCAGCTTTGTATGAGTTACTCGTTCCTTAAACTTATCACTTGAAAATTCTTTAATGCTTGTACGTACATGCATGACATCGTTGTCGCCCGCGACGTAGGAGTGAGAGTGGGATAGTTATTATATTTCGTCCAAGTGAATGAGCAGGACTCGCGCGACATAAACGTTTATCGCTCCTGTCATGATATTAGTGCTGGCTTCCCTCTAGGCAGCGCATTTTCCTATAATGCACAAAATGGCCGCTATACGTCGCGATTCGTCTAGGCTACTAGAATGGCTTACTTCACCTATCTACTAGTTTTAATACGTTTGTGTGTCCCATTAGTGGGACAGGAAAGTACTTGTTTAACCCTATTATTTATTCACTCTGATACGTCGCTGTACCGGACCGAACTGGCTGATACAATTTAAAAACTGTTTATATTTTCGTTAGATGGTGTATGAGAGATGTTTAATAGGAATCTGTTAAGCAGTTCCGAATATATTGTTTAGAATAGAATAGAATAATATACATTTATTCATCGACCATGACACAAGTCACTTAACCTGCATTATACACATACAATATAGAATACATTTATTCGTCGACCATGACACAAATCACTTAATCTGCATAATGCAGATAATGACCATGACACAAGTCACTTAACCTGCATAATGCAGATAATGACCATGACACAAGTCACTTAACCTGCATTATACACATACAATATAGAATACATTTATTCGTCGACCATGACACAAGTCACTTAACCTGCATTATACACATACAATATAGAATACGTTTATTCATCGACCATTGCACAAGTCACTTAACCTGCATTATACACATACAATATAGAATACATTTATTCGTCGACCATGACACAAGTCACTTAACCTGCATTATACACATACAATATAGAATACATTTATTCGTCGACCATGACACAAGTCACTTAACCTGCATTATACACATACAATATAGAATACATTTATTCGTCGACCATGACACAAGTCACTTAACCTGCATTATACACATACAATATAGAATACATTTATTCGTCGACCATGACACAAGTCACTTAACCTGCATTATACACATACAATATAGAATACATTTATTCGTCGACCATGACACAAGTCACTTAACCTGCATTATACACATACAATATAGAATACATTTATTCGTCGACCATGACACAAGTCACTTAACCTGCATTATACACATACAATATAGAATACATTTATTCGTCGACCATGACACAAGTACCTTAACCTGCATTATACACATACAATATAGAATACATTTATTCATCGACCATAACACAAGTCACTTAACTGTAGTACTGTAGTAGTAAGTACTGGGGCAACGAAATGGTCCAGACTCAGCATGTGCTGTGGGTAGAAACCCGTAGCGCTGTTCATTCTGCCAGAACCATTGAGATACTCGTCTGTGCGTATCTCAGGACACACAAAATTGTATGATTTCACAAACATTGTACTCGGAAATTCATAGTCCATGGGAAAAGAACAATGGAAATCACAATCGTACATATTTTACCAATTTCGCGGCTTACTCAAACAACAAACTAACTTTTACTAATATCAATTAACTTTTTACACAATTGATTTGTTGAGTTTAGATGTTTATTGACGACCTATTGGTGAAGTGGATAGTGACCCTATCTGCGAAAGCAACGGTTGCAGAATTAAATCCCGCGAGGGGTAAATGTTTGTGTGATGAATACGAACATTTATTCCCGAGTCACGAATATTTATATAAATATTTATTTATATTTAGTTTCCATAGCACAAAGCTTCGTTGTTTTTTTACTTAGTTTGCTTAGTTTGAGATTAGATTGGTAATAAAAAAAAAATCGTTTTCTCTCGGGAGTTTTCTAAATTTTTCAACTTAGTTATTATTTTACTACGACTACCCAAGGAAGTAGGGTAATGTTTGTATATATGCATGAACATTTCTATGTTACCTCCTGCAGCTTAAACAGCTTCACCGATTTCAAAGTGCATGGTGTCGTTAGATTTGTCTTGATCCCTGGAGTGTCACAGTATACATTTATAGGTAAAAACGACATGGCGCTGGCGAAATACAAAATATGCTGTCGGGTTTTTTGGTTTTCATATACTTATATTGTTATTAAAACATACTGCTTTTTATCGTTAGTCAAATTATTGTACATAATATTTTACGTATAGTCCAGTAAGGATTCACTTTTAACTTGCTATATTTTTTTTTTATATATGAGAGGGCGGCAAACGAGCATGCGGGTCACCTGATGGAAAGCAATCACCGCCGCCCATGGGCACCCGCAACACCAAAAGGGTCACAGATGCGTTGCCGGCCTTTGAGGAAGGTGTCCACCCCAGAATAAGTAGGGCAGCCTGAGCGATGAGGGATTCTCCAGCAGTGCTGGTACCCTCCTGGGGTACTAACTCTTTAAATACCGCTACCATTCTGGAGAGAGACTGGAAGGTGGGCCTCCTGCGCCCTCGCTCACCGGACGAAGCGCAGTGGCAAAATGCCACTACTCAGACGTCGGTCTTCTGCGAGAGGGTGGTACTTCCCCGGTCGAGCCGGCCCATTCATGCTGCAAGCTAATAGCTTACAGCGTGGCTCTACCACTACAGTTTTAAAGGCCGCGATTTTTTGCACATTGATAGAGTACCTGTCAGTGATAGAATAAAAAAAAATTCTAACAAATCGGTAGCTTGCTTTAGTTATAATATACATATTTAGTAATAAAACATAGACTATATGATTAAAATTACCACTGTGAATAACATTGCGTCGGAGAATATACTCAAAATCAAAATCAAATCAAAATCAAAAAATGCTTTATTTTGTAGGTACACATGGTACACTTAAAATAGTCAGATTTTACATTTTTAAATCTACTGCTTGTTCAAAAGGCAATTTTCCCCTGAGAAGAACAAGCAAGAAACTCGAGAGGTCGCTCTTTTAAAAAAAAGGTTTTTATATTACAAAATTATTAATTATTATTTTATGTTATAATATTTTTTTTTTTTTTTTATTAAAAAACTGGTTTCGCGTTTGACTACAATCTCACCTGATGGAAAGTGACGATGTAGCCGAAGATGTATCACGCGCACCCAGTAAATGCCAATTCACTCTAGACTTGAAGATCCCAAGGTTGTAAGTGTCGGGAAAACCCGACGCGGGCAGTGAGTTCCACACCTTAGCAGTCCGCATTATAAATGATGAAACAAAGCGCTTAGTGCGAATGTTCGGTATGTTGACAACTTATGGATGGAAACCCCCCCCGCGCCTGGTTGTCCGAAGATGGAAAGGGGACGGTGGAATAAGATCGTGCAATTCCATCGCACACTCACATTTCATTATTAATTGTGAATTATGCCCATGATTGTTTATCATCTAAATAATCTACTTAGAACCCCCGTAACCATTTTCAAAAAAATCGAGCAATAACTTCTTTACAATTATGAAAAATTTCACCGATGGCAAATATCACGATTCAATAAACTATTTTTAGAAAATATAAAGTAGCTATTGATTATTTTTTTTAAAATAGTTTTAGAAGATCTTAGTATCTTCTACAACGCAATGAAATGCACAGTGGTAACTTTAATTTAATATTGTAGGTTTTATAACTAAATACCTACACTATACCTAAAGCAAACTAATGATCAGACGCATACTGAAAAGAGAAGCAGAACTTCATTGTTAAAGTGCTGATTTACATGAAGTAAAGAGATTTATTTAGTGATAAGGCCGCCAAATTGTACCGTTATCTTGCTTGTTTTCCTTGTTATATTTATTATTCTTGTGCAATAAAAATATTTTTTTTTGTTTCCTTGTTAGATATACACAAATTTAAAATACTATCTACATATTTTAACTTGCGTGCTACTTTGCCTCATCCGTGCTAACACTTTACGTGCGTGGTACTCTTCCGTCTATAAAAAATCAGGAGCTTTAAGATTACAGGAAGTTACACCCCAAAAATACCTAATTTTTTTTTTATAAACAACGTGTTGGTACTTGACCTCAATCACACCTGATGTTAACTGATGATGAGGTCGAAGGTGGAAGCATACTGACCCGGAAACCCCAACACATTTGGGGGACTGGCTATCTTATCTCTGACAACCGGAATACAACAATGCTATTAACATTGCTGCTTGGCAGATTTAGATAAGATGGTGGCAGCTAGCCAGGCGGACATTTAAAATGCGCTACCACCAACCAAACCGAGTACTTAAACATGTACCCCGCTGGTGATCGAACCTGCGACCTCCGAATAGTAAACCCAATGTTGTTTACATTGAGCCACGGAGGCAGTTACACTACTAATTACACTAGACTAGTTGAAATTTTAAAGTTTAAAACCTTTCTTAAAACCGCAAATTTTATCTTTATCTACTTAAACATGTACCCCGCTGGGGACCAGTTGCCTTTTTTTATGTTTGTTACCTCAGAACGCAGTCATTTATAAACGTATTCGGAAAATTCTTTTTTCATTTAATAGGTCATACTTCCAGGGTGGTCCCATGTTCACCATAATTCTGTTCTGATGATGTGATGTATGAGGAATTGAGGGAACCCCTCACATATTATAGGCATACATATAGCCATTCTGGTATTTACACCAACGATTCAAGAATTTGCATTCAAAAAGATTTAGTTAATATCTGATGATGCACTCCGGAGATAAAGAATGGACCGTTACTGAAGTCGGTTTTCTTAACAAAATTTGGCGGTTCAATTATTTAATAAAACTTTCGCCATAATGTTTGTAATTTACTTATTAATTTTATCATTTTACAATTGTCATTGTGAAACGCCTGGTGGTTAATAATTGAAATATCTTTATTTCACATTTATTTATTTTTAACCGAATACCAAAAAGGAGGAGGTTCTATATTTGTCTGTGATTTTTTTGTCTGCTCACTCATATTTTCGTGATAGTTAACCGATTGTGATGATGTTTTTTTTGTGTGATAGGGTTTCCAGCCAGCGTGGTCCCATATAAATTTGGTTATGATGTAATGTTGCTCTCCGGTGATAGAACCAAAAAGAATGTTATTAGTTGTATAGTTTGACGAGCTCTGAAATCGATTGTTTTGACAATTTTTAGCGGGTAAATAAATTATATGCCAGTTTTTAAACCCTATCATTTTTAACAGTTTAAATAGATTAAAATGATACCTAGTTAATACGTTTGCATTTCTTTTCGCATTTTCATTCAGTATGACGATATTCTGAGAAATGTGTAAATATCCTCCAATTAGCGCTAAAATACGTTGGTATAAATAGACTTCCTCTTGATAGTCTTCCGTCCTCTAATTAATCTTTGGAAATTGTATACCAATACCTCCTATGTAAAACTCATGTATTTTCTGTTTGCAACAATAAAGCGTTTACAAACAAATTTAAATTAAAGAATTTCCCCTATTTCACCCAAGTGTGGTGACGATGGTGGTATATCAAGATATGAATGTCGTTCTTTGCTAAGGAATCTGCTTTTTGAATAAGCAGTTATTAATAATATATAAAGCTCAATTTTAATTTATTAAAGAGATTCGGTCTTTATTTTTGATTAACTTTTTATGTTTTTTTTTTATTTTCGGCCTTGGCTGAACCGGCTGTTTTTTTTACCTTTAAAGTAAAATGAGATTTAATTTTAGTTAAATATGAAATTTAAAGTGGGTTCCTAAAATAACAAAATTACTTTTTATTTTCACGTATTCTTTTTGCTTTGTTCTTTTTAAAACATTAGCTCTCTAAAAACCTCCAAAAGTATTTCATACATCATTAAATATACCAATTATTATTATCTGCATGGGAATTATGGCTGAGGGTTGCATGCTAATTACCATAGTTTTCTTGTCGTCACGCGACGGCTCACGAAAATGAGCTAACGAAAAAAAAGATTTTTTTTAGGTTGAGTTGAAGGACTTTTATTTTGAGCTTACTACAATCTGAAATAATGATTTAAAAGTCTGATAGAAACTTTATTCTTTTCAATGTGAAACAGATCGAATATATACGAATCGAGTGTATAAGTATGTAACATATAATTGTATAATGTAAAAAAATAGGACACAAAGAATTTTTTTCTAAAACAACATTTTTATCAGTCGCCTGAAACTTTTACACAAAACGACCTTCAAACTGTTTTATATACACTTACCTTAATTAATTCCATAGAAGCGAAGGTCAGATAGTCGAACATAAAAAATGGTCGTAGTATTTTCCAAATACTCGTATTACATTTATATAACACTAAGACAACACTGTATTTTCACTCTCCTAATAATTTTAAACTCACAGTTTTTTTTTGAAATCACTATCTCGAGTTATTTACAAAATTGTAAATACCACAAAAAAAGTTTACCGGGAATCCGCACACAAACCGCAGAGCGGCCTTTTAATAAAAGAAAAAACAAAGTTTCGTCAACTCACGCCGCTTTACAAATTTCAATTTGGCACTCACATTTTTTTTTAAATAACTTCCGCCCCAACACTAGTGACTGTGCAACTTGATTTTAATTATTAAAACTGGAAATTTCGATTAATGAATAATGTATGAGGGTTCACGTGTTCGCGTAGAGGAGGACACGTCCGCCCTCTGCCTCTGTGAACGTCAGACTGCCTATGTATGCGGTAGAGCCATATAAATTGCTACAGACTACGCGAAGGCTTGTTTATGAAAAGAAAATGATCAGTTCCTTTAAAACAAGGTAAAAGAAGTCCTGTGGATAATACTTAAGTGAACCATTTGTAAACGTCACTTTTCCCGTTAGGATCAAGTGTTTTAAGACAGTTACGAGTCGAAATATGTTTGATTTTGTTGTAATATAGACTTCTTTCATAGTACCTATATGTAATCAAAGCTTGATATATATTTTTTTTTAAATTCAAATGTTTGTCCGTCACATTCTTTTTTTCACTTCAGAATAAATGCCGTCCTAACACAGACGTATCCTATAATATTTTTCACTATTTACAACAGATTTTCATACGAATTCCATCAGATTCAAGTTCTTAATCATATATTTCGAAGTGCGGAGTGAATCTCTGATACAAAGTGAGTCGATCAAAGTTTTTTGCTTAATATAAATGGGGTTACACACAAGGTTTTTACTACATTTGCTACTTTAACATCTGTAGCTCATAATTTCTTAATTTTTCTATAATAATAATTTGTTCAATAACTTAATTAGGTATATTTTATTAATTGAATTCAATATGTTGCGGGAATATTCTTACACAATATTAATTTACAAATAACGTTAGTTTTAATTTGATAACACCAAACACATTTCAAAATTCCATTTGTCCGTGACCAACCCTCAGGTTTCAGCAGAATACCAGTGTTGCCACCGGGCAAATTCACACACTGAGCTGTAAGCCTTTTTGTATACTGCGGCACACACACAATATTTGTTGTTCCTGTACTTGTGTTTTATTGTTTTAGTTGTATTTTTCATATGTAAAATTTGTTATGTGTGTGTACATGGATGCAATTAAATGCTTATATATCCATCTAACAAATTCTATCAACAACACAGTGAGAGTCCTTCCGTTTCTGTTTTCATAAGAAGTGTAAAAGAGCCATTACCTTTCTCACATGACATGAATAATTATATACATATAGTTTATATATTTAGTTATACATAGGGTGAAATTTAATTTATGTAATTCCTGTTGACTGGTGGCTCCATTCTTGATTACGACCAAGTTTCCACTAGCAATCATAGTCGAATTCGATAAAAACAAATTCAATTACCAACGAAACGACCTTTATGGAAGTCCAAAAATTTTCGCCTGAATTCGGCTATGGTTCTTAGTGGAAAGTTGTTCGTAATGAGGAGTGGAGTCACCAGCCGAAACCCCTATGTCCAGACTGAAAGTTAATACATCCTTTGTGGGACACTGTATACACTTTTATAACCTTATACCTGAGAATATCATTAATCTAACTGAGAAAAAATTTTAAAGATCATGTCAAAATAACATTAGCAAAAAAAGGTTATTATAAAATTAGTGACTACCAGAATGACAAACACGCTTGGTGTACTTCGACTAGCTCCCCAAAATTATAAAATTGTATTAGTTATATACTTTATTTAAAAAAAAAAGACAACAATGATCCTGTGGGTTTCTTGCGCCGCTTCTTTTCCCACAGATGATTTCCCTTTCGAAGCGGTGGTAGCTTGGACATACCAACTGACAGATAAATGCAATAAAGATATTTTATTTCCAGTAGATTTAAATTGACATTCAACAAATGGAGTTTGAAGTTTGAAAATTGTTTGATTCCACAATAAAAGTGGTTTCAGAATGATTACTAACTTTATATTTTTTCATAGAATTCGACTATTACATAGCGTGTACTATGGATACTAGATAACTGATAAACATACAGAAATGTTTATACCAGATGAGATCCCCACGGAAGATGACGTGGCGGCTTGGTTAGGCTGGCTGGCAAGCTGGCATGGCTGGCTGGATGGCTGGTGAGCAGCTTGGCGTTACCAACAACAAAATGTCCCTTCTAAGTCCACATACGGAATATATGGAATATAACGCGCGTGGCCCGACACGTACTTGGCTGGCTTTTGTGTTTATCTAATCGCTGTAATTTTTTTTTCTTTCAAGGACGATACGGCTTGTTCTAAAATTTCAACTTCGTCACGTTATTGTGCCGTTAATATTTATTCGATATTGAATAATTGATGTAACATTAATAGCCCCTTTTATTACCATGTCAAAAATATCACGAATTTGTCGGTTGTATCAAGTTCTGGAATTATTCGAGTTTATGTTCGACGACCGATTGGTGTAGTGGATAGTGACCCTGTCAGCGAAACCAACGGTTGCGGGTTCAGGGTTGTTTCAAAAACATTTATATGTTTGTATGATGAATACGAACATTTATTCCCGAGTCATGAATGTTTTTATAAATATTTATATATGTTCATCCGTTATCTAGTCTCCATAGTACAAGTTTTGCTTAGTTTGGGACTAGATTTATTTCTGTTTCTTAAATCTTCTTAGATTCGCTGAAACTTTTATAAAGCGGTTACTTTTAAAAATTAACGCTGCCTATACTTAACTTAATGTTATCCGATAATACACACAAAGTTTAGCTAAATTTGGATTTGCCGATCCCAAAAAAAATCAAAAATGTTTGTATGGCGAAAACAGTCTTAAAGAAATTCTTCATACAAAACGCCAATTTCATAGGCAAGGACCTAATATTAGTTGGGATATTCTTTGTATTTTATTTTGAGTGCAAATTTAAAGAAGTCATCGCCATAGTCGGGTAAAATGGTTAGACTAGCTGAATTTAGTTTGACACAAAGTGTATTCAATGCAGTTAGACCTAGAAACGCTATTTTCTTGCATTATTCTTGTGTTCACTTGAACAATTAAAGTTTTCGCATTTGACTACAGGTCAGCTCGGGCTCGCTTAATGAAGAAACTTCTGGAATCTTGTTCACAAGTGATTCGAGCCAACTGGTTGTTCTCGGGTATTACGTGTAATATACGTTTAAATTGCTATGGCTATCGAAGCATAAGTATACGCAAATGTTACGGCTTTTATGTGTAACCTGTGCTTATTTTAATTACTATTAACCGACTTCAAAATCTTTTTTCATTGAAAGGATATAGTTATTTCCAGATTGATCCCATTTTTATCAAAATCCAGTGCTAATTATGCTATTCACAAGGAATTGAGGGAACTCCTCAAATATACACAATTATATCGATTTTCGTATATTCAACAACAAGACAAACATTTCCATTAAGAAATTATCATTAACCGAATTCCATAAAAGGAGGAGGTTCTCAATTCAATTGTATTTTTTTACGATTGTTTCGCCATATCTTCGGCAATTGTTAACCGATTTTGATGATACTGTACACAAAGTTTTTTTTTAAATACAAAGCATAAGACTAAGGCTAAACTAAAGGACGAAAACGTCATCAAGACCTCCCGTTTGGGGCATGGACCCTAACACACTTGCCGCGTTACCGATGATTAATTGTTTAGTTTGATAGAGTTTACCGGAAGATCTGATGATGCACTCTGATGTAAGCTGTTTTGTAAATTTTTGTTTAATGTACTAGTAATAACTATCTTGTCTGTAACTGTCATCTGCACTATGCTGTCATCAACAATTTCTACATATTATATTCCTTATATTTAAACTGTAGCTTCTGCGACTACATCTGATACTACTTCATGTATGTAACAGGCAGACTGCGTTGTTTATTTTAGTTTTGTACTTAGTACACTTTGTAAATCTGTTTAATGTCCCTAATAAATAAAAAAAAAATAAAAAAATAACTTGTACCCCTTACTTAGTTTGGGACTGGACAATTGGTGTAAGCATCCAAAATATTTATTTATTTGACTGACAGAAAACATATTTCTGTTCATGAGATAGATGTCATTATGTACGTACCTATAGTTCATTTATTAGTGTTCCATGTAGAAAATTTAATGAGCGAGGCAAATAAAAAAAAAATTTCCTTGTATAAACAAAATGCAGATTTGATTTCTTTTCAAAAAGTAGATGAAGATATATTACAATACAGAACAGTACAGTATAATACAGTGCAGTAATACAACACCAATATTCTTTATTCACCATTACAACCAGGGAACTTAAAAAAAACGTAGGTACAATGGCGATCTTATATGCCTCATCATCATCATATGAGTCACAGGACGTCTACTACAAAACATAGACCATACATATGTCATACATGGGCGGGTGGGCGTTGCTAGCGACCGGGACGGTGCCAGTCTCGTGGTAATGGGTGGCGATATTTTGCAAGCTACTATAGGCCAATAAACAACGTATTCACATTCGATTATGATCATGAAACCTGAGAGGCTTACTGGTGAATATTAAACTTTGCACGCCCCTCATGCCATACAACTTGGCCATCGCGTGCAGTCTGTGGAATTCATTCCTCCTTGCTCAAATCCCATGATCAACTTCTTATTAACTAACGACTCACCGGATTCTTACACGCGTCGGTGATAGTAGATAATCAGAATCCCTCACAGTCGTTGATGTGTTCAGTGGAGCTCCGACTTCTTTGAAGGCTGGTAGCAAAATGTGCAGACCTTATATTACTGTTAACGTCGTCACCGCGCCGTTGCCGACGATACCAGCGCCACCAGGTTCACTTCCGAATAACCGCGTATTATAATAGTCAGTTGACCGTTCGAATAATGAATTCTATCGCTAATTTATCGCTATCTGCAACACATACATTTCCAGAGCGACCGATTGGAAGCGGCTTGTATCTAGCGACTTCTAATGTAAGGCACAGCTCGTCCGTCCACGTTGTGAGTGGAACAATGCACTTACCAGTGCCTGGTCTCCACTCGAGAACTTTAATACCCCACCGGCCATCAGTTCCACTCACTCACTCATCACTGCCACTTCAACTTACATATGTACGAGTAAGATATTAGTTATTAGCTGCCCGCCCGCGGCTACGCCTGCGTGGAATAACTAGATCGCAGAAATTTGTTTGCCCCACGGGAACTGCTCACTTTATCGGGATAAAAGTATCTTATGTTATAATCCAGAGTATGTTCCACCTATATATCAAATTTCATCCAAATCCGTTCACCCGTTTCACCGTGATTGAGCAACAAACAAACATCCAACTTTCGCATTTATAATATTAGTTAGATCAGATTAGACAGTTTAAAGTATGCTATTAGGTACTAAGTATTATAAATAAATAAATAAATAAATTTCTTTATTTAGCTCTCCACTTAGTAAGTAGGTAGGTATTGCAATACATTTTGCAGTTATATAATTAAGAGGTACTGTACTAATGGAGACTGGTGCCTGGGATAGGCGCGAGCCTGTGTTCCAGGTTCACCAGATCCCCAGCTGTAGTTCCCAGATGTCTAGTATCTATAGTTAATTACAGTATTGTAGAAATAGAGATTGCTTACAAAGGAGATGGAATGTATTTTTTCATATAATAAAAGAAGATAGTGGAATCTTAACTAGTTACAAAATTCAGTAAGTATACTAGGGTACAAAAACAAGTAAGATTTATCTATCTTATGATGTGTGTGTGTGTGTGTGAGTGTGTGTGTGTGTGATATGTTGTACTGTCAGTAGTTTATATATATAGTATAGCTGTTTGTTTTCCTAAATAAATGAGAAAAAAAAAAGTAAAAAAATACAAACGACCGAATTGAGAATCTCCTACTTTTTAAAATCCAACAAAAAATATGAAAGGCCAAGTTTTGGACATCAGCAGGAAGCGTTTGCAGGATTTGGTAACTTGTGAAATCGGTATTTTTGGTAGAATGATAATCACTTGAACGGTAGTCCTCATTCCTCCAAGTCATCAACGCTCACGTGAACTGCAAGCAATAATTGCTATCGTCACACGTAATAGTATCCAAGCAAGTTACATAAACTCATTTGGGCATCGCAATGTGAAATTGCCGACGCCTACCCAAGAGGTTGCTCCTTAGTCGAACATCGGTATGTTTGCATGATTTGTTTTCTAACGAATTTCAAGTTGAGCCACTCACCGACACTCAGACTCATTAATATCAATTGCCTGATCGTTGACCTCTATTATATCAGGCCATGTCTTCCCGCAGAGTAGATCAGATAATAAAGCCACAAACTGTCATAAGCGTGAATCATAAAAGGCGACTAAGGGACCGAGAGGCTAAACATACACCAGTGATGGACAGGAGTGTCATTGGCACCGGACGAACTCCTAAAAACCCTAACTTTAAAACTATAAATTGATTTGAATTTAACACCTCCGACTGCAGGTAAATCAAATAATGTAGTAAGATATTTTTTGTGAAAACAACAAACAAAATATTCTTTATTGCATAACAATAAGAAACATAACACAAAGATAAACAAAAAAAGGGGACAGTACAATTTGACGGCCTTATCACTAAAAGCGATCTCTTCGAAAGAAAATTCGAAATATCTGTGATATTGAAACTGCGCGCTTAGTCTACTTCAGCTACTTTCACAGCTTGATGTCATATGGTATCTTGCTGTGGGGAAACGCTGCTGATACAGATAGCATATTTGTCTTACAGAAACGAGCTATTCGTGCAATTTATAAATTAAGGTCAAGAGATACATTAAGACAAATATTTAAAGAAATTAATATTTTAACATTTTCGTCACAATATATATATGAAAATCTTGTATATGTTAAGAGAAATATATATTCATTCGAGAAACATTGTGACCGACATAATGTCAATACAAGGAGCAAAAATCAATTAGCTGTACCTTTTAGTAGACTTAGTAAAGTTAGTAAGTCATTCAGAGGTCAATGTGTGCGCTTCTACAACAAGGTTCCCATGGATATACGGAATCTTCCGCTTAATAAATTTAAACTTATTATAAAACAAAAATTATGTAAAAAGGGATATTACAAAATTTCAGACTATATTAATGAAAGTAATCCATGGGATTAAACGGCTCCTCTACACGATATATAAAATTGTTGTAACCTTTCTTGATTGTACATGATTTATTGAAAAGAGACAAACCCTCTGAGTTTCTCGCTAGCTCTTCTCAGTAGTGGTCGCGTTCCGAGCTAGTGGTAGTTTAAAAAACAAATGACGTTCATAAGTGCATATTGTATTGCCTACATGAATAAATGATTTTCATTTCATTTCATTTCATTTCTTCCCCGCAACCTTTGGGTTAGGAAGTATTAGGTACGCACAAACACCTATTTTTTTATTTTTACTAATCGGTATAAATAAGATATTTGGCACATAACAGGACCTTATGTTCGGTTCGGCAGATTTTTTTTATGCACAACCGGTTAGCGCTTGACATCAATCACACTTGATGTTAAGTGAAGAGGAGGCCGAAGGTGGAAGCGTACTGACCCGTAAACCCCATCTTATTTGGGGAACTGGAAATCTTATCTCTGACAACCGGAACACAACAATGCTATTTACATTGCTGCTTGGCGGCAGATTTAGATAAGATGGTGGTAGCTAGCTAGGCGAACATTTAAAATGCCCTACCACAAACCAAACCGAGTACTAAACATGTACCCCGATGGGGATCGAACCGCGACCTCCAATTCGTAAATCCTATGTTGTTTACATTGAGCCACGGAGGCGGTTGATGCCTAAACTAACGATGCTTGTTTGTAGCATAAGAGAAGCGTTTTTGTAGTTCTCCCATTTCATTTTCTATAAATTTTTTTAGTGGTCGGGTTATAGTTTACTCCATAATAAATTGTTCTTATTCTTACTATTCTTAGACTGCTAATGGCTAACTTTTGCGCAGTTTTCCCATTTAAGCCACAGACGTAAGTGGGAATAAATCTTATCATCGTTCGACCACAATATGTTAGTACTTCATCCTGCTATTTATGAGAGTAGGATACACTGGAAGGTGATTAGCAAGACATAAGTAAGATATAAGGGTTCAAGTAAGCTCGCTTCCACCTTCAGACTCATCTTCACTTTATCAGCTGCGTTCAAGTATTAACCCGTAGTGCATAACGACGACCTGTTTGGTGTAGTGGTTAGCGACTCTGGCCACTATAGCAAAAGGTTGCGGGTTCGAATCCCGCTAGGGGCATATATTTGTGTGATGAATACGGACAATTCCGTGGCTCAATGTAAACAACATTGGGTTTACGATTCGGAGGATGCGGGTTCGATCCCCACATACATGGGGGTACATGTTGAAGTACTCGGTTTGGTTGGTCGTAGGACAATTTAAATGTCCGCCTGACTAGCTACCACCATCTTATCTAAATCTGCCGCCAAGCAGCAATGTCAATAGCATTGTTGTGTTCCGGTTGTCAGAGATAAGATAGCCAGTCCCCCAAATGTGTTGGGGTTTCCGGGTCAGTACGCTTCCACCTTCGACGTCATCTTCACTTAACATCAGGTGTGATTGAGGTCAAGTAACAAACCCGTTGTGCATACAAAAAAAAACGTGTACCCGAGTTATGGATGTTTTCATTTTATAATAAGTAATTATTTACAAAAAAAAATGTATTTATGTAGTATAACAACCAGCTGGTATCCACAACACAAGTCTATAGTTGCTTACTGTCGAACTAGATGGCGCTATATGTATGTGTAAGGATATTTTTTTTATATAAAACAACCCTTTCTTATGAACAACGTGTTAGCACTTGACCTCAATCACACCTGATCACCTGATGTTAAGTGAAGATGAAGCCGAAGGTGGAAACGTACAACCCGGAAACTGTAAACACAACAATGCTGTTAACATTGCTACTTGGCGGCAGATTTACATAAGATGGTGGTAGCTAGCCAGGTGGACCTTTAAAATTCCCTACCACCAACCAAACCGAGTGGTAAACAACTCCGCTGGGTTCGAACCCGCGACTTCCGATTCTAAACCCTATGTTGCTTACATTGAGCCACGGAGGCAGTTAAAACCCTTTACTATTTTGAAGTACGTCAGTCTCAAATAAGGAAAACATTCAAGAAAATTGGATTTGTACAATTTGCATGGGATACCGTTGAAATAGAGGCAAATATTGTCTGACATTGCAAACCGAACGAGACGTGTGTCGATTTGTGATTGACAGGCACTACACTACCTCTATCACTTTCATTCCTTTTGGGAATAAAAATATCTCTCGTGGGAAGAAGTTTTTCAAGCGAACGGAGCTCGAAGAGATCCTCAAGATGTTTTCCTTTACCGAAAAATAGTCGTGTGTAACCCTTCACTGAACCGGCTCAGTATTCCGAAACTATGTTCTGTTCTTCAAACTGTTCCCTGCATCGTGCGAGACGTAAAACTTATGAATTAATGCAAACCTCCTCCTTGGCTCAATGTGAACAACGATTTAGTGTCGCAACTGAAAACTAAAAACATGATTTGTGTGATAATTATTGATAAGAGTGTTACCTGATCCCAAGACTGCCGAAGTGCTAGTGCACACCAGGTTTTTTTTATGAATGACCGGATTCGCGTTTAACCACAATCTCACCTGATGGAAAGTGACGATGTGGTCGAAGATGAAGCACGCGATCCCAGTAAATGCCTATTCACTCTGCTCTTGAGGATCCCAAGATTGTAGGATTCAGGAAAGACTGACGCCGGAAGGGAGTTCCATGCCTTGGCTGTTCGGATGATGAATGGAGAATCGAACTTCTTAGTGCGAATGTTCGGTATATTAACTATATACGGGCAGAATCCCTCCCCACGCCTAGTGGTCCGAAGATGGAATGGTGACGGTGGAATAAGATTATGTAATTCCAACGCACACTCCCCGAAATGCATCCTGTAAAAACTGGGAGACAGGCAACTTTGCGACGGTGTTCAAGGCTGTGCAATTTAGCAGTCATCGAATTATCACCTATCGATCTGCGGCTATCGAGTGCAGCTAGTTGGTACTTGGCTGAAGCATCGCAATACATGACCCACACACCTACACCCATGCGTGCACACACACTCTGCACAACATTATAATACGCGATCCTTTTTTTATTCAACTGTTGACCCTGGCTTAATAGCCCTGGGAAAATACGGTTTGACTTCGGAAAAAAGAATAACCGCGATTTTCTTGAAACATTTAATAAATTGTTGTAAATATAGTAACAATTGCTAAAAATTAAGCATTTGTAAGAAAGTAACTAAATAAGGTAAAGTTGAAAAATGTGTTTATTTAAAAATAAACATGTTCAATTGATGTGTATTACTTTGAATTCAAAACATTTACGGAAATTATCGTTATAAAATATTAGTTCTCATTTTTATTTCTTAAGCAATGCAGCTCGACGACATTTTCAGCTAAAACACATGTATGCTCAACTATTACATGCTTAGTTTTTTATCCATCAATAAGTTAACTGTGTTTAACAAAAGTCTACCTAATTAAAGTATCAGTTAGTATTTATTGTTATTAAGATACAAATTAAAAATAGTGTTTTCTAAAAAAATCAAGACTAAGAGCGCTTAGTTTTGATTTTTTTAGAAAACCCAATTTTTTATTTGTTAAAATTAAAATTAAAATAAAATAAAAGGATAAATATTAAAAAAAACGAGCGCGTTTTTTTAGGCTTAATTATTCCAAATTACATATCTAATTAGCAATATAGCAATTATATAAATCGGTTCTGAATTATGTCTAGCTAAGCTAATTTTTTACAGTATTTTCCCTGGTCTACAAAAAAGCTACTTTAGCTTAGAAGATAGACATAAGCCTCTGACTATGTTACAACTCAAACTCAAAAAAAGTTTTATTTCGTAAATTATAAAAATAACATTGTAATTATCGCTCATTCAGCAGACTCCCCAGAGAAGAACGAGCAATAAACTCAGAGGTTGCTCTTTTTAAATAAATACTTTTACAATTTATGATTCGACACAGAAAAAAGAAAATAATAGACTGAATGTCGCCGAGCGGTTCATGTCCATGCATTCTAATTATCTAGATATAGAAATTTTATAATAGCCTTTGGCATATAATTTCCGTTTAATGATGGTTAATTCATATAAAGGCATATTTTGAATGTCTGCCGGAACCTTATTATAAAAGCGTATACATTGTCTCTGTTATGAACAGCAAGTTTATTTTTATGTCTTGTATAAACATTATGTATTTCAATAATTTTCCTGATTAAACGACGTAATCCGCCGGGCCTTTACCATGGTTGGGTCCCCCGCAGTCCTGGAACCTAATGGACTGGCGAGGGATGACGGCAAAAGGCCGGACGGTATGACGCTCGTGCCTTGGAAATTGGGACGGTCTTTGGTATGGGATGCAACCGGCGTCGATACCCTTGCTCCTTCCCATCTTCCAAGTACAAGCGGTACAGCTGGTTCCGCTGCCGCCTCAGCAGAAAGCGTTAAACGGCGCAAATATGCTGGTCTCAGTGGAGATCACCTATTTGCGCCGTTTGGTGTAGAAACGCTTGGGCCGTGTGGACCGGGTGCTCACACTCTTTTTAGGGAGTTATCTCAGCGTCTCGTTGATGCATCCCACGATCGGAAGGCTGGCCAATACTTTGGTCAAATAATCAGCCTTGCTATACAGCGAGACAACGCGGCCAGCCTTCTGTGTACCATTCCACCAACCAGAGACTTGGGGCTAGTATTTTGTTTTTTTTTTAATAATAAATTCTATAATTATTGTTTATAAATATTGTACAAATGTTACTAAACAAATTCATAATATTTCCTACGTGCATTAAGTTTTCTTAAATATATTGCGAAGCAAATGTTAATATATTCATCAAAGTAGAGACGAAATATTAAATTAGATGATAAACATTCATGCACATAACCCCAGCCCGTTCGCATAACCAGGCTATTTCACAATTAATAATGAAATATTATAACATAAAATAATAATTAATAATTTTGTAATATAAAAACCTTTTTTTTTAAGAGCAACCTCGTGAGTTTGCTGCTTGTTCTTCTCAGGGGAAAATTGCCTTTTGAACAAGCAGTAGCTTTAAAAATGTAAAATCTGACTATTTTAAGTGTACCCTGTCTACCTACAAAATAAAGCATTTTTGATTTGATTTTAAATAACTCGTCCAACCACGTCCATTCCATAAACCCTTGTCCCGACCAAAAAATAGTGTTAATCATGGAACATTGCAACCATACGCATACAAATACATTTGTAGGTAGGTGCATGTGATATCAACGGAAGAGGAAGGCATAAACCGCGCCAGAACGCTGATAACCGCTTAATGCGACAAAATGATTGCTAGATGGGTTTTACCAGCGCAAATGTTACAAGCTTCAAAGCGGTCTAGGGTTTGATCCATAACAATTCAATTCAGTTCTTGGCAATACAGTCAGAAATAGATTAACATATAAAACAATTACATTTTCTCAGGAAATCTTGAACGTTTTTGGATATTTTTTCTATTGAGTTACAGCAATTATTGTTTAGTTTACGATATATGACACTGAATAAATACTTTTTGTTTCTTTCTTTCAATTACTGAGTTCAATTTTACGACTGATTGGTGTAGTGGATAGTAACCCTGTCAGCGAAACCAATTTATTCCCGAGTCATGGATGTTTATATAAATATTTATGTATGTTTAACCGTTATCTAGTATCTATAGTACAAGCTTTGCTTAGTTTGGGACTAGATGATTGGTGTAAGTGTCCGAAATAAAAATAAAAGATATATTATAATATTTGACGACCTGTTTGGTGTAGTGGTTAGCAACTCTGACCACTATACCAAAAGGTTGCGGGTTCGAATCCCGCTAGGGGCATATGTTTGTGTGATGAACACGGACATGTGTACCCGAGTTATGGATGTTTTCATTTATAATAAGTATTTATTTACAAAAAAAATATGTATTTATGTAGTATATCAACCATCTGGTACCCACAACACAAGCCTATAGTTACTTACTGTGGGACTAGATGACGCTGTGTGTATGTGTAAGGATATTTATTATTTATTTGTCGCAGATAGCGATAAATTAGCGATAGAATTCATTATTCAAACGGTCAACTGACTATCATAATACGCGGTTTGCTGTGGGAACTAAACTTGGTGGCGCTGGTATAGCCGGAAACGGCGCCGTGACGACGTTAACAGTTATATCAGGTCTTCACATCGAAAATGGGACACACTTTGCTGCCAGCCATAAAAGGAGTCGGACCACCACTGGACACGTCAGCGACCCTGAGTGGCTCTGATTGCTGGCTATCACCGGCGCTTGAGGAATCCGGTGAGTGGTTACTGAACAAGACTTTGATTATGGAATTTGAGCAAGGAGGAACTATAGACAATGTACGGCTGAGTTCCACAGAGTGCACGCGGGGGACAAGTTGTATGGCACGAGGGGCGTGCATATGTTTTCACTTTGAAAGCATCTCAGGTTTCATGATCATAATCGAATGTGAATACGTTGTCGATTTCCTATAATAGCTTGCAATAGTATCGCCTTTGCCCGAGCCACCCTTTATCACGCGACTGGCACCGTCCCGGTCGCTAGCAACGCCCACCCGAACCCATCATTCTCCGACATATTTATTTATTATACCAAAAGTAATATCGAAAAAAAATCATAATTGCCCGGGATAACACTTAGTTTTTGTGGTGTAACTTACTATAATATTAAAGTTCCTGATTTTTAATAGAAGGATACAGTACCCATCAGTAATAGAATAAAAATGTTTTCTAACTATTCTGTAGCTTTCTTTAGGTATAGTTATAGTATAGTTCATCATCATCAGCCCGTAAACATCCCACTGCAGGGATATAGATCTCACTGCGTCCCTTGGCGCCGTCCGTGGTGTATTCTATACTCATTAGGGACTGAGCCTCACTCAGTTCCCTTTTACCCATTTAATTTTAACCTCAGGTTTTCTCCTTTTCTCTGGCTACACTCCCATTTGTAAAGGGGAAGGAGGAAATAATTTTATTTTTCCTTCTTTAAACCCCTTTTTCTTCTTCTTAAATAAATTTGGGGCCCAAGGTAGCGTAAAGTCTTTTCTCGGGACACGCTTACTTTCAGTAGGCGACGTTCAGTTGTACCGCTGTTGATCCTGGCTACAGGAGTTGCAGTGGGAGGGTGTGGAGGTGGGTCATAATGCAGGGATATAGGCCTTCCCTCGTATATATGAGGGAGTATGGGCCATAGTCCACTACGCTGGCCCAATGCGGGTTGGAGACTTCACATGACTTTGATTTTATTTCTCAGGCATGCAGGTTTCCTCACGATGTTTTCCTTCTCAGTTTTTAAATTTAATTTAATTACTTATGTGCATTTATCCGACTGCTCTTAAACGGTGAAGGAAAACATCGTGAGGAAACCTGCATGCCTGAGAAATAGTATAGGTATTCAGTTATAAATCTAACAATATTAAATTAAAGTTACCACTGTGAACGTTGTACAAGATATCTCCTGAAACAATTTTCTAAAAAATTAATCAATGGCTACTTTATGTTTTCGAAAAATAGTTTATTGAGTCGTGATATTTGCCCTCGGTGAAATTTCTCATAAATATAAAGAAGCTATTTATCGATTTTTTCGAAAATAATTACAGGAGTTCTGATTATATTTTCCGACGCAATGAAATTCACAGTAGTAATTTTAATCTAATAGTCTTTGTTTTTTTACTAAATACCTATACTATATCGAAAGCAAACTACCGATTGGTTACAAAATATTTTTACAGGTACCTACTGACAGGTACATACTCCATTCCACGTACAATAAATCACAGCCTATGAGAATTTTGGAAGTTAAAAGTGTGTCCTTACTGGACTATTTCTCAGGAAATCGTGTATGTATACATGCATGTTAGTGATAAGGTCGCCAATTGTACGTTATGTTATATTTCTGTAACTTTATTTTCTTTTCTGTTGTGCAAAATTAGGCACAAATGCAACAATACAATCGTCTCCAACACTCCCAGAAACAAACACGTACACTACCACAAATACAAAGTTCCACACATAAATAAGCGATTTTTAGGCAAAGTTATATGGATGTATATAGCATATACATATATTAGGTCCTATATTAGGTACCTATGAAAATGGCGTTTTATATGAAGAATTTCAATAAGACTGTTTCCATACAAACATTTTTGTTTTTTTTTTGGGAACGGCAAATCCAAATTTAGCCAAACTTTGTGTGTATTATCGGATAACATTAAGTTAAGTATAGGCAGCGTTAATTTTTAAAAGTAACCGCTTTATAAAAGTTTCTGCGAATCTAAGAAATGATTATGGGAAGCACATAAAAAGAGCTCTGTTCAAATTTTTTTTATTATGTGATTTAGCCCAGAAATTAACAAATATTTCATGTGAAACCTTGAAATAATATTCCATTTTCCAAATAAAAAACAAATTTGGATATAGCTTTGAAAATCGCAGGAATTGGTACATATGATTAACGAAGAAAAAAAACTCCAATTTCATAGGTAAAGACCCAATATACAGGGCGTCCCAAAGTTATGGGACATGAAGGGGAAGTACCTTAAATATTGTAGATAGTGAATTTTGCTCAAAGAAGACTTTATGTTATTTTTAAAAGTTAGTAATTCTGCATTCATAGATTTTCTAAAAATTACTTGCTTCGGCTGGGAATCGAACCGACTTAAATGTGAAAAAAAAAACACCCTACTTTTATGATGCCAATCGAAAGAATAGCTAAAAAATTATAACTCTGCCTAAGTAACATAGTATTTTAAAAGAAAGGAACAACATAAAATGATTGAGTCAAATTTCAAGAAAGTTATTTATTGCCGACGACGTTCGAAAAGTAGCGATATTATCATTCCAAAGATAGCATTGATTATTCGTAAATAAGTACCCACTTCATAAAATAGGTACTAACATAGTTTTCCTTATTATAAGTGCACGTGTAGATGAAATGATAAAACTTGTATTTCAATACGTCCTCTGTAAGCTAGACAGAAGGCAAATTAAAAACAAAAATAAATAATTTATAATTTGAAAATGGAACAGTTTATGACAGCGTTTGTTTGAATGCATACTTTTTAAGATATTTTAAAAAGAAGTGATATTTTTAAATGTTGTTCTTAAATTTGAAAATGGAACAGTATGTGCGAGCGTTTGTTTTTCGGATATTGATCTGTTTAGTCTCAATTCACTTACACAAGTGTTATTGTGTTAATTTATTGCGAACATGGCATATCAAGTAAGTTTTGATCTAATGGAAGCATATTTTTTGAACGATAAAGATATCTCTAGAAGTTTGCGGTGGTATGGCGTAAAATATCCTGATAGACAAATACCGTCTCGTAAAGTTTTGAAAAGGCTTGTGAACAATTTGAAAACTCTGGGACGTTTCGATAAACGCCCAAGAGAACCACAGCAAGAAAACCATACGATCAACGACGAAGAACTTGGTATTTTAATTTACTTTTCGGCTTTTCCGAAAGCATCGGTGAGAGAAGGAGAACATGAAATTGGAGTTTCAAAAAGTAAAATACACCGTGTATTAAAAAAACACGGTTTTAAGAGTTATGTTGAAGGACGATTGGTTCAAAAATTACTTCCGGGCGATACAGAAAGGAGAAAAAATTTCTGTCTTGATATCCAGGCACGATTGCTCGAAGATCCAAATTTTTTGGATAATATTATTTGGACAGACGAATCTAACTTTAGCAATAACGGTATGTATAACCGCAACAATAATCGTATTTGGTCTAAAGAAAATCCCCTACGAGTGACTGAAACTAATAACCAAGTGCGTTTTTCACTCAACTGTTGGTGCGGACTTTTAAAAAACCGGGTTTTCTTAATCCATTTTTACCAAGAAACCTTGAACACAGAAAAGTATTTAGGAATACTTCAAATTTTAAGGGATAAGATAAGAAACCATTCCGCGGCGGAGCAAGAAAACTTAATTTTCCAACAAGATGGAGCTCCGGCTCATAATAGTCGGAGAGCAGCAGATTTTCTAAATGAATGTTTTCCTACATGGATTGGTACAAATGGACCGATTAGATGGCCGGCCAGATCCCCGGACCTCACACCATTAGATTTCTTCTTTTGGGGATACGTGAAAGATATGCTATACAAAAAGCGATACGAGAACGTAGGCGAGTTGCAAACAGAATTGTGCCATATCACATCGAGTGTTCACCATAAAATGATTAGAAAATCAACAGGCAGCGGGCTCATTAAAAGATTGGCGATTTGCGTAAGACAAGAGGGATCACATTTTGAGCATTTAATTAATTAATTTACAAAAAAATACCTACTTAATTGACTACGGCAGTTTCATGTATGTTTTTTATTTGATTAAAATGATTAATTTCACGTTGTTCCTTTCTTTTAAAATACTATGTTACTTAGGCAGAGTTATTATTTTTTAGCTATTCTTTCGATTGGCATCATAAAAGTAGGGTGTTTTTTTTTTCACATTTGAGTCGGTTCGATTCCCAGCCGAAGCAAATAATTTTTAGAAAATCTATGAATGCAGAATTACTAACTTTTAAAAATAACATAAAGTCTTCTTTGAGCAAAATTCACTATCTACGATATTTAAGGTACTTCCCCTTCATGTCCCATAACTTTGGGACGCCCTGTATAATCTAACACAAATCGTTAAAGAAAGAACATGGTACGAAAGTGATGTGATACACCTGTCTTAACTAACATCACTGTATTTTGGGTGAACCTACTGACCTCTAAGATACAGGTAATTACTACCTAGTTTAGAGCTCAGCAGTCCAACCTTGCCTACTTGTTAAAGGATGTATCCAATAGATTTCTTTTTTCTCTATAGATCTGTATAAAATGATGTATGGAACTGTATAAAATGACGATGTAGCTGTTTATTGAAAAAAAATAAAAAATAAAATAAAGTGTATTTGTATTGTACATTTTTTGATAGAAATTTTCTTCTAAAAAAAGTTGGCAACCCTACATTAATCTTCTGCAAAAAACTCACGTATACATCCATTATTTCTCTCCGTATGTCTTTGTTTACGTTGCCATTAATTTTCACTAAAAACTATTTTATGTTACCAAGCCCCATTACCTCACGACCTTGCTCGTCTATTAGGGTGACTAAGGACTCAACCCGGATTTACTTTGGGATACTTATTTATTAACTCAACAACTAGGTTTCCTCTTTAACCGAATCCCAAAAAGGAGGAGCATATGCTCGTCTGTATGTATTTTTTTTTATGTAATGCCATAAATTATTTAAATTTGTATTTGAGATATTTAGCTTCTAAAACTATATTTGCGTCTAGTCTACCAGGACGATATCCGATCATCATCTGTTTGGTAAAACTTGTCGGGGGTAATCTATATTTTTAATTTATAGTTATGGAAGGTGACGATGCCTTTGTCTGTGTCACCACATCACTTAGTAGAAGGTGGCACAGGTTCGGCCCGTATGGGAGAGCGCCCAAGATGCTGACTGCCTTACCTTTCTGGATGGCAAGGCTTAATCGTTGCCTGAGATGTCGACCAGTCTAGTCGCCAGCACAATATACAATAATAGACTCCCGGGGCCCAAGGAACTAGAATCTCAACTACTTCTGTCAGCTAAAATTGATTGAGACGTGATCAATTATATTTAAAGAACACTCATTATACATTGTGTGCATATTTAAGAATCCCCCATAATTCATTTCTCCTATATATAATGTATTATTATATTGTATTATTATTACCACTGTTTACGTATATTTAATATTCATATATTTGCTTGTATAGAGTCTAACTATATCATCTGCTAATCCTGTAACGCTTCTTACATAAATTAAATATCATATAAAATGTAGATACTATTTCCCAAACAAATATTTTGCTATGTTTCTGTGTCTGTGGAGACTATTTTTGTCGATGCAATGACTATTTTGTTCTACTTTACATTATAATTTAACGACTGTCAGTTTCCCGACAAATAAATAAATTAATTAAAAAACTCGAAAAGGAATTAAATTATATTGGGGCCCAATGCCCCATGAATACTAAGGTCAAAACAGTCAAAGCTTACATTATTTCTAAGTTTAAACAGTATTTCACGCTGAAACATTTTTGGAACTTGTCAGGCTGATGTCCGCTCATGCTGTCACCTCTGATTTAGTAGGCTAATGGCGAATTCACAAAATACGATTCCTAACGACAATCACTTTCAAAATATGCACTATACTACATATTTGTATGTAATTATGTAAAAGTCCAAAAATTTCGTAAGTGTGCCCGTCCATAACCGACTTTTTAAGGGACCGGTAAAAAAATTTTTTCACCGATTTTGTGACCGATTTTATGTAGGACGTGGGCGTTGAGACATTGTAATCCGTACGTTCCATTTTTCTCCTACAAAAAATTGGTCACCGGTTATCGGCTGTGGGCGGGCAGCCTGAAGTATGGCCACCAACCCGGTTTTACAACCTCTCTCAAAACCAATCTCAATACAAGTCTTGAGGCTATATCACCCGAGATGCGTCTTAAGAAGTTGACGCTATCTCAAGCTCCGTGCTAATTTATAAACCAATTTCGAGGTCTACTCAGCTGAGATCACTTCCCAAGTATTCGCCTCAGCGGCGAATGAATGATAGTCTTGAGTTCCGTTTATTAATATGTGAAACTCTCAAGTGAGTACTGCTTGAGTTTCGGGTTTCGGGTCTCAAGTTAGATTTATTAATCAACACGTTTACTTGAGACCAGTCACAAGACTGTTCTCAATCTTGAGAATGGTTTATTAATACGGGGCTAAGTTTTGTCTTGCTTTATCTCGCTTGCTCTCAGCTCGGGTCGGATAATCTGAACGCACCTTTATGCCAAAAGCCACGAGACGGACAGAAATCTTGATACATGCTGGGGCTAACACACGCACCCACTAACGACCTAAGTTTACTCGCCTAACTCACGGAAATCTTTGAAGCTTAATAATAATATTAATAACTATTTGGGATCGTATTACCATAATAATCGAGCTGAAACTATTTTGAAACTTGTAGATTTGAAATTAGTTTTCAACCTAAGATTTCGTGATAAGTTGCTCACATTATCGTGTTAATAAACTGTCCTGGGCGTCGAACCTGTGACCTTAGTAACTTTAAGAGGGCTTATTCCGTTCAGTGGCGTCCTCATTGGATAACTAATATTATACATGTGAAAGTTTAGATGTTTGTGCTCAATCACGGCGACACGGATGAACGGATTTGGATTAAATTTGGTACATAAGTAGAACATACCCTAGATTAAAACATAGGATATTTTATTTCCCGATAAAGTGAGTAGTTCCTGCGGCATAAACAAATACTAATGTAACTAATATTATAAAGACGATAGTATGGATGTTTGTTTATTAGTTTATATGTTGTATATTTATTACCCAATCATGGCGACACGGATGAACGGATTTGGATTAAATTTGGTACATAAGTAGAACATACCCTAGATATGATAAAACATAGGATATTATTTAACGACCAATTGGTGTAGTGGATAGTAACCCCGTCAGCGAAACCAACTGTTGCGGGTTCGAATCCCGCGAGAGTATATGTTTGTGTGATGAATACGAACATTTATTCCCGAGTCATGGATGTTTATATAAATATTTATGTATCCATAGCACAAGCTTTGGTTAGTTTGGGACTAGATGATTGGTGTAAGTGTCCGATATATTTATTTATTTTTTATCCCGATATAGTAAGTAGTTCCCGCGAGATGTAGTACAGGAACAGGTGAGTAGAACAGAAGTTAGTATCAACAATTAAATCTAAGTACTACCTTTTAGGAACTATTTAGGAGTTGTATCTAGCCATCTAGCTCCTCTATCTATCCTCTCTTCGTTTCATACTTGCATTAATTACTGTGTGCTTAGTTACGTACTATTCTATTTAATTAGTATAAATTCAAATATTGGTATATATTATATGTATTATTTTTTATATAATTATGTATGTATTATTATGTATATATTATTATGTATATATTATGTATGTGTTTTTGTATGTATTCAATTAACGTATGTATTTATATGGGTGATTTATTTATTTTATTAAACTTAGTTTACTGTGCACGCTACCTACATGTCATGTGCATAATGCTTCCTAACCCAAAGGTTGCCTGGAAGAGATCGCTTTTAGTGATAAGGCCGCCAAATTGTACTATCCCTTTTTCTTGTTTCTTTTTATGCTTCTTTTTGTTGTACAATAAAGAATATTTTGTTGTTGTTGTTGTTGTTATTTAGGTACATGCGATTTGCAATGCCTGTAATTGTATAAATTATTAAAAAATATCACAATACAATACAATACAAATACATTTTATTGCACAACAGAAAAGAAAATACAGTTTCAGAAAAGTGGTAAGAACAGAATGTACAATTCAAATCAAAAATGCTTTTTTTTGTAGTTACACAGGGTACACTTAAAATAGTCAGATTTTACATTTTTAAAGGTACTGCTTGTTCAAAAGGCAATTTTCCCCTGAGAAGAACAAGGAAGAAACTCGAGGGGTTGCTCTTAAAAAAAAGGTTTTTATATTACAAAATTATTAATTATTATTTAATATTATAATATTTCATTATTAATTGTGAAGTAGCCTGGTTATGCGAATATGTCCATGAATGTTTATAATCTAGATAATCTGATATTTTATAATATGCTTTCTTAAGTTTAATAAGTTTCTGTATTATAGTATCTTTTTTATTGAAATTTGGTACAAATTGGCGACCTTATCACTAAAAGCGATCTCTTCCAGGAAACCTTTCACTAGATAGGATACAAAATTATATTCTGCCACTCACCTTTATACCTTGTAATCTTGCATAAGTAACCGATATTATTGAAATAAAGGTCACTATCGATTGTACAAAGAATTATATCGTATGGAACTAAGCAAAGCTTGTGCTATGGATACCAGATAACGAATAAACATACAAAAATTTTTAAATAAACATCCACGACTCGGGAATAAATGTTCGTATTCATCACACAAACATTTACCCCTCGCGGGATTCGAACCCGCAACCGTTGGTTTGTACAATACTATTGATAGTATCGACAGTACCGATAGTTTATGCAATATTAAATAGCTATATCATCGAGACTTTCGATGGAATTGTTGCTTGCTCGATACAATTGCTGTAAATAAGAGATCGATACTACCAATGCTATCGATAATATATATGACATTTTTAGATCATTTTTTTTATGCCTAACGGGTTAGTACTTCACCTAAATCACACCTTGATGTTAAATATCAAACAAAGCTGATCAATAAAAGTATGCTGAAATAATATAATATTTCTTTTTATGCACAACGGGTTAGGACTTGACCTCAGTCACACCTGATGTTAAGTGAAGATGAGGCCGAAGGTGGAAGCGTAGTGACCCGGAAACCTCATCTAATTTGAGGGTGCGTATCTTATCTCTGACATCCGGAACACAACAATGCTATCAACATTTCTGTATGGCGGCAGACCTTAGTGGTGGTAGCTAACCCGGCGAACATTCAAATTGCCCAACCACAATCAAGATTAAACCTATCGATAATAGACTTATCGATTTTTCGGCAACACTAGCCTAAACGTAGCTAATACGTTTTAAAGAGACGAGCTACGCTATTCAATCCTTACGTTCGGTCTGCTAATATTTAATAATAATAATAAATAAATATCCTTAGACATACACACAGCGCCATCTAGTTCCACAGTAAGCAACTATATGCTTGTGTTGTGGATACCAGATGGTTGATATAATACATAAGGGATCTTATTGGCCGATGGCGAGTAGCCTGACATGGGGGGCTCCTCTGCGTGTCCCTCTGATTAGCAGAGGGCACAGCGGATGGAGCAGGGAGACGCTCCTCTCCTAGTGGGGGAGTAAGGGCGGGCTTGGTGTGCACTCGCACTGCCACCGAGCAGGCGGGGGAGGAATTTCCTACCCCTTGCCACCGCCGGGCTCGTAATCCTGGACTGCAGTGTCGTGGTCATGTCTCGCGGCTGCGGACTGGGACCGAGGGTCTTGGCTTAACCGCCCGGACCATGAGGAAGGAAACCTCTATAAAAACCAACCCAAGTTTCGGCGCTGGGGCACGCGGCGCCGAATGCCCCCGTCGTTCTACTTTCGAAGATCCTTCGGAGGTGGAACGACGGGGGAAGGTGGAGGGTATATTCCATCACGAGCGGCCACCCTGGGGTACCGCCCGACCCCCCAGGCGTAATAGGGTTACCCGGGTGCAGAGGGCACCGCCCGGGTGGACTTTCCCTTCCCTCCTACTCGTGGGAATCAAAATCCAGATGCGCATTTTTAAATCCCCCCCCCAAAATAATACAAAAACCTTCGTCAGTAGGAACGTAGGTCGAACCCCGCCCACCAGGGGTTCAACATCAACATCTATGCAGAGGGAGGTAAAGGAGCCGGGCAGGGAAGGCGGGCATAGCCTCCTTAAGCCCTCCCACGAACCGACAGCACCGCAGGGCGTCCAGCCAGTCGTGCTGTCGGATTCCGAATGCTCAGCGTCGTCGCCGGCGCTACTGTTGTCGTCACCGGCCCCGGGGACTCCGCCCCGGAGCCGAGAACGGCAACAAGTGCTCGTAAGGCCGGCGACTAGGCTGGTGGATGAAGCGGCAGGGAGTGAGGAGTGTTTCTCTCCTCGGAGGGTCTTAGCTAGAGACCTTCCGTTGGATCTCCTCACTCCCGAACCGAGAGCAGAGTCGGCGCCGGAATTTCCGGCGAACTTGGACCAGGCCCGCAAAAGGCTGCGGGCGTCTGCGTCGCCGCGGTCAGATGAGTCGCCAAGCGGCTACTCATCCGATTCCAGACCGCCGGTGAGGCCCAAAACATCGGGGCCCGCCAAGCGACTAAAGAGAGGGCGCCCGCCAACGACGGGCCAATACGTGGGCCTGTCCAAGGCAAAAGCGGAGTACCTGGAGCTTAGGCGCCAGGAGCTCCTCCTGCAGGCCGAGGAGGAGGCGGTCGGGATGGTCCGCGAGGCAAGCAGCAGGAGACTTGCTCGTCTGGCGGATTCATCCCCGACTATAAGCAGCGGCGCGGAGGGGGATGGTGTCAGCACTGCCGTAACCCTGAATAAACAGGTACAGGACAGTGTTGCAACCATCCTCCATATAGCGACAAAGTCCGGCAATCTTAAGGGCACTTTCGTAAAAGCTCTTAAGATTGCCGCTGCCTCAATCCAGGAGGCAACCGCGGAGTTAGGGAGGAGATCCGCCTCCGACGAGACCGCTCTGCTAGCGGCCGAAAATGCTCGCCTAAAGGCCGATATGGCCGAGCTCCGCAAGGAGATGGGCGAGCTGCGGACTAGCCTCGAGCGGTCTCGGGTGGAGGCGCAGGTGCGGGAGTTGTCCTCTCATCCAGGGAAGGACGACCTCGAGCGCACCATCATGGAGCGGGTTGGCACCATGATGGGAGCAAGGCTCGAGGCCCTGGAGGACAGGCTGCTCCCCGCACAGCGGGTGCGGCCGCCGTTGGCGGCAGATAAGAGGGCGGCCATTCCACCTAGGCCGTCCTCATCAGGCGCGGTGGCCGCCGCTGCGCCCACCATCAGGCGCACACCGCCGCCACCGCCTGCCACACCAGCGGTACCCAAAGCCCCGGCACCAACCATCCCGCCGGGGCAAAAGGGTAAAAAGGGGAAAAACAAGGGTCCGGCGAAGAAAGGGGTTGCCGGACCCTCAAAGCCTGCTCCGTTACGTGAGCCAAGACCACTGCCACCTGCGCCGACGTCTATGGACGAAAGCTGGGTGGCGGTGGTGAACAAAAAGGTGAAACCCCGGACACAACGCTCCGGGGCTCAGATGGCGGCCGTCGGACCTCCCGCCCCCCCTTCAACAACATCGAAGGGAAAGGGGAAAAAGGGAGGACCAACAAAAAAGAAGGCGGCGGGACTGCGGGCTCCTCGCTCCGCTGCCGTAGTCTTGACCCTCCAGCCGGGGGCTCAGGAAAAGGGTGTGACGTACGGGACGGTGATGACTGAGGCAAAGTCGAAGATAGAGCTGGACAGCCTCGGTATCACCGGCTTGAGGTCGCGTACGGCGCGGACGGGGGCCCTAATCCTAGAGGTCCCTGGGGCCACGAGCGGCGGCAAGGCGGACTCCCTCGCAACCAAACTGAGGGAGGTCCTAGGTGAGGCCGATGTGCGAGTGTCCAGGCCCACGAAGTGCGCAGATTTGCGCATTTCGGGCCTGGACGAATCGGTCTCGCCCGAGGAGGTCGCCGCCGCGGTGGCCAAATCGGGGGGGTGTGCGGTCGAGGCGGTCAAGGCTGGCCAAATCGTCCGCACACCCTTCGCCCAGGGGACCTCCTGGGTGCAGTGCCCGGTGGCGGCCGCTAAGAAGGTGGCCGGGTCGCGCCTGTTGGTCGGCTGGGTCTCCGCCCAGGTGAAGTTAATGGAGACCCGGCCGACGAGGTGCTACCGCTGCCTCATGTTCGGTCACGTGAGGCAGGGGTGCACCTCTGCGATTGACCGCAGCGGCGAATGCTTCCGCTGCGGTCAAACAGGCCACCTGGCCAAGGAGTGCTCGGCCGCTCCTCGCTGCTCACTATGCGTGGCAGCGGGGAAGCCCGCTGAGCACCGGGCGGGGAGCAGGGCCTGCACGGGGGCGATAGCCCCCAAACGTGCAGGCTCCAAGGCGGCCGGACGGACCCCGGCCGCCGTTGCTCCCACTAAGGACCCGGTAAATGCGGCCAAGTGATGGCCATTCACCGGGTCCTACAGGCGAACATCAACCACTGCGCCGCTGCGCAGGACCTCCTCCTGCAATCCATGGCGCAGTGGTCGATAGACGTCGCAGTGGTCGCTGAGCCGTACTACGTCCCCCCCAGTGATAACTGGGCAGAGGACGTGGACGGCTTGGTGGCCATAATAACTAAAAGAGGGGCAGAGGGCATACTGCCCCCTCCCACCTTATCGAGGGGTCGAGGCTTTGTGGCGGTCCGCTGGGGAGAGATATGCCTAATTGGGGTGTATTTCTCCCCTAACAGGACTCTCGCCGAGTTCGAAGCGTTCCTGGACCAGATAGGGGCCCTCATTGGGCAGACCCTACCGTGTCCGGCGCTCGTCGTGGGTGACCTCAACGCCAAATCGGTGGCGTGGGGTTGTCCCGCGACGGACACTCGGGGAGATCTCCTTGCGGAGTGGGCGGCGGCTGCCGGTCTCTGGGTTCTGAACCAGGGGTCGGCCAACACCTGCGTGCGCTGGCAGGGGGGGTCCATCGTGGACGTTTCATTCACGACCCCCGCCGTCGCACGGCGTGTCCGTGATTGGAGGGTTCTGGAGGATGTGGAGACGTTGTCGGACCACTTGTACATCCGGTTCGACGTCTCCACAATCACAGAACGCGCGGACACGCGCCGTCGCCCCGACAGCCGAGCCTCGGCTCGATGGGCCTTGTCAAGCCTAAATCGCGAAGCGGTGGAGATTGCTTCCATTGTCCAGGCCTGGGGAACATCTTCCAGGCCTGTGGAGGTCGAGGTCGAGAGTGAGTGGTTCCGGGACGCGCTGTCGCAGATCTGCGACGCCAGCATGTCCCGGGCCAAACCTCGACCTCCGAAGCGTCAGGTGTACTGGTGGTCTCAGGGGATCGGAGAAATCCGGTCCCGTTGTGTGGCGGCGAGACGCCAGTACACCCGGGCCCGCCGTAGGCGGGTCCGCGACGCCGACATGGAAGCCCAGCTGTACGGTGCCTATCGAGAGGTTAAGAAGGCCCTACAGCTCTCCATCGCCGACGCGAAGGCTAGTGCCAGAGCGGAGCTCCTCGAGACTCTGAACCGTGATCCATGGGGGAGGCCGTACAAGATGGTCAGGCGCAAACTTCGCCCCTGGTCGCCCCCCCTGACGGCGAGTCTCGAGCCTCGACTGCTGGAGGAGGTTGTTTCGTCGCTGTTTCCGAGCAGGGCGGAACACCTCCCTCCGGCGATGGCGCCCCCACGACGTCACGCTGACGTCGTGGATGCGAGCGCGGAAGTCGAGGTCCCTCCGGTAACGGAGGGAGAGCTAGGCGCGGCCGTGTTGAGGATGAAATCCAAAAACACGGCTCCGGGACCCGACGGAGTCCCGGGACGCGTCCTGGCTCTGGCACTGGAGGCCCTCGGGGGGAGATTCCGCGGTCTACTGGACGCCTGTCTGCAGTCCGGCCGTTTTCCGGTTATCTGGAAAACCGGCCGGCTCGTCCTGATAAGGAAGGACGGGCGTCCCGCGGAATCCCCCTCAGCCTACCGTCCGATCGTGCTACTGGACGAGGTCGACAAGCTCTTCGAGCGCATTATATGCTGTCGCCTCGTCAAGCACCTCCGAGACGTGGGCCCCGACTTGTCCGAACATCAGTTCGGATTCCGAGAGGGAAGGTCGACCGTGGACGCGGTCGGCCGTATCAAGGCCCTCTCGGAAGAGGCGGCCGCCCAGGGCGGGGTGTTACTGGCGGTGTCGCTCGACATCGCAAACGCCTTCAACACCCTTCCCTGGGCCTGCATCATGGAGGCACTCCGCTATCACAACGTGCCTCCATACCTGCGCCTCATAGTCGGGGCCTACCTCTCGCAGAGATACGTAGAGTATCCGGTCCGGGACGGTACGCTGGCAAGGTGGGAAACGTCGTGCGGTGTTCCACAGGGTTCGGTCCTGGGCCCTCTCTTGTGGAACGTCGGGTACGACTGGGTGCTGCGGGGCGAGCTCCTTCCCGGAGCAGAGGTCACCTGTTATGCGGACGACACGCTGGTGACCTCCCGGGGGAGCTCGTACCGAGACGCGGCACGCCTCGCCACTGTGTCAGTAGCACAGGTGGTGAGGCGCATAAGGATGCTTGGCCTGGAGGTGGCCCTACACAAGTCCGAGGCGCTGTGCTTCCACCGCGCCCGGAAGGGGCCGCCTCCCGGCGCGAGCATCCAAGTCGGTGGCACTCGGATCGAGGTCAAGCCCGAGATGAGGTATCTCGGCCTCGTCCTCGACCCGCGCTGGAGTTTCCGTGGACACTTCGCCCGCCTGGCCCCCCGATTGGTTGCGGCATCGGCTGCCCTAAGGCGGTTGATGCCAAACATCGGAGGGCCCGAGTCGGCAAGCCGCCGCCTCTACATGGGGGTGGTGCGGTCGATGGCCCTGTACGGGGCCCCGGTCTGGGCGGAGACCCTGACGGCCCGTAATATCGCCCTCTTGAGGAAACCTCAGAGGGTGATGGCCGTCAGTGTCATACGCGGATACCGCACCATTTCCTTCGAGGCGGCGTGCGTAATGGCGGGCACACCTCCCTGGGACCTGGAGGCGGAGGCCCAGGCGTCACTGTACAAGTGGCGCAGGGGCCTCCTCCTCCGGGGCGAGCATCCTACTCCCAGGGAGGTGGAAGTGCGGAAACTCCAGGCTCGACAGTCCGTGTTGGGGTTCTGGGGGGTAAGGCTGGCCTCGCCAGGGGCCGGCCACCGGACTGTCGAGGCGCTCCGCCCAGTAATAAGGGACTGGACGGAGCGCATGCGGGGCTCGCTTACCTTCCGGGCGGTGCAGGTTCTCTCGGGGCATGGTTGCTTCGGGAGATACCTGCACCGGATCGCCGGACGGGAAGCGACCGACGAGTGTCATCACTGTGGCTGCCACGAGGACACGGCGCAGCACACCCTTGAGGAATGCCCAGCCTGGGCAGGGGAGCGCCGCGACCTCGTCGCAGCGGTAGGGGACGATCTCTCCTTGCCGGCCATAGTCAAGGCTATGGTCGGCGACGAGAGGTCGTGGAAAGCGGTCCTCTCCTTCTGCGAGAGCGTGATCTCGCAGAAGGAGGCGGCGGAGAGAGAGAGGGAGGCCGATCCCTCCTCTCATCCCATCCGCCGCAGACGCACTGGGACCCGGAGAAGGGCGTATGCCCACCTTCTCCCCCCTACCTAGCGAGGCTGGGTGGTGACTCGGGGGAGTCACCACCCACACGCAAGCCTCGCGAGAAGGCGCGCGTGGTGTTCCCACGCGCCTTCTTGAGGTGGCTGGACCAAGAGATTCCTCCCTGCTCCAGCCTATAGGAGGGCCCGCCGCCGCCGTTGCCATGGCGGCGGGCACCGCGCTGGCGTGGCTGCGGACGATTACCGAGGGGTACCCGTGGCCACGCCGTTTCGGTGCGCGCGGAGGAACACCGGGGGGTTTTTAGTGGGTAGGACCGCTCCCGTCTGGAGCGGTGAGTCCCACATATCCTCGCCGCTGACCCCCGTCAGCGGCGGGTCGAACGCGTAAATGTGTTTTCCCCCCGTCAAAAAAAAAAAAAAAAATGGTTGATATAATACATACATATTTTTTTTTGTAAATAAATACTTATTATAAATGAAAACATCCATAACTCGGGTACACATGTCCGTATTCATCACACAAACATATGCCCCTAGCGGGATTCGAACCCGCAACCTTTTGGTATAGTGGTCAGAGTTGGTAACCACTACACCAAACAGGTCGTCAAAAATATTTATACGTCTACTAGCTTTCTGCCCGCAGCTTCGCCTGCATGAAATAGCTTTATCGCGAAATTTTTTGGACCTACCTATGTCTTTTCAGTGCAAGTTCTACTTATATACTAAATTTCATCCAAATCGGTTTCGCCGTGATTGAGCAACGAACAAACATGCAAACTTTCGCATTTACAATATTAGTTAGATGGGTAGCATCCATACTTGTGTAAACATTACCGTCCTTTATTTCGCCGTAGTCGGATAAGAATTGTAAATAGAGTCCGCGCCACCACTCAAGTCCGATAGCCGCGGCGCCTCTGTCGTTGTAACAAAATATTGCCAGTAAGCAGTATTATATATTTAGTTCCAGTTTTTGTCGCCGGACTTGAGTGGTGGCGCGGACTCTAGCATCTAATCTATTTAAAGAGACATTCTTCAATATACTTATGGCGATGCCTGGAAATTGTGTTGGAGCAACAATTTTTTCCTCATGTTAAATTTCAAACAGTGACAGGCGCTCGGATGATGTATGATGTAACGTGAATAAGCAGTATTTCCTTGATAGTTCTTGTAATTTCGGTAAGTACCTATAAAGAGAGTGGTGAGTATGTAACTTGATATATTTGTGTAAAAAAGAAATATATTTTGTATGTACAACCGGCAACACGAAGACCATAACACTAGTTACCAATGTAAGATGCCCGTGCGACGCTATCGCAGATTAGTGATGTAACGAATATACATTTTTAAGCATTCGCGATTGCTGATGCGAATGTTAATATCTGTTCCTGATATTCGCAATTCGAATACGAATGCCAATATTCAGTTTCTAAAACCAGCGCCGTTTATCTATGGCTCAAATGTGTTGGTTGTCTACCGATCGACATTTTTTAATCTGTGCTTACAACCTATAAATTTAAGTGAAGATGAGGCCGAAGGTGGAAGCCTACTCACCCGGAAACCCCATCTTATTGTTTGAACGACCCGGTCCATACTCACTAATATAGTCTATGTTACCTACCTACATATTTTTATTAATTTCATCGTTTAAACATTCAAAAACGAGCGATTCAAAAACCTATTACAGCCGGCGGAGGCGGCATGAGTTAATTTAATTATGTAATTCATATCGAAAACATGTGACATTTTGGAATAGCACATCAACCCACACAACACCGTGTTTCACTTTACCTTTTTTTTGTCACGAGAGGTGTACAGCAAAATTAGAATTCTAGAAACAACAGGTTACTTTGCTACACAGCTCATTAGCTTGCTCCATTGTGCGTCCAACTAACGACTACGGAACGGGGTCACAAGCTTGTAACGGCTAATTATTGTTGCGCCTGGCCAACACTAATATCCATTGCAATACTCGTGATTTTGCCTGCTAGGAAATTTCAGGCGCTACATCGTTTTTCTCATGCATTGATTATAATAGGTAACTCATTAGTAATTAATTCTATTTCGACTTATTAAACATACGTCACTACGTAGGATTATTTGATAATAAAATTGATTTTGCTTTAGTATTCAATCGACTGCAGCGGGACCCAAAAGGAGGGTAATGTTTTTAATAGATAGGAATAACGCGCAATTCATCGGGCTTTGAAAATGTTGATATTGATGTGGGACTTCTGCAGGTTACAGACGAATGCTCGCCCCACTTGTGGGACTATTCCATCCGATTTCCTTTGCGGAGCATTGGTTACTCTGAGCCTGGTTCAGTCTGACCATTTAGACCCGTATTTATTAACCGTTCTCAACACTGAGATGACCTTAAGTTGACGCTTGTGAATCTATTAAAGCATTATCAAAAAAATGAATTGAAACTGTCTATTAAACTGGCCACACGTATACGGATTTATAATAAGCAGTAAATTCAATTAAGAATGTAAAATAGTAGTTTGACTAGGTACTACATCTAAGGGTTGAATACAACAAAAAATGTTGCAAAAATGCAACTGTATTTTACCCGAAAAAATGCAAGTAAAAAACATGGTACAGATAATAAAAAATTAATGATTTTTCCACATGATTTATCGTTGGCGAATAAAAAATATACGGCCCAATTAAAACGGCCCTTCGGCTATGTGTAGTGACAACTTGTCAACATGGTGTAGACGCCTTCTAACTTTGGTCGAGTGATTAATAGCCTCGCTAGTGAAAACTTCTCAGCTCTTGTATCGCCTACAACCACGGCACGATTACAACATGCATAGTCATTTATTTATAGACGGCATTTTCTGGCGGTTGAGAAAATAACAACATCCAGTGGGTACAATATTTATTTTAACACGCTATTATAGATACAGTCAGTCAACATTAAAATTATCCAGCGGCAATGGTGGTCATTTATATGGTATTTAAGAAAAATGAACCTTAAGGACCATTCCAATACAACCCAAATTTCTTTGTTTGATATCGACATGTAGTACCAATGTCAATTAAACTTTATTTCAGTAAGGTATACTCGTTGGAATCCGTCGTGGTCCGAATTGTGCGGTACCCGAAAGATTGGCAGCATTAACCCGTTGAATGGCAAGGCCAGGTAGCTGCCAGTTCTTTTGCCACCCGAGGTCTCATTACAGGTCCTAAGGTATTGATGATAGAAATGATTACCACAAGAAACCGCTAAAATCAGTTATTGTCACACTCGACACTGGCTGAAATGTAGCTTAAATAGCCTGACAATAGTAGGAAGAAGACGTAAGATCCAGATGAGCTAAATGCTCTTTTGTTGTCAAAAGCCACACACTTCGTCAATAATACGAGTGCCCGCCTCCACACTCCTCCCATTGTAACTCCTATAAGCTAAGATCAACAGTGGTGCACGGCGCCTACTGAAGGTAGACGGTGCCCTACGTGATTCTATTGCTAACTTTGCCCCCAGACTAATTATAGAAAGAAATAGGCTGTGTAAGTACGATAAGAAGTTTCCTTTTCCCCCATCGGCAAATGGAAGTGTAGCCAATGAAATGCAAAACGGCACTAATGCCAAGCCTATGGAGAAGAAGTTCGAGTGATGCTCGGCCCCCTGCTTTCGTACACACGACAGAATGCGCCTAGCTGGAGTGAGCGGGACAGTAGCAGAACACTACCGCGAGTACTCGTAAAAGTGCAAATAGTAAGAGTGACAAAAACATTTGAAAGCTTGGAAATTGCGTCGGTTCGAGACCTGCCCCCGCAGTCTCTATACTACCGATTTCAGTCGTTAAGTCCTAACAATATTATTTTAATTGGAGAATTAGAGTCTTTAGTATCAAAATATCGGTTTCCATTGAAACTACGATTCAGGCTTCCAACAAAAACCGATATGATTATGAACACTATAACATTTAGAATAAGATCGTTAGGACTTAACGACCGAATTCGATAACATAACGATCGCTATCTATGTCGAGACTGCAGGCCCAGGTACCAGGACAACTAAATTTATACCTACCAGTGAAAACTTATTAGCACTGAAACGTGTTTATAGGCCTCAAGAAGAATGGTCACAGCTGTGGAGAGGGAAATATCGGTGAATCACTTCGAAATGGAATCAGGAATGAAGAGATCCTATAGAGGAACGAAAGTCACTGACGTTGCCCAGCACATAATAAGGTGTTTTTTTTTATGATCGACTGGATTCGCGTTTGACCACAATCTCACCTAATGGAAAGCGACGATGTGGTCGAAGATGAAGCACGCGATCCCAGTAAATGCCTATTCACTCTGCTCTTGAAGATCCCAAGGTTGTAGGATTCAGGAAAGACTGACGCCAGAAGGGAGTTCCATGCCTTGGCTGTTCGGATGACGAATGAAGAATCGAACTTCTTAGTGCGAATGTTCGGTATATTAACTATATACGGTGTTGTGGCAACCAGACATAGAGGGTAAAACTAATGCTCGTTGGGGAATAAAAACTCTAGAGTGGATAATTTTGAATTTGTCTGCGTTACGAGTGAAATTGTGAGTGTAGAAGGAAACTCAGATAGATTCTGATTACAGACCTTAGGCCAGTGACAATAGTTAGATATAAAGTACACGTAACGCCATCTATCGAAAAATGTACGAACCAAGCTCTTCTGTGACGCTGTATAAGTATTTTCTTTAAAAGATTGCGTCGGTCTAACACTTTTTTCCGTTTTGTTTTAATCGCTTATTTTCTCGAGGGTTTTGTTTAAACACGCTCAGATCACCTAAATTTCTCAATATTTTGCCGCTTGTAAGTGTAACCCGTGTTTGAAACGCGCAAAATCTCTCTAAACACTATAATACGTGTAAAATTTGCATAGTTCACGTAATGGTGGCATTAGCGCGCGGGTTCTGACGCTGAGCCTTATCGAACGAAGCCCGGATGGTTTATGTCTTCCTGTTTCCCGCGGGAGGCGCTCAGTGGACTTTTACGGACTTTTCGATGGTTATGTGGGAGCGAGTGTTACCAACATTGGAGTAATAGTAAGTAGATACCTACTCGTTATATGATGATGATAGATGATGATCATGAATCAAAATCAAAAGAGAGAAAAAAATTGAATCAAAAACAATAATCACCAAAATAAATAATGAAGACTGACAGTTTCGGAGACAGAACGCTACGTTTTATACATTTACAACGGTTCGACAGCAGTAATCAGAAACTAGAAAAGAAACAGGTTTGCTAAGTTATGTAAAAATCATTTAGAATTACCCCCGTTCAGTGAACGTTGTTCTATCCAAGAATTGTAATATGTGTTCTACCTACTAAGGTACTTAGTTTGTATTAAAATTTGAACTATGTATTATACTACTATATCTAGACTGATATACTCCCACAAACAAATCGGTCAATTTGTTATTGTGGGGTTAGCCTATAACTACTTATGTATCTGTGTAATAAAGATAAATGAAAAAAAATAAAAAAAAATCCAAAAAAAAAATAATTAATGAATACTAAGAAAGAACAATATACCAAATTAAACATTTGCTTGAATCTCAAATATTGCAATGTTTCTAACCTTTGGGTGTAAAGGTCTTGATTTCGAACAACTTTCCCAAAAAGTTGTTGGTAATCAGTAGTGGAGTCACCAGTAAACAGGAATTACCGGAATTGAATTTCAATCTGTATTGTTATTCTGTATTAGAGGAGTGTGGAAAGGACTCCACCGATAAGAGCATGGCTCTTAAATAGAAGAGAGAGATGCTTATTCTGAGCCGTTATACTCAACAATGTTATGAATCATTTATTACTACAAACTAACACGTTTACCTTACCATAATTAATTTGGTCAAGAATTTAAATACCTAATCTTAATTTTTTTTTATTACCTATTTCACAGACAGGGTGAATTTTAATTAGTGTGAGCCTTTTTGGCGGGAACTCGGCGAGTGAAGTAGCATTTTTCTTTATAATTCTTATAATTTGTGCATTCTGACTTTTGAAGCTTAATAATGGCAGAATATTGAAATGAAATGAAATGAAATGAAATGAAATGAAACTTTATTCGCAGGATCAAGGGTACAATAACTATAATGTAATGTAATAAAATAACTATTGTGCAGCAAACGTTAGTGATGGTGTACAAGTGAAGGGAAGTGTAAATTAAAGTGCGTAACAGAGCTTTCGGGTTCCCACAAGAAACCGCCAAAATCTTTTGTAAAGCATTCTGCCACTTTACTGAAGAATGACTTGACCATGACTGGATTCTGTATACGCCAAGTATACGACGAATTACTAACAAGTCTTGTTTTGACTGAGACTGAATTACAAATTGAAGAAATAAGATAAATAAGACATGGCTGTTATGGGCTAGATCCCTTTGCCTTCTTCTAGAGGAGAAAATAAAACTAAAAAAAAAAAATTGAATTCGTGTGATTCCCACTAACTGGTGACGTCTCCCTTTACCCCAACTTTCCCCGAGGAACCATAGTCGAATTCGATCAAAAAAACTTCTATTATCCATACAAAGTAAACTATTCTGATACCACCTTTAGTATAGAAGTCCAATTTTTTTTTTGATCGATTCAGTCTTTCAAAAAAATAAAAAAAAGATCACCGCAGTATGGATTCAGTACCCTTTGCCCGTCTAAAATTGTATAAAAAAAATATTGTCAGTGTGACCATAGTGGCAATTTTCTGCCTTTTTAGCAGGATTGGATACATTAATAGGCTCTCGAAGTTTCCATTGATATTTTATGAAATGTGGCTATTTGACAGCATTGCAGCAAAAAATTACTTTCTCCAATTATCAAGAAAAATTATTAAGAACCTTGATGACATAAAAAAATTCAATCCATGTCCGTTTTAACCCCCAAACACACAAACTTACAATACTAAAAGTTCCCTTTTGTTTCTCGTATTGTGTTTAAAATAATCACACATAAGTCAGAAAGTAAGAGAGAGAGTGGAGAGGCAGTGTTGCTAACTTAGTGCAAATTCCATTAAAACCTCCACCTAGCAGAAATTTTGCTTTTAGTGGTTGGTGCTTTTTTCTGTGGTTTAGTTTACTTCAGTTAGTGGAAAGATTTCTTAAATCTTAGTCCTAAGGAAATCTATTCCTCTCAGACGGGAAATAATAAATACCTATAGACGGGAAATAATAATGATTTTCGACGAATGATTACTAAATGGCTATAAACTGCAAATGTTGTAAGAAAAATGAAAATCAATGAAATAATTTTCGTTAAAATGACGGATTCCCTCGTGGATTTTAATTTTAGTTAGCAACACAATGGTGTCGATTCGGATGTACACCAACTAAACTAAAACCAGTTTTAAAGTAGTACTGTCTCTTTCTCCCTGGAACAGTGCGATGCGACGGCACCACTCCAAAACTGGTTTTAGTTTAGTTGGTGTACATCCGAATCGACACCAATATTTAGCTTTGGGTCAAACATTACCTAAACTGTAAATATTTCAACTTTCGATCTTTTCTCATTTCGGAGCTAGATACTTTTGACCGACAGACAGGAGCCTTTATCATATGTACATTCAAGGGCGTACCCAGGATTTCAGCTAGGGGGGGGGCAGCTCATACCTGTTTCGAGAAGATGGTCGGTCGGGTATATTGAAACAAAAAATCATGAAAATTTACATTTATTAATTATTAAAAGTTAATTTTCATGATTTTCGCATTAGTTTACGTAGTACTTACAAGTAGAAACTAATTAGTTTGATTATGCCACAAAACACACGAGATGCGACGGTTTCGCAGTTTCGATGTCTGACTGAAAAGATATTTTGTTTCCAACACTTCATTTTGCGCAAAGTAGGTAACACGTTTTTAATTCCCACTTGCCAGGAAAATTGACGTTTATTTTATCTTCTAGGGGAGGGCAGCTGCCCCCCCTGCCCCTACCTGGGTACGCCCTTGTATGAATACATTTTAGAAAAAGTTGCATGTTGATATAAATCATCCATTCATATTTTGATGGTCCACTAATGTGTACATTATGATAATATTATAGTATTATGGAGTAAATATTCGCCAAAGCAATTTTTATATTGACTTTTGGTTATGTTAATAAAATATCCATGAAAAATACATTTACATGTTCATGTTGTAAAGAAATAGATACCTATCTTTTAGTTATTCTGTAATACCTTTAATAGCAATAAAAATATTTAAAAACCAAAAAACCTGATAGTATGATATTGTATTTCACCATAAAATGTATCTTTGTGGGTAACAAGACGAATCTAACGACACCTTGCACTTCAAGATCGCTCAAGTCGTTTAGGCTATAGGCTATTTCTATAACATAGAAATCTACATAAATATACACCCGAGAAACATTATACTCCTTCCTAGAGCAGTCGGGTTTGGTAGTTTATATCAATATTTCAGTTCATGGATGGTAAGATCCGTAATTTGAAAATGGTCACACTGATTATTGTTACTGGCGGAAAACTGTAGATCCCATTACTCAAAAGAATTGAATTGAAGACTGTCATCAAAATTCATTTTAACAAAAAGTAGACAAGTCAGCGTTATTGAAATCACGTTGTCTGGACTTACGTGCGAAAGAATATATTACTCATAAGGAGGTACGTACGCACGAACAATGCCACGAAAGCAGTGCTATTGGACACGCAAACTCGAACTCGATTTGGTCGAATTCGTCCGCCATAGAGATTTCATTTGGAAGCCTATAGGGAACACCAATCATCACATACAGCAGAAATACAAGGCCTATGCTGAGTTCGCTGCTAAATTGGGACATGGGTTTACCGGTAAGTTCTTTTTTTCCGTTTCTGGCGAGGTCAGGCTTTGGATGGGGGACCACGTGGCATTTTAATACGAATCACCCACCAATTGACTGACCGCGCCTGACATTGCTTATTTTCGCTAATCGAAAACGAATAGCGAATGCGACTACGCATCAGTGCTTGATGAAACTTCTTCATTTACACCTGTTTAAACCTGTTTGTCCCCCGTTTGCACGTGCAAATACAACCGTCAACTAGCTCGTCGGTCATCTTTGCCTTCTCTCCGACTATACACATTACGTAGCGATGGTAGATCGGTACCATAAACTGTTGGTATGTCTGCTGTACATCAGCCCATTTCAGATTTTGTTTTAATTGAATCCAAGTAAAAGTTTTAAATTCGTTGTATTGATGTATATACTTTTGCAAGTATTGGATGCAGTTGTGACAAAAGTTACGAACATGCCCAATAAAATAATCTCTGTTGATTTGACCATCCTCCACAAGTTTTGTTAACTCATTTCTTACGATCAGAGGATTATAATCATTTTCTAAGCGGTTTGTGTAGCCAAACGAATGTGATTGTGTATGTGTGATTGTGTAATCAAATTACAAATTTCTCTGTGTTCTTTCATTCGTTTGACTATTTCCTGCATGTCCATCCCGCATTTAAGGCAGAAGGTTGGAGTGCCCATTTTATTTCTCAAAGCATTGAACTCCTTGTGAAAATATGCCCAAAAGGGGTATTTTTTACGACCCCATGGAGACATAATTCTCATACAAACGCTAGTCTCAGATTCAGTTCGCCAATGCTATTTGTAGTTCATTTGACAGAAATATGTCAATATTTTCTGGCGTGGAATCTAGTTATTTTGCCGTAATAGTGTTGTCACTAATAATTTATAATTTAATTGAAAAAAAAACATAAAAATCCGATTTTTTTTATTAATATAAAAAAAACATGATTTATGCCAACCCGTGGTGCCAATCCCGCAAAGGGTAATTGTTTGTATGATGAATACGAACATTTATTCCCAAGTCGTGGATGTTTCTATAAATATTTAAATATGTTTATCCATTATCTAGTATCCATAGTACAAGCTTTTCTTAGTCTGGGCCTAGATGGTTGGTGTAAGTGTCCGAAATATTTATTTATTATTATTTAGAATTGTATGTATCAATTTTATTAATAAGTGATGTTTAAGGGTTATCTATTGATATGAAATGACCACCTCTAGAAAGTACATACCGAATCTTCTAATTATTTACAAAAGAAGAATACTTGTTTGTATTATGTTCAATTATTTCTTGCACACTAACTTGTTTCTCTCTATATTCCAGCCCGATCTGTTCGTGATAGATGGGTAAACATCCGTAGCACCTTTAACCACAACTTACGAAGAGTTGACAAATCCAAGGAGACAGCCTCAAGAGCAGCTGATATCTATCTGCCATGCTGGCCTCTGTGGAAGCCGCTGCAGTTCTTACGTAGCTTGCCAAAGAGAGAGGATGGTTATGAGGTATGTCTTTTATATATGACTTGCGCTTGACCTAATGTGCATGTAAACTACCTAACCTCTCCAATACACTTGTAATCTGTATTGTAAGTGCTATTCGTAAAAGGCCACTAAGGGAGTTTCCACCAAAAAACATTGATAGACTCACACATTACAATGGCGATGGGCTCACATCCTGTCACATGTGCAACTAATGCAAAGGGAAACTAACTAGGTAGTTTCCTGGTAAAGAGAAATACGTCTAGCTGCTGCTATTTATTTAAAAAATTAAGTTCTACACATTTTTCATTTCGTGATTTAAGTAAATGTGCTTGTATACACTGGGCTTGTATACTACACAAATACTTACATGTAAATGTAAACATCCATAACTTAAGTACACATGTTTGTAGTACAACCATATGCCCCTAGCGGGATTCGAATCCACAACCTTTACTTAGTACAGCAAGCAGGATTTCTAACCACAACACCCAATAACAACTTATAATCATAATTATTTATTCCATGTTGTAACGTATTATTGGCGTTACATGGTGTTTCATACTAAACTTGGCTGTTTGATTAATAATTTAGCAGTTTTCGCTACGTTCTTCGATAATTCAGTGGGCTGCATTAGTTTGAGTTCCTTTGCCGTGCGTGCTCCACGCCAAATTAAAGAAAAAAAAAATAGTTCAATCATTCCATCCCATTCCAGTGGACAGACACTTTCCTACTCGGAGGGCTGGCGGCGACATGTCAGTTCCTCTAGAAACTTTAATTTTTTCATAATTTTTTTTCTTAAAAAGCGGAAATCACCCCGCTAAGTGTGAAAGAATGTTGGGCTTGTGCCGCTACCCTATTTTGACGATGAAATTAGGACGCCGTGAGGAGATCCTTTTGGATTAGAACCGGTCGTCGGCATGGTATGTATTTTTTTCGTTTGCTGAATTTGACTCCACACCCGTACATTTCCTTAGGGTTGAGAGTAATTTGTTTGTCCGTTCGTTACAGATTAGCGGAAATTAAATATATAAAAGAAACCAGCCTGATCTGGGTAAGTGTTATGTTGATGTCACACATTTCGCATTCTTGATAACCTGAATTTGACCGTGAATTAACCATGAGTCTTTTCATTGTTTCAGTTTCTTTCTTTTTCTTTTTTTCTCTTTTAATTTATAAACCATATTTACCTCTCGGTAAAGGAAAAAGCCCCTTACCATGATTCCCATTTCATTTAAAATCTTTATTTGAACAACTCCCCGCCTTCTGGAGAGGAGACCTCGTATGCGATTCCATCCCGGAAGAGTCACCGCGGGATTGCGAGGATGTTAATTAGAGAACTTTAAGTATTTATTAAGATAATGTTAAGTAATAACACCTAGTGCGTTTAGAACTTGGCATTCTCTCTGATTCTTTCAAATTCAAGTAATTCTTTCTAATTCTTTTCATTCTTTCGAGTAATTCTTTAAAGGCATTCTTTAATAAATTCATTCTTTCATAGATTATATCTAGTTAAGTTAATATAAATTATAGTTACAGGATTTGATGTAATTATTGGATAAAATTTCAACTCTTGAGTAGCCTTGTACTCATATAATTTACTGGTTTATTTCTAAGAAATTTCTTGTAAGCCTAAATTTATAACTTTAGTCTCCGTACTTGGAATCGAGAGATACATTAAAATGTGAAAACTTTAATTTAAATTTTATTTGGTCTATTAACCCTTTTATATTTGTTATACTAGCTTATGTCTAGTGGGCTAATATTGCCCAGGCGCCCGAATATGTAAGTATTAATTATACTTAGTTGTTTTGTCCCTTTTTTTTACATTATTGATTCAGACACCCGAGTCTGGACCGATATTGGCCCCTTTGTAACGGTTAAAGTAATTTAAATTTTGTAGTCCATTAACACCCAAAATCCCATTAATTCCCGGTGCAAATTACTTAAATAATCTACATTTTGGTACTTCTGCCAATACTGTAAGATTTTCTTTTGGGAGGTTACAAAATTTGTAACCTAGCAAAAAAATTAGTGTACCTTCTACAAATGAAGTTTAATAATAAAATTTGTAATTTTTATTGTTACTAATTGGCGCTCTTATATTGAAAACTTTTACTTAAATTTAATTAAAAAATAGTAATTAATTGTAAAAAATTAATTAATCGTTACAATTGACGCTCTCACTCAGGGACTTGAAACGTTAACCTGACTTGGATGTTATATTAATTAATTGTGTTATTCGAATTTTACACAGGGTGTTGTGAAATTTAAATATATTTGTATTTTGAATGCCAAGTTCTTTTGTCATACTTCAATACTGAATTGTGATTATACCTGTTGTTTACACGGACGTAATACTGCTATACTGCACTATATTATTTTTGTACACATTTCTAGGTACTGTACTGTGTATTTTTTACTTAGGATGTTTGTTTTTTGTAAATTGAATGCCAATTTCAAATATTTCTATTTAACTTAGAATATTTTAATATTTTTATTTAACTTTTACTTTGAAGTGGATACTTACGTTGTCATAATAATGGAGGGCCAACTTGCCATTAAAAATATTGAAACTCAAACTGAGGATATTGAAAACCCAGATAACTTAGTACCTAAAATCGATATACCCAATATGTCTAAAGCTACGGAACATGATGCTCCCTGCGATAGGAATGCTCTTTCTAGTGACCTTCTTGATTTGTCGGAACAGGTTCCTTTGACTTTCGATAGAAACTTTCATAGTTCGGATATTCACTGCAAACCTGCTCATTCTTGTAGAAAATCAGATCTTTATAACTTTAAAAATAAATTTAATGGTAAATCGTGTGTCAGAGAATTTTTGCTGCGTTTGGAAGAATACTGCTTGGCTCGTGGTATACAGGATGATCATATTTTGTTGTCTTTTTCTGAAGTCGTTACAGATACAGCTCTTAAATGGTTTCGATCCATTCGTAATACAGTTAGGACATGGAAATGCCTCAGAATTGAATTATTTAAACGTTTTGATAAATTAAATTTCGACTATCAATTGGAACATGATTTGCGTATTAGAAAACAAAAAACTAATGAAACTTTGTCAGATTTTATAATTGAAATTGTAGATATGACTCATAGACTTACTTATCCTTTGTCGGATGCCATTTGGTTTGACAAATGCTCCAGCAGAACTTCAACGTCTTGCGGATAAATTGTTTGGACCCGAATTCGATTCTAACGTGTTTATTTATTTGGATGATTTGCTGGCCATTTCAAGCTCATTTACTGATCATATTGCGTTGCTACATAAAATTTATAAACGTTTGAAAGATGCTGGACTTACTGTAAATCTTAAAAAGTGTGAATTTTGTAAAGATAGATTGCGATATTTGGGTTATGTTATTGATGGTAATGGTTTACATACTGACTCGTCTAAACTAACAGTTATAGAAAATTTTCCTCGCCCTACTACAGTTAAACAAGTTCGTAGTTTTCTTGGTATGTGTTCTTATTATCGTCGTTTTATTGATAAATTTGCTGATGTTGCTCAACCTTTAACGAATTTAACTAAAGGACCTAGAAATTCTAAACGATTTGTGATTTGGAATAGCGAAGCTGAAAATTCATTTTGTAAATTGAAACAATCTTTATTGACTTCTCCTGTATTAATTTGTCCCAATTTTGAAAAACCCTTTTTTCTTCATTGTGATGCTAGTAGTTTTGCAATCGGAAGTGTTTTATGTCAGGAAGACGACGACGGTCTCCAACATCCTATTTCTTTCTACTCTCGAACCTTTAGTAAGTGTGAAATTAATTATAGTACTACTGAAAAAGAACTTTTAGCTATTTTAGATTCGATTGAACATTTTCGACCTTATGTCGAAGGTATGAAGTTTACAGTAATAACAGACCATGCTAGTTTAAAATGGTTACTTGCTTTAAAGAATCCTAGTGGTCGATTAGCTCGTTGGGCTGCTCGTATTTCACAGTTTACTTTCGATATTGTACATAAAAAAGGTAGTTTGCATGTTGTTCCAGATGCATTGTCACGTATTGAAATTAATGCTTTAAATATTCCTTCTTCTGATATTGTGCAACCTGATGATGAAATTCACGACCCTTGGTATAAACGTATATTCGTAAGTTGTCAAAAGTCGCCTCTCAGATATAAAAATTATAGAGTTGAAAATGATGTTTTGTATAGATTCTGCAAACCTAAATTTGATTTGCAAAGTAGTTTATCTTGGAAAATAGTAATTCCGAAAGAAAATGTTTTAGATACAATTAGAGAGTATCACGATAATATAAACTCAGGACATTTAGGTGTATCAAAAACTCTGAATAAATTAAGATTTCATTATTACTGGCGCTCTATGCATAAAGATGTTCAAGATTATGTCTCTAAATGTGAGATTTGCAAAGCTTATAAACATTCAAACTTGCCTCCATTTGGTATTATGTCTAATCCTAAATCTGTTAGTCGTCCGATGGTTATGCTATCCATTGATTTAATTGGTCCTCTCCCAAAAACCTATTCGGGACATCGCTTCATACTGTCTATCGTAGATGTATTTTCTAAGTATTGTTGGATACACCCTTTGTGTAATGCTACTACCAAATCTATTTGTAAATTCCTCGAGAAAGAAATTTTCTTAAAATTCGGCTGTCCTAAAGTTGTTGTTTGTGACAACGGTACTCAATTCACTTCAAGAGTTTTTGTGGAATTTTTGAAAAATTTTAATATAACCAAAATATTTTATAACACTTTGTATACGCCTCAGAATAATCCTGTGGAGCGTTATAATAAAACGATTGTTACCTGCGTTGCTTGTTACGTTCGTGATGATCATAGGACTTGGTCAAAATTTTTAGGCCAAGTACAACTTGCTTTGAATAGTAGTATTAACTTAGCTACTGAGTTTACACCTAACTTCTTAATGTTTGGTAGGGAGGTTATTGTAGATGCTTCTTTACACCGTTTTAGTAACTCATTGGATAATTTAAATGACGTAGAACTAGAAGATCGCCCTTCTTATGCTCTATCGTTGAATTCTTTGGGGATTATCTTTGAAAAAGTGGGGGGAACATTGTTAAAAGCTTATAAGCGTAATGCTTCCTATTATAATAAGGGTAGGAAAGTCATTTCTTATGGGTTAGATGACATAGTTTGGAGACGAAATTTTGTGCAATCTAATGCGATGCAATACTTTTCGGCTAAGCTTGCTCCTAAGTTTGTAAAATCAAAAATTATCAAAAAGATTTCTAATAATGTTTATGTCTTGAAAGACTTGAACAGGGGTTCAGTGGGGACTTATCATGTAAAAGATATTATTAAAATTTAACACTTTTATTAAAGGGATTTTTGCTTAGTATGTTCTTAGATTTGGAGTAACACCCCTTTTGTTTGTGTGAAAGTATGATGATGTGTGGAAGAGATTGGGGCTTAATGAAAGAGAAGAGTATGAAAGATTATCCAATTTCTATTTACAATACATTTAAAGTTGAACTTAGGACATTTTGGTTCTTATATTTTGGAAATTCCATTGTTATGGGCTAACTCATAAGATCTAATTAGTTTTAGCACAAGATTCTTAATCTTTTCTATAGTATAAGGTCTTGTATTTTAGATATCTTTATGTACTTCTTGTACTATGTTTTGTTCTTGTTGCTATCTACGTCATTGTAGTAGTACACAATTTTATGGTATTAGGTACTGTGTTACATATAGTGTCTGTTGTGTGATACACTTGTGTAAGTCTGTTTTGTCTGTAGGCTAGATTTGTTTCTCGGATGTGACCTACCGGATTTGACTTTTGTTAGCTAACGTTTTCTCTTTTTGGACGTATAGTGAAACTTTTGTTTCCACATATGTATTGGAACCTTTGTGTCCATACAGTATATCCTCTGGAGTTCTCTTGGATGAACTTTATTTTTGATACTCCTGTTCTGTGTTCGGAAAATCGGTGGAGTGGAGCCGGTCTCAGACAGCGAGCACCTAGTTGGAAATTCACATGGAGTTGAATTCTTCCACTTGTTATTCCCCTGGATTGTGTTCGGAAAGCCGGTAGTGATGAGCCGACCACATATCCAGTTGGATTTTGTTTTTGAATAGATTCTCGTATGTAGAATTCTATCAATCTTATTACGCTACGTGTTCGAAAAGTTGATGGTGTAGTGTCGACCACGTTAGTCGTAACCTTTTATTGTTTTAGTTTGGTGTTCTTGAAATCCATTCTTGGAGTGTTCGTTAGACCCAAAATCTTTAAAAGATTCAATTTGACCACCTCAGAGTCAAAGCTTTAAATGCTTTAACTTTAAGTTTGTAAGCTTCTTGCTTTGCACTTCGTTGTTTCGAGTTATCAAATGATATTGCTCTAACTCCGAACTTTCTTCTATTAAACATTTGATAGTTTTCACTTTATTTAGATTTGCTTCCAGATTTGGATCACGATCGTTGTGATAGTGTTATTAGTGAGTTGAGTCGAGTTCAGAAACTTATTTAATCTGAATCTCCTACTTTAACTTTAAACTTTACATGGTTTCAACTTAATGTCTTGGACTCATTGTTTTTTTTTGTAAATCTTTTGCTTTTGGATTCTACATTCTGTTTTTGTCCTTTTGCTGTTATCTTTCGATTCTATGTTTTCTCTTTGTGGTTTTGTGATACGTTTTGGAAGAAAGAGCTTCACTCTTTTTTTTATTTTTTTTTGTTTAACCAGGGATGAAATGTAACGTATTATTGGCGTTACATGGTGTTTCATACTAAACTTGGCTGTTTGATTAATAATTTAGCAGTTTTCGCTACGTTCTTCGATAATTCAGTGGGCTGCATTAGTTTGAGTTCCTTTGCCGTGCGTGCTCCACGCCAAATTAAAGAAAAAAAAAATAGTTCAATCATTCCATCCCATTCCAGTGGACAGACACTTTCCTACTCGGAGGGCTGGCGGCGACATGTCAGTTCCTCTAGAAACTTTAATTTTTTCATAATTTTTTTTCTTAAAAAGCGGAAATCACCCCGCTAAGTGTGAAAGAATGTTGGGCTTGTGCCGCTACCCTATTTTGACGATGAAATTAGGACGCCGTGAGGAGATCCTTTTGGATTAGAACCGGTCGTCGGCATGGTATGTATTTTTTTCGTTTGCTGAATTTGACTCCACACCCGTACATTTCCTTAGGGTTGAGAGTAATTTGTTTGTCCGTTCGTTACAGATTAGCGGAAATTAAATATATAAAAGAAACCAGCCTGATCTGGGTAAGTGTTATGTTGATGTCACACATTTCGCATTCTTGATAACCTGAATTTGACCGTGAATTAACCATGAGTCTTTTCATTGTTTCAGTTTCTTTCTTTTTCTTTTTTTCTCTTTTAATTTATAAACCATATTTACCTCTCGGTAAAGGAAAAAGCCCCTTACCATGATTCCCATTTCATTTAAAATCTTTATTTGAACAACTCCCCGCCTTCTGGAGAGGAGACCTCGTATGCGATTCCATCCCGGAAGAGTCACCGCGGGATTGCGAGGATGTTAATTAGAGAACTTTAAGTATTTATTAAGATAATGTTAAGTAATAACACCTAGTGCGTTTAGAACTTGGCATTCTCTCTGATTCTTTCAAATTCAAGTAATTCTTTCTAATTCTTTTCATTCTTTCGAGTAATTCTTTAAAGGCATTCTTTAATAAATTCATTCTTTCATAGATTATATCTAGTTAAGTTAATATAAATTATAGTTACAGGATTTGATGTAATTATTGGATAAAATTTCAACTCTTGAGTAGCCTTGTACTCATATAATTTACTGGTTTATTTCTAAGAAATTTCTTGTAAGCCTAAATTTATAACTTTAGTCTCCGTACTTGGAATCGAGAGATACATTAAAATGTGAAAACTTTAATTTAAATTTTATTTGGTCTATTAACCCTTTTATATTTGTTATACTAGCTTATGTCTAGTGGGCTAATATTGCCCAGGCGCCCGAATATGTAAGTATTAATTATACTTAGTTGTTTTGTCCCTTTTTTTTACATTATTGATTCAGACACCCGAGTCTGGACCGATATTGGCCCCTTTGTAACGGTTAAAGTAATTTAAATTTTGTAGTCCATTAACACCCAAAATCCCATTAATTCCCGGTGCAAATTACTTAAATAATCTACATTTTGGTACTTCTGCCAATACTGTAAGATTTTCTTTTGGGAGGTTACAAAATTTGTAACCTAGCAAAAAAATTAGTGTACCTTCTACAAATGAAGTTTAATAATAAAATTTGTAATTTTTATTGTTACTAATTGGCGCTCTTATATTGAAAACTTTTACTTAAATTTAATTAAAAAATAGTAATTAATTGTAAAAAATTAAATAATCGTTACAATGTGTTACTTATAAAGGTCTTAAATCTGTGAGTGTACAGACATGGAAGCCCCGTCATGATATTGCAATATTATTAGAGATGGACCGAATGTGGTTTGAACCGAATACGAACTTCGGCCGAACATTCGGTAAAAATGAAAAATTCGGCTGAACTTCTGTTCAATTTCGCCGCGCTTTTTCGTGTTGTGACTTTTACGCACTTGCTGCAAATATTGCTAGATGTGCCCCGCCCGCACTCCGCACTTCTCCGCGGGGCTTTTAGCCAGCTAGTCATTTGTAAAGACTCACCAGCTTGTCACATGCTATTGTTTTGTTTACATTACGCAAATTAAATTAATTGTTTTTACGTGATTTTTGTTGGTTTAAATTGAGAGATTTTATCATTATTTGTTACTTTGTTTTGAAGATGACTGGAAGAAAAAAATCAAGTGTTTGGACATTTTATACAGAAACAGACGACCAGAACAATGTGAAATGTGTTGTATGTGGTTCGTTGATATCTCGTGGTGGTATTGGCCGTAAAGCGTTTACTTCTGCTCTCACTAACCACATTCGCGTGAAGCATGATATACAACACCTAATCCAATACTGCTTTAAAAAATAATAAATTCATAATAGAAATTTTTTTCATTAATTTCTATTATGAATTTTGTGCAGAATGTTCGGCATTTTAACCGAAATTCGGCCGAATGACGAAGTTCGGTTTAAGCTGCCGAAGTTCGGTTAAACCGAATGTAAAACGAGATTCGGCCCATCCCTAAATATTATATTAATTTATTTTAGAAAAAATTGCTCATATAAAAATTAAAAAAAAAGAATAACAATATGAAATCAATGTCAATGTAAATTAGTCAACACAATTCCCAACAAAGTTTATACAATAAAAATATATTTAAATAGAAACATAGTAATGATTAATCAATTAATAATGTCCGATCATGGCGTGTAACTCGTACGGGTCAGACTAAATTGAATATTCGGTTGAATTACCTATACGTCGCCTCTCAACTATTTCTTATATATGTAACTTGTGGTTATTTACACAATTATTGTACTTTTAGCATAAACATAAAATTCATCTATATGTATTATGATATTGTTTGTTGACCCAAATAAATGAAAAAAATAAAATAACCCATTTAAATTTTAAGTTATATCTAAATTAAGAATCTTCTGTAGTGTAGGCCTCCCTAAGCCTCTACATTTAGTTTTGTGTCTTGCTATTACCTAGCCAGTTCTTTCCAGCTCTTGCCATTAAGCCATTTGTCCATCTAGCTCGTTGATATCCTACTTTTCTCTTTACAATAGACCCTTTTCGCCAATTAGATTTTGATGTTCCAGCTATGTGTTTAGCTCATCTCCGTAAGGCATTATGCTACATCTTTTATTTTTACCCGACAGCTCCAGAAAGGGGGGTTTTTTGAGTGTATGTATATAGATTTCTGTTACCCCCTGTAACCTAAATCGCTTGACCGATTTTGAAGTGCAGGGTGTCGTTCGATTCGCCTTGATTCCCAGAGTCATAGCATACACCTTATGGTAAAAAATTCAACATGGTGTCCGCAAAATATGCTGTCGGGGTTTTTCGTTTTTAAGTACCACTTCTTTTATATGTATATATTTTTTAAGATCTGTCCATCAAAGTCTTATTTACATTAACTTAAAATTACCACTATGCACAAGGCTGATTTCCCAGAGAAGAATGAGCAAGAAACTCTGGGTTACTTTACGAGTCACCACTTGGTTACAATCACAACTCAAATTAAATGAAGACGAGGCTTTCGAACGCTTCCATGACCCAATGTCAACAACATAAGTCTACGAATCGGAGGTCGCGGGTTCGAAACCTAGCGGGGCACGGCTAGCTACCACTATCTTATCGAAGTCTGTCGCCAAACAGCAATGTTAATGGGATTGTTATGTTCCGTTTCTCCGTCCGTGGGATGTGCTAACCTTTGTGCATAAAAAAATCCACAGTATTTATTTGAGTCACCATCGCCAAAAAAATTATCCAATCTATTTTTGAACGAATTCACCGATTGGGCGACAGACAGACAGCCACTTCTAGCAGCTTCTTTTATATTATTTAAAAAAAAAATCCAGGTTAAAGTTGACCTGCCTGATGATCCAGTTGTTTGATAGATAAGCCAATACCCTCAATATGTTAGAATTCTGAATGAAATGAATGAAACCACACCACATTGTTATTGTTTTCCTTTAAAAACATTATCTTAAGGGTCTGCCTTAAGCCCAAGTCTCTATACAAACATATTACCATCTTCATTGAAATCTTGTATGGATGATCTTATGGTAAATATCTAGGTTTGTGTTCTATTGGTAAATAATAAACACACAAAATTAGAGCTTTGAATTTCAAGTTTATTTTTATATTATCAACACTTATACTAATCCCGGGAGCGTCGGTGGCTCAGCGGTTAAGACACGATCGCCCAATTTAGGAGGTTTGGATTCGATTCCCAGGCTGGGCATTTACCAATTAATTTTTACATTTAATGTAATTACTTATGTGCTTTTATCCAACTGCTCTCTTAAACGGTGTAGAAAAACATCGTGAGGAAATCTGCAAGCCTGAGAAATAAAAATTCGAAGGCATGTGCGTGGAGTCCTTCATATATACGAGGGAAGGCCTATATCCCAGCAGTGGAATGTTTACGGGGTGATGATGATGGTACTAATACCAAACCAACTAACCGAAGTAAAACTCCATGACTCGAGAATAAATGTTCTTATTCATCACACAAACATTTACCCTAGCAATATTGGATACCCGCAACAGTACGATTCACAGGCCACGTCACTACACAAATCGGCCAAGTTCAGGGGGCAAGACAGTTGTACATGATTATAAACTCATTAGACTCCTCCTGAAGGACTATAAAATCCCTGAAGACGAGTCTGACAAATATTTTATTTATGTTTGAAGGCTCTCCACTCATTTAATAACATGAATACATAGGCGTAGGTTAAAAAAATAATAATACCAAAATTCATAAACATACTATGTAGGTATAATTTATCAGTTACAAATAAAAGAATTCCCGTAAAGTCGCACGTCGGGCCCATTGTATGGCATCGTTTCACAGAGCGGCGCTCGTACCTTTCCCACGAGCTTCCTGCGCTTAGAGCACCGTCGCATAAAAGAATTAAGAGTGTATACATCTCCATACAACATACATCTAATGAAACTTTATATGTGTAAGCAGAATACATATATATCTAAAACGTTAATAGAAAACATTTTCAAAATATCGGAATTTTTTTTCTGTTTAAACTTAAATAAATGTTTTCTGACACTTACACCAATCATCGAGCCCCAAACTAAGCAAAGCTTGTACTATGGATACTACACAACGGATAAAATAAACACACAAATATTTATATAAACATCCATGACACGGGAATAAATGTTCATATTCATCACACAAACATGTACCCCTACCGGGATTCGAAACCGCAACCGTTGGTTTCGCTGACAGGGTCACTATCCACTACACCAACCGGTCGTCACTAATCGCACTAATTTAGTAGTTCTATTCTTTTTCGAAAATATTCCCTACTATTTAGATCTATGTACATGCTTTATGCTTATAAAGTGTCATTAGAATCATTTCCTAAAATTTGGACTTGAAAGTTTGTATGGAATACCTTGCGGGATAAACCCTCTTATGTTCAGTTGAATCCCTGGAATTCACAAGTCTATATTGCCCATTCCGCTTCTCGTAAGTACTTCTATTTTATTCCGAAAGTAATAAAGATTTTGAAAATGTAAAACTCATCATCAGCCTTACATGACGCACAACCTCTTACTGGGAGTGGGTAGTGGGTATCGATCATCGCGCAGTTTAGATGGTGTATTATATTTTATTTATTATATTGTAGTATTATTATTAAATCCTGTTTACTGGTGACTCTGCTCCTGATTACGATCAATTTTCCATTAGGAACCATAGCCGAATTCTGCCAAAAATTGTTGGACTTCATACTAAAGGTGGTTTTACAATGGTTTACTTTGTATGGGTAATCGATTTTTTTTTTATCTAATTCGATTGTGGTTCCTTGGGGAAAGTTGTTCGTAATGAAGAGTGACGTCACCAGTTAATGGGAATTACACTAATTCAAATTCACCCTGCATTGTTGTATATTCCATGTGTTCCATATTAAATATTTCCGACAAAGATAAAAGTCACCTAGTCCCAAATTAGGCATAGCTACTATGGTACGGGCCAGGGTTACCCCCATACCGCTCAAGCTCAAATGTATCTAAAACGTTAAATAATAGATAATCTTGTTTTTTCCAGGGTGAGCCATCTCTGCCAACGGATCTAGATTTGTCCACCATCATTCAAGTAAAAGAAGAATTAGCCTCAGAAACTGACGAGGCTGGAGTGTTATCAATTCGTCAGCGTGGCCAACGGACTGACAGACCCCGAAGAAAATCCAAAGTAACCTCCAGCCCGAAAACTAACAAATGCAAACGGGTAATCGACAACCTAGTCAAAGCAATGGCCCCGCTTATAAATATCTCGAAGTCAGAGCGGTACGTTCAAAGCTACTGGTTTTTTGGGAGACATGTAACAGAAAGATTAAACTGTATGAGAGATATAGACGCATATAGTGCCGGTTGTGATATAATAAAGATTTTGGATGAATTTGAAGCTAATGATGATGAACTAACCTAAAATTGAACTGTAGGTGCAGAAGGCATCGTCAGTACAAGTCCACGGCTTTATACAAGCCTCGCCGAAGGTCGTGTTGCGATTTTCCTGGGAAGATTTGATTGCATTTGATCAATCCCTAGAACCAATCGCACATCTAACTGTTGTCGAACGTGACCAGCACAATGAGGATCAGCGATCAGTATCAGTCTCAGATGTCAAGATTTTTTTTGCATAAATGGAAAAATCTAATTTAATTTTACCCAAACTTTTGACAATACTTTAACTTTGTTTCAATTAGGGACTTGATTTAAGAACGACACTTAATAATTTTTTGGAGGGGTGGCACAAAAAACTCGATAAAGCAATGAACACGCAAAATAGGCGCCAGCTGCATCGAGTTGCGGAAATCAAGCCCGCTAAAACCTATAACCTAAAGCAATGAAGGTGAAATACCCAAATATGATGCATTTTCTAAACGTCATTCAAAAAGACTCTGCCTATATCTGTGTACAAAGCATTCTGGTTCAACAATGTAATTATTAAAAAAAGAAACTCAACATCAATAAACAATGATCGCTTCATTCAAGAAGCTCAATTAGAACTATTAGACGCTCAAATTGCTGTTGGTAATTTTTTTGAAAATGTTGTGCCATTAAACAATCAATTTGACCACTTAGTGGTTAATGTTTAAGTTATGGTACATAGAAATGTGATTATATTAGAACAATAAGCCATATTTGCTCGTTGTGGATGCATTTGTTTCTCATAGATCGAATGAGGATTTTCTGATCTCCAAATTTGACAACTTTGTTTATTCACGAAGCCATTCAGATGGTATGCTTAATCGCTGAAGACGACTTTTTTTGAATAATCGGCTTTCACTTCACTCCATTAGCCATTGAACGAATTACCGGCGCTTTTCATGGTCTTCTGGTTTGAGCTGACTAAGGTGAATCTTGTACGGGTACGGAAGGTCTTTCGTCAAAGTTCGCTGCGTGGTGCTTCGTGAAATTTTAACTTGTTGAGAATGATGACGAATTGATGTTTTCGAGTTTACTACGACATTCTCGTTTACAGCAGCTACGTTATTAATTAAGAGACCGACCGGTATGTCAACGTAAAGGCGACTAGCCGTCTATAATGGAACCAGTTTCTTCAAAATTTTTGAACACTCTTCAAATTGTTCATACATGGTGAACTTTCTCGGCCGAAATTTCCCCAAAGTTTGCGAGCGGTCTCAGCGTAACTTTCCCCATTTTTGTAATGGGTTTTCACAATGATAATGTGTCCTTCTTTTGTGTAGCACTCCATTTATTATACACATTTTTATGTAGTAATAAAGCTGACAGCTGTTGATTTGCTGGAGTCGGATTAGCAGGAAAATATTCCATTCTCTACAAAGCCATATTTACGATATCTGCCTTTTCTTCGTAAGGATTGGTCATTGTTTATGCTTTATAAGGTTTTTTAGCATAAAAAATTACACGCTCGTGGCAATGTAGTAAAGAAAAAATCTTGTCTTGACTAACGCTGTAATATTCATTCACTGGTATCTCACAAGCTAGCTCTTATACGTGGGACACTCAGAAAATTTTGCGAAACAGAAAAAAATTGTTCTATGGGCAAATATATTTTTATTAAATCTTTTCAAAGTACTCTCCACTAGCATCTATACAAAGTTTCATGCGTCTGAACCAATTTTCGAAACACTTTTTCCAGTCCGCCGCAGACACCTCGTTTACGGCCTGCTCGAACGCTGACAGCATATCTTCCGGCGATGAAAATTGTATCCCTTTGAGCTGATTTTTTATAATGGTGTGCGCGGGGGCGTTTTCATGGTGGAGCAGTAGCCCACGGAGCCCTGTGTTTGGTCGCTTGTTGCTCACAACAGAGAAAACTTCTGGCAAGCATTTATTAATATACCATTCGGCGTTGATGATTCTTTGGTTTTATAAAGGAATTGACACCAAGTAGCCAGTCAAATTGAAAAAGCTCGCGATCAAAATTTTCCCCCCGCTTCTAGATCGCTTCACTTTGGTGGGCGTTGCTTCGTTTTGAAACACCCAAACTGTCGACTGGCGCTTCGTTTCTGGATCGTATTGATATATCCAGGACTGTAATGATGTCATAAACACGCCGAGACGAACCTGCTTCAAATTTGTTAAGCATATCACGGCACCATTCCACCCGGGCCTGTTTCTGAGCCTCGGTGAGGTTGTGCGGCACCCAGCGTGAAACTATCCTCCTCACGCGAAGATGCACGTGCAGAATCTTGTGAAGGCTTCCCGATCCAATCTGCACAATGTGCTGAATCTCTTGGTATGTTACTCGCCTATTGTCTTGGATTAAATTTTTCACTGCTAACACGTTTTCTTCCGTAACAGCCGTCGAAGGGCGACCACTTCTTTCTTCATCCCCCAAAGTTAGTCGACCGCGCCTAAATTCATTATACCAACGATACACGCTTGCCTTAGAAGGGCCTTCATCCATGAATGCCATTTGAAGTCTTTCGTACGATTCTTCCGGTTTCAGGCGGCACTTGAAATCGTATAAAATCATAGCGCGATAATGTTCCCGGTGCAGATCCATTTTTCACTGAGACACGATAATTTAAATTAGCTTGCAAAAAATGTGGAGGGAAAATTTGAAATTGGAATGTGCCTATTTTTACTTATAAATAATCATATTTTTAAAATAGATTTTAACTGGCCAGTCTCTCATTCATAAAAACTTTTTTTCGCAAAATTTTCTGAGTGGCCTGGTATACTAACGTACCTACGCCGTGCTAGTCTACCACTTGTCTCTACTCTATCTCTTCTATCTGCTCAGTTTACGAGCACGGTGATGATGCCTATTCCATCACGCAACCATTATAATTACGCTTTAATGCACAACAGAATAGAAAATACCATAAACCGACTTACACAAAACATCGTCACCAGTAAATGGTGGTCCAGGTGGGTCCTGAACACCACACGTAATAATTTTATGATCCGCTTGCGTAAATGCACTTTTTCATACGAATAAACCCATTTTGGAAACATTTATACCACTCCTCCGTGGTAACCTCGGGAACGTGTTTTTCATACTCTTTGACAGCCTCTTCTGGTGATGAAAATCGTTGACCGCGTATTTGGGATTCTTAATTTTTGGAAACAGAAAAAGGCACCTTCGGGACTGTATGCAGGACGGCTCATAAGTTCTACGTTTTTTACCTTCAAAAACTCTTTTGGCTGTCCGTGAGAGACTTGGCATTGTCGTGGTGCAAGATGATACGGCGTTTACGGTTATTTTTAAGGAGTTCGCAATAACTTCCGGCGAACAAATGGCTGTGTACGAGTCACTATTCGCGGTGCGACGACTCTCCAAAGCAACAGTAGCCACCTGTCCAGTTTTATTAAAACAAGAAGTAATCATCCGCTTAGAAGCACTTTTCACGCACGCTACTTGTTGGTTTCGGCTCGTCATGAAAGAAGAAAGACCTATACGCTCGATTGCTGCTTTGTCTTGGGATCGTAGTAATAAATCCATGTTTCGTCACCAGGTTCTAGGTCCCACATAAATTTAGACGCCTTTTCATTGTATCTGGTAAGCCTGGATTGGCACCTTGTGACGCGGTCCGTTTTTTGAGTCACAGTCAAATTGTGTGGGATCCACAGCTTTTTCACACCCAAATGTTTGTGTAGGATTGATTGTATTTGACTCATGCCTATGTCTAAAGATTCCCGAATGTCATATGTCTGTTTCGATCATACGGCGTAGAGCATCAGTGTTTTTGTTGTTCAGAACGGTTACGAACCATTATGAAATTCGTCCCTAAGATTGACATGACGGCGCTTGAATTCTGCAAACCAGCCGTCTTGTATGGTGCTTCATCGCCAAAAGTAGTTTGAAGTCGAACGACGCTCTGCTGAGCTGTCAAATTACACTTAAAATCGTAGAAAGTCATACTACGAAAATTTTTACGAGTTCAATTCATGGTAATGTACACAAGTAATTGTTAAAATAATGCCACAATATAAAAACAAGCGACAGTCATATGGGACCAACTATACTCTAAAACCAAAGTGTTCCATTTTCAAATGTTGTAATTTTTAAATATTGTTCCGTAAACTTTTAGTGCGACCTATGTATACTAATGTGTTTTTCACATAGGTAGCATGGGTATGGGGACGAATAATTTAAAGAAAAGGTTTGCCTGGATAACGGCCAGCAGGGCCTTGGTATTTCTATAGGGCCAATATTCCGCCACCCTTGCTTCTGTCGGACCAGGGAAGGGTACGTAAAGAAAACTTAGATCTCACCGTTATGAGTTTATTGTGCCGGGGTCGCCGGCGCACAAAAATGTTTACAATACACAGAACATTCGTCCATAAAACAGGCATTGCTGTGTATCAGTGAGCAAAAGTTGAAGAATGAACCTGGAGTTAGACCTGTTAATCTGTCGAAATTGTAGTGTAGTTCTACCAAACTGTTCATGATTATCGTTTTACCTGTACTCGGTGGTCCCACGAAGAACAAATTATTCGTTTTATTGGTTTGTCCGAAGAAATGTTTTTTTGTAATTTTTGCAAATGAATATGGTGTTATGTCGTTATCACGAAGTAAGTCTTTTAAGCCTTTGATGTTCTTTTCGATCATTTCAGGTGAACCACATTCTGGATTTTCTTTTAGTTGTAATTGGTGACATCTGAGTATTCTTTGTTCACTTGTTTCTTGAAATACCAGAACTCGGGATACTGAAATTGCTGTTCGGAGTCGTTCCGAGAATTTTTTAGTAAATTGGAGGGCAATCCCTTGAGGCGTTGAACACAATATTCTCTGAGCTTCTCCTTCGTCGAAAGCTCTGTTTTCACATAAGAGCATGACCATGTCGTTGTTGCCTGCGTTGTATTTTCCAAATCTTCCGACGTTAATGAGTCCGAAGTCTGTATAGGTTGTTTGTTGTAAGTTAGTTTGTGATTGTACTTCCCTAGACTCCATTCTTCCGAGTTGTGAATGAGGTATATTTTCATCGGTTTCATCAAAGTTTGAATCGCGATGTTGCGCTTTGTGGCAAAAATAAATTATTTCTCCTCTCGGAATTAGGAGGTGAATAGTTGTTGTTTTGTTTTTTTGCTTGGAATGACAATCCCAGTGAATGAGGGACGCATTGGATAAATCTCTTATCGTTTTCGATGAGAATATTTCTAAGTTCAATGCGATCAGGGCCGGGAGATAGGTACTCAAGCAGACAAGCAATGCATGTAATCTTCCCACATTTATATCTGTATCTTCTAATGTTTTGACCAAGCTGACTATTAAATCCCCACGCTTTTGATGTGGATATGTAGATGATATGGTAGTGAACCCTCGCTGTTCCTTCGTGTCTACTGATGACTTTCCAAGGAGATCTCTCATTGTTGTGAAGTCTATACTTTTTTTCTTTTAGGTATTTCGGGGCATTGAATATCGTCGCAAGAGGGAGTGCGGACTCTTGCGTTTCTGGAGAGGTCGAGGGCTTCTGTTGGTCGTTCGTTGTCGATAATGTTGAGGTTGTTGTTGTGGTCGTTCGTGATTTCTTCTCGTTCTCCGTTGTCGTAGTCGTTGGAAGTAACTTGCGTTTCGGTATCGACTTCGTCTTGTCCTCCGTCGATATATCGTGCTTCGGCGTCGATGGGATTTCTTCGGGTATGACTTCTACTATGTCTTCCTCGTTGTCGGAGTTGATAGGAGTTTCCATCTATGGTGATGTTGGTGGTGTCATTTGAGACGTCATCTTGAAGATATTCTTCGAGAGATTCAAAGTTGCTGATAATATGGTACGCGTAGTATCCGTTCGAATTCATCGAGTAGTACTGGTGAACTGTGTGTTATTCGGTTTGGTGGTCAGCTTCAGCAGAAAAGCAGAAGGCAGGAGCATTCTTCTTAGTTGAAGTTAACGCGTTCAAGGGCCCAGCGATGGTACTAAAATCCGGTATAAAACGACGATACCACACCACGATGCAGTACCCAAGAACCGCTTCACGATCTTCTTAGTAGTTGGAATGGGAAGTATAGCTTCCACCTTCTCAGGATACTGATCCTGAGAAGGTGGAAGCTATACGCAAGCCTTCCGAATCCACCACATATACAAATACTTTAAACTATCACGCAAAAACTGTAATTTTGCGAAGTTTATGAACAAATTGGCTCTTTTAAGTTTCTCCAACACTCTGAGAAGCAGGGTCACGTGCTCCTGAAACGAGGAACTCACAATAGTAATATCATCTAAGTAACAAAATACTTTGCACTCAAACTCAGGACCAAATAAGGTGTCAACTAATCCCTGTTGAGTAGCTGGAGCATTGGTCAATTGAAAGTGCCTCGTCCAGGCACATAAAAACTCGTTTTCTCCCTATCTCGCGGCTCAAGTGGCACTTGCCAAAACGCCTTAGAAAGATCGACTGAGGACAGGAAACGCGCATTCCTAAGATTGTCCATAATCTCGGAATATAGGGGAGACTATACGCGTCCTTCTTGGTGACCGAGTTTAGTTTCCGACTGTCCAAGCAAAAACGAGGCTTCCCATCCTTCTTGTCCACCGCCAGTACCGGAGAAGACCAAGGGCTCTCTCCCGGGGAAATAACCTTCAAAGCCAACATCTCCTCCACCTGTTCAGCAATAATGTTCTGCTTTTCAGGAGATAATCTATAAAAACGCTGCCTAATAGGTGGTGAATCGCCAGTATCAATCTTATGTGAAAGTATTGATGTTCTTCCTAAACCAATACGCTCGTAACAAATTTCGTTAAAATTTTCAATAACTTTATCCGCAATAACCTTCTGTGAAGGATCAAGCGCGTCATAAGAACGCACATACATGTCACTAGACGCAGTAGTAACAACACAGGCCAATTTAGGGTCTGAATTGAAACAATAATCAATTGTAGGTAAAAAGTTAGGGCAGATTCTAAACTCCTTCCAAAAATCAATCCCCAAAATTAACGAAGTATCAATATTAGGTATAACATGAACCTTCAATACCTTGGATTCACCCTCAAACATAATAGGTAATAAAATATAACCAATAGAATTAGAAACTCCCACCTTCACATAAGGACGAGGGTCATTATTAGGAATTTTATTAAAAATTGTAGCCACGCGATAAGAGTTAAAGTCCTTAATCATTGACAGCCAGTTCGTCCAATCTGCACCGTCAATTTTGGAATTTGAGCTACAATTTTTCTTAGCTAGTTTTTTGAACCAGAGGCCCTGCTATTGTCTGCCGCTGATGCTTGCACAGAAGCACCCTCCTACCCTTTCGCTACAGAGCACTTAGGGCAATCCGTTACTTCATAACCCTGCAGTCCACACTTATAGCATCTGTAAGGACTAACCCATTTAGTACGAGTATTATTCTTCTTGCAGTTTGGACAAAATCTCGCTGTATAACCTCTCGTTCCACATTTAAAACTATAAAATTTTTTTAGTTTTCTTTCTCGCTCACACCTATTGTACCTTTCACACCATCGTTTCTACCTGACGACGGCGAAAGACATTGTAACCAGACCCCTCCGTTTCCTAGAATTCGGAAGTTGATTATCTAGTATCGAGAAAAAAAGAGTGTTTAACAGAATGTTTTCGATAATAATTGGCACACATAACGCTTAAGTGTATTAGCTACTTTTGAAAACCCCGCCCAAAACATATCCCGAAAAATTATTTTTCATACATAGAGCGCTCCACCCTGTTATACGAGGGGAGGTCCAAAAGTTCGTGGAATGAAAGGGTTTTAGTAAAAATGAAACAGTAAATTTATTTTTCCTTTTCAATATAATCACCCTTAAGCTGAATACATTTATTAGATCTATGAATTAATTTTTCTAAACCATCGTAAAAATATTTTTTATCTTTTCCCTCAAAATGAGCCAAAATTGCCTCCTTTACCTCATTGTCGTCGGAAAATTTCCTTCCCCTTAAGTCTTTTTTTAAATTGGGGAACAAATAAAAATCACTTGGGGCCAGATCTGGACTATAGGGTGGGTGGACAAGTGATTCGAAGCCATGCGTGTGTAGAGCAGCCATTGCAACTTTGCTCTCGTGAACCGGCGCGTTGTCTTGCAAGAGCAACACACCCTTGGTCAATTTTCCCCGACGTTTTTCTTTGATGGCATCCTTTAATTTTTCTAGTATTGTTGCGTAGTATTCTCCGGTTATGGTCCTGCCCTTTTCTTTATAATCAATCAGTATTATCCCCTCACAATCCCAAAAAACAGTAGCCATCAACTTTCCAGCCGACTCCGACACTTTGAATTTCTTTGGCGGTGGTGTCCCCTTTTTATGCCATTGCATGGACTCTTGTTTGGACTCAGGCTCAAAGTGATGAACCCATGTTTCATCGCCGGTAACAATTCGCTCCAAAATCGGTCCAGGATCGTCGACACACAACTCCAAAAAATGTTTTGACGCTTCGACGCGCTGCTGTTTTTGAAGCGGCGTGAGCATTCTCGGTACCCATCTTGCACTGACTTTTGTCATACCCAGGTGATCATGTAGGATTCGCAAAATGGTGGTATCTGATACTCCAATTAATGCAGATAACTGTTTTTTCTTCAAACGGGTGTCCTCCAGTACAATTTTTTCCACTTTTTCGACGATGTCTGATGTGGTGGCCTCAACTGGCCTTCCTGAGCGGGGGTCGTCTTCAATCGACTCCCGACCATGTTTAAAAAGACCATGCCACTTGTAAATCATTGATTTACTAGGGCACTGTTCCCCGTAAACGTAATCAAAATGGTCTGAGCGTTCTTTCCTTGCTTGGTAAGGAAAATAATGACAGCACGGTGTTGAATTTTCTCCATAGTTTCAGTTTTCTTCCGGATTGACGTGTTTAGCAGGCGAGTGTTCGTAAACGAATGACGCAATAGGTTTTTTTTTTTTTTTTTTTTTTTTTTTTTGCGCCCATGCAAAGGCACCCTCCGGAGGAACGAAGGAGGGAGGCGGAGAAGGCTCTAAGCGTACGAACACAGCCGGCTGTGCAAGTTATGTGGGACTCACAGAGTGTGCCTACCCACTAAAACTCCGCCTTGGAGGTAGGGACTAGCCGTGAGGCTTTTATCCCGTCATCGGAAGCGACCCCTTTCCTGGGGAGGGGAGGGGCGCTAGTGGTGCTCTGCTAGAAGAGCATCACTTAGAAGAGCCTAGAGCTAATCGAGAGTCGATGATGAGTCAGGGGTGACAAGTGCCCCTGACTCATCTGTGGCCGCCAGGAGGCAAGCCAGATCGGATGTGAGTTTATTGAGTGGGTCGGTGAGGACGTTCCTCGGACGCCGGACTTGATAGAGAGAGGTTGATGAGGGGGTAGGGTAGACTGCTGACCCTCTTATTAACGGGTTTGGGTGTTCTGTAGCTGATTTGAAAAAGGATTCGGTGAGGGTTTTCAAAAACTGTTGGATTGATGGTAAATCTATGTCACGGTGAAGGTCAGCATTTCTGACGCACCAGTGGGCGTTCAGTGCTCTACGACAGAAAAGGTTTTGTATGATTTGGAGTTTATTTATTGTATTAGGGTTCGCGTGTGCGAAAACGGGGGCCGCGTATGTCATTACCGGTCGGATGCATACCTTGAAGAGTGTTCTCTTATTGATGGGGGACATTTTACTACTTCTGCCTATCATACTATTTAGGCGGCCCAGATAGAAGCGGGCAGTGCGAGTCACATTCAGGATGTGAGGCTTAAAAGTTAGCCTCGAGTCCAGAGTAACACCTAGGTATTTGGCAGTGGGTTTCCAGGGGACAGGGGTACCTAGCATACGGATTTGGGTATCATTGAGATCGAGATGGCGTCTTCTCTTATGACTGAATCTAATCGCGGTGCTTTTATCGGGGTTTACTTCTATACGCCATTTCCTAAACCAATCTCCAAGCTCATTAACTGAGCGCTGGAGTTTGGATATGGTTGACGACAGTCGCCAACCCTTTATATAGAGGGCAGTGTCGTCGGCGAAGAGAGAGAGTTGGACATTGTTTTTGGGGATGGGTATGTCGTTTGTGTACGATATATACAGTGTGGCCCTCGATAATGTGCACAAACGAAAATGGGTGAAAATAGACTATAATTTATCGACAAAAAAATTTAAAAAAAAAATCTAAAAAAATTATTGAATTAAACATTGATGGTTTAATTTTTTTAATTACTTAAAACAGACTGCTTTTCTAAAAAAAATTATATCTCGTGAATTATTGCGTGTATTTCGTTGAAACAAAAACAGTTATGATGGCTAAGATCAGATGAAGCCTACTAAATAAATAAAGAAGTATAAAAAACAAATACGGAACTAGTAAATACATTTTCTTAAAGAATTTTTGAATATTTTCAGAGCTTTTTTCGATTAAATTCGATTTTATACCATAATGTTACCCATAAACATTTCTTTTTTATAATTTATTATTAATCCCTATCATGTTACCTTTCAAGAAAAAAAAAATGCAACATCTTATGCTCAACCAATTTTTTTTAGAAGACTTTTAATTTAAGGGTCCACGCCCGAGCTATAATCTTTATTTTATTCAGGTAGGGTCACTTAGGTTTAGTTATTTGATCTAATACACTCTCTCTGATTTTTTGAGGGCGGAGGGAGGAAAAGAGGTATGCAAACAAAAAAAAACAAATCACATACATAATAATAATCCCATTTATTATAAAAGAATTAGTGCATTAAATTTTCAAAATGGCTACCACGCTGCTGCAAACACAAAAATGCACGCTGTGAGATTTGCTGTGTGGCCCTGCGAATCATGCCAGGATCATTTCGCAAATCATTCGCACACTGAATGACTCTATCATGAAGTTCTGCCTGCGTATTAACTGTTGTTCTGTACACCCGTTGCTTCATGACACCCCACAAAAAGTAATCTAGCGGTGTCATGTCTGGCGATCGCGCCGGCCATCCCACAGGGCCTTGTCGGCCAATCCACCGATTAGGGTAATTTTCATTGAGAAAATTTCGAACAATTAAGGCATAATGCGCCGGGCAGCCATCCATCTGTAGAAACATACGCCTTCTTGTTTCTAAATTTACATCCTCTAATAATAGGGGTAAATCATCTCTTAATAACGATAAAAATCGTTCCCCATCTAAAATCCTGGGTAAAACTACAGGACCAATTAGCACATCATCGATTAAAGCTGCCCACACATTCACTGAAAATTGTACTTGAAAGGTAGATGGCCTTTTAAGACGAGGATTTTCATGTCGCCACTCGTGCAAATTTCTGCAGTTTGTTATGCCGTTCCTTGTGAATGTGGCCTCATCCATCCATAAAATTCTACTTGGGAATGTAGGATCATCCCTAATTTTCCTCAAAATCCAGGTTGACATGACGCACCTTGGTCGCCAATCCACATCTTCGTGTAGGTGCTGGACTCTCTGATAATGGTATGGGTGAAGTCCTTCCTTCTTAAGAATGCGCCATACCGACGTCTTCGAAATGCCATGTTGCAAGGCAAGCCGTCTAATACTGATTGTCGGGTCAGCAAAGACAGTATTTAGTACAGCTACTTCTACAGCATTATCAATGACGATGGCAGCTTGCTCGCGTCGATCACGATTTTCTCTGAGGCCAACATGAGACAATCTTCTGTGCACTTCTTGAAAATTACGCGCAGATGGTGCAAGACGGTTCGGAAATGCAGCAACGTACGCTACACGTGAAGCTCTTGAAACTCCTCGACACAAACCATAATAATAATGCATATCAGCGATTTCTCGCGGAGTAAACTCAGTAATGCGCGGCATCTCGAAAAAACACTTAGTTAACAGCGATCACAGCGAATGTTCCGAAGTAACTGACTCGAACGTTTGTATTGTATCTTGATCCGGTTTCAAAGCCACTAGCTCTCCCTTCCCGCCCTGCACCGTTCCCTTTTGTCTCAATAGGCAAAACAATGTAAAAAAGGGTCTCTACCTGCGCGATGAAGTAACGGTACGGTTCGTGTACGATACTGACCCTTGTAGTTTAACACATCGCAGCCAAACTTATGTTAAAGGTAGAACGTTGCTTTTTTTTTTATTAGAATGCTAATATGACTAGGATTCATAATAAATTATAAAACATACATGTTTATGGGTAACATTATTTTATAAAATCGAATTTAATCGAAAAAGGGCCGAAAATATTCAAAAATTCTTTAAGAAAATGTATTTACTAGTTCCATATTTGTTTTATATACTTCTTTTTTTATTTAGTAGGCTTCATCTGATCTTAGCCATCATAACTGTTTTTGTTTCAACGAAATACACGCATTAATTCACGAGATATAATTTTTTTAGTAAAGCAGTCTGTTTTATGTAATTAAAAAAATTAAACCATCAATGTTTAATTCAATAATTTTTTTAGATTTTTTTTTTTAATTTTTTTGTCGATAAATTATAGTCTATTTTCACCCATTTTCGTTTGTGCACTTTATCGAGGGCCACACTGTATAGTAGGGGAGAGAGCACTGATCCCTGAGGGACTCCGGCTTTGAGCGGGCGGGGGGAGGATAGCACTCCTTCGTGTCTAAAACGAAAGGTACGATCCTGGAGATAGGATGCTACTGTTAGAACTAGCCTGTCGGGGAGACCTAAGTGGTGCAGTTTATAGATAAGGCCTGCGTGCCATACTTTATCGAATGCCTTTGCGACATCAAAGAAGACTGCTACTGTTTTTTCGCGTTTGGGGTAGAAACCGCTCAAGATGTACTCGATTATGCGGTGGACCTGTTGTGGACAAGAATGGTTTGCGCGGAAACCGAATTGGTGGGGTAAAATAAGAGGGGGCTCACCTATTGGGAATAGGTGTTTTCTCATATGATAGAGGATTACTCTTTCTAATACTTTGCCTAGCGCCTTGAGGAGGCTGATGGGACGGTGGCTAGAGGGGATATTGAGGGGCTTTCCTGGTTTGGGGATACCTATGACTATTGCTTCCTTCCAGGCGGTTGGAAAGTAGCAGAGATCAAAGCAAGCGTTAAATATAAGAGACAGTAGGGTGAGTACTTTGAGGGGGAGGTGTTTGAGGGCTTGGTTGGAGATTCCATCCGCGCCTGGGGCTTTTTTAGGCTTAAGGCCTTTGATGATGGCTTGAATTTGGTCGGTGGAAACTAGGATAGGGTCTGAGGTTGGAGGGGATGTCGTTATACAACGAGCTTCCTCCTCCACCATTTGGACATGGGCGGAGTCATACTCGAGAGTACTGGGGGAGCATTGCGCGGCCGTGTTGTCAGCGAGACATTCGGCTTTTTCATCGTCTTCGAAGGCAACGGTGCCATCGGGACGGTTTAGCGGAGGGGTATGGGTGATTGTGTCTAACCGGAGGGCTTTCGCCACTTTGTAATACGCGAGGTGGGAGGGAGAGATTTCCTCCATGAGTTTACTCCATTGAGCATTCCTCACTTCGGAGAGACGGGACCTAACCTGACGTTGGAGTTGGTTGGCTGCTTTCCTATGGGAGGGGGTGGGATAGCGAGCAGCTCTGCGGAGGGCTGCATTCTTACATTTGATTAGGTTAATGACGTCTATTGGGAGCTTTTGATCTTTGACCTTGGCTACGCGCTCGTTGGCCTTGATCGCAGATTGTATGAGTTGGGTGAGGGAGCTCACCGCATTGTCTATATTTTCAGTGCTATCGAGATGATGATATGATGATGATGATGATGATGATGATGAGGGGACATACGGTGAGTCTGGAGAGTCGATAGCTGCGGTGAGGGATGTTTTGAACCCATCGCAGTGGGTGAAGGTTTTGGGGGTGGCGGGAGGAGGGGTTTGGGGCCCCAGTATCAGTGAGACTGGGCGGTGGTCTGATCCTAGGTCGTCGAGAGGTTCGTTTGTATTTAGGTTTAGGGAAATGTTTTTAAAAAGAGCGAAATCGAGAATGTCTGGCGATTGGTTTGTGTTATCGGGGTAATGGGTGGGCCAAAATGGACATATGACGTCTATATTTAGAGACTGGGTGATGTTGAGCAGCTTAGTGCCGCTTGCATTTGTAGTAAAGCAAGTCCAGCTAGTATGTTTGGAGTTAAAGTCTCCGAACATAATAACTGAGTTGCCCAGTAGGAGGATAGCTTCAAAGTCTTTTAGGGGTGGAGTACCACTAGGAATATAGATGGAGGCTATAATAATGGATTGATGACCTGTCATAGCAAGCCTGCAGATAGAGGCTTCCATATTAGTGAGGGGGGGGGGGGTGGTGATGGGAGAACAGTGGAGAGATCTTTTATAGTAAATGGCTGTTCCGCCACGTCCGTCGAGTCTGTCATTACGTATTAGGGTATATTTGGGGATGGATAAGCCTTTACGGTCAGTGGCTTTGAGCCATGACTCCTGTATTAATAAGAGGTCTACTTCTCTACTGCGCACGAACTCTTTTAGTTCGTTGACATTAGTGCGCAGACTGCGCGAATTGTAGGAGATGAGAGAGACACCTCTTGGTTTGGTCCGACCGGTACCTAAGGGGGTGTTTATATTTTGGGACATTGTACTTAAATGGAGTTTAGTAGGTGATGGTGTTCGACTAGAGCAAGGAGACGTTCTTGGGCTGTGTGATATCTCTCCGATATCAATACCGCTGATTGCAGCGTAGACGGTCTGCATGTCCTCAGCCAGGGAGGGCATACTGCCACCTGGGTGAGGCTTTGGTTGGTTTGGGCGTGGGGTGGCTGGAAGAGCCTGAGGACGGAAGACTGAGGGGGGGGGGGGGCTGGGGTTTTAGGACCCCAGGGGTTTGAGACCTGGGGGGCTTTAGGGGTGGGAAGTGGGAGGCTGTCGCCGGGGGTGGTGAAGTTTTGTGGCCTGCTTGGGTGGAGGCTTTAGGAGCCTTTTGAGTGGGGCGGGGGCGGGGAGCACGCGGGCAACCGCGGTAGTTGGCCGTATGGCCGGATTGTCCACATAGCACGCACGATGGAGGAGTCTCATCGTCACGTGTGCGTGTGCACTCTTTTGTGCTATGTGGCTCTAGGCACTTTACGCACCTAGGGTTGGCGGAACAGTTTGCCGCTGCGTGGCCATAGAGCTAGGGACACGGTATCGAATAGAAAATATCGATACTGTACTCATGAGTAGTATCGATAAAAAAGTATCGTACTCGTAAAATAATCGACACAAAAGTATCGATATCTCAAAGTATCGAGTTCTTTTCTCAGGCAGGGCCTACGCCATACGTTAGTTTGTCAATGTTAGTCAGTAAGTATCGTCTGTACCTTCATACAGTAAGAGAAAATGAAAAAGTAACAAATGGTATGGTATAGTGGTAATTATAAGATAAATAAAAACAACCTGTAAGTAAAGTCACAATTTTTTAATCTAAAATATTATAAATCCCATTCCTCCTCGGTACAATCGCTCAAGAAAAGAAGTTTGTCGAGCCTTTTTGGCGATAGGCGGTTACGGGTTTTAGTAATTGTACTTCCAGCTTTCGAAAACTATCTTTCTGAGGGCACTGAAGTCGCAGGAATCGATAAAAATTCTCGTGCCAATTTATATAATTTTGGGAAAACAACTTTCATGTCTTCCCATTGTTTCAGAGGATCCAAAGAAAGTGGCGAAACCTGTGTAGATAAATAATGGCTTATTTCATCCTTATTTTGAAACTGTGATGAAGAACTGGTTTTACTTCGCTTTTTCGTGTGAGCTAATTTCTTGTGGTGACTCCAAAAATCGTAAGTTGTTTCAAGAGAGGAATCGCTGTCATGATCGCTGCCGATAACACTAGGAGACGTTGTTATATATCTTCTCAGTAAAGAAATTGCCTTTGCACAAGCTTTAGCGTCTTGAAAATGGATATTCTTGAATCTCGGATCTAGCAAACATGACATTGCAATCAAATAATTATCTTCAATATGTCCGAATCGGCGTTCTATCTGTTTTAGGATTTCTTTTTTTACTGTATCTATTACCTTTCCATAGGGACCATCACCATCACCTACACCTACAGCCATAGGTATATTATTAATCTGCGTCTTCAAACAGTTCACCATCGGAATTATTTTACTAATGGTTACATACTGTTCACCTGATAACTCTTTGGTTACATACTCCAGGGGTTTCATAATACAAATCAATGTTTTAATATTTTGCATTTCTACAGCCGATGGTGTGGGTGGTGCTTTTGTATTTAACATCAAAATTTGATGAACTATTGGTGCTAATTCAATGTATCTCTGTAGCATATAATAGACGGAATTCCACCGAGTCTTCACGTCTAAAATCAGTTTGAGAGGTTGAGACCCAGTTTGCTTTTGACGTAAAGAGTCACTGAGGATTACACTGCTCTTGAAAAATTTTACAATGTTTCGTACCTTGCTTACTAATGCTCCTAAATTATTGACTGACATGGCAGATTCAGCGATTAGATTAATTGTATGAGCAAAGCAAGATAAATGTTTGTTCTTTTCTAGAAAATTTGCTATGCCGGCTATCATGTTCGAGCCATTGTCTGTAACTACTGCAGTTATTTTATCCAAACTGATGTGTATACCTGCACAAATTTCTTTTAATTTTTCAGCGATAAAATCACCAGTATGACGCTGATCCAGTGCAACGGTAGCTATGCAACGTGACACCAGTTTGTCTTCTTGCAAATAATGAGCAGTAACCCCTAAATAACTGGTAACAGTCATCATCTCACTCCAAATATCGCAGGTTAATGCCACGTGATCTACATTGTCAAATATATTTTCTACTTTCAAACGCATTACACTATAAAAGTGTTCGAATTGTGCTTTAAGGGTATCTACATGAGGAATTTTAAATGATGGACACGCTTAATGCATCAATTTTTTAAACCCACGCCCTTTCACAATGTCAAACGGTCTTTTATCAACGCAAATAAAATAAAGCAAACATTTGCAGAGTTTCAAATAATCTTTTCCTCCATCCAAATAAGAGTATTTTCGTTCCATTGATTGTACAATTGAAAGTTGCCTTTTTTTTGGAGGTGGTGCATAGGTTTCTTCTAACTCACCATCACCACTGATTACTATTGGAATTCTCTCGACATCAGATGGTGAAGGAGTTGTTAGCAATGTATCTGATTCAGGTGCTTTCGATGTACTTGTTGATGGTTGGGGTTCGTGATCACGACTCGGTAAATTCGACAGTTCTAACTTTTTCTCAATCGTCGACATCGTCGTTTGTTTTTTATCTCCTTTTACACTAAAAAGAATATACAGGGCGTCCCAAAGTTATGGGACATGAAGGGGAAGTACCTTAAATATCGTAGATAGTGAATTTTGCTCAAAGAAGACTTTATGTTATTTTTAAAAGTTAGTAATTCTGCATTCATAGATTTTCTAAAAATTATTTGCTTCGGCTGGGAATCGAACCGACTCAAATGTGAAAAAAAAAACACCCTACTTTTATGATGCCAATCGAAAGAATAGCTAAAAAATAATAACTCTGCCTAAGTAACATAGTATTTTAAAAGAAAGGAACAACGTGAAATTAATCATTTTAATCAAATAAAAAACATACATGAAACTGCCGTAGTCAATTAAGTAGGTATTTTTTTGTAAATTAATTAATTAAATGCTCAAAATGTGATCCCTCTTGTCTTACGCAAATCGCCAATCTTTTAATGAGCCCGCTGCCTGTTGATTTTCTAATCATTTTATGGTGAACACTCGATGTGATATGGCACAATTCTGTTTGCAACTCGCCTACGTTCTCGTATCGCTTTTTGTATAGCATATCTTTCACGTATCCCCAAAAGAAGAAATCTAATGGTGTGAGGTCCGGGGATCTGGCCGGCCATCTAATCGGTCCATTTGTACCAATCCATGTAGGAAAACATTCATTTAGAAAATCTGCTGCTCTCCGACTATTATGAGCCGGAGCTCCATCTTGTTGGAAAATTAAGTTTTCTTGCTCCGCCGCGGAATGGTTTCTTATCTTATCCCTTAAAATTTGAAGTATTCCTAAATACTTTTCTGTGTTCAAGGTTCCTTGGTAAAAATGGATTAAGAAAACCCGGTTTTTTAAAAGTCCGCACCAACAGTTGAGTGAAAAACGCACTTGGTTATTAGTTTCAGTCACTCGTAGGGGATTTTCTTTAGACCAAATACGATTATTGTTGCGGTTATACATACCGTTATTGCTAAAGTTAGATTCGTCTGTCCAAATAATATTATCCAAAAAATTTGGATCTTCGAGCAATCGTGCCTGGATATCAAGACAGAAATTTTTTCTCCTTTCTGTATCGCCCGGAAGTAATTTTTGAACCAATCGTCCTTCAACATAACTCTTAAAACCGTGTTTTTTTAATACACGGTGTATTTTACTTTTTGAAACTCCAATTTCATGTTCTCCTTCTCTCACCGATGCTTTCGGAAAAGCCGAAAAGTAAATTAAAATACCAAGTTCTTCGTCGTTGATCGTATGGTTTTCTTGCTGTGGTTCTCTTGGGCGTTTATCGAAACGTCCCAGAGTTTTCAAATTGTTCACAAACCTTTTCAAAACTTTACGAGACGGTATTTGTCTATCAGGATATTTTACGCCATACCACCGCAAACTTCTAGAGATATCTTTATCGTTCAAAAAATATGCTTCCATTAGATCAAAACTTACTTGATATGCCATGTTCGCAATAAATTAACACAATAACACTTGTGTAAGTGAATTGAGACTAAACAGATCAATATCCGAAAAACAAACGCTCGCACATACTGTTCCATTTTCAAATTTAAGAACAACATTTAAAAATATCACTTCTTTTTAAAATATCTTAAAAAGTATGCATTCAAACAAACGCTGTCATAAACTGTTCCATTTTCAAATTATAAATTATTTATTTTTGTTTTTAATTTGCCTTCTGTCTAGCTTACAGAGGACGTATTGAAATACAAGTTTTATCATTTCATCTACACGTGCACTTATAATAAGGAAAACTATGTTAGTACCTATTTTATGAAGTGGGTACTTATTTACGAATAATCAATGCTATCTTTGGAATGATAATATCGCTACTTTTCGAACGTCGTCGGCAATAAATAACTTTCTTGAAATTTGACTCAATCATTTTATGTTGTTCCTTTCTTTTAAAATACTATGTTACTTAGGCAGAGTTATTATTTTTTAGCTATTCTTTCGATTGGCATCATAAAAGTAGGGTGTTTTTTTTTTCACATTTAAGTCGGTTCGATTCCCAGCCGAAGCAAGTAATTTTTAGAAAATCTATGAATGCAGAATTACTAACTTTTAAAAATAACATAAAGTCTTCTTTGAGCAAAATTCACTATCTACGATATTTAAGGTACTTCCCCTTCATGTCCCATAACTTTGGGACGCCCCGTATAAAATAATCAGTTTCGTGCGCCTATTAAGTTACTACAAAACAAATTTTAGGTTATATAAATAAGGACCATATAATCATTAAAAAAAATTACCTTGAGGCATCAGAATTAGGGTGTTTCTTTAAATGTTTATTCATGTTTGACGTATTCCCTGACGATTTTAAGGTTTTGAAACAAATCTTACATTTCACTTCGTCTGTGTTAATCTTGACGAAATACTGCCAAACGTCACTCTTGGTAGGCGGCATTCTTTAGATATTGCAATGATTCAAATTCCGATTCCGATACAAACACAGAATAATTGTGAGTGCTGTTCTCAATAGGTTGAAATATCAATAAGTCAATTATCATTTATCAATAATGCAAGAAAATCGATAAATATCAAAATGTTATAAATAACAACCATATAACAACCAACTGTCAGTTAACAACAACGAACGAATGAACCAGAGTTTTTTTTGTATAATTTTTCCGTGAGGTTAAGCAAAGGAATCTAAGTCCATACAGCTACAGTACAGCCAATGAACCATAGACTAATTAAACAAGTGAAATGTGAATCCGGCAACCTACCGGCAACGGAACTAACTCTATGAATGAAAGCTTCAGCAAGATTGAACAAGATGGTGTTGCTAATGTTGCCATAAATTATAAAATGAATAAATAAAAAAAAAAGTAATTTATTCGATACGATATATCTGTCAAAAGTACTTGTTAAGTAAAAGTATCGAATACAAAAGTATCGGTATCGAAAAGAAACCTACTCGATACCATAAAGTATCGATACTTTTTTCGTGTCCCTACATAGAGCTGGCAACGGTGGCACTGACCGGGGTGACCGCGTTTGTGCGGGGGCTCTATTTTTATTTTGGAGAGTCCACAGATGGTGAGTTCTCCTTTGAATATGTCCCTAGCGTTGGGGACGTTGGTGAGGATGGCTAAGGCCAGTGGGTATGTTCTACCCGTGCGACTGTGCATTTTGTGCACAGCCTCAACGGGGAAACCTTGCTGGTTGAGGTCATCGAGTATGGCCTCGTTAGGAAGTTCGTGTGGGACGCCACGTAGGACGGCACGGATTTTACGCTCCTCGGGGAGCGCATAGGAGTGGTAGGGGATTCGATTTTGGGACAATAACTTCGTGAGGTTCCTAAAATCGGTGATTGAGGGGACTTCTATTTTGATGGCCTCACCGGTGTTGGAGGCATGGGAGTAATGCACCTTGTTATCGGTGCAGAGCTTTGAGACGAAGGTCCACTTCGTCTTGTCTCTGAGAAAAACAGGCGGGGGGGCTTTGAGTTTGGGGAGTGTGGGGGTGCAGCGGGTTGCTGGTTTGGTCGGGGGGGCTGCCGTCTGGCTTGGGGGGCGGGGGTGGGGATGTCTAGTGACATCAGAGGAACTGGAGAAGGAGAGAGGGTGGGTGGTTTTGGGACCACGTTTAGCGGACCGCTTCTTGCGGGGTTTGACGAGTTCGAATTCGAACTCGAGTTGGTCGGGAGAGGGGTGAGCGCCGGTGATGGTGCCATCCTCGGAGATTTCCGAGTTGGAACCGTCATCGGGTGAGGCGGGCCTCTTACGGGAGGAAGTGGTTGAAATGGAGTCAGAGTACTCCATTTCTTGAGCGGGCGAGGGGTTGAGTTGGGCGGGTGGGGCAGTTTTAGCTTTAAGAGTTTTGCTAAAGTAATTTTGAAATGCAGCTTTGTCAAACTTGACGCCGCTGATTTCAAGGAAGGAAATCATAATTTCTAGAAACTCTTTGGTTGCCATAGTGGCTGAGGGGGTGTTATTATTTGGGGGGGGGGGGGAAACCTCCCTGCCAAATGGCAGGGGGGAGAGAGAAGGGGAGGGGTGTGAGCAGGTATCCCTATTGGATAGCCGCTCGTACCGTCACCCTTGGGTCAAGGCCCAAGTGCAATGGGATCGGGTCTGCCGGTTTCTTCAGGTCCTGAAGGGATTGAAGTCGTACCGGGTCAACGACAGTTGGCTTAGTTGTCACGGTTACGTATCCACCAACTCAAACGCGGCAGATGCGCAAACTAAGTGCTTACGCGGTTTTGTGTTACCAATGAATTGGAAACAAAAAACCGCGCATCTGAAAGGCGGCGGGTGTGCGAATGCACAAACGCGTATGACGCACCCACGGGGGGGTGCGGGACGCGGCACAGTGTACTCACGACAATGGCGGAGCGAGATGGCGCGCGGTACGTGCGGGCACGACGGCGGCGCGGAGCGGAAATGACGCAATAGGGCTGAAACTGAAACTCCATTTATATACTAATTATGAGTCCCCAATTAGTATGACACTAAGCGAGCGCCCCTATCCCCACTCCATCCCCTCCATTCCACGAACTTTTGGACCTCCCCGCGTACATAAGTATTTACATTAACATCCATGACTCGGGAATAAATGTTCGTATTCATCACACAAACATTTACCCCTCGCGGGATTCGAACCCGCAACCGTTGGTTTCGCTGATAGGGTCACTATCCACTGCACCAATCGGTCGTCTACACACACACACTACACCAAAATAATTATATAATTTATAAAATTTAATTCTTTTCCTGAGACCTGAAATATAGACTGCATAGTCTAGTTCAGGCATCAGTCACCCACAATTCTGTTGATATGTGACACATTTGTCTTGTATGTTTATACTATTGTAGCTACATAATTGTGGAGATAAATAAATGTTATATTGATTGACCTATGCATCCATTTATTTACTGAAATGTATCTTATTACAATAATAAATTTAATATATTTTATACCTGGCTACCCTGCCCTGCCGGCATTTCAGGATTAAAGATAATATTCTCAATTTCGATATCTGCAATTTCATCAGCCTGAAATTAAAAAATATCTATAATGCCGCTCTGTCACACTTCCCTTCATAAGCCACCATTATTCCCCTGCAAACACTGTTGGCCAATATTTAATTTCATATTATTTTTAGAATAATTTAGAAGAATACCATTAAAAATAATTAATTTAATATATATTTTTTACCTGGCTACCCTGCCCTGCCGGCATTTCAAGACTAAAGATCATATTCTCAATTTCGAGATCTGCAATTTCATCAGCCTGAAATGAAAAAATATCTATAATGCCGCTCTGTCACACTTCCCTTCATAAGCCACCATTATTCCCCTGCAAACACTGTTGCCCAATATTTAATTTAATATTAGTTTTAGAATAATTTAGAAGAATAGGGAGGTAGGGGAGCATTGGGCACTTTTTTACATAAATGTTAATAAAACTGTTATTTTTTATCATAATCAAAATTTTATTCCTAATATATGGAGCACACATATTTGGCAGTAATTATTATTAAGAAAAGTTTCAATATTGTAATCAGTCTCAAAGTTACAAGAGATCTTCGAACACATGTCCAAAGTGCCCAAACCTCCCGGCGGTCGGGAGGTTTGGGCACCCATGTAGGGAGGTTTGGGCACTGTATTTAATATGCACGAAATCGCTTTACTATACTACTAGGCTTAAGTATTATATAACATTACTATAAAAAATTGTAATACAAACATTTTTTCTTATCATAGATTTTAGAAAAATTAAACAATGTGACTTAGAATCAGTACTGCACGATGTTAGACTTAATTAAACTTATCTTATATTTGGTATGATCCAGAGAGGCTTGTCAAATTTATATTTTAAGCTGCCACGTTTCATCCATGTCGTTGGTGTAGGCAATTTTGTCTTTATATCCTCCAGGAGGACGCTGGCTACGTCCTCGATGTCAGGAAATATAAAAGTATTTCTTAACTTACTCACTCTCATAAATTTTACAGTTGCCATCGTCTGATTAACATCTTCGATTATTCCAACATAATGGTAGACAGTTTTTTTGGTGTCAAATTTCACTAATACAAAGTTATTGATCTGGAAATTTCTATCCAGAACGATCACATCGTCTTCATCAAAATCTTCTTCCGATTCAACAACGGTTTCGTCAGAAACCGAAACATTTTCTATTTCATCATCGCTGCTAAATTTCCTGTTTTTCTCTGGTTTGGAAGTAAATTCATCAGCAAGTTTCGGAATTGTTTTCTGTCCTGTATTTTTGAAGCATTTTCTATTTTTGTTGAGCTCTTTGATCTTCTTTTTTCTTTGTCTTTCTTCTTCTTCCATTTCTATAAGTCTTTTCTCGGGTGTGTCCGTCAATATTCTAGTTTTTCCCTTCTTCCGTTTCATACCCTGCAATTTCCTGGGGCCGGCCTTCGGATACGGTCTTACTACATCAGGTGTTACATTGACAGTGCCACTAATCTGACTTCTAGAGGGAGATTCCAGTTGAGATGGCCCAATGACTTCCACATTTGAACTTGTACGATCCTCTAGACTGATTTTCCCCTGTTGAAGGCTGTTCAGTGACAGGTTGGTCTGAAATAGATTGTTCTGAAGGAACATTACCCTCTTCCGACAAGCAGCGATCAGTTATAGAAGAACAAGCGAAATCTTCATCGGAGAAAATATTTGAATTCAATGGCCATATGCCAGATTTTTCAAATCCACTTTGAATATTCTGCAACTTGAATGCTAGTGGAATGGCTTTTGCTGCTAATTTTGGTATTTCATAAATTGTTACTGTTTTGGCCGGATTGCTTACCATCCAATCTGTTACAGCAGTGTTATAATAAGTTTTGAGTGGTCCATAGACAGTCAGGTCTAGAGGTTGCAGTTTATGGCTGCAGTGCGGTGGGAAAGTCATTAAAACAATGCCTGATTGTTTGCAAAAATCGAGAACTGGTACTGAAATATGGCTCTCATGATTGTCCAGCAGCAAAAGAACTGGCGATGAAGGCGTTGGTTTTGCGTGTTTGGCGAAATTGTGAATATATTTTAAAAAATTTGGTGATGTCATCCACCCTGAAGGATGTGCTGCTCCATCTGAACCAACAGGGGCATCATTTAGCATATATGTTTTGAAATTAACCCGTGGGAATATGAAAAATGGTGGTATTGAGTTACCCAATGCATTAATACCGCAGCAAACCGTTACAAGCGTCCCTCTTTCAGCTGACGTTACTTGCCCAACTTGCTTAGTGCCTCTGAGAGCAATCACTTTCTGGGTTCGTTGCACCGTTGATAATCCAGTTTCGTCTATATTGTAAATAGACTCAGGGCCGAAGCGATGCCGTTCATACACAGTTTTAAGATTTTCAAAAAAATCTCCGACATTTTTCTTATGAAGCTTGTGGCCCGTGACAGACTGGTAGCCTCTGGTGTCCTTATCGAAACTTGAGGCTGTCTTTTAAAAAATCCCCTTATCCAGTCTTTGGATGCAAGTTTCTTCTCTGTCCAGTTATCTGGTATTTTTTTTTTAATGGCAGTGGCGTATTCATAAACCATTTCGCGTGTTTTCAGTTTTGATAGTCCATGGTTTAGTTTAAACGATGTTACAAGATATTCTGAAATTTTCTCTTCTTCATCTTTTGTGAATATTTGAGACGATATAAATTTACAAGAATTATCTTTTACGACACCACCCTGCTTGATATACCTTTGAAGGTTAGATCTCGGTATGTCATATTTATTCGCAGTACTTTTAATTTTAGCACCTTTGGAAACTTCTTCCAATGCGCGCAAAATAATATCTTTAGGGATTTCACGTCGCTTATTTTTCTTTTTAAATGAAAACGGCATTGTCCTAAAAAGAAATGATTAACCACTCAATCCAATAGGCATAGCAAAAAGGCACAAAAGTTTGACACCAAAATACACTAAAAACAGAGGGAGCATTGGGCATGCCCAAACCTCCCTCCTACCTGCGTGCCCAATGCTCCCCATAACCTCACTTTTCAAATAGATTAGAATAAGATTATTTTTATCAAATGTAGAAACCTAATTGACAGGCAAATATAATATTCATTAAACACAAAAGAAAAAGATAACACAGATACTTACACTTTCTTGCAGATTTCTTTGATAAGTTACATCAAATCACAAATAAAATATTTACTTCTGTACGCAGCAAACCGTTACGCGCATGTAACTTGACAACCAAGTGAAATGACAGCTGACACTTTAGATAAGCGGTGTTGCTAGTGAATAAAGCATAGTGCTGTGGTAGATAACAAAAAATATCTACGAAAGTTTTGGAGAAATGAGGGGGTGCCCAAACCTCCCGACTGCCCAATGCTCCCCTACCTCCCCATTACAATAATTAATTTAATATTTTTATTTTTTTACCTGGCTACCCTGCTCTGCCGGCATTTCAGGATTAAAGATAATATTCTCAATTTCGATATCTGCAATTTCATCAGCCTGAAATGAAAAAATATCTATAATGCCGCTCTGTCACACTTCCCTTCATAAGCCACCATTATTCCCCTGCAAACACTGTTGGCCAATATTTAATTTCATATTATTTTTAGAATAATTTAGAAGAATACCATTACAATAATTAATTTAATATTTTTTTTTACCTGGCTACCCTGCCCTGCCGGCATTTCAGGACTAAAGATCATATTCTCAATTTCGAGATCTGCAATTTCATCAGCCTGAAATGAAAAAATATCTATAATGCCGCTCTGTCACACTTCCCTTCATAAGCCACCATTATTCCCCTGCAAACACTGTTGGCCAATATTTAATTTAATATTATTTTTAGAATAATTTAGAAGAATACCATTACAATAATTAATTTAATATTTTTATTTTTTTTACCTGGCTACCCTGCTCTGCCGGCATTTCAGAATGTATATTCTCTATTTCGAGATGTACATTTGGATTAGCCTGAAAAGAAAAAAAATATATGAAGCCTCTCTGTTACAATTCCCTTCACCCGCCCCCATTATTCTCCTGCAAACACTCACACATTTTGATGTCGCAGTAGCCAGCAATATGATATGAAAAGAGAGCTAATTTAATATTAGTTTTTTACCTGGCTATCCTGCCCTGCTGGCATTTCCGAATTTAAAACTGCATCCACCATCTCCATATCGCACACCCAGAAAAATACTGCATTAAGTCAAAATAGCACATTTTTCACAATCGACGACAAACGGTTATCTTAAGTTGTGTTGAAGTAATTGCGAACGTTCCGAACATTAAGTGTGAAGAATTCAATGCGTGATCACACTGTATAGTTAAGTTGTTTCAAAACGCGATAATAAGGCAAAATAATGCATTTTTTGACTTATTTCACTGTTGTGGAATGACTGAACGAAATAAAAAGTAATTATTTCAAAATAATGCTTCTTACTGATTGATTCTGAAATAATGCACTATCATTCTACTGTTTTTTACTGAGGCTCAATATACAATAACGACTCATTTATTTTGTTTTCAGGAATAGACCTAATAAAAATTAAATAAAAGACTAAATTTTACTAAAATGTAGGTACTTATATTTTGAACTTAAACTCGTTTTGGACCCATAGTATCTAAACACATGTAATTCACAAAATACAAAAAAAAACTTCTAAATGTTCTGTTTTATAACACAAAACTTTTTCCAAATAAAAAATAAGAAACTTATAGCACAGTTACATTAAAAAAAACTGTTTAAAATTTTATGAACGAAATAGTAATTAAACACGTAATCATTTTAAACTTCAACGCACATAGAATTTACCTACCATTGAACATAACACAACAAGTCGTTTTTTCCTACTTTTACAGACTGCAAGATTGACTATGTAGTATTCAATCATTCATGGCACATCGCAAAAACTTAGAACTAAAAATATGAAAATTATAATAAAAACGGGAATTATCAACCACTAAACTACTTATTTCAAGCGGTAGTTTTAATCACTTTCATCTTACAATAGCTGCGATATTAGTTCGAATTAAAAACTTTAAAAACAATCAATACAATATAAAAATTTGGTATCAAGGAAACGTTAAATACTGTTAAGTTCCATAAGCTTCACTCAAAGTAAATCTTGGACTCCAAAGTTATACCTACTATACTCAGTCTTTAAAGTAATAACTAATAAGTCTTATAAAAATCACAATCACAGGTTTACTTATACCATAATATTAATTTAAAAAATCAACGAGTATTTAAGTAAAATCGTAACAACTGCACCTGACTGTCCTAAGTTATAATCATCTTGAATTTCTTTCGAATTACCAACATAAATAATAAAAGATATGATATAGCCTGTTTCGTTGTCACACAATACAAAAAACTTCACACCAAACCTTTTGCGTTTGGATGGAATATATTGTATCTAACCTTCCTTTGAATAAAATGAGGCTCTCATCTATACAAACATTTTCATACGGATAAAGGGAAGATTTAAATTTACTTAATATTTCATTTAAGAACGGTCTCAATTTAGTCAATTTGTCAGTTCTATTTTCCTGCTCGTAATCGTTAAAATGCAAATATGACAAAATAGACCTGGAGCGATCTCGGGACATGGTTTGATTAAATACAGGGTGTCCCTGGAAGTATGGATCAAATCGAACAGGGGCATGGGGAAGGTCATTCCCAAACTTTTTAACCCTATGAATGTCGGTGCCATTTTTGACGGTTCAAAAGTTATGATCAATTTTTTACATTTTCATATTATCGAATAGTGCTTATACAAAAAAAATTTTTAAAAGAAAACTAGCAAAGCTATCAGCTTAATTTTTTTTAAACGATGTTTGTTCGAGCATGTGACTTTCATGTTTTAATACTTTTATGTCGATAGCAGACATGATTCCTACAAAAAAGAAGATTGAATACAAAGACATTGGTCTGCCAAAAATTTCACTCAATTTTCAAGCGATTGCCATGGGAAAAAAATGTACTAGAGAAAGTTGACCACGTATCACAAAAAGTTGCCCATTCCATACAGATTCTTTTGAGATGTGTAAGGCTCAACTCACACCGAAAGAGCGGCGAAGGTCAGCGGAGCGCAGCAACCCGCTCGGTAGAGAAGGCGCGAGGAATCCCGCGACTGCTCGAGAAGTCGCTGGAATGCGAGAGAAGTCGCGGGACTCCGCGCGCCTTCTCGAGCCCGCCCGCGATGAATTCACGGGTCGTTCTATGCGCAGTTCACTTTCAACAAAACTCGAGGAAACTTGTGTTTATGCAGTGAAAATGGGTATTTTGGATTTAATTATTATTGCACATGTAATTGAAGAAGAGGAAGAGGCCGAAGATATAAGGAGGGAAAGATTTAAAAGAAAAAGAAATTTTTGGGTACACGCCATGTGGAAGAAGAGACGTTTGTTTGGCCAATTTCAAACATTTTGCACAAATTTACATCTGTATCCTAGCATTCATTATGACTATTATAAAATGAACTATAACAAATTTGAAAGTTTGTTGAAAATTCTCAGGCCACATATTCAAAAACAAAATACCAATTATAGATTGGCTATTTCCGGTGAAGAAAGACTATCGGTCTGCCTCAGGTGAGTAAATAAATAAAAAGTATATTGTTCAATTGTATTGTTATTTATTGTTCAACATTACTACTCCAACAAAAACATTGTTTGAAAGAAAATTTAGGCAACAGTTCTTTAATAGTCAAATGTCGTATTGATAATTGGTTTCTTCACGCAATACAGAATCAGAGGATCTTTGTTGTGATTTCGACATAGCGTGTGGTATATAAGGCGACGGAGGTGGGTCGAATGAACTAGAGTTTGAATAAATCGGAAGTGAGGAGTTCTCGTAGATATTTTCTGTGTTCGTTTCTTGATAACTTGTTGAAGTCGACGGTATTTTGGATGGTTTGTATGAAAACGATGTAATAGTTTTTTTTTCTGCAGCCGGTATTATTGATGGTGTGTATGAAAAGGATGTGGTTGGAATGTTTGAATTTTCTGTCACAGATCTAGGACTGATACTGGTTGTTTCCAATGCATACTTTGAAGAAGATGATATGGTTGTATTATTTCCTGTGGCAGATAAGTCGAATTCAGCTGTATCTCGTGTCATGTTACCACCGGTGTCATCGGCAAGTCTTATTTCCGTTTCATTTATAAGGCGGAAAATTTCTCCTTTTAATTTGGCTTGAATATTTTTAGGCATTGTTTTCACAGTTCGGCCCATGGTTAAGAAAAAGCTAATGGTTGGGTCATCTTCTATTTGCTTGTCTTCAATATATTGTTTGAACAATAAATTTGACATTTTGAGAGGCTGTTCGTTGGATGAAGAGGTCCGGTTTGATAGCTGCGACTGTGGCCGTGGTGACGGTGATAACTGCGACTGTGGCCGTGGTGAGGGTAAAAGCTGCGTCTGCGGTCTTGGTGACATAGACTGATATTCGCCATCTGTGGTAATATCTGAATCTTCTGGCGAACTCGTTAAATTTGAAATTTGTTTCCTGCTTTTCATGAAGGGTTTTATGAATGCTAATTCTTTTTCAAATTTTAATGGGCGTTCTACTGTTCTAGCTGACCCACTTCTACTCTCTCTTAATGAAATGCCCTTTCTATAACTATCTCGTAATTTCTTCCAAGACTTTTGGCAATCCTCCACTGAAAATAGCAGTAATATAATTATTCATATAACAATCTTGTTATGTTTTTATGGTTTTTATTTTTTTATGATGGTAAATAATAATATACACACACGGACAAAAGTAGACAACTACTGGGGCTGTTACTCTTGATTTGTCGATATGTGTAACTATAACTGGTGATAATAATTATATTTTGTTTCAGATTTCTAACTACTGCTATCAGTTTCAAAGCGCTAGCTCACGAGTATCGAATGGGATATAGTACTGTACTTCTAATTGTTCACGAAACTTGCTCCGCGATATGGAAGTGTTTACGGCCGCGTGTTATGCCAAAACCGACAGCTGAGCTATGGACCAAACTAGCAAAAGAATTTGAAACACAATGGAATTTTCCTAACTGTATAGGAGCCATAGATGGCAAACATGTTAATATAAGAGCACCATGGAACAGCGGCAGTCAATTTTATAACTATAAAAAATTTTTCAGTGTAGTTTTGTTAGCCATAGCTGATGCAAATTATCGATTCGTTGTAGTCGATATTGGAGCATATGGTCGCAATAGTGATAGTGGCATTTTAAGCAGCTCAAGATTAGGACAATCATTGAATAATAATACACTGGATATACCACCTAATAAATGTTTGCCAGGTACGACAGAAGCATTGCCACATGTTTTTGTTGGAGATGAGGCTTTCCCGTTACACGAACACATAATGAGACCTTTTCCTGGAAACCAAGTGTCGACAGACGTCGAGAAGAAAATATTTAATTATCGCCTGAGCCGTGCAAGACGTATTATAGAGAGCAGTTTCGGAATACTAACACAAAAATTTGAGATTTTTCAAAAGAGAATTAAAATGCAACCCAAATACCTAGACATTATGATATTAGCGTGCACTTGTTTACATAATTACCTAAGAAATGATGAAATATTTGAAGACATAATTGAAACAGTGCCAATAAATAGTATATTACAAAATTTTCGAGCGGATTCTGTTTCCCGAGAAAATGCTATGTGTATAAGAGATAAATTTAAGACTTATTTTAATTCTTGTGGTGCAGTTTCTTGGCAAAACGAAATGATTTCCCGTAGTTGAATAGATTTAATATCAAAATGGTGTGAAGTTTTACAAAAGACTGCGCCGTATGTAAACTAACGAGTTCTACAATTTGCTGATGACATCGGGTTCGTCTCCTCTGATCACGTGATCCGTTACAGGTGGAAACGGATCACGCTAAAACTGCACTCGAATCGCGATATCAGATGATGTAAAACTCACCCTGTATAGGTTCTTACTTTTTTTATTGTATGTATACATATTTTAAGGAGTTGTTCTACCCATCAATTTTATTTTATTATTTGATCGGTTTGTATGGAGCAGCTGATATTTATTTGCGAATTCCAAAGTTGTCTCCATAGTGAAAGTTGTTCAGATTGATGGGAACGACAACCCCTTAAAATATGTACCTAATATTAAAAAAGAAACACCCTATATATAAATCAGATATTGAAGATTTAGCATGTTTTACTGAAAGAAGACATCATTTTCTTAACAATAATTCCACACAGCAGATGACCGATATCCGTGGACTCAAATGTTTTTTTTTTTGTGAAACTGATATCGCGATCAGTTGCGACAAAATTTTACATTTTTTGTAAGGGAAACTGATATCGCGATCAGACCACACGGATTTAATGTAAGTAGTGGAATCGGATCGCGTGATCAGAGGAGACGAACCCACGACATCGCAACAAGTTAAAGTTATTTTTATTAAAATATAAAAAAATGTATTATTTGAATTTTTAAATAAAAATACATATTATTTATATACGTTTTTCTTTTGCTCCCAGTTCAGCAGTGAAGCAAATAAAAATAATTAAACAAATACATACCAGACATATTCATTTCAGCGCCCACTTTTTGCCAAGCGTTATTTTTCATGTGTTTATCGCTGTAATGCCTTGATTTTACATTGTATAGGCAGTCGTACATTTGCACCAAATAAATAAGCTTTTCTTCATCCATTTCCATCACTCCTGTATTCGTTGCACTGCAAGGAATGAATGCGAAATAGCGAATGCCCGCTGCCCGCGCGCAATAGACGCGCGCGGGGGTGGGGGCGAGGGGCGGGATATTGCCAGCGGCCGCCCGCGACTGCTCGAACATTCTCGGGACTTCCCCCGACTTCTCGCGCAGGCGCACGGCTCCGTTTATGGAATTCGCCGGAATTCCCGCGGCTCCGCGGGCATCCGCGCGCCTCGTTCGAGTTTCTCATGCGATAATGAGTATTATAGTAATGAAAATAAAGTTAAAATTCTCATGACACTGAAACTGCGCTCCGCTTCGCTGCGCTTCGACGCTCTTTTGGTGTGAGTTGAGCCTAACACTGGGTTACTCTATTAATTTAAAAGTTATTAGATTTTTTTATCATAAAGGTCGCTTTTTCAAAACTTTCGAACTTCTAAGATTTTAATATTTTTAGCTTTAAATACGATTTACTCTCAACCCTCATGTACAAAGTCACCTATCCGAGCACTTTGGTGTGGTTAAAATAATAAGACAAAATTTTTTCAAGTAAAATCTCAAACTTTTATATTTTTTAGATTTAAAACAATTATGTGTAATAAAGAATTAAAGAACAAAAAAATAATTTGAATAATGTTATCAAAGTAATTGCTCAAAATTTCTGCCCCTCATCTCCTCAAACGTAACTGACATCGACGAATGACATTTGTTTTTATTCGTCGAAAAGCCCTTGAATTATTTTTTATGTAGGCGGTCGCAGCTGTAATTTTCTGTCGAAGTTGTTCCTCGGTAGCACTCTCTGTCTCGTATACTATTTCCTTGTAATAACCCCATAGAAAGAAATCTATGGGGTTTAGGTCAGGGGAACGTGGTGGCCATCGAATGTGTCCCCCTCTTCCGATCCAGCGACTAGGAAAAGTTCTGTTTAAATGATTTCTTACATCCCGCGCGAAATGTGGGGGAGCCCCATCTTGCTGTAACCACATGTTTCGACGGGTTTCAAGTGACACTTCCTCAAGTAAGCCATTTAGGTCGTTCTGCAGAAATCTTAAATATTCTGGACCATTCAGTCTAGCAGGTAACTCGTGGGGACCTATTAGCTGTCCTTCTACTATCCCAGCCCACATATTTACTCCGAACTGATGCTGGAAGTGGTCACTTCGTACAATGTGTGGGTTAACGTACGCATAATAATGCAAGTTATGCATATTAAATATCCCTATTCTTCGAAAGCTTGTTTCATCGCTCCACAGAATTTTGTTTATAAATTGAGGATCTGCACGATGCCGGCGTAACACTTCCCTACAAAAGTCCTTTCTTAGGCCGTGATCAGTTGGTAAAAGGGCTTGCACACGTTGAACGTGAAAGGGGTGAATTCTGTTTCGTTTCACAACACGATGTACCACAGACCTCGGAATCCCTGAACTTCTCGACATGCGACGAACACTTGTCATTGGATTCTCGCGTAGCATCTCAAGCACCTCATCTTCTAATCCAAGGTCTGGAATGCTCGGTCTTCCTTCACTAGCTCCCGGATTTCTGCCTTCTCTGTAAGCGGTGTGTACACGTTGGAACACTCGGTAATCCGGAAAGCGGTTTCGATTAGGATATCGCTCTCGATACACTCTCGAAGCTTCGCGTGCATTTCCGTCGCAAAATCCGTAAATGAAATGCATGTCAGCATATTCTTGATTGCTGTACGTAGTCATTTTAGGTCAAACAGTATCCAAATCGCAAGCAAAATCAAAGTCCAGGTAACACAATCCAAATGACGTCAATAATTAATAAACACCGAATTAAGTACGTGCGCAGTTACAAGCTGATAGCGAGTTACTAAAAATTCTACCTGAGTGCAAGCCTGCGGTACCCACCGTCATTGTTTACGACCCTTTCGGTTCCTTTGTTTAAGCCCCCTCCTCCCCCCGCACGTTCGTATCTAGTGAGGTTTTACTTTAAAAAAATGTTGTCTTATTATGTTAACCACACCAAAGTGCTCGGATAGGTGACTTTGTACTTGAGGGTTTAGAGTAAATCGTGTTTAAAGCTAAAAATATTAAAATCTTAAAAGTTCGAAAGTTTTGAAAAAGCGACCTTTATGATAAAAAATTCTAATAACTTTTAAATTAATAAGGGTAACCCAGTGTTACACATCTCAAAAAAATCTGTATGGAATGGGCAACTTTTTGTGATACGTGGTCAACTTTCTCTAGTACATTTTTTTCCCATGGCAATCGCTTGAAAATTGAGTGAAATTTTTGGCAGACCAATGTCTTTGTATTCAATCTTTTTTTTTGTAGGAATCATGTCTGCTATCGACATAAAAGTATTAAAACATGAAAGTCACATGCTCGAACAAACATCGTGAAAAAAAAATTACGCTGATAGCTTTGCTAGTTTTCTTTTAAAAAATTTTTTTGTATAAGCACTATTCGATAATATGAAAATGTAAAAAATCATAACTTTTGAACCGTCAAAAATGGCACCGACATTCATAGGGTTAAAAAGTTTGGGAATGACCTTCCCCATGCCCCTGTTCGATTTGATCCATACTTCCAGGGACACCCTGTATAGGATGATTGAGTAATGTGCGTGAATGGACCAATATTCATGAATTTCTAAAGCTTTCTTTCTTGTCATTAGTAAAGTTAACGCAAGAAATATATACATTTCTGATGTTGTAATAGCGATCCATTTTATTGAGTGATTGGTGGATGATCTTATTTTTTCACCAATAATTTTCTCTGCATATTTATTTGTGCAATAGCATAATTTATCAATTAAATCTGGAGTCACAAAGTGCTCAAATATCTCTCCTGGAATCGATCGGAATCTCAGATCAGGTACTTTTGAACCACAGTCTCAGTAAAATTATGTTTACTTGGAGTACAGTCTCGGTAAAATTATGTTTACTTGGAGTGTAGTCATCATTGACCCAAGTAGGAAGTATCCGTGGCCTTCCCGGTTGAAATCGTGGTATCGCGCTGTTTTGACAACTTTAGCTTTCTTCACGCACTTTGATTTTGTGATAATTAAAAATAAGAAAAAACATCTATGTAATAAGAATTTTCATAACATGCATAATCAAATTAGTATAAAAATTTAAATTAAGCATATAATGTTAAAAAATTAATGCTAATTAACAAGTACGTAAAAAAAATAAAAAATTGGGTGTTTGGTGCATCGTGTGCCAAATCGAATGGGGTGATTGGAGGGGTCTTTGGCTACCTCTTCAGCCCCCATAAAAAAATCTTGGTCCAACTTAATTTTTTACACTGATTTTAATTTTTTTTTGGGTGAATATTTATAAAAGTCTACATTAAAATTTTAATACAAAAAAAATTGTTAGGTCTAGCTCAATTTTTTGTTTTATCTTTATTTTGTAACGTTGTACGCTTCTACCGATACCAAAATGACTCGCCAGCAACATCTAGTTTTTTTTTTACAGCCCCGCAAAGTTTTCTAAGTAAAAAAAATAAACTTGAACGTCAACTTTCGATATCAATTAAAAAAAAACTAAAAGTGATCTAGTTCTTCCAATTTTTTTAAAACATCTCTGGACTGTCACCTTTCTAATGGTGTGCAATATGCCATGAAAATTAATTAGTAACATCTCATATTTGCAAATTTTCTGTACTTAGTCGCAATTTTTGAATATTCAATAGGTGTAATAAAAACAAGTTTTTGCGTTAATAACACTCATAAGGCAGGTAATTATTTAAAATTTCGTAGGTCTAATTTGAAATAAAAAAGAAAATTGCATTTTAACATTTATATCACAATTTTTACAGTTTAGTTTAGTAAATCCTGCTCAAATTGTTGACCTCTGTTGCGAATGCAGGCCCGACATCTTTTTCGTATTTCCACAGTTGTTGTGCGAAGCCGTATTTCGTCCTTAATAGTACTGAAGGCCGCTTCTATACGTTGGACTAGTACCTCCCTCGTTGGAACCTCTGTGGCGTATACCAGCTCTTTGCACGTCCCCAGACATAAAAGTCTAACGGAGTTAGGTCAGGGGAACGTGGCGGCCATGCAATAGGCCCATCGCGCCCAATCCACGCATTGGGGAACATTCTATCGAGATATTCCCTCACAGTCAAACGCCAATGCGCGGGACAGCCGTCATTCTGAAAGACTATGGGAACATCTTCATTAAATACGGGCACCTCGTCCAATAATTCGGACAGATCATTTTGCAGGAACTCTAAATAATTATCGCCATTGAGGTTATCGGGCAGGTAATGCGGTCCAATTACCTGATTCCCAATCACTCCTGCCCAAACGTTCACACTAAACCGTCTTTGAAAAGATTTCTGTCTTCTGACACGTGGATTTTCCGTTTTCGGTGCCCAGTGGTGCAAATTGTGTAAGTTAAGAATCCCTTCTTTGGTAAATTTGGATTCGTCCGTCCACAGTGTTCGTTTTATAAAATCAGGATCATCCACATCCGTGTGTAACAAAAACTGACAAAAATGCACTCGTCTGTCAAAGTCACCACCCTCTAAACCTGCAACAAACAAAAATCTTTTAAATTCCTCTTGAGCAGTAAGTAATTATCACTAAAAGATTTTCAAGTAAGCAAGCTGTGAGCACATAATAATAACCATTCACTTGCTAACAGTGACGTCATAAAACTTATTACCTGCTTAACAAAGGTGTAATGTGATAATATGGTGGTTGGTCGAGGACGAAGGGTTCCGTAAATAAGACTCGTAGTCGATTGTGATGTTGCACGAACAAGGCCCTTTAATTATGAACAAGCCTATATATAATATTGGTATCGGCGCTGACTAAGCGATATGCGTTTATGTTGCAGTAAACCATGACGCTACGGTGAAACTCCGAAATAAGACAAGGTTATCAATACACTACAACTCCCCCGAAAAGTCCATCTCACCACCGGGGTTCTTAAAAAAAAATTTAAACGCATATCACTTCGTTTACAATTTTTCAAAATAATGTTTATAATTGTAGAAAAAAAAAAATTGAATACATTGTACAATTTAAATATAAAACGAATTTCTCATAGAAGAGAACTACAAAGAAAATGTAGTTTACAATATGAATTTTTTGTTAAATATTTGATGAGAGAACGGCATTTATATAATGTTACCAAAACTTTTTTAATATTTTATAATAATATGTTTCCTCATTGTTATATACATTATTCTTAACTTTGAAAAGAAAAAAAATAATCAAATTATTCACATTCCTTTACAAGACAATTATTCTTTATTGCACAAAATAATTTACAATAATTCCTTCATTCCTCTAGTGTCATTAGTGTATTATTTAATTATTTAGTTTATTTGATTTAATATTATGCACGATGGTTTACATGAGTTATTTATGTTTATAAAAAAAATATTCATTTTAATACAAAATTATTTCTACATCATATATTTATTTTTTCATATTTGCGTTATTTATTTTTAGATATTTATTTGTTTCATTGCGTTATATCGAGGTATCGGTACTAATTCAGTTAACTCAACTCAATAATTATTTATCTTCGCATGCTTTGCTCACAAAATAATTCTCTCTATCAAACGTTCCATTATCATACTCATAAATTTTATATATCCATTCAAAGACTGCGCATCGGTATACATACATGTATGCTTTAGATATATTCAACTTTTCACTTGAGTATACTCATATTTCAATAAATTAATAATACTTAGACATCTATGTGTCTAGTATGGGTTGTGCGCACACCCTATATTAATTTGAGGCCATCAGTTTTAAGACACATAAGTCTCCAACAGCTCTCACAGAGAACCGTAGTTTACACCATGATCGAGCGAAGGATGTGGCTCTCAATGTACCTTTATATTGTATACCGTGCTTGCGCTCACGCATCATAATATCTATAACTTACATGCCAATACAAACGTCTTACAACACATTCAAAATGAATCCTTTGGTCCATAAGAATTTTTCTCCACAACTGGGTGATCAATCCAGTGTTTGTCTAAACCTTATTTACCAAATTATTCCCAACGTTTTTAAATAAGTTCTGCATTCCTAATCCTGCTTTAATTTAAGCGTTCAAAACCTATTAATATCTCAATATTGCTAGAGAAATATACCTAATGCATTCAAAAGGGTGCAAAAGATTTTTAATATATTTCGCTAACTGTCTAACCAAACGTTAAAAAAAAAATTGTTTGAGAAAAGTACCTAATGCACTCAATAGGGTGTAAAAGATTTTTAATACTGTTCTCAAAACACGCTGACCAAATCCAAATATCCATTTCTCTATATTCGCATTAATAAACTTCAATTGCTATATATTTCACAGACACCATTGCGGTTGACCATGATCAATAATATAACTAACTCAGGGCTGTGCTTCTATGCACCCCTACAAACTTCTATCATCTCATTAGGTCACACTCCTTAGTGTACCTTTAATCTTTCATAAGTTGAGATACCATTTAAGAAAAAAAAAATTCTACAATCTGTTCTCACGGAGGACACGGTAGTTCGCACTATGATCGAATCAAAAAGGACTGGATTCTCATTAAACTTATCAACAATCTCACCTTAATCTTACACGCTCAACTTTCTTATCATGTACCGTTAACTCGATATACGTCTATCATATTTTATTTATTAATCTTATTCGCATTTGCGAGTTCTAATTGTTATTTAAGATTCATAAGTAATGCAGAAGCAATCTATTAATAACTATCGGCGAACATGATGACTGGGCATAGGTCAGCTGTGTGGCTGCTGGCCGAGTACATTGGCCTGCATATACTAGTCACGTTGCAGCGAAAAATGCTGACATAATAGATGATTTACATTCTACGCGACTGAGTTATTTTTAGATTACTCGACTGCTAAAAGGAACTATTATGCGTTTACTTTATGTGTTTCATACTTGAATAAATGATTAAATTTTATTTCAATAGTTTGTAACTTGTCTTGTGTCATTAGGTGATCAATCTTGCAACGCTTCTAAGGTTAACTCATTACTTAGAGAAATTTTGACAAAGTTGTAATTTTATAATAATAGGTTTAATAATATCAATCTTCATTGTTTAATCATTTATTCGTTCTGTAGTAATAAAAAAAAATTGAATACGATTTAAATACTACTCTAATAAGAATAGACACAACAGGGATTGGAAACGTAACTGTGCTTTCAGTTTTAGTCGTTTCGTTGTGTACTAATTTATTCAAAAGAAAAATTATTGTATCATTCATTTAAAATTTTTATTTATATTACGATTTGTTTTATATGCTGTATTTAGTTATTTATTTATTCTATCTAAGAAAATTATTTTTGATAGAGTACTTAGTCCCGTTGATAGGTATTTAGGTAGTATGACTGGATGTACTCCCAGAGAGTAGCCCTGGACAAGTACTTAGGGTACGCATTATCAGGGAGTTGCCCTGACCCAATGCATGGTTTAAGGAGGGTTTTGGTGTTGGTAGGAATGGGTAGGTAGTTTTTCTTCAGGCAGGAATATACTGTCAGGAGGCACGGCCGACCTTCCTGTCCAGTAGGAGTTCATTAGGACAAGTACCTATGTAATGATTTTAATTAATTTACCTTAAGATTGTAATTTTATAACTTTAAAAAGATAACGCGTGACCTAATTACGTTAATACGTATAGTTAGGTACGCCGGCTGCTCGTACGTAACCTGAGCATGCCTGTAAAATGACCGCGCGTGGGTACGCGATGTATAAAATTAATGATTCAATAAATGACACTAAAAGGAAATGCATAAATTATTAAGTTCATTTGAGGAAACAATTGGTACTTACATTCTTTAACTCGGTAAAAAAAATTGCCGTAACCTTAAAATAGGCGCTATATCGCACGCGGTAGGTAGCTGTGACGTCGATGGTCGTGCGATGTAATTGGAGCGGCGTTTCCGGGCGGCGCTGCGGGCGGCAGCGGCTGCCAGCACGGCGAACACGTTTTGTGTGCTGGGTGAGGTCTCTCTTCAAATGGGCCGGGATAACCCTGGACACCGGACTCCAACTGCTTAGCCGGAACGCTCCATGATGTTCTCCGCTCTTGTCCGCGGCTTGTCCGTGCGCGGAACCCTTGCTGCTAATTTTGCAGTCTTCTACCTCGTCCTCGGCTCGTTCCTGTCGGTGTCTGTGGTTGGAATGGTCCTATTATAGCGATTGGCCGGTTTTTTGCTGTTGGTTCGGCGGCGGCTGCAGCGAGCATGTCGGTCTGAGCCGGTCGGTGTGGTTGGCGTAGCTGCGGTGCTTGCAGCTGGGTCGCCTCCCAGGCTCGACGGAGCGGTGTGGTTGTGTCGACGTGCTCCGGGAACCGGTTGGTGCGTCGGCCACGTGGCGGGGTGACGCATACCTCGATGCGCAGGACCCAGTAGACCATCCTGTGCTCTTCGGTCACCTCAACTCGCGGGATTTTTCTTACGCTTGGCAGGGGTGCCATTTCTTCTTCCAGGCAGGAACGCAGCAGGGTCGCCATGTAATGTGATAATATGGTGGTTGGTCGAGGACGGAGGGTTCCGTAAATAAGACTCGTAGTCGATTGTGATGTTGCACGAACAAGGCCCTTTAATTATGAACAAGCCTATATATAATATTGGTATCGGCGCTGACTAAGCGATATGCGTTTATGTTGCAGTAAACCATGACGCTACGGTGAAACTCCGAAATAAGACAAGGTTATCAATACACTACAAAGGCAACGTCAAACAAAAGTTTAAAATTACGTACCTTGCACCGGAGTATAGTGGAATGGATGTTTTTCGTTTTGTCGAAGGACTTTCCACACTTTCCATATTGAAATATCAAGATGTGCCGCCACATTTCTAATGCTTCTTGTAGGGTCTTCCTCAAAAAGTGCCAGTATTCTCTCGTCCACTTCAACATTATGTCGCACAACATGGCCCCTCGGTTCATGAAAAGTGACACTGCCAGTTTCGCGTATACGCCGGTACGTGTCTTGGAAGACTCTGCGGCCAGGTAATCGTCGACCAGAAAAGCGTTCCTGGTAAAGTCGTTGCGCTGCACGAGCGACACCACGGGCTTCTCCATAAGCCATTATGACGTCCGCATATTCTTCGTTAGAGAATGTCGCCATTGCAATAACAAAAAAGTCAACAAAGTTTAACAACAACACCGAAAGTTAATAAAACGTAACAAAAACAAACAAAACTTAACGATAGCAAAACAACTAAATGAAAGAATCGTGGAGTACAGTGAACTAGCACACACGTGAGGCAGCAGAGGCAGTGATGTCTCAACTAAAAAAATGGCGTAGCCGGGTCGACGCGGGCTTGCGGGGGCCGTTCGCGATTTGTTCAAACAGGTTTGCGCTATGCAAGAAAGGGATAGAAGATAATTTTCACTTCGCTAGAGTGAAAAAACAAATTTCACCTGTTTCAAACAAACAACGGGCGGTTTACTATTCACCTTATGAAAGAGACAGAAAATGTAATCTGCCTGAGTGTTATTAACGCAAAACCATGTTTTTATTAAGACTAAGTACAGACAATTTGCAAATATGAGATGTTACTAATTAATTTTCATGGCATATTGCACACCATTAGAAAGGTGACAGTCCAGAGATGTTTTAAAAAAATTGGAAGAACTAGATCACTTTTAGTTTTTTTTTTAATTGATATCGAAAGTTGACGTTCAAGTTTATTTTTTTTACTTAGAAAACTTTGCGGGGCTGTAAAAAAAAAACTAGATGTTGCTGGCGAGTCATTTTGGTATCGGTAGAAGCGTACAACGTTACAAAATAAAGATAAAACAAAAAATTGAGCTAGACCTAACAATTTTTTTTGTGTTAAAATTTTTATGTAGACTTTTATAAATATTCACCCAAAAAAAATTAAAATCAGTGTAAAAAATTAAGTTGGACCAAGATTTTTTTATGGGGGCTGAAGAGGTAGCCAAAGACCCCTCCAATCACCCCATTCGATTTGGCACACGATGCACCAAACACCCGGTATATTATAATACAATGTGTCCCGGAGAGAAGTGACCAGCGGGCGTAGTTTGAAAATTAAAATTTATACAAAATTATCGATAAATCATTTAAATTTAGAGACCTAACTGCTTTTGTTTTTTAAAAATTGTTAATCCTTTTTTTTAATAGACATGTCTGACCTTCTGCACTATTTTAGTCATAATTTCACAGAAATCTGCAAGGCATTTGGCCACTCCCTTAATCGTACAGCGGAAGAATGTCTGGGACGGGTTAAAAGAGTGAATGAAAGAGGGTATGAATGGTGGTCCCCGGTACTCGACTCGCTGAGGAAATCCCAAAACAGAGCTCGTCGCAAGTGGCAAGGAAGCCGCACTAGCGGCGGTCAACGGGAGGAGCTTCTCAAGAGCGCTTTCCATGCGGCCAGGCGAGCGTACCGAGCTGAAATGGAGAAAGCTGAAACGGAATACTTCAGGGAAATGGCGGACACTGGAAACTGGGACCCATGGGGCTTAGCCTACCGAGCTGCGAGTGGAAGGAAGAGGCCGCCCGCCAATGTTCTCAGTGGCACGCGGTATGCAGAGGGTTTCGCGGGTACGACGGAGGAGGCCATGAGCAGCCTCGTGAGCTCGCTGTGCCCGGACGACGACCCCGGCGCCGACTCGGGGTATCACAGGACCGTCAGATTAGCGGCCGCCTGCGCGCCCTCCGGCACGGACTGTGATCCCCCGAGCCGAGACGCCGTGGGCAGAACCATCAAATCACTACCAAATAATACTCCTGGCCTCGACGGTATCACTGCCCAGATAGTCAAGAACGCATGGCGAGTGGCGGCCGCCGAGATGACTGCTATGTACGCGGCATGCGTCCGGGAGGGGGTCTTTCCGGATGACTGGAAGATTGGGAGACTCGTTGTACTCCCAAAGGGAAACGGCAAGCCTCTCACCGATCCTAAGGCCTACCGACCAATCACCCTGCTGTCGGTCCTTGGGAAGATTCTGGAGAGGCTCCTTCTCGGGTGCATGTCGGGCCTCCAACGTAGGTTTTCTGAAGCGCAGCACGGCTTCACTCGCGGCCGGTCGACCACGACGGCATTAGAGGCCATCTTAAGGGTACCCCGTTCAGCGGCGGAGACCTATGTGCAGGCAGTGATGCTCGATATATCCGGAGCCTTCGACAATGCCTGGTGGCCAATGATACTGGTCAAGCTGAAGCAGGGGGAATGCCCACCCAACATCTACAGGATGTTGGTGGACTACTTCCTGCGGCGGCGAATTGGCCTGATCATTGGCGGGCGGACGTTGTGGAAGGTTGCGACTATGGGATGCCCCCAGGGCTCGGTACTCGGCCCGATATTGTGGAACCTCCTGATGGATGACTTGCTAAGGCTGCCGGTTCCACAGGGGGTGGAGATGGTTGCGTACGCCGACGACACCACAATCCTCATCAGAGCCTCGTCAAGAGCGGCCATCGAACGGGACGCAGCGGCCACGCTCGCAGCTGTGGCCGCCTGGGGAGCGCGCAACCGGCTGCAATTCTCAGCCCAGAAGTCGGTAACCATCACACTTAAGGGCAGATTTAAAAGGCCACCTACTATCAAATTTCAGGGCCAAAATATCAAAAGCGCTAGCCAGGTGACGGTTCTGGGCGTGATCCTGGACGAGGCGGGATCATTCGGGCCACATGCGGCAAGGATCGGAGAGAGGGCATCCGCATGCTTCGGGAAGATGTCGAGAGTCTCGGCGTCGTCCTGGGGCGTTAGGTATCCCGCTCTCCGAATCCTATATAGGGGAACGTTTGTGGCGACTGTAACCTATGCGGCGGCAGTGTGGAGCCACCGGGCTCGGCTGCATGTGGTGAGGAGCCCGCTGCTGCGCACCCAGCGCCCCGCTCTGATCTTGCTCACCAAGGGCTCGTACACAAAACTGCGATGCGACGCGATGCGTATTCGCAACGCAGAAAATTACGACACGAATTGCTGCGATGCGATTTCGTGCGGCAAGGCGTCTCCCAGGGTGACCATTCCTTCGACGACCGTCAACCGTACTAAACGTATTTTTAAATTGAAAAATAGGTCGTGACATGGATCGTAAAAAGAAGTGTGCACTTTTGTTATTGCTTAGGAGATACAGGAAAAAGAAACAAAGAAGATTTTGGGTTCATCCATTTATTACTATTATGAATCCCGATGGGAACTATTTCCATCTAAAATATGAAGCTTTGAAAACCGACGAAAAAAAATTTTTTGATTATTTTAGAATGAGCATATCTTCATTCGAACAGCTTTTAAGTTTATTATCACCATATCTTCAGAAACGATCGTACAAGGGGAGAATTCCTGTTATGCCTCTGGAAATGATTGGCCTCACTATTCGGTAAGTAAAGTAAAACAACAATTGTTTACATTCGTTTTTATTGTGAAAAGAGTTTTCCAAATATTACAATCGATAAAATTTACGTAAAATCAAAGTCTTCTTCATTTGAAAGTGTGGTTAATATGCTTGAGTTAGAAAAATCATTACTAGGTGAATCAATTTGATCTGGTATGTTACTAGTAGATGACTGTGGACGTATCAGTGGCGTTTGTTGAGATGTAGCAAAATGTTGAGTTTGATAGCCACCCTGGTAGTTGCTATTCGGATAGTAGTAGCCGTGAGGTTGATGCAATTCTGTTAAAATTTGAAGAACTCTGCTCTGAAAGATTAGTGTTTTATTGTCATCTAATCTTTCAAGTGACGGTAGAATACCTTTAAAAAAAGATAAGTGTCTATTCTCCGGTACCTTTAAAATCTTTACAATATCATCTTCAAAATTATCTTTAACCATCTTTCTTTTTGCTGGCTGCTTTTGGTAATGTGTTTTAGATGTACCTTCTTGATTATCTGGCTCATTTTCTGATTCATTTATACTGTTAGTGGTCTCATTTTGTAAATTTTTCTTAAGAAATTGTAATTGTTTGTACAGATGGTATTCTTTTATATTTTTTGATCCAGACCCTGACCTATTTGCATCTTTGAGTTTCTTTTCGTATTTATTAAAGGTATCCTTAATCCCCCTCCATCTTTGTGTTACTGAATTACCTGCAAAAAAATAGACAATATTTAATTTATGTATCTTTATATCGTTCTTTACTTTTCAAGTTTGTTATATAAATTAATCTTATTTTTCTATTTATGTTACAGATTCCTAGCGACCGGAAATGAAATCAGAAATATACATTTAGATTATTATCGAGGTATAAGTACAGTTGCTCAGATAATACGATTAGTTTGTAGTGCAATATGGAAATTTTGTTTAAATGAAAACATACCAAAACTAACGCAACAGCTATTTGAAGAAATTGCTGCGAACTTTGATAAGAAAGCCAACTTCCCTAACTGTATTGGAGCCGTTGATGGGAAACATATTCGAATTCGTAGTCCCTCAAACAGCGGATCACTTTTTTTTAATTACAAGGGCTACAATTCAATAGTTTTGTTGGCTATTGTTGACTCGAAATACAGATTCATCTATGTGGACATAGGAGCATATGGAAAGGAAAGCGACTCCACTATTTTCCACAACACGAAACTGTACGACTTACTGATGAGAGGTGACTTGCCTATACCAACATCGAGGCCTTTACCGGGTTTTCAAGAACCGGTTCCATTTGTTTTTGTCGGAGACGAAGCTTTTTCTATTTCGAATAATGTCATGCGCCCTTATTCTGGCAAGCATTTGTCTGTTAAACAAAAAGTATTCAACTACCGTTTGAGTAGGGCAAGAAGATATGTCGAGTGTACTTTCGGCATACTGGCCAATAAGTGGCGAATATTTCACCGACCCATCAACGTCTCATATAATTTTGCAATAGACATTGTCAAGGCTTGTTGCATACTACATAACTTTGTAATTAACCGTGATGGATTAGATACCCCTGATGAAATGATCATAGATGATTCCGAACTACAACCACTTCAACAAGGGTCGAATGCAGGTAGTCAGGTAGTAAGTGCAAATATAATAAGAAACGAATATTCGGATTACTTTACTAGTGAAGTTGGAGCATTAAGCTGGCAACTACAAAAAATTTAAGAATATACAATGTGGCTTACATTGTTTTTCGCTTTCTTGATAATAAGTCAATACAACAGGAACAAAAGGATCACACTGCAAAACAAAAGAGTAACTCGCTGTCGACACCGTCGACACCTAAACATTGGAAACAATTTAAAGAATATTTTTTGTAATTATATGAATAGAATGTTTGATTTGTAGGTAGTTTTAGTAAAAAGAAATTATACTTAATAAATGTATTTGTCTACTTACCAAGCTTAGTTTTTTCATTGTTTTCTTTTTCCTCAAAATTTGGAAATAAACTTTTACATACGTCCTTCCAAGCATCTTGTTTGATGAATTTGTTTTTATAATCTTCATTACTAGTGTCCCAAAGAACAGGGCGCTCCTCAATCAGTGATATTAAAAAATCAACGTCGTACTCTGTCATTTTTTTACATTAAAGTACACGTCTTGCCCACGCGCAGTCCCAGGGCGAACTAAAATGGCGCCAACAAGTGTGACGAAACATCGCAGGAATGAGCGATGCGAATCAATTCGCAAGTTCTTGCGATGCGTAGAGGGAGCTCGCAGATTTTTGCGATGCGACGTCGCATCGCAGTTTTGTGTACGAGCCCCAAGGCCTACCGCTCGAACAGCACTGCGGCCCTCCCCGTACTGGCGGGAGTGCTCCCGGCAGACCTGGAGGTGGCCAGGGTGGGCGAAGTCGAGCGGAGCCGCCCGGGCACTTCTCCGGAACGCCTAGCTGAAATAAAGATAGGAGCCGAATGTAAGGTGATGGATGAATGGCAGCGCAGATGGGAGACCGAGAGCAAGGGGCGGGACTTGTTCCGCTTCTTCCCCTCGGTCTCGAAGCGGATGAAGATGGATTGGGTCCACCCGGACCACGCGACATCCCAGCTGCTCACTGGGCACGGCTGCTTCAGGGGCAGACTGCGGGACCTCAGCCTCACTGAGGAGGGCACATGCCTGTGCGGTGGGGAGGTGGACGAATACAGGGACCACGTGCTGTGGGAGTGTCCGTTGTACGAAGAGGGGAGGAGCACCATGCTGGACTCGCTGGAGCGCGCTGCTGAGGGACCGGTCTACTACGAAGATCTTGTGTGCTCGAAGGCGAATTATGCGGCACTGCGGACTTTCGCCAAAGAGTGGCACAGTGGCAGACGGGCTATGGAGCTGATTGAGGAGCCTCACATTGACAAATTAAGCAACTCGGGAGCGAAGAACTGTGGCGTGACGTCAGCCCCAGAAAGGGGAGAATGACGACAAGGGACAGCATATAGATAAAGAATTTGTAGAGTGTCAAGAAAATGTGCGTGGGGAAAGCCCGAGGACCACGCACATCACTCGCTGTTTCGGCCCGTATACCGAGAGGTGGTAGGGCCATGGGAAGGAGGTGGGTTATTGTCCCTACCCATTTCGAACGAGGGTTACACACCCCACTTCTGATGTAAACTTTTATACTTAATAATTGAAATAGACACGCTTCTTCAAATTATTTATTTAATAAATTTGGACATACAATCAACATATGAAACAAGTTAACTCCGTGAGGATAAATACAAGATTAACCGAGCCGGCGTTGACACGACAGTTTTATATCCTCTGGTGTCGTCATCGTCGCTCACTTCGTTTCTATGGCAGTGGAGGGGGACTACATACAATGCTGATTTCCACCCACAGATGACGCTCACTGATATTATGAGTCGATAATCGCTTAATAAACTATAATTGCCAACATTTACTAGTTTTATTACAAAAAACAGCTCGTTTAAAAAAAACTCACTATTACACTTACTCTGCGTATTATAAAAAAAACATCTACATTTCTTAAGCTTTCAAATGAGGTATAAAACTCTGGCATAGCTAGTCAAACATCAGAGATATTAGCCAAACAAGGGAACAGGTTGGAATAGCAAAAAAATTACAGATTACAATAAAAACTAATTTGTGCAAAATGTGACTCACACACTTAGTGGTGACAATTCTACAACACCCATTTTAAATTTTATTTAGGTTTTCAGTTCCACCAATCCGTATTCTCTCGTATTAAAATAGATAAAAAGCTATAAAATTATGTTTTAGTGTGTACTGTAGAGTTGACACCTAATTACTGGTACACGCACACAATACACACACACACAGTTGTCCAGTTAACCTCTAGGATATTACAGCTGATTTTCAAAATGGCTCCCACCGTTTCGTACGCAAATTCTCATTCTTTTTCTTAATTCGCTTTTTACCACCACCGAGCTGAGGTTGGATCTAATTTGGTCAGCTGCTGCAATAATTCGTCGTCTTAACTCTTCAATATCTGGGACTGGCTGGTTATCGACATACACCAACGTTTGCATATGCCCCCAGACGTAATAGTCCATGGGTGTCAGGTCTGGGCTTCTAGCTGGCCAACGTATGGGTCCTCCTCTGCCGATCCAATTATTTGGGAAATTTTCGTCCAGCCAATCCCTAATTTGTCGCCTGTAGTGGGCTGGACACCCATCATGTTGGAAGATCATAGCACGCAAGGTGGCTAAGGGTATGTCTTCCAACAAATCAAAGAAAACATTTCTCAAAAAATGTTCATAGAATTCACCATTTAAATTCTGTGGCAGGAAATAGGGCCCAACCAAATTATTATTTATTATAGCCATCCACACATTCACAGAAAATCTTCTTTGGGATCCTTTCGGTCTTTTTAGATTTGGATTTCCCACCACCTTTTCTTCCCAGAAGTGAGCGTTATGGTAATTAGTGATCCCGTCTTTATCAAATTTGGATTCATAGGTCCATAAAATTTGTTTAAGGTAGTTTCCGTCCTCTATGTCGCAGTTAAGCAGATATCTGCAAAATTGGATTGAATTTGATGCTGCTTGAGGAACAGATGCTGTGGGTGGAGGAGGGCTCACTGGGGCTGTAGATGGACTAGGTTCTAGCTGATAATTTCGGTTTAGTTCACTGAATAGAGAAATAAATAATAAAAATTTGTACAAACTATAAAATTCACAAAAATATATGTATGTATACACATAGGTACTTGTTTACATACCTTTCAAGATGAAGTGAGCTTCGTCTAAGTATTGAACATTGAGATGTTCTCCTGATTCTCCTGTACAATTACCTCCTCTACAACTCCAGTTTCCTTAAAAATAAATTAAAGTTCAATTGCTTATTAATCTAAGCATACTACTCAAAAACTAAATGTGATGTTCAGGGTCTGGATTTTGTAATAAAACCACTATTTTCAGTAAGTAGATACACGATCAAATGTGGAACGTCCGCTCGCTCACAATGACAGGGCGAGAGTATTTTTAAGACGCCACGGTTGATCTGGGTACTACATTTATTTAGCATGTTACGTATATCACACTAAAAAAGCTGTATTTGTATATTAAAGATATTCTAGAGAAACGGTTGGGTTAACTACCATTCAGGGTATAGAGACATAACCATACCCAAAAATGTTATTGGAATTTTGTCTGTTTGTGCACACATCACAGAAAAGTCTACAGAACCGATTTTGATGTGGTTTTTTTATATTAAGTTGGCTGGATTTTTTTGTTGTTGGGGTCTGCTTAAAATCTAATTCATCTGGGTATATTCCCTTGGGATGTATCTGAGATATAGTTTGTCCTATCCATAGTGCTAGCCACCATACACTAAGGAAGGAGATCAATTAGAATGGTCCTTTATTGTAGTCCACAAAGGCTGAGTTGCAGGCAAAAGTCTTATAAATACAAACACATTTAGGAAGATGATCACAAACCTGTGTTCTTAATGGGTTTATTTGTATTCCACTGAGAGGCGCACTACCAATGATACCCATTGCTCTTTCTTCTAGTGGAGTATAAATTGGATGGCCCTCCTCCAGTATGGTGGCTAGCAGCACGGTCACTCCTTATTTTATTGTTTAACCTATTTAAAAAAATGATGATACTGTAACAATCATCATTATTAAATGACTATGTTTGTAAAGAGTATCAAGAAAAAACAGACACACCTTAGGCCACCCCTTTGCCATCCTTAACACGATGACTGCTAACCCAAAAATTAGACATTACCCACGTGTGCTCACCCGACGCTACCACGCGGCTTCGGCGCACTGGCGTTCGGTTTAGAAAAACAACGTTACGACTGTGCTAAGAGGCGACGAGAGGGCTTCCCCACGGCTGTGCGCCCGAGCCCCCTCGCGGCTTCGCCACACGCCAGTGCGCCGATCGCTCCTCGCGGCTTCCACACGGCAGTGCGCACCGACCGCCCCTCGCGGCTTCCACACAGCAGTGCGCCCGAGCCCCCGCGCGTCGTCGGGAATGTTCATACATAGAATTTTAGATTCCATAATAAATTGACCCACAGCCCATGACATTGTAATAATATTTTTTAAACCCCAAATAAAAGTATTCTAATTGTTTTAAAGATTATTTGGTCCCTACTTTAGTTGTAAAAAATGTTGAAAAATATGAGATTAGAGATATAATTATTTCTCATAAAAACAAAAATTCACTTACATGACAAATTAAATAAATAGTTTCAAAATTAGTTATCAGCAATCAAAGCGATAAATAGTTGCGAGTATCATTACGTCAGTAGAGATACACTGCAAGTTTACTTTTCATTCTATATCAGAGCAATCCCACCAATAGAGTAAGGATTGCTCCTCCAAAAAATACCAATTTGTGTTCTCCGTCCAACTTCTCTTCTACCAAATATTTACATTATATACATATATAAATAATAATTTGTAATAAATAAATCATGATCAACCCGTAGACATCCAAACCTTATATATCTGGGCAAGAACACAACGATATCGTTATAGATTGTTAGTAAACAATCATCATCACAGTCAAGCAATGATTACACTTTTTGGCGGAGCAAACCTCGCCCTTTTGGTGGGTTTGCTCTAATAAAACATTAAAAGGAAGGAAAAGTAAGCTTGTACCTACTGATGTGAAGGATATACAACTACAAAATAATAATTTACTGTTATAGCAATCTTCGCAACTGTTTTAGAATATTTTTCTGTTCACATACCTATTTTTACATAATTATTGAGGAAGATTGATTGTTCTGTGAATACGTCTGGACAAGGCAAGTCCTAACTAATATTATAAATGCGAAAGTTTGGGTTTGTGTGTGTATGTATGTATGTTTGTTTGTTTGTTTGTTTTGTTACCTCTTCACGGCTAAACGGATTTGGATGAAATTTGGTTGGTAGACAGGACCTGGATTAACATATAGGCAATTTTTTTTTGCTGAACCGATTTTGATGACACCTTCCACGCGGATGAAGTTGGTAATAATAATAATAATATAACTGTGAAAGTTTGTGTATGTATGTATATTTGTTACTTCTTCACACCTAAACGGCTAGACGGATTTGGATGAAATTTTTTTCGTAGACAGATTAGGACCTGGAATAACCTACAGGCAAATTTTTTTGCTGAACCGATTTTGATAACATGTTTATCAACACCTATATTGTAGCCTGCACAATAAAAACTTACTAATAAATGTTAAATGCTTTAAGATTTCTCTTACGTACGTATCTCAGACCCATGTTTTATATGTATAACTAAAGTAGGGACCAAATAATCTTTTGCACAATGAGACTACTTTTATTCGGGGTTTAAAAAATATTATTCCTATGCCATGGGCTGTGAGCTATCAATGTCGCAAAATTAAATTTGATGTATGAACATTCTCCACGACGACGCGCCGTGGTTTCGGCGGCTCTTAGCACACCCATAACAATCTTTTACTGAGCCTCGGGCTCAACGAGTGCATAATAAATTGGCCCACAGCCCATGACATTGTAATAATATTTTTTAAACCCCAAATAAAAGTATTCTCAATGTTTTAAAGATTATTTGGTCCCTACTTTAGTTATAAAAAATGATGAAAAATATGAGATTAGAGATATGATTATTTCTCATAAAAACAAAAATTCACTTACATGAGAAATTAAATAAATAGTTTCAAAATCTGTTTACAGCAATCAAAGCGATAAATAGTTTCGTTATTGAAAAAATGCGTACCAACCAACCTATCTCTATACAACGCCAAGCAGAGAGAGTATCATTAGGTCAGTAGAGATACACAGCAAGTTTACTTTTCATTCCATATCAGAGGAATCCCACCAATAAGGCGCAGATTGCTCCTCCAAAAACTAGTTCCCGACTAAAATTTCGAACAACAGAACTATTTACAATATGTACAATTTAATTTTTTAATAAATAAATCATGCCAAACCATTTTCGTGATATTCCCCCCCCCCCCCCCCCGCGGGATTTCGCCCGCCGGTGTGGCCGGCCGGTGATCTCACCGCGCGGCGCGGTTGGGCGGTTCAGGACTCCGAATCCGTGGTGTCCACCACTAGGTCTGGGCAGCTGTCTGAAGTCGGGTGGATGTGAGGGAGTGAGGACTCGTCCGCTCTAAGGAACTGGGACTTGGCTAAGCGTCTCACGAAGCGATCCAGGCTTTCCATTTTAAGGTCTCTGTGGATCACTGCGTTTCGAACGAAACGGGGAGCACTTACTATTGAACGAAGCGTCATTGATTGTTGCGACTGCAGCTGGGTCCTGGACGCTTCACCGGCCAGTGAATGCCAGGCTGGTGCTGCGTAGGTGAGACGCGTTCTAATATACGTCTTATAGACGCCTATTTTCGCGCGTACTGGAAGCTTTGAGGTCAACACCGGCCGGAGAAGCGCCCGTGCTGCGCGCGACTGCCCTATCGCGTGTTTCACTTGCGCCTTCATGTTCAAGCACCGGTCAATGTAGACCCCTAGGTATTTCACCACGGGGGCCCACTCGATCTCCTGTGCGAACACTCTGACGCGTGGTGGCTCTTTTAGACGAGGGTGTGTCCTGTAAATGTTAATAGCTTGCGTTTTGTTAACATTAACTGAAAGTCTCCACTTACTTAGCCAGTCGGGGAGAGCGTCCAGAGTCCTCTGTATTTTTTTGGCGGCGTGTTTGGCGTTCATGGACGACGCGTAGTACGCCACGTCGTCCGCAAACAGGGCTAGAGACGTACCGTCTTCCACTGGGATGTCGTCTGTATACTTGGCGTAGCAGATCGGCGACAGGCAGCTACCTTGAGGCACTCCAGCCTCGATGACGCGCTCCGGCGACAGGGCGTCTTCCACCGCTACTTGGAAACGCCGGTCTGCAAGGAAGGTGGCCACCGTCTTGACGACTCGCCTCGGAGTCGTAGACGTGGACAGCTTGTACAGCAGGCCTTGGTGCCAGACGCGGTCGAACGCTTTCTCCATGTCGAGAAGTACTGCCACTGTGCGCTCCCTCCTGTTGAGGGCGACGGCCGTGTGGTGCAGTACTTTCGTCAGCTGCAACGTGGTTGAGTGCTCTGCCCTGAAGCCGAACTGCTCATCCCGTGGAGTCAAATGGGGGGTCATATGAAGCAGAAGTAGTTTCTCGAACACCTTTGAGATGGTCGGCAGGAGTGTGATGGGTCGATAGCTTTCGGGTTTCATAATATTCTTACCGGGTTTCGGCATCATGATGACGCGGCCGAGCTTCCAGTTGGTCGGAAAGTGACCCGTTCTCAGGATCCCGTTGAATAGCCGCGTCACAACTGCCACCGCACGCGGCGGCAGGTGACGCAGCGCCTCGTTGGTGATCTTATCTGGTCCCGGGGCTTTACGAAGCTTCGTCTTATGGATCATGCGTTTCACATGACCCGGGGTGAAGACTATGGGGTCCTCGGTGGTAGCTATCGGCTCTGCAAAATAATCGGCGAGGTGTCTACTCACTTCTGCTTCATGTTCTGCATCGTGTGACGGGTTCGGCTTAAACTGTCGCTCTAGGCAATCGGCGAAAATTTCAGCTCGATCCGCGGCGCGGTAACGCGGCATCCCGTCGCAGGCCAGTAGAGGGCGTATCGGTTGCGCTTTGTTAGTTACTAACCTACATAGCTTATGTATGGATGTCCAATCTTTTTCAGCTGAGTCGATAGTGCGTTGCCATGACTCGGTCGCCACCGTTGCCAGGGCGTCCGAGATCTTCGCTGCTAACGAGTTCAGTTGAGACTTCATGAGTGAACAGCGGGTCCTTTGCCATTGCCTTCTCATTCGCCTTTTATCGGTGATCATTTTTTTAATGAACGCCGGTATGGCTGTGAGGGCGGCTTTTTTGGGAACATCTATGGTGGCGTGTTTTAGGGCGTTCTGCGTGTGCTCGCTGAACGCGGCTGCCAGCTGGTCTACGTCCTCTGGTGTACTCACTGGCCTGGTGCAGGTGCTGCGCTACGTACGCACCAAACTGGTCCCAGTCACACAATGCGCGTGTCTTGGGTGGTGGTTCAACTGTGTGTTCTTCACTTATGGTGACTAACACAGGTTGATGATCCGAGATCATATGGTCGTCTAATACCTCAGAATGCACACTCGTGGGGTCGAGGCCGTTTATGATTGCGAGGTCAATGACGTCCGGCATGTGGGTAGTTATGTGCGGGTAGTGGGTAGGCACTTCCGGTCCCTGTACGTCATAACCTCTACGCTCTGCGTCATCAAATAGGCGGCGTCCATCGTTGTTAATCGACATAGAATTCCAAGCTATGTGTTTACAGTTCATGTCCCCGGCTATGACCGTGCGGTAAGGCGAGTCCAGTAATGTATGGACATCAGCCACGCATAGTCTGTCCGTCGGAGGCTTGTATACTGCAAATACACGTAGCGGCTTATCATTGGTGCAAATCTCTACGCCTAACGCATAGATAGATTGAAGCTGTACATACGGTATCGGTTGCTGGAATATTCTCCTCCTGACTAGAACGGCCAGGCCTCTGTAGACCCGGCCGGTGTCGGTGGCTTCGTCTTTCCGATAGGTATAAAAATTTGGAAGCTTCAACTTATCGATTTTTCGTAAATGGGTTTCTGATATGAGCACCAAGTCGATATTTTGGTCGACCACTAGAGCTCGCAGAAGGTTTATCTTGTACTTAGATAAGCCTTCGGCGTTCCAGTGCACTATTCTGAGTGTATTAGCCATTGAACTGAATCAGTGTAGCTATGCCTCTGAGGATGATGGGGATGGGGTCCTGCCCGGACTGGTACGCAGACAAGATGTCACTTAGCAGCTGTATAACTGCCGTCACGTCCATCTTCCACTCCCCTGTAGCTCTGGCGCTACCCGTCGCTGTACGTGCCGGCTGCGCCTTCGGCGCCCCCGAGGGGGCGCTAGGCGCCGCCGGCTTCTGGGCTCTCGGCATCGGTTTAGGTGGCTGCTGAGGCCGGGGCGCCTTCGCCGTCTGGCTGGGCGCCTGCGGCACTGCTGCCGGTGTCGGCTGGGCCTGCGCCTGCGCAAGTTTGGCCTTTTTAGGGCCGCGCCTGCGCCGGCGTTTGGTTTTTGTGCCACGGTCTGTGGGGTCATTCGCGGCTGCCATCAGCGTGGCTGCTGCGTTTGCCTCACCAGGTTGGGCGTCGGTGGTGGTGGCGGGCCTCTGCGCGGTCAGCGATACCGTACCGGCCTTTTTGTTACGCGCCTCCTTCCGGAACACGGGGCATTCCGTGTTGTTGGCCGTGTGCACCCCTTTACAGATTGCACAGGTAGGCGGCTCTTCGCGTGGGCGTTGGCAGTCGCGGGCGGAGTGCTCTTCGCCGCAGCGCACGCACGCCATGCGACGGTGGCAGTTGTGCGAGCTATGCCGGAACTGCTGGCATCTGGGTGAATTTCAACAAGAGATTTTTATGTATCATTTCGGTGGGATTTTTTTATTTCAATGCAATCTATATATTTTTAGTGACAAATAATACTTTAGTCTATTTTATAACATTGTGCGTGAGTGGACATCAAATATTATCAAAACTTACATAAATATTTAAGGATAAAGTTTTAAGAGTCCACTGAAATTAAAAGTGTCCACCGAAATGATAAAAATTACCACCGAAATGATAAATCCACCGAAATGATACAGCTAAGAACAACCGTGCCCCCAGCCAGGGTTCCGTACTTTGTTAGGTTTGATTTCCACAAATTTTAGATAAACACTGAGACAGGACAGTACACAGTTTTTTTAATATCATCATTAATATACAGATATTACAGTTAGTATTATTACATATATCATTCTTTGAGGTTACAATAACCTCAAAGAATGATATTAATGTAATGTAATGTTTATTATGATATGAATGAATAGTTTCTTTACTTTTATAACCTTTGGTAATTTTTGTGGTTGTTGTTGTGTGAAAATGTTGGAAAACTTTATCGTAAATGCTGGTAACCTTAAATAAATATTTTTGCTTGTTTATGTACTAATACTAATTTACTTGATATATTTTCAAAAGAATCAACGTATCGCGATTAGAAAGCTTAAAGTTTCTGATTAATATGATGGTTGCATTTGTAAGTTATGCCATTAATAGTAATACCTAATGTCTACCTATTGCACTAAGAGAAAAATGCTAGGTATAATTTAGTTAAATTGGTAACGAGAGGAGAATAGTGTTTCTACAGGTATATCAGTAAAACTTCTAAAATTAAATCAACTCTTATATTTTTAAAATACAATAAATGAATAAGAAACATTATAAAAATATCTTAGTAGTAATAGCTTAGTACTTTTAATCCTTTTACATAAACGTATGAAACATAACAGAAACCTGAGATTGAGATCACTTTATTCTTAAATTACTACAACAATAGAGAAACGTACATATCTAAATAGAACAAAAAACAACAAAGTTTTGTTCTACCTATAACTATAATTCGCAATTATGTATAAGTAATTCTTATACCTAATGCGAATTATAGTTATTCCAATAAAACAGTCTTTCTGGGTACGTATTTACGAGTAGGTTCAAGTATGTAGCTTAAAGATTAATTTTTCATCATGTCACTTTAAATCACACAATTATTTCTCAAATTCACTAATCAGCCTCTTTTCATGACTATAAATATAGGTTTTTAATTTAGATATGTACCTAATAAACAAATCTTCTTTAATTATCACACCACAGCACGTCTTTACTATAATTATTATAGTCATCAGTCTTCTTTAATAAGTTTAACTTCCTACCTAAAACAAGTCATGCCATTAAATGACAGCAAATATTTAAAAAACTAAATATACAATAACAAAAATCAAAAAATATTCAAATCAGAACTGGACGAAGACGAAGATAATCTTCTTACTTTTCTCTTCTTGGCTGTAATCATGATTTCTTCTTCGCTGTCAATATTTCTTGTCCGTTCATACTTTTCAATAATTTCAGTATCATTGTTTTCAAAAAATGAACACGATGGAGTGCTAAATTCATTGAAGTTTTCATATTTTTCGAGCAATGATTTGGGTATTATCGATGATTCCTGCTCATTCTCTCCTTTTTGATTATTCATTCCATCAAAGGAATGGGATGTTGAGGGCTTAATAATTGATATTTCAATGTTTGTGATTGAGTGTGTGTGTGGTTCATGTATGAAACTATTCCTTTGTAATTTTTTGGAAAGATTCTTTTCATTGAATGGCTTGGGACGTAGTACTAATTTTTCTGACAGTTGAATTGGACGCAGATGTGCTATATTTGTATTATTTGCAAAATTCGTTGATTGAATCCCAGTGAAGTCATGAAAACCTAAATGCTTGCCGTGAGGGCACCTAATAGTTTTATTTAGGCATTCTCTTTCAATACAGGACAGATGTCGAAGTGCCAAACGGTTTCCTGACTCTTTAGACCAAACAACTTGGTGAACTTTCATAGTTCCCGGAAAAGTCTTTAAGTCTTTGGGCAAGAGCCAATCTTTTTCTGTCACCTGATAATCTTCAACTGTTTCAATTTTCACACCTTTAACATAACACTGTAGGTTTTGTACCAGCGATTCAATATTGGTAATATCATGTTGATATGAGACTTGTTTATCTAGCGTTCTCTTTAATACTCCACCCACTCCATCTGCTGCGCTTTTTCCATGACCACACTCACAATAGTTCCAAATTATGTGGGTCAGCATCGGACAATAGGAGGATAACTGAGTTATTATATATAATATATTTTTATTCCTGTATTGCGCAGATGGTGAGTCAGAAATAACGTAAAGTTTACGAACCAGAGGAGCAGTTATCTCAATTTCTTGCAAAACAGGAATGAGGTGTGCCCATACTGCAGCAGCATCATGCCTTAAAGAGGTACTTACAGTACAAAATGACTGAGTTTTGCAAGTTTCGTTGTCGAGTTTGAAATATATTACGACAGTATGCAAAGTGAACTGTTGTCTGCTACCACCAAAATGAAGGGATTGAATTTCGGATCCATATTTGGCATTATAATTTTCACTGAAATCAATTTGTATAATACAGTCTTCCGTAGTCATATTTTCTTTTAACGTTTTGAAAGCTTGATTTTGATTTTTATTATTGACGCAATGTTTAAGGAATGGTTTCAGGCTATCTTCGAATTTTTTTATTAAATCTAGTGGTTTCACCCAACGCCTTACTTTTTCAACTTTAATAGCAGATTTTTCTACATTATTTTTGACATATATGCTTTTATTCTTCTCCCAACCCCAATACGCTATGTTCACTTCATTATTAAACTCTTGATAATCAATGTGTCTATTTTTACAACTTGAGCATATTCTTTGCAGACAATCGATGTTATATTTACTACAACATAGGCTACTTAAAACGTCGGATATTGTATTTTCTTTGATAAGGCGGTTTCTTTTCATAGATTCAATCAAAAGTTTCATATTTTCGTGCTTTTCACATAGGCATGTATTTCGTGCATTCACATTTGGTTGAGTGACCCAGAAAGGCTTCATTCTTGAAAATGTTGAATAGCTTATCGGTGGTTCTCCTGATCCCAAATATTTCAAGTGTAAATTTTTAAGTGTGTCTGTCAATAGTCTTTTTTGTTTTTTTAATCCATGTCTAGATATGGTGTCATTTTTTCCAGGACACAGTGTTGAATTTTCATCATCTTCTAAAAATTTCACCACCCTCCTGAGAATTCGATTTTTTTTTTCATCAGGTTTTATGACTTCTACTGCTGGTTTTTCTCCTTTTTGGGTACTTTTCTTCAAAATCATATAATTGCTTTGTAGTCTGTTACACCTTTTTTTGAACATTTCTTTTTCCTTAGTGACCTGTAATAATTTGTTTTGTAATTCTGTTATTAGCTTAGTTTTAGTTTTTTGATATTTTCGAAATTTGTCTTTAAGTCCTCGCTTGAATTCTACAGATGTAATTGACGAGTCTGAAACAGGGCTGTTGGGGCATAATGTTGACTCGATACTACTTAGATTTGATGGACATGTTATTCGTTGTACGCCACTTGGTTGTACACAATGAGTGCCAGTTACTACATTGTCATCAATATGATGTTGAATATTGGAACCAATTGTACTATCGCTATTCATCGGCAAGCAGCGCCGAGCCGAAGATGGATTCCCTTGACGAGAAGTGCTTGGACCAGGATTGCTATAGTCAAAATTTACAAAATTTTGATGCGTTGATAGCAGGGTTTGTCGTGGACTGCTTGTGTATACCCGATGAAAGCTTCTAGCTTCTGTAGTATTAGAACGTTGGATTTGGATATTCGTACTAATACTATTGCTGTTCAATCGTAAGCTGCGCCGTAAAGTAGGCAAGAAGGAACTGTGACAGGAAGTGCTTAGTCCAGGACCATCACTTTGATCCCCAATTGTCTCATCCAGAGGGTTAGCACGAGCCGCTATAGGAGCTGGAGCTGCTCTATTTTTTTTTCTTTGGTAATAAGCAGCAGCACTTATTTTGTTTTTTCTTCTTAGGATTCTTAATTTTTTAGGGGTCATTAGATGCCTTGAAACAATTAATCCCGCTGCTTTTTTTCTGGCATACCTTTCTCTGTCTTTTCTCAAAAACTCTTCGCGTGAGACTTCATTGCTCTTAATTCTCTCTTTTCTTCTTCTTTCATACAACCTCCTTTTTTCCAACCTTTCTTCTCTAGTCTGTTGCTTAGGCCGCGGCATCCTAAAATCAAAATACACGCTTTTCAATTTTCTTCTTTCTCATATCCACAGACATAAATTCATACACACTATACTATGATCCTATAAAATACTATACCTTCAGATACACCACGCGCTCACACACTAGCTCTCTTGCATTGACTCAGACAAACACTCTCACAGGCAATTTCTCATCACATAGGTATATCTCTTTTTTTTTCATATAACGTTTAAATGCTCTTTAACTTATTTGTTATATCTTGTAAAATTAAGAAATTTTGTAATTATATCAAATATTATTTATTATTGTTATTTACTCGTAATAAATGATATAAAAATAAAGGTAAGTGACTTATATTGAAGGTAAACCCTCGAAATAATTATTTTGTTGACAATTAGTAGGTATAATAATCTACACTGTGGTGACCCACACACTCATCACATTTTCGTTGAGCCGAACAAATGTGTATCTAAAGTATAGTAAACATGTACTAACTACATAGATATATGTATATATTATATATCTTAAGCACAAATATTACACAACAAATACACCTAAATAATCTAATCGACACTCTAGGTAAAAGTAGGTACATTACAAAACTATGACTTTGTATTTGACACCAGGATCTCTAAAACTTTATGTTTTTATCATTTCGGAGATACTTTTAATTCCGGTGGACTGTAATTGGTATAACAGTCCACCGAATCCACTGAAATGATAACACTGAGATGATAAAATAGAGGTTAGTTCTACATTTAACTCCGAAAAAAAATTATTTAAAAAATATGAACACTACTCAAACAAAACAGTACTTACTGCGAATTTAATACACAATTTTGAAACAAATTAAACAAATCTAGCACGAGTTATAACAGCCACCGAAATGAAACTATTTTTGTCCCCATATTACTGAAATGATAAACTTACTTTTTTGGCGGGAAACCGCAAGACGTTGGGACCGGTGCGTTCGCGCCGAGAGCTTAAGCCGGACTGATCCGGAGTGAGAAAAGGTGAAAGGGGCGTAACAACGCAATGTTGATGTGGCTATTCTACTAAAACTTACTGTCCTCTGAAATGATAACTTTTTTCCAGACAAAAGTTGACTGCCTGTCAAATCCATGAGAAAGAAGATAAACAAACAAAAATTGTTTTATTTGATCGAATATATTATAATTTAATGATAACAAAATCAATTTAAATCCATATTACGAATGTATTTGCAGGAGAAGGTATGTTATGAGCGGAATTGGGTTCAGGACAGGTCACCGTGATGATAAAATAACACTTTGTAATTTTTTTTTTGGGTATATTAGAGGGTAGATACCAATGATTTTTTTTGCCAAGGTAGAGAAATACTTACGTTGTTGAGAAAAAATATATAAAATTAATAATCAGCACATTGCACTACCGTTCTCAGGTTTGCCGTGTATTTTTTTGCTTGGGCAATTCACCCATCTATGGCATTTGGGAGGGGCCTTTCTTACCTCTCCAGGCTTCGATTTTAACGCCTGGCATGCACAGCAGCTCGGCGACTTCGTAGATGCCGGGCGTCAGGTCTGGCGTGCGCTGCATCTGGGCGAAGTAAATGCAGCCTGGCCGCCCCTGGCGTGCGCGGATGGCGCGCACGTACTCGGGTACATAGCCAAGGCTACGGAGTTCGTCCTCGATCTCCTGCGGGTCCGTGTCAACCGGAAGACCACGGATGGCAATCTTCAAGCTGCGTTCGGCTGGCAAGGAATAACAGAACCATGAGATTCCGTGTTCCTTCTCCAGCGCCGTGAGGTATCGCTGAGTAACTCTGTACTCACTGTCATCGCGCGGTATGAAGCGAACACCCTTACCAAAGGGGCGCGCATTCGGCGCGTGGCCTAGGAGCTTCTTCAGCTCACGAAAGTGGTGCGCCCAGTTTGGCAGGTGTTCGACCACTAACGGCGGATACCTGGGGCGCTTGGCTGGTTTGCCTGCGGGCGGTTGTGCTACCACGGCGGGGGGTGGGGAGGCAGGAGGCGAGGCCGGGGACTGCACGGCTGCCATAGCTGCATACGATGCTGCTGTGGCTGGTGCGGTGTCCATGTCATGCCAAACCAGTAGACATCTCAACCATATACGTTATAGAACAGAACACATTGAGAGCGCGTTTTAAAATTGTACAGCGACATCTAGTGGAAGTTAAAAATATTATGTAAACGCACGTTTAGTTAGAAAACAAAACAAAATTTTAACCACAACCTGGGGGCTAAAGGAAAACATAAATATTTAGTAAATGAAAAGCGTAAGTAGTAGTACGTCCAAACCCGTTCATCCGTTTCGCCGTGACTGAGCAACAAACAAACATCCAAACTTCGCATTTTTAATATTACTTAGATTAGATGAAATAATATTTTCTGATATGTATTACAAATTATTGTTATGGTAACACAACCCAATATTTTTAATATAATCAGTAAATGCTAAAACTCAAGTATGTATGTATGTTTGTTACCGCGTCACGCGTAAACGATTGGACAGATATCTCAAACCCATGTTTTATATGTATAACTAAACCAAATAATCTTTTGCACAATGAGACTACTTTTATTCGGGATTTAAAAAATATTATTACTATCATTAGGTAAGTACAAATGTTGTTCCGTAACGCTTCCTAGTTGTTACGTAAAATTTATTCTATTTTTGTGAGAAAAAGTTGTTGTTTTCTTATATGCTATACATACTTTTGTAGGGAAAGCCAAGTAGAATACAATAGTGTTTGTGTTACCTCTGGACTCTGCGTAAATCGTGAGTTTGAAGCAAAAATTTTATTACAAATATAAAATCCTTCAATACGCTAGCAGTGCATGACCTTGGTTGGACAAGGGCCGGCCGATCGCTTATGCCACCCGCGCAACGTTCTCTCCATCTCACTCACATGGTACTGTGCAACTCAGCGCTTTAACCGCTACCTACATCGCTGTCAAAGATTGAAAGCAAACCAACTCTAGTCGACTCCATTATCTATCCTGCCTGATATATTCATCCTGCTTCGTGATGTCGACTATTGCAAATAATTGTTCGAAATGCAATAATAAATTACCTAAAAAAGACTATATAACCTGCTTTGTTTGCAAACTAACATATGATATAGCATGCGCTAATATTTCAATAAAGCGGTTTGATTTGATGACCAAAGAAAATAAAAACGCCTGGAAGTGTCAAGCATGCTACCATAAAAAAAAAGATCCCAAACTTGACAACAAAGTTGTATCTACAAACTCAAGGATGCGTTCCATACCCAGTACTCCTAGTGTGTCTTTGCAGAATCATGACGACTTGGAAGAGCGCTGTAACGTTACCGAAAGGAATAGGTTGACTGGACGATGTGATCTTTCAGATGATACTTTTGACGACTACTTAACAGAAAAGAAATTGCGTGATATTTTGAGGGAAGAAAGTCATTATCTAACCGAGGACAAAATGCGTGATATCCTTAAATACGAGATGACTTCGGTGATTCGAAAGAGCCTTCGTGAACTTGTGACAGAGGAGTTGAAAAACATCAATGAACAAATATCTAGTTTTAAAGAAGCCATGTCGTTTTTCAACGACCAATTTGAGTCTCTCAAAAATAGTGTTGAGGAAAAAACAGCTATTATTGATAAATTACAATCGGACAATGAACATCTGAAGATCACCGTTACTGACTTGTCAACTAGACTAAGCCTAGCTGAACAACATATGCGTGAAAATAATGTTGAGCTAAATGGCATTCCAGAACACAGGTCAGAAAACTTACCTATGACCCTGGTAAAATTAGCCGAGACTGTAGGGAATTCACTGGCAGATGACGACATCTTACACATTACTCGTGTTGCGAAATTGGACAAAGATAGTAACAGACCTCGCACTGTTATAGCAAAACTCCGCAGCCCTCGCCATCGGGATGCTTTGATTGCCGCAATTGCTAAATTCAATAAAAAGAATGCTCACGATAAGTTGTGTTCTCATTATCTAGGCATTGGAGGAACACGTTCACCGGTATTCATTGCAGAGCATTTGTCGCCATCGAATAAGTCTCTACATGCTGCAGCTCGAAAAAGAGCTAAAGAAAATAGTTTCAAGTTTGTTTGGATCCGTAACTGGCGTATCTTTGTAAGAAAGGACGTGTCTGATGATGCTCTATTGATTAAAAATATTGATAGCTTAAAACTAATTGCGTAATTGCACACCCATTTTTTATGTATAAATTTGGTCAATGTATTGGGCTAAGCTGTTAATAATGCTTGATATATATTATCAGAACATACGTGGAATTAGAACAAAAACGAATGATGTGCGTCATAAAATACTTCAAAACAATTATAGTGTAATAGTATTTACTGAAACCTGGTTAAACTCAAGCATATCTAATTGTGAATTCATTGATGACAGGTATATAGTTTATCGCAGAGATCGTGTTGCTAGCAATCTTAAACGGGATGGAGGAGGAATTATGGTAGCTGTGTCTCGCAATATTCCATCTTCTCGAGTACATAATTGGGAAAGTGATTGTGAAGATTTGTGGATAACCATGCAAATTAAAATAAACAACTTGGTCAAAAAAAATTGCTATTTGTGCAGTGTATCTTCCTCCTCCAGCCAAATTAGAAACATTGTCTAAGTTTATCGAAAGTACCAACAATGTACTTGCTCATACTGAGGATGTTCTCATATTAGGCGATTTTAATCTTGGTTCTATTGCATGGTCCAATACAAATAGTAACAGCTCACAGTTGGTTCCCTCTAATTATAGAAGCACTCTTGGTCATACGCTGGTTGACTTTATGTCTATCAATAACCTTTATCAATCTAATGGCATCCCTAACCTAGAGGGCAAAATGTTAGATCTTGTTCTTAGTACTTTACCAAATATACTAGTTTCCCCACCTTTGGATTTGTTAAGCAAATTGGATACTCATCATCCAAATTTATTATTACGCATACCAAATACTACTGAATTTAACTATTTATCTGTTAAAAACCGTGTTGACTACAATTACTATAAAGCTAATTATGTCAATATTATTTATGAGCTGGAAAATGTTGATTGGCTTGAGAAGTTTTCCAATTGCAATAATAATGAAATGGTTTCTATATTTTACTCCGTTTTAAGAGTAAATATCGATAAATTTGTTCCTAAAAGAAGATCAAAAAAATCCACCTATCCTATTTGGTTCAGTAAACCTCTTATTATGATACTCTCACAAAAAGAAAAGCTTCGCATTAAATATCGAAAATTCAGGAACTCCCGAGATGAGCTTGAATATGAGCTACTATATAGGGATTATATGAAAAAACTTGAAACTGACATTATGAAGAATCCTAAAGCTTTCTGGCGCTTTATTAAAACTAAACGTAACGGTGCTACATCAATTCCTGTTCCAATGTATTTAAATAATTCTGCAGCTCACTCAGGATCAGACATTGCTAATATATGTATTTGCAGATCACTTCTCATCGGTGTGCTCCCATGATCAAGTAAATTTCTCTTATGCATTCCCTGCTCCAGTCGACTCTCTTTGCAGGATACAGTTTTCAAAAGATGACATTCTCAAAACGTTAAATAAATTAGATGTTTCCAAAGGTGCCGGCCCTGATAATATTCCTCCTTTATTTATTAAAACTTGCAAATTTGCATTAGCTTTCCCCTTGGTATTAATTATGAATCGCTCTTTAAATGACGGCGTTTTTCCCGACGATTGGAAAAAAGCACGAATTATACCGGTGCATAAAAATGGCGATCATTCTAGTGTTACAAATTACCGTCCAATTTCCATTTTGTCATCATTTTCCAAACTTTTTGAGTCACTGATAGCTCCGATCTTAACTCGTCATGTGGATACCAAAATTTCATTACATCAGCACGGTTTTCGTAGTGGTCGCTCAGTACAAACTAACTTATCAACTTTTGTAGCTGATCTAAGCCTATATATAGATAAAGGTCTTGAAGTTGATGCCATCTATACAGATTTTACTAGCGCCTTTGATAAAGTTAACCATAAATTACTATTATTGAAACTAGAATCATTCGGAATTTTTGGTTCACTTTTAATTTGGTTCAAATCATATTTAGAAAACAGAATTCAATCAGTTGTAGTTAATGGTTCTCAATCACATGTATACATTGCGAAATCTGGCGTACCTCAGGGATCCCATCTGGGCCCAATACTCTTTACAATATTTATTAATGACCTTACAAAACAGATACAAAATTGTGATTATTCATTGTTTGCTGATGATTTAAAAATCTATAAGCCGATATTGTCTTCTAACGATTTTGAACTTATTCAAAGTGATTTAAATAGGGTTAAATCTTGGTGTGTAAATAATGATATGTTACTTAACATTGACAAGTGTCATCATATCAAGTATACCAGAAAATTAAAACCCCAACATTATAATTACCTGCTTGATGGGATCACTCTGCATAAAGTGGATGAGGTTCGAGACTTGGGTGTGATCATTGACAGTAAGCTTAAATTTAGTTCGCACATCGATCATATAGTTAAAAAGGCTGCACAAATGTTAGGGTTCATAAAGCGCAATACAAAAGAATTTAGGTGTGCAAAACTTAAAATAATTTTGTACAACGCTCTTGTCCGATCCCATCTAGAATATGCAAGCATTGTTTGGAATCCTACATACAATGTTCATTCTGCACGCATTGAACGCATACAACGAGCTTTTACCCGACACATAGCTTTTATTTCATCAGGTATCTCTCACAGATGTAGTTATGATCGTCGCTTGTCCCATTTTGAACTTACTTCTTTATGTGATCGCCGTTTCATGCATGATTTATTATTCTTATACAAAATTATTAACAACAAAATCGACAGTCTTCATATTTTAAACCGCACACATTTTTCAATTCCATATCAGCTCCCCAGGTATGCTATCAAAAAAACATTCCATGTTGCCCACAGTAAAACGAATCTCGGCCGTTCTTCACCTCTTACAAGAATATGTAGTTCTTACAATTCGGTATGCGAAGCAACGGATGTTGATATCTTCCATGATCCAATCTTGAATTTTAGCAGTAAAATACTGAAACACCTCAAAGCTTCTCTTTCTAATCCTTAATTTTCAATAATTTTCAAAATCTTTAATATTTAGTTTATTTGAATTTTGACTACAATATTATTACCATTATAGGTACCTTATTTATAATTAAATAATTAAGTATTTCAAAATAATACATTGTAGGTACTACTTATGTAACTAGTGTAGCTATGTTATCAATGTTGTGTACGCCTGTAATAGGTATTCATATCAGAACAAAACTACTGTATAAGCTTTCATAAGATTGTGATATGTTATACTGTTGGTGTACCTAATAAAATAAAATAAAAAATAAAAATAAAGTACCTATAGGTTATTTGAATTCTGTCTGTAAGATAATATAGGTAGGTAAATAAATTGGCGCATTTCTTTATTACCTGATAACAGGTGCAGGAAAGTGAACCTTAAGTGTATACAGTAGAATGTAATTTTGACTTGGGTACTTGCAGACTTGTGACGTAAACAAGGCGAATCACGACTCCTTTGAAGTATACCGCCGCCGCCGCGCGCACGTGCTGTCCTTAATGGAGTTTTAACAAGAAATGAAAATCCATCAGTCATTTCTGACCCTTTGCCCCGAACGGTTCATTTCAATTTTCGAGATGTCCGACATCGAGCGCGAGTTAGAGCTACTTTTCGGTACCGACGAGAGACCGGAGTGAGTAAATTTTGTGTTACATAATTCAGTGTCGTGTCGTGTGTTCCTAAGTGAAATAATGGAAGTGAAATAAAATAGTGGCAAATGTAATAGTGATTTTATCTTTCACCACAGAGAGAGATTCTCTGACGACTCTGCCGATGGGAGGGCTTCAGCCTCATCTTCGGCTACAGAGTCCGAAGAGGAAGAGGCAGCTCAGATTTATTTTTTAATGTGCAATTTTTGGCTCAGTTGGTATCGAGTATTAATACTCATGCCGTACAGGTGTTACTCGAGAGTGATGGCCCACATAGTCGAATTTCTCGGTGGAGGAACACAAATGTTGCAGAAATTCAAATTATTTTAGCTCTTCTTTTTCATATGGGACATATTAAAATTAATAGAATTAACGATTATTGGAAGCGCGAACAATTATTTAACTTACCATTCCGTCAATTTATGAGCCGCGACCGATTTTTACTTATTTTACGTAATTTGTGTTTTTTGCCTTCCGCCGCCGATATGCCCAACTTAGGTCCATACAACCGGCAAACCAAACCAATTATTGATTTTTTTAACAATCTCATGGCATCATTGGTGACTCCAAAGAGGAATTTGACTATTGATGAAACCCTTGTTTTGTGGCGAGGACGTCTGCGAATCAGGCAGTACATCAAGGGCAAACGTCACAAGTACGGAATCAAATTGTATGTACTGACTGATTCTAACGGCCTATGTCAGAAAATTCACATGTACTGTGGATCTTCTGATTCACTTGTAGGTGGCAGAGGTCACACATAAAGTGGTAATGCTGCTGATGGAGAATTACCTTCATCAAGGTTATTGTCTGTACATGGACAATTTTTATAACAGTGTTGGCCTTGCAGAAGATCTCTTGGCTAAAAAAACGTATGTCACCGGTACACTGAGAGTCAAGAGATCGCGCAACCCTGCATTTGTTACAAATAGGCTAGGTAGAGGAAATAGTGTATTCAAATACAATAGGCGTGGAGTTTGTGTTTCAAACTTCACGGATAAACGAAGAGTTTTGACTATCTCTACGCAACACAGCGGAGAGTTGGTTGAAACTACCAATAGGCGTAGGCAAGTGGTATTAAAACCCAAAATGGTTGTAGAGTACAACAAGTATATGAAAGGAGTTGATCGAAAAGATCAGCTCCTTTCATACTACGGTTGTTATCCGAAATCCATGCGGTGGTATAAAAAAAAACATAGTGCATGTTTTCTAAATTCTGTTTTTAAATTCATATTTATTATATCAATCTGTACATTCAGCTATTTCATTTTTAGATTATCGTCTTCAGGTCATACGGCATCTCCTCAGTATAAGAGATGAAAGACGTAACAGACAGACAGACACAACAAACAGACCTAATTTACGCACAACTGATCTCGGAGAGATCATTCATTTGCCATCACCTTGTCCAATAAATGATAAAGGCCGAACCAAAAGACGTCTTTGTGCTTTGTGCAAAAAAAGAAGTCTTTTTTATTGTACTAAATGTCCCAACCAGCCTGGTCTATGTTTGACTTGTTTCAGGGAATTTCATAAATATAAAGACGACTGAAGCGATTTTATAGATTAGACCTCTTCAAAGTAGATAATTTCTGATCATGATTTATTGTGAGTTTCAAATCCATCCAGTGTATCACCGTGAATCTTAAGCTGCTGAACCGTTTTTTCTGTAATATGTACTCTGCATTTCCATCTATGCACTTAGACAACTGATCCGAATTAAATCCAAAGTTCTCCTATCTTGTCACTTGTTCATCTAAAAACAATTTGTTATTACTGAACTGATTTCATAGTTTCATCAGCAGCACACCCACTGAACAAAGACGTCTGAACCGATTATCTGTTTATAATCTTTGAATTTCAGTCTCTGTATTTATTTGGGCCTTGTACATACACTACTTTCTATTTTCAGATTCGGGCATCAAGACCTGCAGATAGAATTAAGTTTATATAGCTTTAATTTTTCAGTAATATATAGTTTTCATTTTGTTACTTAGCATTAAGTTTTTAATATTATATAGCTTCAGTTTTACTGTTTGATTATGCATGTTATTTCAACATTATATAATTTTATATTTACTTGTAATTGTTTATTAGCATTAAGTTTTCAACACTATATCGCTTAATTTTAATTTTTTAGCAATATATAGTTTTTTTTTTGTTTTTTTTTACCTAATTATATGCTTAATTTTAATTTTTATACTTTTGTTATTTAATTTGATTATGCATGTTATGAAAATTCTTATTACATAGATGTTTTTTCCTATTTTTAATATGCTCCCCACTTCATCCCACAGTCTTTTATTCCTTTGTCGCCCTTCTTTTGAGCGACAGTGTACTAAAGCGAGGTCTTCATGGCTTTCTAAAAAATCCAGAAGCTTTTCAAGCTGTAAGACACTGACTATTGAAGTTTGCGACCCAGCAGCCATTGTTTAATTAATTCTAAAAAGTATTTTTGTATCATGACAAAAAATTCTTCTCTTAATTGCAATAGGACAAAGTCAAATGAATAAATTTTGACTTTTTAAAATTACCTGTTTAAATAGGTATGTATTATTAATAACAAAAATAATTTTATTCCCTATTAATTTTACTTACTTTTGTGGCGTCACTATCTGTCTCGCTCGCTCATGGCAAACATGTCCACTATCCATCTCTCTCATCATTTTGCCGTAAAATTAAGAACCTACCAAGAGCTTGTGCGAATAAAAAACATTTTAACTGAGTAAAATGGGTGAGCAAAAATCGGCTTACTTGAGGTTTTTATTTTTTTACTCGTTTTTTTTTTCAGTATAAAACTAACAAGTATTGTACCATTTTACAATCCTGGTTAAATGCGCCAACTTTTAATGGCACTTGCTAAGGCGCTCTAGTACATTTTTTTTAAAGTAGGGCCTTTCAAAGTCGACAAATTTTGAAAATTTTAAATTCATAGTTTAACAAATAGTCTTAATTCTAGTCAGCTTGGGGCAATTGTGTCATTATTTTTGACTGTGATTCTAGAAATATTATTTAGGGTTACAGTTCCAAAGTTTAAATGAACAAAAATAAGAAAAATTAACAATTAGGTACCGAAAAATGGCTACAATTTGAATTTCTAGGTTTTTCTTAAATGCCCATAATTTTCAAACTGTATGGGATAGTTTTTTTCCTGATTTTTCTCATGATGGTTACAATCAATCCTGTCACCCCGTTTCGGCTTGACGTTGAGTTCTGGGACACCCTATAAGTACAAAAATAACACAAATTACCTCTTAGCCTATAAACTTCGTGAACACTCATGAGTCCGTTCCTCGTGTTTATGTTCATCAAAAAGTTCAAAAACAACAAAAAAAAACACCTGAGCCTCAGGTCTCGTACCTCTATCTGCTAGGTGCGAAGAACTCCCGGCAGCCAGCTTTCTTGAATAAAATCTTTCCCTCTATCCTCTGTACTCCACGGAATGCCGACTGCCGCCGACGGCAATATATCATCCAGCGAACCAACTTACTCATTACAAAAAAAAATGTTCTGCAGCAGTAAGTCACACTAACTTTTTCAAAGCACAATCTTTCCAAAAAACTTATCAAACAAGACTTTAATCTTCCATTTACGCTGCACTGCACAAGGCCGCACTGGCAGGGTCACCATGCGCTGTGGGGAGTAAATGAGACTACTCTTGTTTGATCACCGTAGTGTATAATATTAATAATACGTATGTTTTACTTATGTGCTAATTAATACTAAGTACATGGTTAAACTTAACTCTACCTATACTGTGATGTCCAGTTATTCAGGGTCTGGATTTTGTAATAAAACCACTATTTTCAGTAAGTAGATACACGATCAAATGTGGAACGTCCGCTCGCTCACAATGACAGGGCGAGAGTATTTTTAAGACGCCACGGTTGATCTGGGTACTACATTTATTTAGCATGGTACGTATATCACATCTCTTTCCTTTTATAATTAATTAATCATTTTAATTGCAATGTTTAAAATTTAGTTTTAATTACAACCTATAACAAAAAGCAAATTTAATACTTGGTCAACTATCCAACTAAATTTCTTTACCAGAAATGAAATGAAAATCATTTATTCATGTAGGCAATACAATATGCACTTATGAACGACACTTGTTTTTTTTTTTAAACTACCACAAACTGGGACGCGACCACTACTGAGAAGAGCTAGCGAGAAACTCAGAGGGTTTGTCTTTTTCCAATCAGTCATTTACAATCTAGAAAGGTTACAACAATTTTTTATATATCGTGTAGAGGAGCCGTTACTATCATTAATGTAGTCTGAAATTTTGTAATATCCCCCTTTACATAATTTTTGTTTTCAATAATAAATTTAAATTTATTAAACGGAAGATTCCGTATATCCATGGGAATGAATATATATTTCTCTTAACATATACAAGATTTTCATATATACATATATATATTGTGACGAAAATGTTAAAATATTAATTTCTTTCAATATTTGTCTTAATGTATCTCTTGACCTTAATTCATAGATCGCACGAACAGCTCGCCTCTGCAAGACAAATATACTCTCTGTATCAGCAGCTCTTTCCCACAGCAAGATACCATATGACATCAAGCTGTGAAGGTAGCTGAAGTAGACTAAGCGCGCTGTTTCAATATTAGGTAATGAAAATCTAAGACATTTCGTTTTGTTCTCATTAAGGAGTAAGTTATTGACTGTGAACCATTCGACTATTTTTGAGACAGCATTATTCACTTCGTCATATTCTAATTGATATCTGTCAACTTTAATTATTATAGAAGTGTCATCAGCAAACAATACCATCTCGTGTCTTTCTTTACCGAGGTGAGGTAAATCCTGCTCCTGCATGATCGATAGCCGGACTTGACCTTCTACCTTTTTTAGGTGTACGATATTCTTTCTGTACTGTTGACCGGTATCATCGTTCCTTATATTTACGTCGCTACCTTCAGCACTAATAACTGCATGAGGTGTTGGATTAAATTCTGATACTAATTTATTTTCTTTAATCAAGTTCTACACATACTCTTTCTCGCCAATTTCGAATTCTCTATCTATAGCTTTCCTCTTCCTGTTTTCGTATAATTTGTTTCATCCTTTTTTTTCCCTTTATCTCTGTCTCTAATTTCTGAATCATCATAGTTATTTTCTAAATCTATTAGAAAAGATAATTTGTCTCTAGTTGTAGAACAGCTCGGATGGGAATTTGCCTGTGGAGGGCTGGGATGTACTGTTATACATCATTAGGTATTTTAATAAATCATCTTTCCAGTCTGATTTCTCGCATTGACTAATCCTGAATCGTTTAAGGATATTCCTATTTTGCCTCTCAACCTCGCCATTTTGCTGAGGCCAGTAAGGGATCGTATTGAAAAGTGTAATTCCTTGTTCGTTACAGAATATTTTAAATTCCTGACTACAAAATTTTCTGCCGTTGTCGGCTGTTATACCACCAGGATTTGCAGGTCGCGAAAAATTATTTTTAGCATTTTTATTGTGTCTTGTGTAGATATAGATTTTGTGATTTCAATCTCTTATACCGACTGTAATAGTCAATAATTACTGAACGATAATCCCTGCTTGGGAGTGGATCCAAGAAATCAACATCTGTATCTACCCAGGCTTTCTACGGAAGTTCACGCCTTTTCATGGGCACTGGTGGATTGGGGCTGAGACTACGGTACAATTTTTTCATTTATTTTCGGCCTCTTTGTCTATTTTGGCCACCAGACCTGGCATCATGTTCATTTTCATCACATCCAAAGACAACAATGTCATCTATAAGGCTTACTACACCTTAGCAATGTAATAACATCTTCTCGATTATTTTTTGAAAATGTTCGGGTGCGCAAGATATTCCGAACATTAACCTTTTGTACCGGTAAAGCCCTTTGCTAGTTATGAAAGTTGTGATTTCTTTACTATTTCCTTCAAGTTTGGAAAGCGTTTTTTATATCTAATTTTGAAAACAATTTTGCTTTGCCAAATATGGGAATGAGTTGCTCCATAGTGGGCAAGGGATGATTCTCTCTAATAATGGCTTTGTTCGAGGCACGCATATCCAAACAATAGTTTTGTCAATAGTGACATGTAATTGAACTTCTTCGAACTTGGGGAATTGTTGTGCTCAAACAAATTTACTTCAAGACCTAGTTTCAGCACATTGAGGGAAATAGCAGTTTCTATGCCCATTAGGTTTCTTGAACCATTTTCAATGACATAAAATTTAGTTATTGATGATTTAGTACCAACTTTTATTAATGCATCAAATGTGCTTAGCACTTCTAACGGATCTTTGGCACCATAGGCCAGAAACGTTTTGCCTAAAGACTTTTGTTGATTAGAAACTATAACTTTATTCATATGTTCCCAAGTTTTACATTTATAATATTTGCTTTACTACCAGAATCAATAAGCATTTTGATGTTAACTCTACCTACCTTGTAGGCTTTTTATTTTGGGAGATATCCTCTTTTTTTTTTTTTCCATAAAACTTAGTTATAAAATTAGACAACTTAGACATAAAATTTAGTTATTGATGATTTAGTACCAACTTTTATTAATGCATCAAATGTGCTTAGCACTTCTAACGGATCTTTGGCACCATAGGCCAGAAACGTTTTGCCTGAAGACTTTTGTTGATTAGAAACTATAACTTTATACATATGTTCCCAAATTTTACATTTATAATATTTGCTTTACTACCAGAATCAATAAGCATTTTGATGTTAACTCCACCTACCTTGTAGGCTTTTTATTTTGGGAGATATCCTCTTTTTTTTTTTTTTTTTTTTGTAACCCTGTAGAAACCACATTTAATGCAATTGACATTAATTGCAGGGCAAGAACTATTGTCACCTTTGTGACTTTTGCTGCCGCATCGACAACTTTTTACCCTGTGGAAACCACATTTAATGCAATTGGCATTAATTGCAGGGCAAGAACTATTGTCACCTTTGTGACTTTTGCTGCCGCATCGACAACTTTTTACCCTGTGGAAACCACATTTAATGCAATTGGCATTAATTGCAGGGCAAGAACTATTGTCACCTTTGTGACTTTTGCTGCCGCATCGACAACTTTTTACCCTGTGGAAACCACATTTAATGCAATTGGCATTAATTGCAGGGCAAGAACTATTGTCACCTTTGTGACTTTTGCTGCCGCATCGACAACTTTTTACCCTGTAGAAACCACATTTAATGCAATTGGCATTAATTGCAGGGCAAGAACTATTGTCACCTTTGTGACTTTTTTAGTAAATTGTTTCGTGGCTTTAGTGTCAATTCTATTTAGGCTAGTAGTTGTTACGTTTGTGCTCTGTCTATCGTGAAACTCGTTTAACTGCCGTCCTACAGTTTCTAGAGAGTTTGCCTCTGCTATGATTTTTCCGATTGTTGCAATATCACCAAGTAACAAAATATTCTTCCTCAATTTAGTCGAGCTACACTTTTCTGTTACTTGATCGATGAGGCTTTCCTCTTCTTTAGCGAAATTGAATTTTGAGCTTTGTCGTCCAAAACGAATCAAGAATTTATCAAACTTATCGTCCGGGTCCTGCTTCATTAACCGAAAGATGTGCCTTTCAAATAAGTGACTTTGTTTAGGTGAAAAATACTCGTCTAATATTTTAATGGCAGTATCACAAATGTCAGTCGCGTTAGGGTCAGCCACGTGAGCCCCGGGTATATTCAAATATATGTCTTGCAGTGCCATGCCGCCAGAATGTACATGGCAGTAACATTGCAAGTTTTTTGTTTTGATCACTGGTGCTTGTCGTTACGAAATATATTTCTAAGGCACGTTTCCATCTCTCCCAACGGGTGTCTATGGAGGTTGGATCCCCTGCACATTCAAATGGTTAAATTGTCGGGACTTGTAATTGGGACATGTTGGACGATTAAATGTAATAAAAAGGTTTCTATTTGATTCGGTAAGTGAATGTTTCGTTATAAATTCTAAAATAATAATTTAAAATTTTATCCTAATAAAATAATTGTATATCGAACATAGTTACATTAATTGTTTACTCATCGAGGAAATGAAAAGAGCTTCGTACTATCTACTAGTACTAGTTAATCTGTAACGATAGACAGTGCAATGAATTTCGCTTCAAGTTAGCTTTATTAGCCAAAATAAATTTTATGACACTTGCCATTATTGAAATGGTACTTGTTAAAGCTGGTGTAATTAACGATATTATACTCATTGGAACTTTGCCATTATCAAAATGGTACTTGTTAAAGCTGGTGTAATTAACGATATACTCGTTGGAACTTTCAATTATTTGATCGAATATTTTCTTTCCGTAAGTATCATGTTTACAAATAGGTTTTGGTCAACAATATGCATGTAAGTATACTGTAATCGTGATACTTTAACTTGCAATTATTGTATTTATTATATAGTTATTAATTAAGCGTAGGTACATAGCTAAATATAGACGCAATGTAAACTATTACCTATTCTCTGCCAAGAATATAACCTATCACTTATGTGTATAAGTTGGTATAGGTATACATTTTAAACTTGAAAAACAAAAACAACTAAGTAATTAATTTCACTCGGTTGAGTGTTTCGAAGGTATGCGTCACTTTTCCTTTTCTTCGTGGAATTTTGTTCCAAATCAAACCAAATCCCTTAGAGCCAGTCCACACGGCGCGTTGCGTTGCGTTGCGTCGTCGCAACGCAAATACTTTGACGCATAGCCGGCCACACGGGCGCTGCAGCGTTACTATGACGCTCCGTCGGCGCAGCGGCGACGCACAGTTGCGGCAAGTATTTTGAAAAAAATTCGCAGTCAGTCTATAGCAAATCATGGATCGGAAAAGACGTCTAGCATTGCTCCTATTACTACGTCACCGCCGAAATCGACGCAAGATCACAAGACGGTACTGGATCAGTCCTTTAATTTCATTAAGAAATCGTGATGGACAGTTTTTTTTTTTAGAATATCGGGAGTTGCTATTAGACGAAAAGAAGTTTTATAATTTTTTTAGAATGAGTGTATCCAGCTTCGAATGTTTATTGAAGTCCTTAGAACCACACATACGAAAAAACTATACTAATATGAGGAATCCAGTGGAACCAGTAGAAATGCTGGGAATCACTTTAAGGTAACTATATAAATATATTTAAGTAATAAAAATATAACAGTTTTTTTGGTTTGTTTAATTAGTAATCAACTCACAAATAATCAGCAATTGTCATAATTTTAAATTTAGACATTATTTAAGAGAGATATCATCCAGTAATTACAAATTAGAAAAATCGTATTCAGTTTCTTCACTTGCTTGAGATGTTTCTGGAGATGTAATTGAATTATTATAATCAGAAATGTATGTACTTTGAAAATTTGCTGTTTGATACCCATATGGTGGTTGGTGAGACGTTGATGGGCCACTCACATATGATGATGTTTGTCCATACCGCATTTCATCTATAATTTGTATAACTTTACTTTGGAAACGGAGAGTTTCTCGGTCGGAAAATTCTTGAATAGATGGCAATATAGCTCTGAAAAAGGACATATGGCGATTTTCCGGCTCCTTGAGAAGTTTTAGTCCTTCTCTTTCAAACTCATCCATTTGCATTGCCCTTTTGCGCGCGACTGGAACATAGCGCGGAGTGTTGTCTGTGGTAATGTCATCATTTGTAGACGTAGATTCATTGTTGATTTCTCTAGGCGAGTCTAAGCTAGATTCGGTGGCATTTTGTTCCACTTTTCTCAAAAAAAGGAGTTGATTGTATAAATGATACTTCTTCAGTTTCGTAGCGCCCGAGCCCGATTTTGATACTTCTTTTAATTTTTTTGAATATCTGAAGTAATTATCTTTTACACTTCTCCATTTTTTTATTAAATCATTACCTGCAAAACCAATAGTAAACATGATTTAATAATTTATACATAGTGAATTTCTCGATAAAATTTAATGACATATTCAGATATCATTAACAAACACTATGTGACCGACTCTGGAATCGTGAAAATATAACAGCTGTTACATACAAAAAGCAATACCTACTGAATCAAAATGTATGCAACAGCTGCTATTTTTTTCGCGATTCCAGAATTAATTGGTTACATAGAGAAAGTTATTTGCTATCGATGTCTGAATATGTCAGTATTTTTTTTCGGGTATCTATCTATCTCATAAATGCATATTATAATAATTATTTTCTTTTCAGATACCTAGGAAGTGGAAATTCAATAACTGATTTACATTTCAAATTCAAACGGGGAAAATCTACTATTGCATATATAATACAAAGAGTTTGTCGTGCTATATGGACCAATCTTCTTCGAGACAACATCCCTGAACTGACAACTGAAAGTTTCCAAACAATAGCGAGGGGTTTTGATGTAAAGGCAAATTTTCCTCAATGTGTTGGTGCCATCGACGGCAAACATATCCGCGTGTGTAATCCTGCAAATAGTGGCTCACTTTTTTTTAATTATAAAGCCTTTTTTTCGATTGTGTTGCTAGCTATTGTGGATTCAAATTACAAATTCGTATTTGTCGACATCGGTGCATACGGAAAAGAATGCGATTCAACCATATTACAAAATTCTAAACTGTACGAGCTAATGATTAACAACAACTTACCACTACCTCAACCCCAGCCACTCTCTGGTAGCAATATACCAACCCCGTATGTATTTGTGGGTGACGAAGCTTTTGGACTGAGCAAACATATTATGCGTCCATATGGCGGTCAAAATCTCGACTTACAACAAAAGGTTTTCAATTACCGTCTAAGCAGAGCCAGAAGATATGTCGAATGCGCTTTTGGGATTATGGCCAACAAATGGCGCATTTTTCACAGACCGATAGACGTGTCCTATGACTTCGCTACTGACATTATAAAAGCATGTTGTGTATTACACAATTTTGTCGCTGATCGAGATGGTTTTAGACAAAGAGATAAATTTGCTATAAGTGTTGATGAATTTCTCCCAATACAACCCGTACATGAAGAACAGACAGCACCGAATGTCATAAGACAGCAATATGCGACCTATTTTATGACTAGAGGAACTCTGCCTTGGCAGCTAAATAAGGTATAATTGTATTATGAGGGTTTTCAAGATTTTCTTGCACCGCCAATTCCGCGATCAGTAAAAAAATAATATTTTATACCTACTCAGCGTAGTCTAGGTTAGTTTTGAGCTAAGTAATAAAATAGTACTCACGCTAATCTAAATTCCCTAAGTTTTAAAATTTTAGAGTGTCGAGATATTAATTTTGTACTGATCGCGGAATTGGCGGTGCAAGAAAATCTTGAAAGCCCTCTTAAATAAAAAAAACATAAATATCTGTACTGTGAACTCACCAACTTTGTTTTTTCGTTCAGCTGTGAAATTCTCATAATCAGGAAATAAAACTTTTGATATGTCTTCCCAGGCTTTTGTTTTTAAATTTTTATTTTTAAAATCTACGTTTGACTTGTCCCATATAATTTCCCTTTCCTGTATCAATGTAATCAAGTAATCTATGTCAATTTCTTCAATGGTATTCATTTTACCCTGCAAATAAAACTAATTACCCTGCAAATAAATCTACGTTTGACTTGTCCCATATAATTTCCCTTTCCTGTATCAATGTAATCAAGTAATCTATGTCAATTTCTTCAATGGTATTCATTTTACCCTGCAAATAAAACTAATTACCCTGCAAATAAAACTAAATACAAAAACGTAAACGTAAAACGAAATGAACTTCCGTGTATCCTCCCTGTCAACGCACAAACAACTGAGCGCTGACGCTCCGACGTCGCACGAGTACACCCCCTCCCGCTTCGTCTCGGGGGCTGCTGTCCGTCATGTGTGCGTTGCGACGACGCAGCGCGCCGTGTGAACACCTTGGTTATTTGTATGTAAAACAACGCAGTGGTAGCGCTGCGTCGACGCAACGCTGACGCAACGCGCCGTGTGGACTGGCTCTTAGACGGATACATAATTTTACTTACTGCGCTTTTACTCGTCGCCAATGTGATGTCCAGTTATTCAGGGTCTGGATTTTGTAATAAAACCACTATTTTCAGTAAGTAGATACACGATCAAATGTGGAACGTCCGCTCGCTCACAATGACAGGGCGAGAGTATTTTTAAGACGCCACGGTTGATCTGGGTACTACATTTATTTAGCATGGTACGTATATCACATATACTATAACGCTATCGATAGTATTGGTTGTCTACCGATAGTGTTGCACTAAAAGGGAGATCGATACTATATTATCTATGCGGGATCTCTATCCAGTCAGCTCATCAGCGTGATCCATAACCCACGTACTTACAGAATAGCACGTACACATATAATAGGCCTTCCCTCTTGTCGGTATTTTTTAATTTTTACCCATCAACCATGCATCCCCTCGTCCTGCGAAGCCACTTAGGGGTAATTTTTTAAAAAGGTTTTCTTCCTCCAAAAATGCATGGACCCGACAGCTACCACGAGACATGCTGCAGCAGCCGCGGGCCCAAGACTAAGGACTCCGCCCAGGCACAGAGCGCCCCGGGCCCATCCAACTCGCCAGATTATTAGCCATCGGTCAACAAGATTCCTTAAAGTGGAACGTTGTTGACCGATGCCCGGGGGGCACCGGCCCAACAGCTGCTGTTCCCCCCAGACGTATCCAAAGGGACCAGCAGCTAATGAGCACACGGGGAGGTTATCTGGCATCGCACCCCAGTAGAGGTTAACCTTTTTTTTTTTTTTTTCTCGAGGGGAAATGCATTTACGCATTCGACCCGCCGCTGTGGGGCAGCGACGGGGATATGTGGGCTCCCCGCTCCAATGACAGGAGCGGGACTACCCACTAAAACCCCCCGGCGACGGTGGGCGGTCGGGGCAGCGTCGGTCGCTTCTTCCCGACAGGAGGAGCGACCCGTGTCGCCGCGACAGGCGCCGCCGCTTTCCTAGCGGCGCCCTTCGCCTTGCGGCCCACTACGGTGGCCCACGTGTCACCATGTATACCGGGGGCCTGTTTGGGCACCGACACCGAGGGAGGCTGCGCTGCCGCCCTCTTTTTCTTCTTTCTCCTCGCTCTCTCTTCTTCTGGAGATCTTCCCAACGGCGGTCTGGCACCAGCCTCGGGGAAGAAACGAGCCATTAGCCCAGACTAGAACCGAGCGAATTCGCGATCCATCTCGACCGCGATTCGCTCCCAGTCCTGGCTCTGGGTGTTTGCCGCCATCCCTGGCACAGCGGCGGCCGCCTGCCGTGGCCCCTTACGCGGCGCCGTTTTCGGCTTTCGGTGGTGGTGGTTACCCCGCGTTGGCGCCGGCGTCGGAGATCTTACGGGCGCCGGTGACTCCTCTGGCGCCGGCGTCCTATCGGGCGCCGACGTCCTAGGCGCTAGAAGGAGTCTTTTTATCGCCCCGGAGCACGGCCACCTCCGCGGCTAACTCTACGATACGGGCTGAGAGAGCCGCGACCTGGGAACAAAACTCTTTATTCTCCCGATCGCGTCTCTCCGCCCGTCGGCACAACTCTACCGTGTCCGCCCGCACGACTTCGCAGGCCAGCTGGTATGAACTGGCCATCTCCGCCTTCGTGCTCTTGGGCCTGCTGAACGTCGTATCGGCGTTCTGCGCCTCTTCCTCGCCTTACGCGCCTGCCGCGTCGGTGTTGTGGGGAGCGAGGCTACCGACATCGCCGAGCTATCGCTCTCGTCGCCTCGCTCCCTGCCAATTCTCCTCGAAGTGGACGGCCTCGGGAACACCAGCCTGAGGGCTCCATTTCCCACCGATCCTCGAGAGGAGGAGGAGCTCCGCAACTCGGAGCTCGGGGCCAAGATCACTGGTTTCGGCGCACGCCTCCAGGACGCGGGCCTCCACCTCCGGTTTAACAATTTCCAAATCATCGGAATCTAAATCAGTGGTCAATTTTGCGAAAGCTGGGTCGTGTTTACGGGAGTCGGGATAATTTCTGCCCCCCCCCAGAGTACGAGGGGCTGCCACCCGCCGCGGCAGATGGGCGGGATTCCCCCTTTCGGGGACCCGCCTGGGGACACATTTTAAAATTATCCTGGTCCATCATTTTGAACCCGATGCTCCACATCGTCGTCTCTTTTTTCAGGGGTGAGCTCCCCTGTCAGCGCGTCCTAACGAGGACGCGCCCGCCCCGCCTGGCAGGCCCTTATCGGGCCCCGCCGGGGTGTGCCGCTCTTAGTCTGGTCTCTCGCCTCAGGTCTGTCCAGAATAGGAAACCCTATCCGGCATAGCCCTCAGGGTCGTTGAGACACGCAAGCCCCTCCACCGCAGCAAGGTGGCGACACGTCGGAGGGGAGTAGAGGTTAACCTTTTTTTTTTTTCGAGGGGAAACGCATTTACGCGTTCAACCCGCCGCCAACGGGGATCGGCGGCGGGGATATGTGGGACTCCCCGCTCCAAATCGGAGCGGGACTACCCACTAGAACCCCCCGGCGACCTTCCTCGGTAGTAGGGAGGACCTGGGAACGCATAAGCGGCTACAGGTCCCCCCCGCCCCGCCTCCCCTCACAATGGGAGGCCCATTCCCGGAGGGCGGCTAAACGCACGCCCTCCACGGGGGGCGCTGTCGAGCCTCAAACCGCGATCAGCCGGCGGTATGAGGCGCGACAGGACCCGATGCGACGACACCCCCCCCGGTCGCTCCGGGGGGTGTCATCCTCTCCCGGGTCGCGTCCGGCGGCTACATCGCCCCGAAGATGTAGCCGCCCGCGACCCCGGGCGAAGTGCAGGGGGGCTAGAGAGCGTTGCCGCCCCCCCCGACGTCGCCACCTGCGAGCGGCAGCGGCCCTCTCCCGATACCGCTCTGCGGCCTCCTTCTCGAACATGACTGCTTCGCAGAAGGAGGCCGCTGCCCTCCAACCCTCCTCGCTCGCCAGCATAGCCGCGACTAATGCTGGCGGGGACAGATCTCGTCCGATCCGGTCGACCAGGTCTCGAAGCTCGGACTGCCATGCCGGGCAGTCCTCCAGCGTGTGCTGGGCGGAGTCCTGGTCGGACGCGCGAGTAGAGGTTAACCTAAAACCTATCCGAATTGTATTGATAAACTTAACCTAACCTAACCCAAATTTTGGCGGTCCAATTTTTTTCAAAGTTTGACCTCTAAATGCTGTTGAAACCCTTATTGGAACCTCAAAATAGCATTTCGTAGCACTCCGTAGCACTTTGTAGAGCTTCGCAGCGGTTCGTAGCATTTCGCCAAATTTCATTAAATTTCGGCGGTGATAGGTGATATGTCCCTTGTTAAAGTCGACTTAAACCGGTCCATATACAGTTGGTATGAACTTTAGTTACTCACATGTTACCTAGGGCGGCCGGAAGGCCGCGTGCGCGCGCGGCTGGTCCACGGACCAACCCAAACCGAACAACCGAACCTAACCTAACCGAATAAGAGTATATTAATAGTTATGCTACTATAAGGTGAGAGGCCTCGGCTCGTCAGCCGCCTCACATGTAATAAAGAGTTGCAGGCACAGCTGCTTTCTAGATTGAATTAAAGGTATACAAGGCCATAAGTTTACTGCTAGACTTAACTAAACATTCAAAAATAGCTAATAATAAATCTAAATTGAGATTTAACTTAAAAGGAGACGCAGTGCACTGCGGGTCGGGAAATTAATGTCCAGTGAACTAATTTATGGGGTCGAACCGATGGGGACGACGTGGAAAGAGAAAAGGAAAACGCCGTGGATACGCTGCAGGTCACGAGGGGCATCCAACCGAAAGGGCGGGACGCCGGCTGACTCGTTACCTCGGCGATCGGCGTTGCGCTGAGTGAGGCCAGCGTGATGATGCAGGTTGCCGGATGCTTACGGTGTCGCTATTCCTGGATCGCGGATCATCTTGCTCGCGCGTCTCGTTACGGAAACGGGTTAGAGAACGGTGGACGGTGAAAAAAAGAAAAAAAAAGGGAAAAACGCGTACACTAAAGATGGCACATTGCCCAGGAGCCCACGTGGGGTGCTCCAGTCACGACCGTCAGGTCAAACTTCCCCTGCGCCTCACCTCCATCTCGTCAGACGGAAAGTCTCGTTAATCGGTCGTGGAAACCGGCCCTCAGGGCATAAAAGCAAATCTCACTTAAATTTTTCTCTCCTACGTACTCGTGTCACCGTTGCCAGAGAAAAGAGACAGAAAAAAACTCCCCTGTCACCGCCATGTCCGTTCCAGAAGAAAAAAAAACTCGCCTCGCTCCATTCCGCTCTTTAACTCCTACAAGTAACTCCCAACTTATCGACTCAATATTGAATTATTTACTAAACTCGCGCGAAGGCGTGTGGGAGACGCTTAGAATCGAAAATACTCCCTACGCTACATTGTTTATACAATAGAAATCGCTAATGAATTTGAATTAACTAATCAAACATAATCAATCTAAGATTTAATTATGAATGATTAGAACGTAAAACATGTAAACAAACTTACCGACGTGTATAACTGCGTAGAAACTCACTTCTATGTAATAGTACTGTTGGCAGTCCTAATTATAAGGTGGATGAGCAAGTGAGTTTTTTTTTTTTTTTTTTGTAAGAAATCTCAGATGTTTTATTCTGGAGTTGGTCGCTATTGGAATACATCCAACTCCAGAATTTAGAAGGGAAGAGGAGGGGTTTGTAGGACATTGGGGGATTTGTAGAAAAGTGAAGGTAGTAGTGGGGGTAGAGATTTCACGAGGGACGAAAGAAAGAGAGGAAGGGGGTAATTGGAGCAGTGGGGGAAGGATAGTATATATACTATATATAATTTCAGGGGGGGCCCTGGTTTATACGAATTTAGAAGGGGAATTTAATTAATTTATTTAGGGGAGTTTGTGACTTTATACAGATTTGATGGGGGTAATGCTATATGAGTTTAGAGGAGTTAAAACTTTATATAAGTTTAGATGGGATTTTTAGGGGAGTTTATGACTTTATACAGATTTGATGGGGATAGTGTTATGCGAGTTTAGAGGAGTTTAAACTTTATATAAGTTTAGATGGGATTATTTTAGGGGAGTTTATGACTTTATGCAGATTTGGTGGGGATAACATTAAATGAGTTTAGAGTGGTTTATACTTTATATAAATTTAGATGGGATAATCTTAGGGGAGTTTATGACTTTGTGCAAGTTTGGTGGGGATAATGTAATACGAGTTTAGAGAAGTTTATAAAAATTTAGATGGAATTATTTTAGGGGAGTTGATGACTTAATACAAGTTTAGTACAATTATAGATTTAGATGGGGTAGTAATAATCATAGATTTAGAATTATACAATTTTAGGGCTTATAATCTATACAAGTTTTTTACAAAAATTTATTAGAGGGTAATGTATATATATATATATATATATATTTTTTTAATATACCCAGAATTACACTTAAAATTAACATGATGAACATAACAATAATTATAAAAAGCAGCACATAGTCATTCCTCATAGCTGAGGAATGTGGGAGATAGTCCCTTGACTCCGACAGTCCACTGCTGTGGGGGGCGGAGGCTGCGCGGGCAGGTAGCGTGTACAATTTTCGTCGGAAAGAAAAATGCGTCGGGGTAGTTAGGGCCCTTGGGGTCAAATGTGATACTGTAGTTTGAGTGCGCGCGGTGGAAGTGACGCCTCATCATCCGGTTTTTTGACGTAACGCCACACAGTACGCATTGGATGAGGACGTCACTTTTCGCGCTATTGATGGTTTGACTGGTGGGGCGCGGCCCGGCCGATGAGGTCGGAGTCAAGGGTGGGGGTGTGGGCGTAGGCGTCAGAGTTACTGGGCTGGGCGTTCGGGCAATTGGTGACAGCATGGGGGGGGTCCAGGACTCCTGTGCGGTACACCGGGGGGAGGGCGTCTTCACACACCATCCCCTCCTCCGTTGGGCGCCTCTCTACGAGCAAGTGAGTTGGATCGGTTTATACATGTAATAATGCAGGGTGGTCCAACTAGTGACGTCAACAAATTTTTTTTAGATTCCTCATACTGGGGTGTGTCCGAAAATACCCCATGTATGTTCCGCGATTTTTTGTATTTTTCGAGTTGTTAATTTTTTTGTGATTTTTGAATGTTTTCTGCAAGCCAGGTTTCAAAAATTTATATCTTTTTTTGTTGTAGGTATTTTGCAGATCTTTTTTTTGTGACATAATTGTATTGAATGTTGTTTTAATAAAAAAAATAATTCAACTTCCTGAAATTACTCAAAGTTGCTCAAAAAAGGGTTGAAAGTTAAAAATTTACTTTTTAGTAGGTCTTACTGAAACATTCAAATTCAATTTAAAAATACAAGAAGGAGTTTCCATTGCTTTTAACAACCTTTTAAAACTTTGCAAGGTCCTTAACTACCATAATAAATAAAATAAAAATTGCACTTAATAGGCTTTTTTTGTTGCAATCGACCTTTGAAGGCGGTTAGTCTGAAAATCATTAAAAATCATTTAAAGCGTTAAAAATTCTTTTACATACTTTTTATTATTATTATTATGGTAAATTAAAGTTAAAAATGTAATTTTAAAATCATTTTGTTTGGAATTCCTGTAAAATAACTGCAGCTCGTGTATTTTTAGAAAAATTTCGATCTCATTATGTTTAAAAAACTGAGCATTTGTCGAAATTGCTACTTGTGAAATTACCAGTTTTTGGATAGTAAATAAAAGACACAAATTACTAAATAAAATTGCATTTATTATAATAAATTTTCAAAATGCCTTCCTCCAAGTTCAATACATAAACGACAACGTTTTAAAAAGTTATGTTTTAATTGCCTGAAGCTACTTGAATAATCTTGTTTTATTTTTCTTTCCGCTTCTGAAAGTTTTTGTCTCAATTCTGTTTCGCTGTTGCTTTCCTTCGCGTACACCAGATCTTTATAAAATCCCCAAATGAAAAAGTCGATCGGGTTGAGGTCTGGCGAACGTGCAGGCCATTCGATCGGGCCTGCCCGCCCAATCCATCTTCCTCGAAAAGTGGTGTTTAGGTGCTCTCTCACTTGTACCGCATAGTGACAGGGCCCACAATCTTGTTGGAATACCATTTCTCGTCGGATCTGGAGATTCACATCTTCTAACAATTCATGAAGATTGTTTTGTAAAAAATGTAGATAAGAATTTCCATTCAATCTGGCCGGTAATTCAAAGGGCCCAATTAACTCTCCATTTAGGATCCCAGACCAGAGGTTGACACTAAAGTGTGTTTGGAATTTGGATGCCCTTGTCAAATGTGGGTTTTCGATGGCCCAGCTATGGTAGTTGTGAATGTTGAATATCCCAGTTCTTTCGAATCGGGACTCGTCGGTCCACAGTATTTTATTAAAAAAATCAGGGTCTTCCGATCGTTGTATCATTGCTTCACAAAAAGCCACTCTTCTTGGGTAATCGGATTCATGGAGCTGCTGGACGCGCTGGATGTGGTACGCATGGAACCCTTCTGCAATAAAAAAAAACCCGCTAAGTACCTATCACAAGTTAGCTGGATACAGGTCTGTACAAAATGACTTTGGAAGAAAAAGACAATTACCTAAATTAGAGATAGGCTTAACACTACTATCGACAATGTCTTCATAATAACAGAAAAAATTATACCTTCCTTTTTAACAATACAATTAAAAGCTAGGTTAACGAAATTTATATGCCTTACCGTCCTTAAGAATTCTTAGAACTGTAGTCCTTGGAAAGCCAGTTCGTCTTGTTATTTTTCTGGAACTTGTAGACGGGTCTTTTTGAATTTCTTCCAATACTTCTTCCACTCGTTCTGGATCCCGGACTACAGCTCCGCGAGGTTGATTTCGCCCGGGGATACGTCCAGCCATCAGGGTATTATGTGTATTATTAAAAACCCTGTGATCCGGGTAATGCTCCATTATTTCTCCTCGTCTTTCCAATGCCTCTCGATAAAGCCTCGCAGCTTCACTACCGTTGCCTTGGGCAACGCCATAATAATAATGCATCTCTGCGTATTGGCTTAGTGAATAACTCATGGTACTGCACAAAGACAATCCAAATCATAGAGTAACTAGGATTGTTTGTTTGAAAGGCAAATCGGAGTCCAAAACACAAGCACAGGGTATTCGTAAGGCAAATCAGGGTCCAAAACACAAGCACAGGGTGATCGTAAGGCAAATCAGGGTCCAAAACACAAGCAGAGGTAATCGTGAGGCAAATCAGAGTCCAGTTAACACAGCGTAAGTAGTTCAAGGGAAAGAAACGACTAACGTAACAAAAGACTCAAACGCACCTTTTCGGCCGCAGCAAAGGACTTTGCAAAGTTTTAAAAGTTTGTTAAAAGCAATGGAAACTCCTTCTTGTATTTTTAAATTGAATTTGAATGTTTCCGTAAAACCTAGGGTCAATGTGGCAACAATGGATCACTTTTTGTTTGATACACTCACCGGTACGGAATATTGGTCAAGCACGAACCTTACTTACGATAACATAAAATTTATTAATTTTAAATTATTTATTTAAATGCAGGGATATTCAATAAATGTTAGTTCAATGTTTTAATAATTTAATAAAGAATTTTGCGATGAATATTGAATATAAAAAATAAAATACAAAACGACGAGTTTTTCTCTAAAACAATATTGTTCTTTCTAATGATACACTTCAAAAGTTTAAGCTTATTTTTTTATTGTTTCTTAATTTTAATATCGAGTGTTGCCTCCTCTAGCTCTAATCACAGCCTGCATTCGATCTGGCATGCTCTGGATGAGATTTCTGATGTCCATTTGACCAATGTCATCCCACGCCTCCAGTGCCGCGATTCTCAGCTCCGCAAGATTTTGTGGAGGGTTCGAGCTGGATCTAATCTTTCTTTTCAGCATGTCCCAGATGTGCTCGATTGGATTTAAATCCGGTGAACGAGCTAGCCACTCCAGTTTCTCAATACCGACCTCCTGTAGGTATCCATTCGCACAACGGGTAACGTGAGGGCGCGCGTTATCGTGCATTAGCAAAAACTGCTCGTCCGATAAACTCGGAATAAGGTTTTACGTGATCCTGAAGGATCTCCTCAACGTATCGAATAGCATTTAAGCGGTTGTCAACGATGACTAACTCTGTACGAGCGTCAGAACTTATCCCGCCCCACACAATTATGGACCCTCCATGAAAACTCACAGTTTGTGTTGTGGGTATGGGCAAGTACCGTTCTCCTTGCCTTCTCCATACTCGTACTCGACCATCTGGAGCTCGCAATGCTATCCTACACTCATCAGAGAACAATACTCTGGTCCATTGCTCATGGGTCCAGTTAGCGTGTTCTCGTGCGAATCGCAGTCGAGATACTCGGTGCTGTCTCAGAAGTTCAGGGCCTCGAGCAGGTCTACGGGCTCTTAAATTCACTTCCTCCATTCGCCTTCTTATCATACGCTCGCTTACGTTTACACCTCTTGCGATTTGAAGCCGCTGTCTATCTCAACTGCTGTAAGGTACCGATTCCTTAAGATTTCCAACACAATAAATCTGTCATCGCGTGCTGATGTGCATCGTACTCCTCCACTTCCTGGTCTGCGTGTATAGCGGCCGGTCTCCTGATAACGCCTGAGTGCATATTGCATTGGATGAACGCGGTACATTGAGCACTTCAGCAACTTCACACTGGGTCAGCCCTTCGCCGATCAAAACTACAGCTTGTGCAACTTGTTGTGGTGTTAAAGGCATTTTCAATTCAAGTTAAACACTTAGCAATTATCGGAAAACAAAAAAAGACAGGAGAACTCTGCTCTAGCAGTAAATTTAAAAAAAAAAAGACTTTCAAAAAAGTGTACCGAACGCTCAGAAAATCCACTGACATAATACAAATGTCAAAACACGCATAAACATTACAAACTACCCACTAAAACTTAAGGAAACAATCTTTGAAACCTACCCGCATTCAAATTGTTAAAAAAAAATATTCAAAATTTTATTATGCAACTATAAGCCTTTGGCCAAGTTTCCGTGCCGGTGAGTGTAGTTTATAAATTTTATTACACTCTAAACGTCTTTTTGTAAATTTTTATGAATAAGGGGGTTAGTAGACTGACTGTGTTAATGTTACTTTATAGTGTATTTAATCCTGTGTAATTCTTTATCATTACTTTTCGAATAAACATTATGCTTTTGAAACTATTTTTTTTTTTAACTCGGAAAATGATCCATTGTGTACTGGGGAGGTTTCAATGGATCACCCTCAAGTAAACAATGGATTGTGTAGTATACAATGGATCATCTTATTAAATTATGGGCAAATAACAAAACCATTTGTATATTTTTACGCTTTTATTGATTAATTTCACTAAATCTAAGATAATCAGACTTTTCAATTACTTTAGCAGTCTTAAAAAAGGAACTGGTAACTTACACTACAATATTGAATAATCTAGAATTTATATTCTAGGTGTACACTAGATTAAAAAATAAAAAGAAACAACAATCTTTCCTATAATCAAAGAGCAAATAACTTCTTAAAATAATCATTTCCTAGAAAAGATAGTTTCTTCTTGCAGTTACAAATGATTTCTACAGGAATAATTAGAAAAATCTTAAATTAAGTTTTTAACAAATTAAAAAACTTAGGAAAAATAGCCAAAAATTTGTATTTTTTTACTCCTCAATCAAGTGTTCGCTCCTAACAACAAATTTATGAGAATTGTGACAATGGACAACAATCAAAATCTTTGGTAAAAGTTATCTAAACTCTCAATCAACTAAAATATTATCTTTATTTTTACAAATTTTAGTTATAAAATTACAAAAACTTCTTAAAATAATCGTTTCCTAAAAAAGATAAAAAGTTTCTTCTTGCAGTTACAAACGATTCCTACAGGAATGAAAAATCTTGGGTGATACAATAGCTTAATAAATGTTTTTAACAAATTAAAAACTTAGGAAAATAAACATAAAATTTGTTTTTTTTTACTCTATGAAATGTTCGCTCGCCCGGACGTTTCAGTGGCTAACAACAATTTATGAAAATTGTGACAATGAACAACAATCAAAATCTTTGGCAAAACAATTATCTAAACTCCCAATCAACTAAAATATTATCCTTATTTTAACAAATTTTAGTTATAAAATTACAAAGTTTTTTACAATTAACCATAAGTTTACTATTTATTGGCATCAATGGACGTTAAGAAGAGTTAAATCAACTGGAAACATAATAAGATTATTGCCGTGATGTACTCCCACTTACTATTGGCTTCGGCAAAATAAGTTTTATATCGTCCTCTCTGACTAATGATAAATCAGGAACATGGAACTTATTTTGACGTTTTTGTCTTAAGAAACTTATGTAATATTCTAAATCTTCGTTGCGTGTTTCTAGTACTTTACCTGCATAATTTTGAAATTTAAAAATTTGTTTTTTAGTTGAGAATTTCACCAGTACATATTCTTCACCTTCTTTTAGAGGGCGTGGTAAAGGTTTCTGCAATTCAGCTTCAGTTATTGTTAAAGGTTCATTCTCTCCCGTCCAATCACAATCAATATCGTCATCAGAATCTTGTAGTTGAATTTCAACATCTTCATCAGAATCACTCTGGAGGACTTGTTTAGTTACTTTTTCTTTTTTTGATCTTTCTTCTTTTTTATAGCATTTTTCTCCTTCTCTATTTCAGCCTTTTCTGGAGTATCTGTGACAATCATGCTACGACCAAGTTTTCTTTTTTTTCTGTTAGTTTTTCAAGGGCCAGCTTTAATGGGATTTCTAAAATCAAAAGGTGATTTAAAAGTGGGTTTGATTGTAGTTGTTGCTGAAATATGAGATGAATTAGGTGGTGGGGTTGTTGGGCCAGCTTGTGTTACCTCTGTTTCTTGTTGTAAAGGATGATAATTAATAATCTCTTGATCTAGAAAGTCGCAGTTTTCAATTTCTTCACAAAATGTCTTATCTGAAGCAGTAGAATTGTTGTCGTCAATACATGGAATATCATCATTATTTGGAATTGTTGGTGCAATGTTAGCAGACGCCTCATCCTGGTCGATATGCATTTCAGTCGGATGAAACTGTATGTTTTCCAGTAAATTTGGCGATGATTTTGGTGATTCACGAGATGGACCTGGAATAATAGAGTGTGCGGATTTATTTGATGAGTAAATTGTATGTGGCAAATTTGAAGTTGATGGCATGTTGATTGTTGAACTGTTGCTTGTTTGATTTCTAGATTCTCCACGGTCAAAACAATCTGAACACGGGCGATCTGTTACCAAACTTGGCAAGAAATCCTCTTCGTTAAATACAAATCTGTCAAAGGGAAAAATTGCGCATTTCTTACAAGCACTCGTTATATTAGTAGGTGTCATAGCTTTGTTAAATGCAATTTCAACAAGTTCACCAATATCGTATATTGTGACGGGTCTTCCAGGGTTACGTAGCATCCAAGATTCGATTGCTGCATTGTAATAAGTTTTGAAGGGTCCAAAAACTCCTACGTCAAAAGAGGCTGCAATTTTCCCGACGTGTGTGGATGCAACGTCAGCACATGCACACCTGAAGATTTTGCCAAATTTAAAGCCTCGATAGACGTGATTCGTGGTTATCTAGAATCAGTATACTTGAATTTTCTAGTGATGAATTGGAGTGCTTTATAAAATGTCGCATAACTTCAGTGAATAAATCTGAATTCATCCAACCTGCGAGACCAAGCGTACCTGCTGGTATATTATTGCACATAAAGGTCTTAAAATTTTTCCGCGGAAAAACCATAACTGATAAGGAATATGATAAGGAAGTGATCGATCTCTGTGCGCCTATAGTAAGTATGGTGTGAGGGGTCAGTGGTGGTTGGTTTCTGGTCGTTGTTTTGGTGGTGAGGCTTCTGGGCCACGATGTGCGTCTCTTTCTAACGCATGTGTGGGTGTTTGGTTAGAGCGAGAGGTGAATATGATGAGGAAGTGTTGGATCTCTATGCGCCTGTGGTGAGTATTGGTGCTCCCACATTGCCGTTAGAAAATGTTTGTAAACATTTTATAACACCAAAACATTTACTAACAAATGTTAACAATTGTTGCATTTTGTTAGAAACTGTTACATGTTATAAGTGCTCCTACATTGATGGAAAATGTTTAAACATTTTATAACATCTAGTATTGGCTCGCAGTTTGGTTTCGCCTTCTGAGGGCCGAGGACGTCTACACGAAAATGGAAGAAGATTTGCTCATTGGAATAGCTTTTATTTTTTGTTTAAAAAAGAAGAAAAAGCGCTCTTATTGGATGCGCCAAACGCTAAAAGCTAGAGGAAAATATAGTGCCACAGACTATCTCAAGGATTTGGGTATTGACGGTTGCTTAAAAGATTTTATAAGAATGAACAGTTCCGAATTTGAATATCTACAAAATTTAATTGGGGCAAAAATAGCCAAACGAGACACTAAATTTAGAAAATCTGTAAGTGTGACGGAAAGACTTGCGGTAACGTTAAGATTTTTGGCAACTGGTAGCAGTTATAAAAGTCTTGGAAATGTGTTCAAGTTGTCAGACCAAGTGATATCTATTATCGTACCAGAAGTGTGCGAGGCTCTCAATGAGGTTTTAAAGGAATACATACAGGTAAGTCAAACAACATTTTTAATTATTTTTTTATTTACTTTTAATATGATCTAATCTAATCATACTTTAGGTAGGTACCTACCTTACCTTACTAATAATTTTTTTAATAATTAACAAACCAAACATGTATTTTTTAATTTTTGATTGATTCCAACAAATCGTTTAATGATTGGGTCGAATCTTGGCTTGATTCCGATAAATTAGACGGACTCTGTGTTCTTGCGCTGGTACGAGTATGTGTCCTGGAGTTATCCGAAGAACTGGTTTCAAATGAAGCCGAGGGACTCGGTGCGGTGTAGTATCCTCTCGAGCTACAGTCAGCATTATTTTCCGAAAAAGTGGATAGATTTGGTTCAGAGTTGTATCCCCAGGAACTACTAGCGGTTGGGTCTGTAAAGGTTGTTGGAAAATCATATTGTCCCATTGACGCATTGTACAAAATATTGTTAATGTGATGTTGAGCAGTATTCTTAGCATGACTGTTTTTTATTTGTTTCAGTTTCATCGAGACATACTCTCCAAATGCGTCATTTTCATCCCTGCTGTTTCTAGATTCGTACATTCTTTGTAAAATATTTACAGCTTCTTGTTGTGTTGTATCTTTTTCTACTTCAGGCCGTCTTCTTTTCCGAAATGGTTTTGGGGTGGCGAAAGGCGTGCCCGTAGTTTCATTTACAGTGTCAGTATTTCCTGTTTCGTTCAAACTGAGAGTGTTTTCTGAAGCACTTCTGTTTTCTTCGTTACCCTGAAAGAATAGAATTAAACGATAATTTCAAGTTATAGGCGCGTCAAATTAGCTAAAATTGTAAAAAAATCTATAACCGCGATTTTCTTTTTCTATTACTTAACAACCCTTAACTGAAATCATATTTTTTTATAGTGTATCCTATTAATATTTCATACTTAATAAAATATCCAATAAAATTTGTTAGAATAACGAGTTATAGATTTATTTTTCGCGCCTATTTCTTAATCTTCTATTTTTGTTCCAGATACCAACAACACCTCAAGAGTGGCTACACGTGGCAAATTCATTTGAAGAAAAATGGAATTTCCCAAATTGCTTAGGAAGTATCGATGGAAAGCACGTAGCCATACAAAAGCCAATTGATAGCGGCAGTGAATATTACAACTATAAAGGATTTTACAGCGTTGTACTTTTAGCGATAGTGGACGCAGAATACAACTTTCTGTACGTGAATATTGGCTGCCAAGGACGCATAAGTGATGGTGGAGTTTTCGCAAACACAAAATTTCGAAATAAAATTAACGACAATAGTTTGAAAATACCCAGTGACAGCTCACTACCAGGCAGAAACAAACCTGTTCCTTGTGTGTTCGTAACAGATGATGCGTTCCCTTTAGAAAAACACTTATTAAAACCTTTTCCAGGACCACAGGATAGCAATTCTAAGGAAAGAATCTTCAGTTATAGACTGAGTCGTGCGAGGAGAACAGTAGAGAACGCATTTGGGATTTTGTCAGCCAGATTTAGAGTTTTACGAACTACAATATTATTAGATCCAGAAAAAACTACTACTTTAATTATGACATGCGTGCTACTGCATAATTTTATAAGAAAAACTGAATCGAGCATGATTTACGCTCCATCTCAATACTATGATGGCGATGACATAGTAACTGGTACACGTATCGATGGACAATGGAGATTAGAACAGCAGCAATTAACACCACTTGAAGCATGTGAATCCCTGACAGATGATGGGAAAGAAATAAGAAAAGAATTCGCAGAATATTTTTCAAATGAAGGGTTTTTGGACTGGGCATCTAAATATTATTAAAAGACGTTAAAATAAAACTCACCTGCAACCCTCCATCGACAGTTAAACTTGGAATATTTTTGCCTTTAAGGAACATGAGTTTTTTAAATGCAAACCATTTACTTGACTCATTAGCTCCTGCACCAGATTTATTAGATTTACATTCTCGGTTAAATTGACCTACGAGTGATCGAATCTTTTTTTCAATTACTTTTTTATCCATATTAAATTCACTGGCAATTTCCATCCAAGCATCGTGTTTTTTATTTCGGTCTTTGTAGCTCTCTGACATCGTGTTCCATAGTACTTCTCTTGCTTGAAACATTTCAATCAGTTTGTAAACATCATCGTTATTCCAATTACCGGACATATTTTATTGCTTGGCGCACGCGCAACCACTAATACACACGCACAGCGATGCACGCTGACACAAAGGGACTGACAAGCGAGACACCACGCGCAGCGACCTGCGTACTCTAACCCCCCACCGCACCGCACCGCCTATCCCGCCATCACATAAAATGTTTACAAACAAAACGATGCCTCCAATGAACACTACGCTAACTCCAAATTCGTAGGTTTACAGGACGAGCATTTGAACGAAAAAAGTTGATAAAATATTTATTATTGCAGATATATTTATGCTTTTTTTTGTGTGACTAGCTTATTTACTGTTGCTTCAAGCCCCATTAATAATATTTTGTATCTCTTTTTGTTTTTAAAGTTAGCCCTACTTAGCGGATTGTAACAGAAAAAACTCTATATAAAAATTAGGATACACTCCGCTAACTACACCCGGCGGAATTTATGAGGGAATATTAGAGAATACAGAACAATAAAATAAATCCTTGTCAAAACAAAAAATACATATTGGTTACGTCGAATATCGAATTTGTAACTAATTTACAGTATATTAACCATTATTTTCTAATAATAAGACCTATTTTTGACAATTTATAAAAGTTGGCGTTTTGTAGTTGGAATAACAAAAAATCTTCTGCCGTGTTACAAACCGCTATTTATTATATAGCGTAATGTAACTCAAAATGTGTATAGACTTAGCGTTTTGTTTTAGTAGATGTCAAAGCAAACTTTAGGATTGCACCCAACTATTTTAGCTTTATTAAAATAACAAGAAAAATAAAAAGTTGTACCTAATAGTTATATTATTGCTAGAAAACATTTTACTTTATGTTATGTATTTTTTTTTATTTTACGTAGTGCTACTACTAGGTATAAAAATGGGAACAAAGTTTAGATTTAAACAGATATTTATTTATTTTAATTATAAATCTTTAAAAATGTTTTAATAACACAGTACGTACAAGGGTAGTACAAGTAGTACTTCTAGTAAATAAATCTAAACTTCTAATAAATCTGTAGTAAATAATGTCTATATATACACATCGGCATATTTAGCGGAACACAAAAAAAAAGTCCATAATATGGTTTTATTTTAAAATCTACTTACTGTACTTCTTTTGTTATTTAAAGTTTCATTTTGTTTTAATTAAAATGAGATCACATTAAGAACACATTTTGCGAGTAAAGGCTATTTGTGAAAAATGGTACATTTTTGAACTTTTTATGTAACCGGGAAAAGTGAAAATTAATATTGAAATAACAATTAATTAAATAAGAAAAATGGTGATTAATATCGCGTATTTTCTCCACGTGCTCTTATTAAAGTTTCTACCCGTCTATGCATACTGAGAATGATGTTATCGATGGTCTCCTGGGATAGTCTCCGCCATTCCTCAACTACGGCGATTCGCAGTTCACCCACGTTGGCAGGAGCTGGAATTCTGGACTTAACTTTTCTTTTTAGCAAGTCCTAAACGTGCTCTATAGGGTTCATATCCGGTGATCTTGCCGGCCACTCCATAACAGTGATATTCATATCATTAAGATATGCTTGAGTTACCCGAGCGGTATGCGGCCGAGCATTATCCTGCATAAAAACAAAATCGTCACCGATATATGGGGCAAACGGTACGACATTTTCATCTAAAACTTCTCTGATATAGCGGTCTACAGACTCCCTATGTCAATCACTACCAAGTCTGTGCGAGCTCCCAAACAAATGCCCGCCCAAACCATTATTGATCCACCACCGTATGCAACTGTAGTTTCAAAATTTGTCTGAATATATCGTTCTCCTTTGCGTCTGTATATTCTTTGCCTACCGTCAATTTGATTTAAGAGAATTCTGCACTCATCACTAAACAATAACTTACTCCATTGGTCCGCGTTCCAAAGTCGATGTTCCTGAGCAAAAGTTAACCTGTTTCTACGATGATTTACCTCGAGCCTTGGAGCCTTGGCGGGCACAAATGAACCCAAATCAGCTTCTTCGAACCTTCTTCGTACCGTACGCTCACTTATGGTCACACCCCGCACTGCTTCTAACTCATGTCGGGCTTGGACGGCCGTCAAACGGGGGTTTTTATGCAGGATAATGCTCGGCCGCATACCGCTCGGGTAACTCAAGCATATCTTAATGATATGAATATCACTGTTATGGAGTGGCCGGCAAGATCACCGGATGTGAACCCTATAGAGCACGTTTGGGACTTGCTAAAAAGAAAAGTTAAGTCCAGAATTCCAGCTCCTGCCAACGTGGGTGAACTGCGAATCGCCGTAGTTGAGGAATGGCGGAGACTATCCCAGGAGACCATCGATAACATCATACTCAGTATGCCTAGACGGGTAGAAACTTTAATAAGAGCACGTGGAGGAAATACGCGATATTAATCACCATTTTTCTTATTTAATTAATTGTTATTTCAATATTAATTTTCACTTTTCTTCGGTTTATTTGGCCCTGGTTCAATTTCTTATTGCTTACTGCATCTGTGTATGGGGAGGCGCAAATACCTCCACCCTTATCGTCCTTGAGAGAGCTCAAAGAGCTGTGCTGAAGGTAGCCTATTCTTTTTCCGACTTCTCTACTTTATGCAGAGGCACAAGTGCTTAGTGTTCTCAGGCTATATCTGTTGAAGGTGGTGGTGGAAATGCACAAACGAGTTCTTTCCAGCCGCGACTATATCGACCTTTTAAAAAGACAAATTTTTAGGGTACCAGTGCCAACTGTGCGCAGCTCTTTTGCCCACAGGTTTCAAAAATTTCTTTATCCCTACATCTATAATAAATTTATGAGGGAACTCGACTTCAGAGAGTTAAACGTACTTGAAGTGAAGTTTAAAATTCTAAATGTCTTGCTTGGTTGGTCGTATAAAGATGCCGAAGACTCCTTGAGAATTCTTGCTTAGCTATACCCTTATATAATTACGTACACATATATATGTCTATTATAGATAATATCAAGAATTGTTCTAGTATGGTGCCTATCTATATATTTGCCTCACACACGCGTATACACACAAGCACACCCCCCTCACACAAACCATACATGCACCCTCACACATCCTCTGCTACACACATTTACTCGCTTACTCTTGATACAACATAATAAGGAAACATATTTATGTTAGTTAGTTTGCCTTTCCTTTTGTTAATAGGCAGAAGCATGCAAATTTTAATTAAATGATCTCACACCCGCATACATGCGCACGCGCAACTTGTATAATTCTAACGTGCTAGTTACATCTAAGGCTAGTTCTGCATGCATGTCTATCTCCCTAATTCTAATTTAACAGATGATGTTACTTATAAAATGTAATGACCAGTGAAATTGTTTCTCTAATATGGAAATTTTGGCATCCACGATACAGGCCTAGCCTAGTGTGGACGCTACAGCAAATGTGATAATTATGTATTGTTCTTTTTGGTAAATAAACATCTTATCTATCTTAACTTTTCCCGGTTACATAAAAAGTTCAAAAATGTACCATTTTTCACAAATAGCCTTTACTCGCAAAATGTGTTCTTAATGTGATCTCATTTTAATTAAAACAAATGAAACTTTAAATAACAAAAGAAGTACAGTAAGTAGATTTTAAAATAAAACCATATTTTTTTAATTATGGACTTTTTTTGTGTTCCGCTAAATATGCCGGTGTGTGTACAATGTAATTCAAAACTCGGTTAGTATTAAAACAAAAATTTCCATGAAATTCACGTTTGTACACTCCGCTAAGTCCTCGTGTAGTAAACTGCGACCGATATACAAACCGCCAACTTGAAATGGAGCAGTAGAGCAAACAAACAAAATAATGATGCGGCGGGAACTCCCGCGCGTCTCCCCGCCAATCCTAGTTGGCGGCATGTCTCTCGCGGGTCGCCGCTGCGCGCGCATCATAACACTACGCCATATTGAGATAGCGGTATGTCAACCACAGGATTGTCGAAAGTACATATACTTAGCGTTATGTAAACCTCAAAACTTTTTTGTTTCTCATAATATTTTTATAAAATTTGGGGGGCTTAATACTTATAAGATACTGAAGCGATTTACGTGAAAAACGAAAATTTCAAAATTTTGAGTTAGAGTAGTGTTCATTGGAGGCATCGAAAAGATAACACATGTTTTATTTTGTTATAATTTGTTTTGTTATAAAATGTTTACTAACATTACTAAACATTTTCTAACATGAAAATTTATTTTAACATTTGTGATTAAATGTTTGCTAACAAATGCTTACTAACGTTATTAAACATTTTCTAACGGCAATGTGGGAGCACCATATGGTGTGAGGGGTCTGTGGTGGTTGGTTTCTGGTTGTGGTTTGCGGTGGGTCGATGCCTGGTTGGGCTGGTTCTGGTCGATGTGGTTGGCCTTCAACTGTGTGTAGGTAAGGTGAATAATTCGTGGGTAATTTGTGGATTTTGGAATAAAACATTTTTTTATGTTACTTTGAAATTTTATTATGTCCCCAAGCTGGGGTATTTATACCATCACTTAATATATAACGTTTGTTATCATCGCCTGATAGAATTTTCTTCCTTTTGACTTGAGTGAAGACATTATGCTTATCACTAGTAAATGTGTACATGTTATCATACTGAGTAATTTCTCAGTCAAGTGACTTTATATAATTTTGGAAGAGCAGTTTTTCAGTGTACCTACTGTTACATATTATTTTTCAACTGTAATTTTTTAGCTATAGGTTAACGGGAGCGGAGTGCCTTCTGCCTTTTAGCCATAGGACGTTCCGCAGTGTTCGTGCTGGTGGCTGTTTACCACCAGCAACGCCGAGGAAGGAAGGTTGCCTTCTGATTTTTAGCCGTAGGACGTTCCGCAGGGTTCGTGCTGGTGGCTGTTCACCATCAGCAACGCAGAGGAAGGAAGGCAGACAGCACCGTCTTCAGGCCTTGTTGCAAGACCGGGCTCACACGCTACAGTTTACCTCGGACAGTTCAGGCCAGCTATTGCACACACTTTGGCATCACGTTAATATGTTCCCATATCGTATGTGGTCACCGTTTGCATCCCAGGATTAGTTATTTATAATAAATTGTCTCGATAAATAGTTCCTATTGAATACATTTCATTGGACTAGATCATCTGACAACGAGAACAGATAACGTAAGGCTTCACAGTGTCTAAAGAGCTTGCGACATACTCTTTGCCCGAGTTGTCTATGAAATGTCGATGTTCGATATGGGTTTTCTCTTCAATCACCATCCTACCACAGGGAAATTCCCTACCACAGTCCAGTAGTGCAATTCTCTAAGCGTAAACATCTTTACAACCTTGATTTCAACGTTGAAATATCGGTCAGTCAAGTATTTGGTATTCGCTAAGCATTTGCCTTCGCACTCATCAACACTTGCGCTACAACGATGCGGGTGGCGCGACTTGGAACTACCATTTGACATTTATGTGTATCAAATTGGTATTCTTTAAACTAACATCGTGTTCGTCAGAATGGCCGGTCACTGCTCATAGTTAGCGTTGATGTAGATCTAGAAAATTGCTACCTATTTGCTACTATTTGCTACCTGCGTATTTTTTAAAATAAATCACTTTTAAAGGTGACCGGCCATTCTGACGTCAGCTTGGCCGGTCACTCAACCCGTATGCACAAACTTCTGAGAATTATTGAAATGTTTTTTCACTATTAATTGCTACCTAATTGCTACCTAAAAAACTAGCAGTCTGGATTCCGTAGCTTTTAAGGATAAATAGTTATTAACAAAAACAGTTTATGAAACCTTAAACGCCTAACAAATCAAAATAGCAACATTAAATGATGCGTAAATATTCACGTTGCATTACGTATAGGCGCTAAATGACGAGTATACAAAAAAACAATTAAACTAAATAATACTTACACTGGCATTAAAATCGAGCTTTAGATAAATAAACACTTGTATAATTGTTAAATTTGTTTTTTAAGATTTTACAGATAAGTAAGGTACATAAGTATATTTTGACATATTCTTACTTATTCTGAATGTGGGTAGTTTTGAATAGCTTTTTTTGGGTTCCGTACTATGAAAGGAAAAAACGGATAGGTAAATACAAATAAAGTTTATCAGTGAATCTTTATTATTTACTTACAAAGAAGTGTTCTTAATATAAATGACACAATGTGGTACCACACTTTTATTTTTATTTTTAATTTTTGTGATTATATCATCATAGCACTGCCAGACATTCCAGCGTTTGCAGTGTGCCCTGTAGTGGCCCATTTCACCAACTACAGGCGAAACACATTGTATGATTGATATTAATTCATATTTATTTTCGTTTAATACTAAATTTATAGGCGCATCGTGTGTTGAAATACATTCATCTGACGTTTCAAAGCCAATAATATTACGTAAAGTTACTTTAAATGATTTGATGCCATTACAAGTAGAACGACGACATTTCATAATTTCATCATTATTTATTATTGAACTAGCAGCTTCTTGTAAATCAGATACACGTTTGTCATGTACTCGTAAAACAGAAACTTTTCTATTCACTCGAGCTTTATCATCTTGAGATATGAAAAATACTTGATCTGGTCCAAGTATGGATGGTATGTTCTCTAAATAATGGATTGATGTTTCAGCGAACTTGCTATCTAAGTGGCTCTTGTGGTGATCAGTTTGAGCCCGAATGAGCTTAACAGGGACTGTCGATACATGTCTTCGTCCCTCTGTAGAATTAGATTTTCTGGGAATCAAACGAAGATATGTCCCACTACGACTAATGTCAAATCCTATTTTACGTAATTCTTGTGTGAGTTCATCAAGAGTTTTTACGCTGCGAATAGATTCCGTTCGTCTTCTATCATCTGCTGCACTCCCAAATAAAGCCATATCCGCAATTGTTTTCAATAGTAATGGTTGATTGCTTTCAAGATTAGGACGTCCCACTGAATCCCTCAGAGATAGTTTTTTTTTTATTTCTGGATTTTCATGACAAATATCTTCCAACTTTCTTTTCATACCATCCCTGTGTTTCTTCTGGGCAACTGCGTTTTGAACCTTCCTGTTTAAAGACTGTTTTGCTGTTTTTATTTCCTATCAACTTCAGCACGGCTTGGCATAGTATCTCTGGCAGAATACAAAGCATTCAGATTTTTTTCGAGTAGAGCAATCTTATTTTTCATAACTTCCTGACAAGGTTTTGCTCTCTGTTTATCTGCATTTTCATTATTTTCGCATTGCTGTTGTGATACATTACCGGGTTTTATTTTATCTTCTTCCTGTTTTTTTAATATTTGAAGCTGGCTGTATAATTTGTGTTTTTTCTGCAGGTTTACAGGTAGTTGTTGCCTAAAAATAAAAACATTCTATGCAAAGTATGCAATAAAAAACTGCATTTAAAGATTATTTAAAGTCATACGCTTTTAAATAATCTTTAAAGCCGGGAATCGAACCCATCACATAAAAAAAACTAACAACCTGTATTTTGTGACCAATTTACGGAGTCAATCATGAGAAATAAATCAATATGTATAATGAATATTACCTCTATACTTTGAGCTAGACCATAATATTTTCTAATCATAAAACGTCTAAATTATAGTTACAAAATGTAAAGAGAATTTTTTTTGGCGATTTCTAATATTTCTAATACTCTTATGTAGGTACCTAAAATGATTTCCTCACTCACCTTGGAAAAAAAATGTAGTAGATTGGATTTATTCTTAGTCGGCGCTTGCAATTCTTCTTCAATTCTCTTAGATACAATAATATCTAGTTCCTTGTCGGACTTTGCTTGTAATTTATAATTTCGCCACACTTCGTTAACTAACTTTTGTACATTTTGGACTTTCGTACTTGTATGAGATTTTTTAAAACTTTCAAACAATTTTTGGTATAACTTGGATTTGTCTATTTGAAACGACATCTTTGGCTGAATCAACGGTAACACAAATGTTAACTTGCTTTGCTATGCTTACAATACGTCTAATCCAAACGAAACAATACACTGACACAGGAAATTTAGACAAGTGAATAGCGCGCGGTAATTCCCCTACTCGGTTCTAAAGCGACTGCCTAAACGTATGCATTATTTGCGGGAATCCCCGAAAATGCGTTTCGTTTTCGAGCAAAGACAATATGAGGGTTGCCATTCGTGTAAAAAAGTAAATAAATACCAATGACGTAATCATCATCTAGACTCCCCTACCCCCCATGTCATCCAAAATAAGCAAAGCAAAGACCCCCCCTCCCCCCCCCCCATAGTGCTTACGTAATACTTGAACGGCCCCTAACATAGACATGAACTTTTCATATACATATTTTAGGAATGACAATGAGAAGATTTTGTGATTTGTTTTCCAAAATGCTTTTACATATTGTATATTTTTAAAGGTAGTGACAAATAAAAATGGATAATGCACATTAAAATATGTTTCAATTATGTATTATGTATATGTAAATAATAAATGATTCCTTATTAGAATACTTAATAATATTACAAAAAAAAAACTAAAATAAACAAACTATTATTATTATTATAAAAAAGCCTTAAAACTAAGTACCTACTTTAATCTAACATTACAAAACAAAACAGTAAAAATATGTTGTCGTAAAAAGAAATATTCAACACCAATACATATTGATTATTGCTATTGATTATTTCTTGTTACAACTACATCAACCAGTGAATTTATCGCTTGAGCATGTGTCGTCAAAGACTGTGCGAGCTGCTCTACAGAGGCAGCCCAAACTTGCTGACCGTGAGAGTAGGTCTCCAGGGCACGGGCGATAGTCAGCTCGGCCTCGGTGCGCCTCTCCTCGATGGCTATAAATCTCTCCGTAAGGCTGGCCATCTCGGAGCGGCGCTGTGACGGCGGGGAGCGTCGCAGGAGACGGCGGCGGGCAGACGACCCGCCTGCTCGCGGCGAAGCCAGCGTCGCCGCCGGGCGAGGAGGGCAGGCGGCGACGCACCGCTGATACTCGGCGCCGCTGTACCAACGGACCTGCACAGTCGAATTCATTTGTGTTATATATTTTTATTGTTTACCACAAGTGATTCAATTCCTAAACAAAGCTACATACTTGATGTGTTCTGCTCTCCTGGTGATGGTTGACGACTCACACCGGCTTCACCAGGCCCATGTTCTTGGGAAACCTAGTAAATAAACACAGCAATTATTGTTTATTAGAATTGAATAAGAACAAGAAACATTTATTTGACAGCTTTCTTACAACACACATAAATCAGTAGTACATATTTACATATAGTCATGTAATATTATTATAATTTTCAAATAAGTAACCACTACCATGTGTTCATCGCGTGCATGTGATGAATGTGGATGTATATGGGCCACAATTTGCTCTTGTAACGGACCAGGTGTTTGGATGTCGCTTATGGTATCATCTCCTAACACCGCAACAGCCGATTGATTCTGAAAGCAAAGATTACTTTTATTATTTTAATGTAAATAATTATAGATACAAAAGCCACAACATAATAAATTGATTAGCTACCTACCCATTGCACCTCACAGTCCTCAGTTATTTGTTCACCAGGTAATGGTTCTGGTGACGGGACCAACTGCAATCAGGTGCAGCTCTACAAAAAAAAATTATATTAATTTTTTTTAAAATTTGTATTGTGATTGTTTTAAATAAAGAGGAAAAGTGACAAAAGGGCAGGCATTGATTCTTGACTCACTATCATGACAGTTGAAGCATCAAATGACAAAGAATTAATAGGCAAGAGGGCTACTAAAAATCCAGCTAATCTTTTTCACCTGTAGTATACTCTGTGATTGCTCACTGCTGCCGCCTGCTTGTCCACTGTCAGTTTGTACCTCTATTTCCTAAAAACGTAACACAATTTACAATAAATAAAACAAAAAACTGACTTCAATGACAAAGTTAATTGATAATTTGTAAGTGTAAGATGAAATGAATAATGTGCTGTTAGAATTACTAAGCATTACATACACTGAAAGGATTTATAGCTAAATTCCTGTCACCCGTGGCTGAACCTAATCCACCCATTATGGCTATAATCATCCGAGTTTCAATATCTGACAGCTCTGGAACATCCTCTATCCCACCACCAGTGCGTCTTCTAGCAGCAGCGATGGCACTCATTTTTCTTTTCACTGCTCCTTTCTTATCTTTCCAATACTACACAGAATACAAGCAAAAAAAAGTTATCCCAAACAATCAAAATATTACCTATCTAATAGCAAAATGAATTGGTTAAATGGAGACAAAACAAAATTGAAGGTTAAATAAACTGGCAGCCTATAGATACTACCTAATTTATGTTCTAACTACTATAAATTACATAGGTACTTGGTGAGGGTGTCAATAAGGCACTGAGGCAAAAAAAACTACGCACCCTTATCGATACTCTGACCCACTGCTTATGGTAGGGTATGTATTTAAACTTTAATACCCTAACTAAGCCCTGGCAGTATGTATAGGTAGGTACCTAAAAACATACCTTACATACATACATGTGTACATCTTTAATTGTCATATAATATCAGGAATTGCATTTCTAAAATATGTAGACTAATATATATGTGTAATATTATATGATGTTGATGTTCCAAAAATAAATAAATAATAAAAAAAATACCTTAGCCCACTGCTCCACAGGCTTGACGCACCCACTGCCATCGCTATTAAGCGTATTAGCAACCTCGGCCCAAGCTTGATGACTTCGCTGCCGAGCGTTAGCTGTGCGTGCGTGCCCAGTGGCCAGCCACCTTCGCTGCTCCATCATGGAAACAAACATCTCCATTTGTGCTCGAGAAGGAGCTGTATTGCGAGCCACTAAAAAATTTACAAAGAGAAGGAATTAACCCTAACAATGAAAAAATAAGAAATATCTAGGTATGGGCATAAAAATAGGCAGTAGACATGTAAGATACTTACTTGGATTTTCGTAATTTTTATGGTTTTGTACCAACAATAGCACGAGGTGACGAAGACAAATCCACACGACGGCACTGCACTGAATAGAATAGCATAGGTTACATTTTATAAAAAAACACCAAGCCACATTCCAAGAAACGAATCCTCTTCACCACATGTTTAGTTTACCACTTCATTGCTTTGTTTTTTCTAGGTATTCAAATTCCAATTCTTAAGTAAGTTCCTACACGGTAAAAAGTGTTTTCTTAATTTTAGTCAATTTTCTTTGAATCAAAACAAATTTATTAACTCCAAGAAACTGATCCTCTCCCTATAGACGTCAGAGAATATTTTCTCAAATAAAGTAAAAAAATCTCTTAATATTGTTTCTTTGCAGCAAGACAAAAACTCTCAGTTAAATAAAACTTTACTTAATACAAGAATATCAGCAAGTTACAATCGAAGTAAAGCTTTACTTGAGCTCAAATTATTGTTTTCTCATTGTAAAAGATAATTTAATTGGCAGTAAGACGTATATTTTACTCAGGTTTAGACATTTCGAACTCGTGACAAGAGGCCACATCCTTTGACACAATTATTGATCATCTTATTCCAAGATTATGTATTTACATAATTTGTATTATTATTTTATGTATGTATTTTATGTATCGGTTCGACAAATTAGGAAATCAGGTTTAGTAAGGCATACTCATTCTTAGAGACCCTAATTCTTTGAAACAATAGTTAATAATGTTATTCCAAGATTATGTTAATTTTGGTCGGAGATTATTCTGAAATCTTCAGCTGAGAGTATTTTATCTTGAAATTTTTTATTGAATTATTTGAATATACTTAATTTAAGAGTATTTTTATTTTGATTCTAGTAAAGAAGGAATACTTGATCTAAAAGTATTTTATTTTGATTTTAGTAAAGGAGGAATACTTGATCCAAGAGTATTTTACCTTGATTCTAATAAAGATATTCTTTATTGAATATTTTGAATACTTGATTTATGATTATTTTGTCTTGATTCAAATAAAGAATTTCTTTATTGAATAATTTGAATGCTTGATCAGAGATTATTTTATCTTGATTTTAATTAAGAATGTCTTTATTGAATATTTTCAATACTTGCTCTAAGAGAATTTTATTTTGATTCCAATAAAGAATTTCATCTAAATTCTTCCTCTGAGAGTATTTTAGTTGTTGTTGTTTCTATTTCAAAGAGAGACAATAGGATAATATTTTTCTTATAGAAAAAAACTTAACTGGTGATATATGTACTTATAAGAAGATTTAATTAGACATGCATTTTGCAACAGTGAGAACTCACTCCCTGTCATGTGTACACTTCAGTATACTTTTAAGGGTGGAAAAAATTTTGTCTATTCCTGTGTTATCCAGTAAATGATTATCACAATCATTGATGTCTGTGATTATTATCTCCTCAAACTGAAAACATTTACATTATGGTACATTTTACTTCATACATAATTTCAAGCTTTCACTGTACCAGCCCAGAATAAAATGAATTATCTATTTTTAAACAAAATTAGGCATTTTTACTAATATAGTAAATGTGAAAGTAACTATGTCTGTTACGCTATCACACATAAACAACTGAATCAGTCCTGATGAAATTTGGCATGCATGTAACCTTACATAATGGGAAAAAACATTTTTTTTTTATTATGCTGAAGGCGCGTTTGGCCACAATCTCACCTGATGGAATGTGACGATGTAGCCGAAGATGTAACACGCGCACCCAGTAAATGCCTATTCACTCTTGACTTGAAGATCCCGAAGTTGTAAGAATCAGGGAAAACCGACGCCGGCAGGGAGTTCCATACCTAGCAGTCCGCATTATGAAAAACGAAGCGAAGCGCTCAGTGCGGATGTTCGGTATGTTAACAACATATGGAGAAAACCTCCCAGCGCCTGGTTGTCCGAAGATGGAAAGGGGACGGTGGATTTTATATTATACATATATATTGTATCCCGATTTCTTAAGCAGCTACCGAGAGATAGGCATAGAACGCCATCTCTGCAGGCATAGCCGCGGGTTGAAGCTAGTACCATAAAATAATATAAACAATTAGATTCTTGGGTTAGGGTGTAGATAAGGGGGCACTGAGGGAAAAAAAAAGACTTGGAAAAAAATTTTTTTACGCTCCCTTATCGACACTCTGACCGATACTTGTACTTACTGGTTGTTTAAGTGGATATGCATCTGTTATAATATTTTTCAGCATTGCTATTTGGGACATTAACTTAGCTCTGTGACCAATCACTGGAACTAATTCTTTAACATCTTCAGCAGATAATATCTGTAAAGCTTCTAGGTCAATAGAATGTTCTGGAATAAATAAGGTAGTGTAATAATAATAAGATGCTTACAAAGTTTACCAATTTACTACTTCTGAAGCATCTCCCTTGTATTAAGGTAAAGGTAAAATGCAAGTACAGGTCGCTGAGCGAAGAGAAGTAAAAACTAAGGTAGGTAACTTGTTTAACAATAAAATCAAACGCAATAAAAAAATTAAGTAAAATAAATCTTGTCCTCTTCATTACATGACAAGTATTTTTCTGGTTTGGATAAAATTTGTTCAATATCAATACTTTTCACCAATGATACGAGTACTTCCTGTAAGATATCTCGATCGACTTTTTTGGTTTCACAAATATTATGTCGGAATTATTTTGGCGAACAGTTTTGTAGAATGAAATTGTGTAAAAATGATTTTCTATTTTTTCGATTACGCCGACATAATATCTCCATGACTTTTTAATGTAGTACCGCACTAAGACTTTGTCATTCACAGTAAAAATATGTAGATTCTGATAGAGATCTTATTCTCTGGACCCCTCATTAGGGTCTAGTGCTAGATTTTTAATAGAATCATCTGCTACCTCCTCATTACTTTCTGGCTGCTTAATTAGGCCTGGTGCTGGCTGCTCATTAGAGTCTTGTGCTAGAGGACATGGTATTGGCTCCTCTTCACAGTCCTGAGCTAGCTCACCATTAGGGTGTTGTTCTGACTCCAGGTTAGGGCCAGGCCCTGGCTTTTGTGCTAGCTCCTCCTCGTTTAGGTTTGTCACTGACGTCTCATTACGACTTCGTGCTGTTTTTTCATTAGAACCTAATATTAGCTTCTCTTTTTGGTTTGGCTCTGGTCTTGATTTCACTGTACGACGTCGTGATGATTCTCCACTAGGGCCTGATACGGACTCTTCCGGTATCCTCACTCTATTATTATCAAAAAAGTTCATCAAAAAAGCCTGTTCTTCTGAACAGTTGGTACAATCACTGTCATAATCTAAATCCATTAAATCGGAATCACTGTGGTCACTTAGATTGTCAGACACACTGGTTGATTTATCTAAATCACAAGCTTTCCTGCGTCTCAATTTTGCTTGATTCCGATTTTTGTTGATATTCTGAGACGACGATGTATTTTCTTTATTTGCATCAGTTTTGGTTTTCTTTCCTTGTCCTTTGCCTTTAGTACTCGTTGTTGGTTTTGGAGTTAAGTCTTTTGCGCTTATGATTTTCCCTGGTTCATCATCGCACCGCTTCCTTCTTTTGCTTGGAGCAGTGTCCTTAAAGCCTCTCATGTCTTGTAAAATATCAATCACAGCTTCAGCAGTAGTTGCGTTAACTTCTGCACTTGCGACAAGTGCCCTTGGTAGTCTTGATTTTGGTCTTTCAGAGTTTACAGGGAATAGACCGCTCTTATCAAAACCCGCTTTTAAATTGGCTGATATCACATCTTTCTCAATCATTAAATCGCATAATTGCGCAAGATGCCTGGGAAAACAAGACTTTGCCATAGTTTTATATTTTCTACCATCTGCTGTCATTTTCCAGCTTGTTAAAATTCCCTTCCAGGATTTTTTTAAAGGCCCATAAAAGGCCACATCTAACGGTTGCATCAAATGAGTAGACTTAGGCGGTAAGCAGACGAATGAATTGTTTAGTGACTCGCATGATTGTAAAATTTTCTCTGAAAAATGCGACGATAGATTATCGCCAATAACAACTTTTTTTCCAGGCTTATTATTTGCGAATGGAATAATCACAGTTTCGAACCAATCTTCGAAACACGTTGTGTCAAACCAGCCAGACTGACGTATTATATCTAGTGCATCTTGTATATGGTGGAATGCTTAACAAGAAATGGCATAATGTCGTCTCTCCTTTTTTGATCTGATGTATTAAAATTATATTGGAAAGGTAGCTCTATTTCCGATAAATTGAAATTATAACTACCATTACCCTCCTGTAAATAATCCGGGCCATGCCACCACAAATCGTGATCAGCTATTTCATGAGGATCTGCACCTCTGGATAAGACATCGGCTGGATTTGATAAGCCAGGAGTATAATGCCATGTCATCCCATCAGTCCATTTAATAATTTGTCTTATACGATTACCCATATAAGCCGGAAGCTTGATGGGAGCAGAGTTCAACCAACCTAATACAATTTTTGAGTCACAAAATAAAGTGAACTTTTTAATATTAATTAACACTAAAGATATTCTATACATAAGCTTGGCTAGAAGTACTGCCCCATTGAGCTCTAACTTCGGAATTGTTAGCTTGGACTGTGAAGGCGCTATGCGTGACTTTGAACTAATCAAGTGTACATTATATTTTCCTTGTATACAAATTTTTACATAAACACAACAACCGTAAGCAAAGGTGGATGCGTCGCAATAGCCGATTAATTCCACCTCATTAGCCTCATGTAACTGTAAATCACGTGGTATCAATATGCCAGACATATTAAAAATAGATTTTTGAAAACTATTCCATATTTTAATTAAGTCTGCAGGTAGAGGTGTGTCCCAATCCAGGTTGTGTTGCCAAATTCTTTGTAAAATTATTTTAGCTCGTTGTAGTACGATGTAGTATTGGTCCGGCAAAACCCAAAGGATCAAAAAATCTACTGACCGCGCTCAAAACGTTTCGTTTTGTGGGAACATCAGGACAAGTTATCATACGACCACTGATTCTAAATACATCATTTTTAGCATCATAAGATAGGCCTAATGTTTTAACTACTATATCCAGGTCACGCTGTTGAAAACCATATTTGTCTTGAGGGATGTCGGATAAAATATCCATATTGTTAGAGCACCACTTATGAAGCTCGAAGCTCCCGAGCGCTATAAGTTCCATGAGCTCTCGTTTTAGAGCTATAGCACCATATAGAGTATTACTGCCTGAGAGTACGTCATCTATATAGGAACTATTTGTTTTGGCACTTCCATCGAAATCCACACGGAGCTTATTGGTCAGTCGGTCTGTGCGCACAATGGCATGATGTGGCAAGAAGAACTGAGGTTGCTCGTGAGGCTGGCAATTATCTACATCGATTACTTTAGCATGCCCTAATGAGAGATATTCTTTTATAAATTCGACATATAGAAAATGATAATGTGCATCTTTAGCAAAACGTTTCTCTAAACTGTAGAAGCGCTGCAATGCAATGGCGAATGAATCAGATGTATCAAAATCATTTAAATTAACTTTTATAGGCAATTTAACCTCAAAGCGCTTGTTAGCTAAGCTAACTGATACCTTAAAAACTCGCTCACTATTTTCATGTTCCGGTATTGACTCTAAGAACACTTCTGGGATCTTTTCAGTTTCCCAGAATTTTCGAACAAGCGAATCTGGATCATGGATTACTGTAGCATGCATAGCTACTGAAAAATTACAACTTGGGAGGATGTCACCTGGAATACATACATTTCTTATAAAAATAATGACCGACCTACGTTAAGGTACATAGAAAAAAGGTGATGGAGGTGGTCGTCCGCCACCTAAAAATAATGCATGGATAGAAAATATACATTTTTAGTTAAGTACCAAATATGTTATTATTAGGTGTATTCTTTATTGCACAGAAAAAACATGTTGACAAACAGTAAGAAATAAGTAATGTACAAACAAAGGTAAGCTACATACCAGTCTTAAATATCTCCTGTTTGCGACTCGCCGATTGCTTTTTGGTTTGGCGTTTAATGTTTTCCCAACAAGTTTTCAAACTTACTGGACTTCGTATGCAGTAACTGCTAACAGCATTAAATTCTTCTGCCAGACGTTTCCATCCCCTTGCTTTGTCGGCATTTGTTGACGTATCTGATTTTTTATTTTCGACAATATCTTTAAATTTTATTATCAAATTCGTAAGTACAGACTTTTCATCGTTTGTGAAATTTGAAGTTCGTTTCTTGCTAGGCTTGTCTTCCATTTTATCAAACTATTACTGTAAAATTAAAAGAAGTCAAAACAAACAAAAATAAACAGTCGGATGGCTTTTTGACATGACATTAAAAAAGAATTCTAATAACAAAGAAAGACGTTCACCTTACGGACATGACATTAACTTGACATACATTACACTTTGCAGTATAATAATATTAGCTTACCATTTTTGGATGTCGTTCAGGCAAAAGGAAATATATACAGATACACTACCATCTTAACAAAGTAGTATTATACCATTCAATCGTTCACAGCTGATTCGTTCAAAAACGTCTGGTTTGTTAAACGATCGATAAAAATGAATGGTGAACATAAAAAAAACGCGGTGTGGTTAAACAACTGTTAAATTCTAACGAAGCGGTTACGTAATCAATGGTTAAGATGTGTTTGATGAACTCGGGCCTTAGTGTTCTAGATGGGATTTCGTAAAGTCTTGATATCTCATTTACTCCCATAATTTTTTTCTCCATATCTGCCATAGCTGCAGTCATTCCTTCTGTTGTCCATTTAACAAAACGCGCCTGTGCTTCAGCTTTCCTTTTGTATTTTCGCGGCATTCTCAACCTAAGACAACATTTATACATTTACGGATAGATGCCCCGATTAAGGATAGGTGACCCTAAGGGCATCTATACTTAAAAAAATTGGGGCGTCTATCCTTTCTTTAGATGTTAGATGCCCTCATCAATTATTATTAATACATACATTTTAACGGTAAAAAATGTCATTGAGAATAAAATATTACAAAATCATAAATAATTCACTTACCGTATAAAAAGTGCCAGTATTACCGAAACACTCCCCAATAATTATTGCGATATTTTTTTGCGCGGAAAAGCTTGGAGCGGCCGTAACTAAAGAACACAACTGCCTAGCGCCACGTCGCGCGGTACACTAGGTGTGTGGGGGAGGGGCTCTCGCTGCGTAATAATAATGACGCCGGTGCGGGTGTAAACCTAGAGTTTTAGAATTCAGGGCAACTATCCCACTGCGGCATGTATCCTAGACTTAAGTGGGTGATCGACGGGCGAGTAAAGACCGTGGTTTTAAATACCGACGAACCTGGCTCGCGGCTCGTTGGTGCTGATCGATTAGCAAGCAAAACAGTCGCAAACATGTCTTGTTCCGAGTCTGAAGTCTTGTGTTATCTCGCCATAGGATATTACGCAGTTATGAAAAAAAAAAGAAAACGCCCTAAAGTTTGGGTTAAAAATTCGATTGAAAAAAGGCAAGCTTTATCACATACCCGTTTAATTCAAGAATTGGCAGCAGAGCCACTTGATTACCAAAATTATCTGAGAATGTCTGAGGAATCGTACAACGAGTTGTTATCTTTAGTGACACCTTTAATACAAAAACAAGACACTGTAATGCGAGAAGCTATTTCTCCACATGAACGTCTGACTGCTACAATCAGATACCTGGCAGAAGGGAAAAATCAAACCAGTTTGCAGTATCCTACTTTAATATCTAGGCAAACTTTGGGAAGAATTATTCCAGAGACATGCAGAGCTATTTACGGTGCATTGAAAAACGAATACATGAAGGTAAGTAAAATATTTATTTGAACTTAAAATTTTTCACAGTAGCTACTTCAGAACAATACAACAATATTTGAAAATAAAAAAAAACTTATGGTAAATAATTTGAAACAAAATATGACAGCTCGTTTGAGTTTCCTGAGTCAACTTGTTCATTATCTGTAGCTGTCTGAACTTGAAACTGTGGTAGAGTTGGGATTGTGGACGTAAAATTAGATGATGAGGTATTTACTGAAGCTGGAGCACGTAATAGTAGTTGATCATCTGTGGGTGTCAGAACTTGATATTGTGGTAGAGTTGTCGCACTGGACGTACAGATGGAAGACCTAGTATTTACTGGAGCAGTTGCAGTAAAATAATTTACATTTCCATGTCCCACGTTAACTTCTGAATTTACAGAGAGCCGTTGCATTTGCCCATAAAAAATTACATCGTTGATTAGTTAGATTAGATTCTCTGATAACATTTTCTGTTCTTTCGTCATTGTCCTTAATTTTATAGCAACATTTTTGCCAAAAATATCAAACTCATCATCTTTCTGACTGAGCCGTTGACTAATCAAACTAAACATATGATTTACATTGTTGTCTTTTCGTTTCCTTGTAAATGATGGAGGTTCAGGCGTTGTAGCTGGAGATGGAGTTTGAGATGACTGTCCAGGCAATGAATTAAGCGATGGCGGTGGACTGATTATCTGCAATAAAACAAATAATTAAAGTACCTCTTGTCTTGTTTCAGTTTCCTGGTAATATAGAAGAAATGAAAATGATAGCTAAACAATTTCAAAACAAGTGGCAGTTCCCCAATTGCCTTGGATCAGTAGATGGTAAACACGTCAAAATAGTTCCACCTCCTGGCGCTGGATCCCATTTCTTTAATTATAAAGGGTTTCATAGTATTGTTCTCATGGCAATTGTCGACGCAGATTACCAATTTATATATGTTCATGTCGGCATTAACGGCCGCGTTTCTGATGGAGGAGTTTTAAAAAAGACAGAATTTTATAAGCGTTTGAATGAAGGTGCTTTAAATATACCGCCACCGGAAAAACCAACACAGGACTCAGATCCTTTACCATTTGTGTACATTGGTGATGAAGCTTTCGCCTTAAGACCAGATTTCTTGAAGCCATATCCACAACGAGAATTGAGTGATCATGACAAGAGAATCTATAACTATCGAGTGTGCAGAGCTGGGAGGATAGTAGAAAATGCGTTCGGTATTTTAGCCGCAAGATTTCAAATATTTCACAGTGCTATCAACTTCCAATCAGTCGAAGATATTAGTTTTGTGGTATTGGCTTGTTGCACTCTGCATAATTATTTATGCAAATCCAGAAGGGATTATATCACTCCAGGTGACAGTGACACAGAAAATCATATTACTGGTACAATTCAAGAAGGTCTAAGGCCGGGTGGTATTTTAGAGCCCATACAGGTAACCCGTACTGGAAATTCAAGCAATAATGCAAAAAAAGTTAGAGAAGATTTTGTGAAATACTTCAATACTTCTGGGTTTGTACCATGGCAAGAAAGAATGATAAATTCGTAATTATAATAGGTACTCACATCGTTCAGAGAATCTTGAGTTGATACTTGACTACGAGTCTCGTCGTCGTCACTTCGAAGAGTTGACATTGATGCTGTAGCTGTAAAATAATTGTCTGTATTACATATTTGTTTCATTAGTTGATGTTGTTTGTTTATATATACAGGGTGTAACGGTTAGATGTAGTCATATTTTAAGGGCTTGTTCTACCCATCAATACGAACAACTTTTACTATGGGGGCAACTTCGAAATCGCGAAAAAAAATGAGCTGTTCCATAGAAAAGTTCAATAACCTCCCGATGCAATGTATGAAACAGCTGATTTTTTTTTGCGATTTCGAAGTTGTTCCCAGAGTAAAAGTTGTTCGTATTTATGAGTAGAACAAGCCCTTAAAATATGACTACATCTAACCGTTACAACCTGTATATTTATAAAATAAATAAAATTAAAAAATAAAAATAAATTTATGTGTTAATAAAGAACTACATACTTACATACCACAATTGTTACCTACTTGTCAATAACCAATTTTTTTATTTATTTATTTATAGTAAAATTGATAGGTACGTACCTATATTACCTATATACTTACTTTCGATCGGATCGTTGAGAAATTCTAGCTCCTTATAATACCACAACTTTGGCTGATACAAATCTTCAACTCCGGAGCCGGTTCTCATGCTTGCTTTAACCTTGTTTCGTTCTTTCCTGTGGGAAGCTCGTAGTGACTGAATTTTTTTTGTTAATATCGGTTATATCCGAGTTTGGTTCATATTTTTTTGCAATCTCCACAAGTTTATAATACGCTGCAAGCCTATTTACTTTGTTTTTATACTCGCTTGATTTAGTTTGCCATAAACAGGGACAGTCTCGAAAGGCATTTATTAATTCTATTATAAAATCGTGGCTGCAAGTACGTAGATCCATTATTGTGACACGGATTGAGCACGCACGTTACGAAGTTTGTAGTAGGTAGGTACACAGCTCTTCTGGCGCACATCCGTCATCTAGCGCTTTCGCCGAAAAGTGACGGCTCGGCTCGCCGGCCGTGATCGACACGCGGTTTTGCATGGCGGGCCGAGTAAAAAATATAGCACGACGACGAGCCGCGAGCCAGGCTCGGCGGTATTTAAAACCGTGGTTTTGCAATGATACACCGGCGAGCTTTACCGACGAGCCATAAAACCGCGGTCTTACTCGTCCGTCGATCAAGGGCTTTACCATACCTAGATCGTCTCGACGTAGGCGGTGCATCAGGCAGGAGTATACGAGACATCTCCTTTTGCCTCTTCCTATTCTTAAACTCTTGCCTGACTGCAGGTGGGAGGCGAGCTAATGCCCTTTTAATGAACTTCTGTTCTTCCTCGTATGTCCTACAGAAAACAAAAAAATAAAAAGACATATTTAATTACCTATTCAGAGTGATATAGATAGATAAATATTTATTTATTACTTCACCGTGTACAAGAGCAAAAGCTAATTAAAAGTAATTACATTCGGCTCGGCCCTGGCTCCGTTGGAGGTGGAGATGGAGGTGGCACAGGCACAGGCGTACGGGCTTTAGGCCTTTGGCCCAACCCTCTTCCTCGCCCTCGCTTGTTCGGTTGCTTCTTATTTCTATTAAAAAACTTTCTTTTAAATAGCTGTAATTAAAATGTGTAAGTAACATCACCAGCAAGAAGCACATATTATTTCTTGACATCAAGCATCATGAATGGAAAAGGGATTTATTTATCCGATCAGTACTTGACCAATGTTTCGTAAACAAAAGATAAAAATTTCAATGACTAAATGTTTATTGATGGTGATTGTATGTAAATATTTTAATCAGTTATAGGTATGCGCTCAAAAAACAAACAATATGAAATTTTCACTCGAACTTCATAAATAGCAACCGAAAGGTCACGATGTGGCCTTCGGGCGGGTTAGTAGAGTTGGAGTATAGCCTTCGAGGCACTATGAAACGCAATTAATAATAATTAAAAAAAACAAATTTGAACTTTTTATAAAATTTTTTGTTGACGCTACATGTTGGGCGCGATCATACAAACACTTTTTGTCATGTGACATTTTGTTATACGATGCTTGGAAACAAAGTTGGAATTTTTTTGCATGCTATTGTAGACTTCGGAGGACTAAGGGATGGGGATATCGGGGCGTAGTAGAGTTGGAGTTCAAGGCACTATGAAACGAATTAAATATTATTTTTTTTGGACTCACAAAATTAAAAAAAAAAATTTTACTGACCCTACATGGTGAGTGACCATACAAACACCTTTGTCATGTGACTTTTTGTCGTACGACGCTTGTAAACCGAGGCTGTAAGTGTTTTTTCCATAGTGTGGAATTAGTACCTAACCTAGCGGGACAGGTGGTGGTTTCACGAAAAAGTGACATGGACAAAAAATGCCCCCCTACGCGATAGAATCATAAAAAGGGGAGAAATCTTTTCCCATAGCGCCCCGAAGGCTACACTCCAACTGTATAGGTCACGGTGTAGCCTTCGCCAAATCAATGCATACCCATATTACAAATTCAAGCGTGTAGCGACCCTTATACCTTAACTTTCCGATGAGTACCAAGGGGTACCAATTGACCTCACTGACCCAGGCAAAATTCACTGTATTTACTCACCCGCCGTGTCACTATTTTGGTCATCCTGATTTAACAAAGCATTGTTTTAGTTTAGATATTGTTTAATTAGGTTTAATATTAATCACCGCTTTTCCTATTAATCACATACCACGGGAAATCGTGAAATAAATAATTTAAGGTCAGACAAATAGGAAATTGGGAAATTCTTTTTTACAAATTCCACAATTGACTTTTTCTAATATTTTTGAAGGACAATAATGGCCTCGTACTTTACCAGCTCGAATTTGTTAAATATGTTTCGTGTTTGCGGAAAATCAAACAATGCCCAAGCGTAGTAACAATTAAAGATTATTTTGATATATAAAACTTGAAAAAATACACCCTTACGGCATAATAAACACTGGTACAAAAACTCCTGAGCACAATAACAAGCGCGAGTAAAAACCACAAACTATATAGGGATACTACGCATCAGACGAACATCTCGCCTTAGCCAATCGTGGTCATTCGAGAGGTTTAAGTTTAGAATATGACAGTTGCTTTTTTTTAAACAAATGAAATGAGAGGCAGGCGAAGACAATGCTATACAGCCTTATCGTACGTATGGGGGGGGGGGGTCGTAGGTCCTACTACCAGTCTAATTATTTAAAATTTTTGGAGATTGCAATGGGATTGTTTAAATAATAAAAGTTGATGTATTAGGTATTCTTTTTATTTCTTAATTTTTTCCTATATTTATTTATAGCTTTTTCTTGCATATGAGGCAAATTTTTCTTACTTAATCTAAGAATATCTGTGCCTCTTAAAATTTTATTTATTGTATTGCACCAATGGAAGTCAAACGCGTACCTCTGCAGTATATTTTGCTTTATTTTTTGGCTAATATGATTATTATGAGGCTCTTGTTCAAGGTACGCGTTTGACTCTTCGACAATAACGCCAAATTGCCTCACAGCATACTCCGAGGGGTAGGTTAGTTTGTGTTTTTTAACTGTCTCTAATTCTCTGTGACTAACCCAACTGTGTAAGGAGCCTTCTTCAGTAGTCAGGTCTTTTTTACAAATTCCACAATTGACTTTTTCTAATATTTTTCTAACTAACCAGCCCGCGGTGTATGCGCGTGAGTGTACATGAAGTCGTTCACGGCGCGCTTGTAACTCAATGTTTTCTTGTTCTACGCCTAAATTTGGGACTGCAGTGGTTGCAACCTCACTTTTTCTGCTTTCTGTCGGCACGAATAGGTCTTTAACTTTTATTAACTGACTGCTTGCAATTATAGCTCCCTGAATGAAATTTTATAAATCTTGTGATTAGCAAAGACCTAAACGTGCTGGTGAATGTGTGGCAATCTGGGTCATTATTTCTAAAGTTGTAGGCGCGTACTTGCCCAAAGAAGTTTTCTATCGGGTCTGAATTAAAATATCTTGTACGCATAATGTTAATATTTTTTGACAAAAAGAATTGCCACATCCTTTAGAAGCTTTTGAGAGTTACAACCCAATTTTTTAAAGAAGGCACAGACGCACGCGTTACTTGGCCATTCTCCTTATCTACAAACTTCATATCCTCCAGTTTGATAATAGCCTCTTGCCAGAATTTGTGATGAGGAGAGCTTTTTGTTATTGCCTTTCTAAGGTTCTTCCCTTTCGTCCTTTTATTGTACAGGGCTGCTCCATTGCTCGAGTCGAACAAATCATCAAAGAATGATACAGTCTCTGCAGTGTTTTTTAATGTAGTGCTTAATGGCCGCCCATCCGAGTAATGAGCTGAAATATTATTGTATTGAAAAACATTGTAAATGTAACTTTATGTTTGTAATGAAGAAGAAGTAAACCATTTTATTTATAAGTGGCCGTTAAGACGTATTACATTTTCAGAGTAATCTCACTTTATTTTTGACATTTGCAAAGATTTAAAAAGAATCGAAAAAAAGAGAATATTCCATTCATCATAACACGTATTTTAAAAATGATTGTCTTTTCGGTAACTTGCATCCTCACTGATATTGTGGAGCCCAAAGACAGAAAAAGTCTAAAATTTGAGCAACATACGAGTAGCACTGACTATGTAATACGGCTGACAAACAACATACAGCCTAAGTCGGTGGACCTAGAAAAAAACCGGATAAAGTTAAGAGGTAGGAATATTTGCCATTAACTTACAAAATTGAGAAGTATAGAATAAAGTCTTGCTGAGTACCCGAGTACAATTCTGCACCTGAAAATCAAAAATGTTTGCTGTGATTGCTCCTAAAATGTATATCATTGATATTATCAACGAGCATCGCCCTACGTTTTGACAATACTGACTAATAAATTGTCTAATTTATCATAATTTCTTCAATGTTAACACAATTTATTTACAGTTTTATATCTGAGTTATACTTTAGTTATAATATCTGAGGCTCGAACACTATTACAGCAAAACTTACACACCATTCTTTTTAGGTGCTGGAAAACGCAGCACTAAAAATTAGAAGTAATTTGTAAATAAGGATTTTAGGTTTCTTGCTTAGAAAATTCTCCTAAAAATACTTACCGACGAACTCTCGACGGGCCTGCGTCAGATGCACAGCTGATTGTGGGCTCAGCAACTGGAAATAATTGTATACAGATTATATTCCATTTCATTAATTTTTTTAATAACCAGCAACCTAAAATTCACACCAGCTTTAGAAGTTGTCTTTGATATACATTCAGTGTACTAAGTATCGGGAATTTGTCAATAAAACAAAAAATACAAATTATTCATCTAAATTTATTTTATCGCCTTCAAAGTAGGCCCCATCGCTTGCAATACAACATCTCCACCGCTTCACCCAGTCTTCCATACATTTTTCATAGGCTATTTGCGGTATGGCCTTTAGCTCATTCAGCGAATTTTCTTTTATGGCTTCGATCGACTCAAAACGTTTTCCTCGAAGTGGTAATTTTAACTTGGGAAATAAAAAAAAGTCAAACGGAGCCATATCAGGTGAATACGGTGCTTGGTCGAGAACTTTTGTTGAATTTTTCGCTAAAAACTCTTTCACTATAATGGCTGTGTGTGATGGTGCATTATCATGGTGCAGGATCCATGAGTTGTGTTGCCACAAATCTGGACGTTTTCGGCGGATACTCTCACGCAAACGCTTCATGACGCCTAAATAATATTCTTTATTCACTGTTTCTCCCTCTGGAAGGAATTCGGAGTGAACCACACCACGGTAGTCAAAAAAAACTGTCAGCATCACCTTGATTTTGGAGCGACTTTGCCGCGGTTTTTTGGGTTTCGGCTCGTTTTCGAGACGCCATTCTGAAGACTGTTGGGTTGTTTGCATGTCGTACTCATAAACCCATGTCTCGTCGCCAGTTATTATACGTTTCATAAAGGTCGGATCCGTAGAAGCTCGGGAAACCATGTCTTCAGCGACATGCTTTCGCTGCGCTTTTTGAACAAAATTGAGCTCTTTTGGAACTAGTCGAGCGGCGACGCGTTTCATGCCTAAAATGTCAATGAGAATGTTGTGGACGGACTTAAAAGATATGTTCACCTCACTAGCCAACTCTCTCAGACTCATACGTCGATTTACGAGCACTAGCTTCTTGATTCTGTCGATGTTTTCTTTGGTCGTAGCGGTTGAAGGTCTACCAGAACGAGGCAAGTCTACTACTACTTCTCGGCCTTCTTTAAAAGCCTTATACCATTCATAAGCCCTTGTTTTCGATATACACGATTCGCCGTAGGTATTTCGCAACATTTTTAGTGATTCATCACATGAAATATCATTTGAAACACAAAATTTAAGGCACACTCTTTGTTCAACAATATTTTCCATTGTAAAAATCGCCGAGGACTCAAAACTATGACCAACAAAAAGTGTAGTTTAAAACAAATTAAATGACAGATCCCGCTCAAATTTTGCGCGCTAAATCAGTACAGTGCTACCAACATGCAGTAAAAAAATTAGAACGACCTCTTTTACGCGGGTCTTTTTATTGACATATTCCCGATACTTTTTACACAGAGTAGTATATCTCACATCACATCAAAGTGATACTTTACTATGACAATAAATAGAAAAATAAAATAAAAAAATATTTATTTGTTTTTCTTTTCGTTTAGGAGCATTAGAAATTTTTTTCGCTAAAGAAATAAACAGCTATTTATTTTTATATTTTATTTCTCTATTTACTTTTATAATAAAAAGTACCTAACACGTGTTGGATGTTGTCTTTACTAATTTTAAATATTTTATTTTTTTATTTTTCCTGTATCCATCTATGAACGATATACTTAATCATTTCTCAAAATTTCATTTGTATTTTTTTTCCACCCTGTATAGGTACATACTATATCATTATTAAATTGATGGGTAATGCTATATTACAATTTATTTTAGAACTATACACATTCCAAACAATACAGAGTGCAACATGGATGTTAGCTTGTAGAACCAATTTTGATTAGATATTTACTTTAATGTGGTTAATAGATATTACATACTAGCTGGGGATGGAGACCTCTGCATGGGCATATCAATGGAGGAGGAGGACAATGCTGGAGGTGGAGAGGTCAGCACTACTCCTGCTGCAGCTGCTGCTGGCAGTGGTGGTGAATCATCCAAGCCCATCTGAAAAACATGTAAAAATAAATTATTATGGTACCTACCTAACTTATAACTTATATTTCCAGTAATTAAAATTATGTAAAGTAAAATCGCATGGAGAATAAAATAACACTCTTAATAACTAACTGTAAATAAAATACTCTCTCTCTCTCTTTTGTTCGACCTCCAGATTTTCGTCCTGCATTATCTGCGCCAACAGTTGTTTCTGCAAGGTCTGTATCGTCAGCCACACAGGGGATTTCTTCGAATAAACCACTGTGGATCGCATCTCGGCATGCCTCCACCAATCCTGCTTCTTCTTGCGGCAACACGCCGAGAATGGGTAGATGTCGAACTTTACCACGTGCGATCCATGGGACGGAGTTGACTTCAAGTTCGTATATTCGCCTCGGTTTAGTATTGAGATATTTGATGAGATTGATCCAGTGCTCCGAGCCGAAGAACGAACTTGATGTAGTCCGTCGAGCATATCGTCTAATGTTTCGCCAATGGCTAGTTCCTCGTCCGTGGAATTGTCCAGGTTCTTCAATAACTTCTTCTGAGACTTCTCCTTCTTCATTGGTGGTTTGTCGTCCTCCGATGTCTCTGACTCTAGACTCTTGAAATTTACCCGTTTCTTCTTTATAATCGGTTCCGGAATTTCCGTTTCGGACTCGGAATTCCCGGAATACACGGGTTCTTTGGCAACGACACGTTTGCCCACTGTACGCGCAGTCATGGATGACGTGGTAGTGGGCATTGTGCTCCGCGAAGATAAATATTCCCGTGGAGCTACTACCTCGTCGTCGGATTGATGATCCTCCATCTCCGCCTCTATTTTCATATATACCTCCGTGAAGAGATCGAACAACTGATCTTCGAAAGGTTTGATCGTCTTCAATTCCTGGACGTTCGTATACGTCGTGAACAATCCGATCTCGGAAATGTATTCCTCGTATACTTCGTATGGCACTTGATCTAAATTTTTGTTGTTCTTCCTTAGATATGTAACGAATGGAATCATTATATTCTTTATGCATGTTATTATCTCGTACAGTTGACGTTCTTTTTTCGTCATTGCTAGTTTTAACCCTTTCTCTATGATCATTTTCAAGCATATTATTGTGCATTTGGTGTGCCATAATTTTTTTATGAAAATAATCAATGAATGATTCAGTATTATCTTCTTTTTCTGATACATTGATATTTCTTTCTTGTGCGTTGACGACTTCTTTTTCATTGGCGTTGATGAAATTATGTCCAATACCTGAGTATTCTCCATTATTTCCTCCGGACACTGTGTATGATCGTCGTCCTTCTTGGGAGAGTGATCCAAAGTCTCGAATATCAAATTGTCGCCTTTTGAAGGCGCCAATGTAGGTGAGTCCTCGTTTAAAGCGATGATCTCTATTTCTTTTTCCTCTCCTAAAACTACTTCCAAGACTCGCTTTAAAATGTACTATAACTTGAAATTTTTTTATCTTTTATACCCCAACCACAATCTAATCACCTCTACACTACGCACAACATTACGTAACTCACATGTAAATATGTTAGTGCATGTAGTGTAGAGGTGATTAGATTGTGGTTGGGGTATAAAAGATAAAAAAATTTCAAGTTATAGTACATTTTAATTGTAATGAATGAAATGAAATTGTATTAGGTCATTTTGATGGTCATGATGAATTAAAAGAAAAAAGAACAGAACAATGGTCTTATGGGCTTAACGTGCCATTTCATTCTTATTTCCAAAGCGGTTGTAGTTTGGATGGGCGTACTGGCTAACATGACAATACTAGTCCCTAATATTTCCAACAGATTTAAGTTTAAATTCAACAAATGCTATCCTGTATCTTATGCTGAAATAAAATAAATTGCCTGAGTAAACCAAAAATAAATAAAACAAAAACATACATTTACATCAATGCGGATATTTTCATTCCCAATGACATTTGTGACCCCTATGATACTCAAAATTCGTTCCTCAACAGGGGTCAAAATGTCGCCATACGATGGACCACCACCAGTGCCACTGCCATGCTGTCAAATTGCTAACCCCTTCTTCCTGACCTTGCATTTTTGGTCACTCCAGTACTAAAGTGCAATGCGTAGGAAAAAATGTTAGTTAAGCCTTTGCTGTAGCAAACAAGATGAACAGTATAGGTAAACCAGAATGTGATAGCAAAATTGCTTAAGGTCAAAGTGGTTTTCTCGACATTTCTACGGAATATTTGCATACCTATATTCCAGAAAATGACATGTAGGCTCTGAGATTTGACAAACTCATACTGTGACAAGACAGACTAGTTTGGTATTGTCATATCAAAATCTTTGTTTTTTATTTTTTATGCCATGAGATTCGGGTACGCCTTCGGATTCGGAGATTAATGATACATTCTGCACAGCACAACAAATTAGCACATACAATCCCACACAGTAAAAAGCTCCAAACAAAATTCCTTATGGCTGTCAATATCCAGCATTCTGCAGTCTTTATAGTTTGTAATTAATAATTATCATCCATGCCATTGTGCAAAAATAGTGCAAAAAATATGATAAAAAGAATCTTCTAATCACATCATAGTAAAGTATCACTCACTTGTCTCCACTCCTTGACAGTCTTTGTTACTCCGTCACCCACTGCATTAAGATGCGAAGTCAACTCATCCCACATTGTGTGGGATTGTTGCTTTGCCTGTGAGCAACCCAATTGGGTAGCTCTGGCTTGCAGTGGGTGGGACTCCATCCATCCCAGCAACATTTCCAGCTGTGCATCCGACACCTTACGGTTTGCTGGCATTCTGAAATGAGTTAGAAAGACCTAAAAAACTACAGACAGATGAAAAGTCTGAAAGCATTTTCACTTTTTTTTATAAAAGCACCATACTCAGAGAAATTACTTGTGTGCTGCGCGATGCATGTAAGTATAACACATGAACTTATTAAACAAGTGTAATCATCACACGATTATTCCGTAATTATTACAGATATCAAAAAACTTTAAACTAATATTATTTACTTACTTAATGAGTAAAATTCCGCCCCCTTATCGACCCTCTGACCCTCCAACAAAACTAATAAAGTAGGTAATAAAACTATGCGCTTTGATTGCTGAGAACTTTGAGAAGTTGAAAACACAGAGTACTTTTTAAGTTGAAAAGTTGAGAAGAATAAACTTTTTTTCACATAACCTCATTCTTGTAACTGCGTTTTGTTTTTAGGATTTTGTTTAGAATTGACAAATTTTGGTGTAATTTACATTACATTACATTACAACACAAGTAATTAAGTTTTTCCATAAATTACAGTAATTTTAAAATAAATGTGATATTTTATACAATTAAAAACAAAATAATATTTTAAATCTATATGTCGATTTGTCTGTCACGATAATGCGTGAACAAAACGTAATATCTTCGTTCATTCGCGATTACTATAGCCATATCAAGAGCCTGGGAATTATAGGCGTTAGCTCAAAGCAAAAGCTATACGAAGAGCATTGGTATATCAAATCAAATCAAATCAAAATATTTTTTATTTCATAGGATAAAATTATCACTTGAAAACGTCACTATTAATATTAATATTACATTATAGTTTAAATTTACTGCTCATTCACAAAGCTGACTCCCCAGAGAAGAACGAGCAAGAAACTCTAGGGTTGCTCTTTTAAACAGATTATAGGTTGCGATTTGATAATTATATGATTAGACAGCTATGTCCATGCTTGCTTATCATTCAAATAGTCAGTGATTTTATAATAGCCTTTTGTTAATAATTTCTGTTTTATGATTGCTTTAAATTTATTTAAAGGCATATTTTGAAAGTCTACTGGAACCTTATTATAAAAGCGTATACATTGCCCTTTGAAGGATTTACTAACTTTGTGAAGTCGGCTAACATAAATAGATAACTGGTTCTTATTCCTTGTATTAACATTGTGCCTATCACTATTTTTAGCGAATAAGGTTATATTTTTTTTTGCATATAACAAATTCTCATAAATGTATTGAGATGCCATTGTTAAGATATTAATTTCCTTAAACTTATCTCTAAGAGACTCTCTAGGTCCTAATTTATAAATGGCACGAATAGCACGCTTCTGCAGAACAAAAATCATATGTATGTCAGCAGCGTTTCCCCACAACAATATGCCATATGACATCAAACTGTGGAAATAGCTAAAGTAAACCAGTCTTGCGGTATGAACGTCTGTTAAATTTCTGATTTTTTTGACTGCATACGCAGCAGAAGCAAGCTTTTTCGCTAGTTTCTCAATATGAGGCCCCCACTGAAGCTTAGCATCCAATGTCAGTCCTAAAAAGACAGTAGTGTCTACAAGGTCCAATTTTTCGCCTCGTACAAATATGTCAATAGGCATTTGTTTAACATTAGGTAAAGTAAATTTTAAGCATTTAGTTTTTTTTTCATTCAAAAGAAGATTATTTACTGTAAACCAGTTAACAAGTTCAAAAATAGCAGTGTTTACATCGTCACAAGATGATTGATATCTCTTAACTTTAAATAGCACAGAGGTGTCATCTGCAAACAATACTATTTCACATCTATTCCGGGCAAGATGAGGCAAGTCATTAATGTACACAAGAAACAAAAATGGTCCTAGAATTGAACCTTGTGGCACGCCCATATGGACCTCAGACCCAGAGGACTTAGTGCCATTAACATCTACCCTCTGAATTCTATTATACAAGTATGATTTTAAAAGATTCAAAGCCTGACCTTGTATGCCGTAATGGTGTAATTTCCTGATTAATATATCATAATGAACACAATCAAAAGCCTTTGACAAATCGCAGAAGACGCCAATTGCATCCCGCGAATTCTCCCAGGCATCAAAAATATGTTGAACTAGCTCAACACCTGCATCGGTTGTTGAGCGACCCCGTGTGAATCCAAATTGTTTGGGATGCATGATATTGTTTTGATAAAAATGAGACATTAACTGGTTTAAAATCAATTTCTCAAAAATTTTACTAAATGTGGGTAGTACTGATATAGGTCTAAAGTTAGTGGGATCTGTTGTACTACCTGCTTTAAATAATGGAATGACTTTACTTAGTTTCATTAAATCAGGAAACACTCCACGATCAACACATTTGTTAAATATAGTAGCCAAGTGGGGTGCAATACAATCAATTATGGAATTAATAATTTTAACTGATAGGCCGTGAACGTCAGCAGTCTTTTTCATTTGCAATGATTTAAAGGCTTTCAGTACACTATTACTATTTACATGAGTAAATTTAAAGTTTATCTCACATGGTTCTACATTTTGTAAGATAAGTGATTCGGCCAGAGCGGGAGATGAATTAAGAGATTTAGTGGTCGAGATTGGAATGTTGGTAAAGAACTTTTCAAATGATTCGGCAACCTGTAAGTCATTACTAATAATTTTATCGTTTAATTTCAAATTGAATTCTAAATTCTGATCTTCGACTTTTTTTGTCTCATTATATATGACTTTCCAAGTGGATTTAATGATGTTAGAACTGTTTTTAATTTTACTAATGGTAAACATAGATTTAGCCTCAGAACAAACGCGTTTAAAAATTTTTGAATAATTCCTAACATAGCTAACAAAGGTATCATTTTTATTATATGATTTTTCGGCATAAAGTTCATATAATCTATTTCTGCTTTTGTGAATTCCTGCTGTCGCCCAATCACTGAACATTAACGACTCGCTGACTTTTATTGTTTTTGACTTAAAAACTTTTTCATATTGATCTTTAGTTAAATCAAATACAGTGTTATACAATTTATTGGGATCATCATTATAAGTCAAATAAGGCACTTTTGTTATTATATTATTTCGAAATAATTTTAGCCGACTTTCGTTAACAGGCACACACTTAATTATTTTTTTCAACCTTCTTTCAGCAATCTCAAAAATAGTTAATTGACCGGAGTGGTCTGATTGTAATTTGTTAACAATAGATTTATAAACAGGTTTAATGTTCGCAAAAATATTATCAAGACAGGTTGCACAAGTTGCTGTTGTCCTGGTTGGTTCAAGAAAAACATTAACTAAGTTGTGACAAAGAAAAAATGATTGGAATCTTCTAGTCAAAGGAGTGTCTTGCAGTATATTGATATTAAAATCGCCACAAATTAAAATGTACTTATTGGTATTACCAATTTTATACAGCGCTTCATCTAAACATATTTCAAACTGGTCATATGAGGAAGCTGGGGGTCTGTATACGCTCATTACAATAAGTCGCTCAAGTTCTATACAAGATATTTCAATAGTACGTTCAACAGATAGACTCACAATATCATTACGTTCTTTAAATTTCAAATCTTTTCTAATAAGTATTAAGGAGCCTCCGCGTATGGCGTTTTTTCTGCTGAACGAACTTGCGACCTGGTGACCACTAAAATTAAATAAGAGTTCATAGGTCTTTAACCAGTGTTCAGTAAGACACATAATATCAATTTTAAAATTATTCATAAATAATTCGATTGTTAGATCTTTGCCCAAAATGCCCTGAATATTCTGATGAAATACTTTTAGATTATATTTATTGTTCAATTTACATATTTTTGTGGGCTGGCTATTAGTAGTTTTATAATTCTTAATTAATTTTAATAAGGTGCCAGAGTTACTCTCCGTTGTCTTAAATTCTAATTTAAATTATTTAAAATTGGAATAAATTCCAAAGATTTGTTTATGTCATTACACTGCTCAATAGAAGCAGTGGTCAATTTTTTTGTCAAAATATTGACAGAGTTATTAATATAATAAGATAGCGACTCTGCTACCTGTTGTTTATAAAATTTGGATAGATAATAATATCTACCTTTTGTCAAATAAAAATTTTTTACAAGTATATTTGTGTCAATCATGTGAAATTTGTCTGCATTTCGACATACTAATGTATGTAATAAACAATTTACATAATGCCTTGTCTTGTTCTCGTCATCAGTATGACTATGGCTGAAGGGCAAGGCAAACAAAACAATTTTAATTATGTTAGGCATTAATGCCAACTGTGAAAAATAATTAGATAACATTTTTTTGTTCGCCTTGTGCCTTCTGCCAACAAATATAATTAATATTGTATCAGGGCGGAATTCAGTTGATACAATCTTCTCCAATATATTGGAGAAGCTTGCACCAGGCATACACATATTAGTAATGGGCTGACCCATGTATCGGTATAGTTGTGAACCAAGGTTTTTTCCAAATTCATCACTGTACATCAAAACATTTATCTTATTCGAAATGGACGTGTTATGGTCTGTTGCACTCGGCGCCCCGGGCTCGGCGTCCGACGGAGGAGTGCCACATACGGGCGATGGGGATGGTGCCTGGTTCGCTGACAAACATTCACAATGGTGATTATTCGTTAACGAATCAAATCGCTCTAAGTTATAATTGGATAATTTTAATAAGTTATCCATGGCCAGTACATGCTCACTAATTTCCTTCTGGGCAGTGTCATATTTATTGGTCATAGTGACCAAAGCCTCGTTAAGGTTGTGTATTTCCAAGCGGAGGTGCCGTGTGTCACATTCATAAGTTTTTCTGCTTTTTTCTAAACTAATATTACATTCGCCTAATTGATGAAGCAGGTTTATACGTTCTTTTGTTAGGCAAATGTTCTTACAAAATGCACTATTTTTCTTAACTAAAGACTGAGTTTTTTTAATGTACCTATTGATCTTTACATATTTTTTCAACTTATTTTTACTAGTCATGCATATAGGCGATTTCAATTGAGTTGAATTTAATGTAATGTCATTACAATTTGTTAGATCAATAGTTACTGGTGAGATGGCAGTAGTCAGGGACGGGTCTTTACCTACTAGCTCATCAAAAAGAGACTGTGTACGCGATGATTGTTGGTCATCTTGAGTGGTCTGCAGTGTGGATATCTGTCGGTTAGCATCACGCAACTCGGCCTCCAGGCCAGCGATACGCGCGAGGGCGTCCTCGAATTCCTGGCTGCTCGTGTCAAATTGGTCCACCTCTTGCTGAAGTTGATCTCTCTGCCCTACCATGTCCGTGAATCGAGTATGTAGTTCTGCCATCTCACACTTTAACATTGTGTTTTTATTTACTACTTCTAGTACTTCTTTCTCGCTATCATCCCTTTCTCTCAACAGCTGTTCGCATAAGGCCTTGGATGACTTTAGCTCGTTCAAGGTCAACTGGAGTTGATTTTCCAGCTGGCGAGTGGCAACAGTACCTCGAGTAATCCTTGTTGACATTGTAAATGGGTTACAAAATAGATTCGATTGGTATTTATAGGCTAACCGCCGCGAACAGCCGGTAAGATTGAGGTTATGTTTAGCGCGACTGCGAACAAGTAACCTTACTACAATTGCATAAATAGCTTTGAACAGAGAAACTATCGATGATTTTAGTACACTTTAAATAATTCGTGTTATATTTGGGGTAATATTTCAAAAATATACGTACTAACGGTCTATAGTTATCGCTATAGTCATGAGTATTGCTTTGAGTTAGGCGGTAGACCTGCAGGTTGGTGCGTAAACTTTCATGATGAAAGTGGCTAGTTCCTTCAAGTTTTCTGTTGGTTTAGTTGATCCAATATATAAACGAAGGATTCTGTTTGCGAACGTCATCCATCGAGAATGTGCCAGTTTTCCAGTGTCTTTACTAGCCAAGTTTGGTGAGACGGTACCCACTGAAATTGCAGAGCACATCTGGAACAGGTATTTTTGATCGGTGCTTAGCACATCAGTATTCAAATCCGGCAACTCTGTGGGGATCGGTTCATATGACGCCACTTTCAATTCGAGACATTTGTCGAGCTTCTTCCCTATGCTACCAGAAAAACTGTTAGGGCCTGTGGTAGTACCATCGAGACTGGAGAACAAATAGCGTAGCGGTAATTCATTTGCATGTAATAAGCACACAAACCATTGTAAAGGTCGTTTCAAATGTTTTTCTAGTAAGACTATGACTCCATTTTTATGACCCGTATTTACAGCCGTGCCATCACATCCAATTGCCACCAAGGAAGAACGAAATTCAAACTTGGATTCGAGAAAGTCAATAATATTCTTCTGAATCGTAACTGCCTTCCCCGAATCAATAGAGAGATGACCGATGTACTCAGAACCTGGCTCTGATATGAGTGAGATATGTTCTTCAATATTAGTCTTACGATGTGATGTATTGCCAGTCCTAGTCATGACTAAAGTCTTATCTTTACGACCGTCAAAATAAATAGCCTTTATTTGTTTTTGGTTGTAAACATATTGCAAATTTTTGCGTACTTTTTTCCGCTCTCGGCGTATTTTGTTTCGGTCTATAACATTTGATGAGTCCTCAGTACTTATAACATTCAAATCAAGCAATGCAGCGTTCACAACTAATGCAGCAGATCGATCTGAAATCCCAGTTCTATCACACGCTGTAGCTAGATTTTGTAGCTTACCTCTCATCTGTTGAGTTTTTTTGCCGGATCGTTTAGGCATTTCTGATACGACAATCTCATCCTCATCCGATTTTCCGGTAGAAGAACTGCTAGACGACCAAATAACCGCTGGGGTAGATGTAGAAGTGCTTGGAGTGCTACGGAACCAATATACATTTTGCGATCACTTCGTTGGTGTCTCAAGAAGTTTTCCTCAGCAACAGGCACTTTAGTTACACATTTACATATTTCTCTGCATTTACATGTTGCGATATCAAACAACTTTTTCACAGACTCTTCGTAAAACTGCTGTTTCTTAACGTCATTACGCAATTTTTTCATACTCTTATATTTATTGTAATACGAAATCAACCTTGCGACAACTTGTTGATGGCTAATTGTAGGAATTGATGCTTTATTCCATATTTTTTGGACGTCATTCGCAATCAGTTCGCATAAATCTTTGACTGCAGGGTCTTTTCCATTATTCAACTCGAGCATGTCATTTCTAGTCCACAAATAATATCTTATTACAACACAATACGTCGGTAACATATTACCACTTAATTTTAGTGGATCGCCAAACACAGGGCACCGCAAATCTTTCCGAGTTTTAGGCATTTTAAATATTTATTAACGCAAAGTTCACTTCTTCGTCGATAATGAATTTAAAGAAAATATCATTAACTACAAGCAGCTTCAGCACTTATTTATAACGTGTTATTAAAAAACTATGCATTCACTTGCGAGATAAGACTTTAAAGAGACTAAAAGTAATATGTTTATAACACAAAGTTTCGAAATACCTTCTATTAGCAGGTAGAACTTAGACGTGAAATTGTAAGTTTATTGCAAACTACGTTCAGGATGCGCCACCTGAAGATATAGTCTTAGACTTCTGATTTTTTGTATGAATGAAGCTTTCCCATAGGGTCATCGATTACCAATACAGGAATTTTAAAAAAAATTAAAAAAATTTTTTACCCAGTTTCACTCCACCCTAATGGTTACCATATATTTTATAAGATGAATTATATAGCATCGCTACAAAAATATTATCTAGCAATGAAAGGTATAATATTATCTAGCAATGTATTCCTCGTATACTTCGTATGGCACTTGATCTAAATTTTTGTTGTTCTTCCTTAGATATGTAACGAATGGAATCATTATATTCTTTATGCATGTTATTATCTCGTACAGTTGACGTTCTTTTTTCGTCATTGCTAGTTTTAACCCTTTCTCTATGATCATTTTCAAGCATATTATTGTGCATTTGGTCTGCCATAATTTTTTTATGAAAATAATCAATGAATGATTCAGTATTATCTTCTTTTTCTGATACATTGATATTTCTTTCTTGTGCGTTGACGACTTCTTTTTCATTGGCGTTGATGGAATTATGTCCAATACCTGAGTATTCTCCATTATTTCCTCCGGACACTGTGTATGATCGTCGTCCTTCTTGGGAGAGTGATCCAAAGTCTCGAATATCAAATTGTCGCCTTTTGAAGGCGCCAATGTAGGTGAGTCCTCGTTTAAAGCGATGATCTCTATTTCTTTTTCCTCTCCTAAAAGTTTTTTCTTCGGTTGGATCTTCTTCTTGTTGAACACCATTTCGGTCTCTAGCATACTTGGTTTTAAATACAAAGTTATTTAAAAAATCAATTTTGAACAGACGTCTTACTACTTCCAAGACTCGCTTTAAAATGTACTATAACTTGAAAATTTTTTATCTTTTATACCCCAACCACAATCTAATCACCTCTACACTACGCACAACATTACGTAACTCACATGTAAATATGTTAGTGCATGTAGTGTAGAGGTGATTAGATTGTGGTTGGGGTATCATCATCATCATCATCATTACCAGCCTGCGGCAGTCCACTGCTGGACATAGGCCTCTCCCAAGGCGTGCCACTCAGCCCGATCTTCGGCTTTACGCATCCAGTTACTGCCAGCCACCCTGCGCAGATCGTCGCTCCATCTAGCCGGGGGGCGTCCCACATTACGTTTGCCTAAACGCGGTCTCCACTGTAGAACTCGCTTGCTCCAACGATCGTCAGTCCTACGACAGATGTGACCAGCCCACTGCCACTTTAGCTTGCTGACTCGAGCGGCTATGTCGGTAACTCTGGTTCTCTGGCGGATGACTTCGTTTCGAATTCTATCCTTCAGAGAGACTCCGAGCATAGCCCTCTCCATGGCCCGTTGAGCGACTTTAAGCTTGTGGACCAATCCCACCGTCAGTGTCCACGTTTCGGCACCGTATGTCATAACAGGTAGGACGCACTGATCAAAGACTTTTGTCTTTAGGCTTTGCGGTATGGGCGACGAAAAGACCTGACGAAGTCTCCTGAATGCTGCTGAAGGTTGGGGTATAAAAGATAAAAAATTTTCAAGTTATAGTACATTTTAATTGTAATGAATGAAATGAAATTGTATTAGGTCATTTTGATGGTCATGATGAATTAAAAGAAAAAAGAACAGAACAATGATCATATGGGCTTAACGTGCCATTTCATTCTTATTTCCAAAGCGGTTGTAGTTTGGATGGGCGTACTGGCTAACATGACAATACTAGTCCCTAATATTTCCAACAGATTTAAGTTTAGATTCAACAAATGCTATCCTGTATCTTATGCTGAAATAAAATAAATTGCCTGAGTAAACCAAAAATAAATAAAACAAAAACATACATTTACATCAATGCGGATATTTTCATTCCCAATGACATTTGTGACCCCTATGATGCTCAAAATTCGTTCCTCAACAGGGGTCAAAATGTCGCCATACGATGGACCACCACCAGTGCCACTGCCATGCTGTCGAATTGCTAACCCCTTCTTCCTGACCTTGCATTTTTGGTCACTCCAGTACTAAAGTGCAATGCGTAGGAAAAAATGTTAGTTAAGCCTTTACAGCAAACAAGATGAACAGTATAGGTAAACCAGAATGTGATGGCAAAATTGCTTAAGGTCAAAGTGGTTTTCTCGACATTTCTACGGAATATTTGCATACCTATATTCCAGAAAATGACATGTAGGCTCTGAGATTTGACAAACTCATACTGTGACAAGACAGACTAGTTTGGTATTGTCATATCAAAATCTTTGTTTTTTATGCCATGAGATTCGGGTACACCTTCGGATTCGGAGATTAATGATACATTCTGTACAGCACAACAAATTAGTACATACAATCCCACACAGTAAAAAGCTCCAAACAAAATTCCTTATGGCTGTCAATATCCAGCATTCTGCAGTCTTTATAGTTTGTAATTAATAATTATCATCCATGCCATTGTGCAAAAATAGTGCAAAAAATATGATAAAAAGAATCTTCTAATCACATCATAGTAAAGTATCACTCACTTGTCTCCACTCCTTGACAGTCTTTGTTACTCCGTCACCCACTGCATTAAGATGCGAAGTCAACTCATCCCACATTGTGTGGGATTGTTGCTTTGCCTGTGAGCAACCCAATTGGGTAGCTCTGGCTTGCAGTGGGTGGGACTCCATCCATCCCAGCAACATTTCCAGCTGTGCATCCGACATCTTACGGTTTGCTGGCATTCTGAAATGAGTTAGAAAGACCTAAAAAACTTTCAGAAAGCTATCTAACTTGTATAGAATGTTATCATATGAAACATAAAATTCTTTTAAGTCATTGATAGCCCCCACTACTATTATTATGGGCTGGCATCTTCCTCCTTTCGACGATTGGACTCCTCTTCGCAAATGTAACTATGTCGGGACTTCACTTTGATTCTGTAAAGAAATGAAATAAAGATAAAACAACTATTACTTTTTAACAAAAAAAAACTTCACCGAAAAAGCCAATACAAAGTAAAAAATAATTTTATTAAAATGCTCGTATATCAAAAAATATCTTTCGAAGTCGGCGCTCTAATGGAGTGGAATGTAAATCAATCTACATTATAATCAGTTATACATTGGTGCCGACTTCGAAAGATATTTTGTTTTTTAAAACGTTGTGTAATTTGTCGGTCGCGTTTGTAGCCTAATACACATAATTACACTATTAAATTAAATAAATAAAAAGAACTTGAAGAAAATATGAGTTTCAATTAAAATTCGCATGATAGGAACCCTACGAATCCCGCCAGTCGGATATCAATCTCCTGCCGGCGCGTGGGTCGATGATGATTAAAAAAAAAACAATTAAACTACCTATGCCAATACCTTCTATTTCACTTACCTAATATGCCCAATTTTTTTCCTTACGGTAAAAAAACTCATCCGGTATACTGTTATACATATAACTATAAAAGAGTCTTATTGGTACATTGAAGATATTCCAAAATAATAAATGAGTTAGATACTGGAACGTTACTGAAAACTAGTATTTATTTATTTTTGTATTGTTCGGGCATCCCGCCGAAACTACCTACTGGACGGATTTCATGATCCATAGCTTAATAACTGAGATACTTTTTATGCTGAAATTCCCACGCGAAAATACTTAGACGGCGTTTTCTTAATCCATGTGAAAGAAGTCGCGGGCAAAGGCTAGTATATCATAAGTGACCTTAACATAAAATTATTTCTAGCCAGTGTATTTCTTCATTGCAATGAAATTAAAATATGGGTGGAGCCACTCTGTTACACTTCCCTTCATTCTTCTTCAATTTTGCTCTTGTTCTTGCTATGCTCTTGTCGGTGGAGTAACGACCATGTCTCTCTACTTTCCGCCCTCGTTAACCTCTTGGTACGACACGACATTCACCTTTTCTTTCACTTGGTCAAAGTAATTACGCCTAGGTCTTCCCCTTCGTCTCTTTCCTTCAATCTTTCCCTCAATTATGTTCTTCAAAAAAATATCGTGTCGTATCAAGTGATCTATCATCACCTACTTCCCTTCATAAGCAACCATTATTCCCTGAAAACAACCTCTAGCAGTCACTGTTGGATGAGATCTCGATGTTGCAATAGCTAGCTTAAAACATTGGTTGTAGTGTTTGGTGTAGTGGTTAGCAACTCTGGTCGCTATAACAAAAGGTTGCGGGTTCGAATCCCGCTAGGGGCATATGTTTGTGTGATGAATAAAATGTATTTATGTAGTATATCAACCATCTGGTATCCACAACATAAGCCTGTAGTTGCTTACCGTGGAACTAGATGGCGCTATGGCACGTCTAAGGATATTTTATTTCTTAAATAAAAACTGAAAAAAAAATACAGCAACATCAAGATCATGTCCATCTGAGGCGAAGCGAATACAAAAGTAGACGGATCTGAATACATTTGTCTATAGAGCGCAGTATCGCAGCCGCGCGGGGGGAGGGGAACGGGAACGAAAATCGTTTTGCAGATATTTCCAGCTTAATATTTTTTTACATCGCCGGGTATTGACACCTACTAGTATCAACTCAAATATAGATACAACCACTCTGTCTAAGCCACGCCTCTTACGATGACGCCCCAGGCACAAACTCTTTGTGTTTGCTCCGTAATTTCATACTACCTTTCCGTCGTGGTTTCGCCTGCTTAGAGGCGAATAGTTTAATCGCGGATATGTTTCATTTGTTTACCCCGCGGGAAATACTTAGTTTATCGGGATAAAAGTATCCTATGTTTTAATACCGGGTATATTCTACATACCAAATCCATTCATCCGTTTCGCCGTGATGGAGAAACAAACATCCAAACTTTCGCATTTGTAATATTAGTTAGATTAAATTTTCACCTGGCATTCCTGCTTTGGCAGCACTTCAGCAACTGTCGTCATCTCGTTCTGAACGCCCAGGGCCGCTAGTAGCTCTTCTACAGTCTGAAATGAAAATAAAATCCATAAAGTCCTCTACTAGACTTGCGCAAAATATATCACTAAGAAGAAAAGAGATATATACATCTTTTGGATCAACGGATATATATCACTCCTTTATATCTTTAACTCTTTGGTTCCGATGTTCTGTTTGTTGGCACAGCTATATAAGAAAGAAACGATAAAATTGATTATAAAGTGAATCTTGATCTCAGAATGAATCGCTCATGTTTTTCATTTGATAGAGAGAGAGAGAATGTAGCTTTACCAAGATCATGTCCATCTGAGGCGAAGCGAATACAAAAGTAGACGGATCTGAATACATTTGTCTATAGAGCGCAGTATCGCAGCCGCGCGGGGGGAGGGGAACGGGAACGAAAATCGTTTTGCAGATATTTCCAGCTTAATATTTTTTTACATCGCCGGGTATTGACACCTACTAGTATCAACTCAAATATAGATACAACCACTCTGTCTAAGCCACGCCTCTTACGATGACGCCCCAGGCACAAACTCTTTGTGTTTGCTCCGTAATTTCATACTACCTTTCCGTCGTGGTTTCGCCTGCTTAGAGGCGAATAGTTTAATCGCGGATATGTTTCATTTGTTTACCCCGCGGGAAATACTTAGTTTATCGGGATAAAAGTATCCTATGTTTTAATACCGGGTATATTCTACATACCAAATCCATTCATCCGTTTCGCCGTGATGGAGAAACAAACATCCAAACTTTCGCATTTGTAATATTAGTTAGATTAAATTTTCACCTGGCATTCCTGCTTTGGCAGCACTTCAGCAACTGTCGTCATCTCGTTCTGAACGCCCAGGGCCGCTAGTAGCTCTTCTACAGTCTGAAATGAAAATAAAATCCATAAAGTCCTCTACTAGACTTGCGCAAAATATATCACTAAGAAGAAAAGAGATATATACATCTTTTGGATCAACGGATATATATCACTCCTTTATATCTTTAACTCTTTGGTTCCGATGTTCTGTTTGTTGGCACAGCTATATAAGAAAGAAACGATAAAATTGATTATAAAGTGAATCTTGATCTCAGAATGAATCGCTCATGTTTTTCATTTGATAGAGAGAGAGAGAATGTAGCTTTACCAAGATCATGTCCATCTGAGGCGAAGCGAATACAAAAGTAGACGGATCTGAATACATTTGTCTATAGAGCGCAGTATCGCAGCCGCGCGGGGGGAGGGGAACGGGAACGAAAATCGTTTTGCAGATATTTCCAGCTTAATATTTTTTTACATCGCCGGGTATTGACACCTACTAGTATCAACTCAAATATAGATACAACCACTCTGTCTAAGCCACGCCTCTTACGATGACGCCCCAGGCACAAACTCTTTGTGTTTGCTCCGTAATTTCATACTACCTTTCCGTCGTGGTTTCGCCTGCTTAGAGGCGAATAGTTTAATCGCGGATATGTTTCATTTGTTTACCCCGCGGGAAATACTTAGTTTATCGGGATAAAAGTATCCTATGTTTTAATACCGGGTATATTCTACATACCAAATCCATTCATCCGTTTCGCCGTGATGGAGAAACAAACATCCAAACTTTCGCATTTGTAATATTAGTTAGATTAAATTTTCCCCTGGCATTCCTGCTTTGGCAGCACTTCAGCAACTGTCGTCATCTCGTTCTGAACGCCCAGGGCCGCTAGTAGCTCTTCTACAGTCTGAAATGAAAATAAAATCCATAAAGTCCTCTACTAGACTTGCGCAAAATATATCACTAAGAAGAAACGAGATATATACATCTTTTGGATCAACGGATATATATCACTCCTTTATATCTTTAACTCTTTGGTTCCGATGTTCTGTTTGTTGGCACAGCTATATAAGAAAGAAACGATAAAATTGATTATAAAGTGAATCTTGATCTCAGAATGAATCGCTCATGTTTTTCATTTGATAGAGAGAGAGAGAATGTAGCTTTACCAAGATCATGTCCATCTGAGGCGAAGCGAATACAAAAGTAGACGGATCTGAATACATTTGTCTATAGAGCGCAGTATCGCAGCCGCGCGGGGGGAGGGGAACGGGAACGAAAATCGTTTTGCAGATATTTCCAGCTTAATATTTTTTTACATCGCCGGGTATTGACACCTACTAGTATCAACTCAAATATAGATACAACCACTCTGTCTAAGCCACGCCTCTTACGATGACGCCCCAGGCACAAACTCTTTGTGTTTGCTCCGTAATTTCATACTACCTTTCCGTCGTGGTTTCGCCTGCTTAGAGGCGAATAGTTTAATCGCGGATATGTTTCATTTGTTTACCCCGCGGGAAATACTTAGTTTATCGGGATAAAAGTATCCTATGTTTTAATACCGGGTATATTCTACATACCAAATCCATTCATCCGTTTCGCCGTGATGGAGAAACAAACATCCAAACTTTCGCATTTGTAATATTAGTTAGATTAAATTTTCACCTGGCATTCCTGCTTTGGCAGCACTTCAGCAACTGTCGTCATCTCGTTCTGAACGCCCAGGGCCGCTAGTAGCTCTTCTACAGTCTGAAATGAAAATAAAATCCATAAAGTCCTCTACTAGACTTGCGCAAAATATATCACTAAGAAGAAAAGAGATATATACATCTTTTGGATCAACGGATATATATCACTCCTTTATATCTTTAACTCTTTGGTTCCGATGTTCTGTTTGTTGGCACAGCTATATAAGAAAGAAACGATAAAATTGATTATAAAGTGAATCTTGATCTCAGAATGAATCGCTCATGTTTTTCATTTGATAGAGAGAGAGAGAATGTAGCTTTACCAAGATCATGTCCATCTGAGGCGAAGCGAATACAAAAGTAGACGGATCTGAATACATTTGTCTATAGAGCGCAGTATCGCAGCCGCGCGGGGGGAGGGGAACGGGAACGAAAATCGTTTTGCAGATATTTCCAGCTTAATATTTTTTTACATCGCCGGGTATTGACACCTACTAGTATCAACTCAAATATAGATACAACCACTCTGTCTAAGCCACGCCTCTTACGATGACGCCCCAGGCACAAACTCTTTGTGTTTGCTCCGTAATTTCATACTACCTTTCCGTCGTGGTTTCGCCTGCTTAGAGGCGAATAGTTTAATCGCGGATATGTTTCATTTGTTTACCCCGCGGGAAATACTTAGTTTATCGGGATAAAAGTATCCTATGTTTTAATACCGGGTATATTCTACATACCAAATCCATTCATCCGTTTCGCCGTGATGGAGAAACAAACATCCAAACTTTCGCATTTGTAATATTAGTTAGATTAAATTTTCACCTGGCATTCCTGCTTTGGCAGCACTTCAGCAACTGTCGTCATCTCGTTCTGAACGCCCAGGGCCGCTAGTAGCTCTTCTACAGTCTGAAATGAAAATAAAATCCATAAAGTCCTCTACTAGACTTGCGCAAAATATATCACTAAGAAGAAAAGAGATATATACATCTTTTGGATCAACGGATATATATCACTCCTTTATATCTTTAACTCTTTGGTTCCGATGTTCTGTTTGTTGGCACAGCTATATAAGAAAGAAACGATAAAATTGATTGTAAAGTGAATCTTGATCTCAGAATGAATCGCTCATGTTTTTCATTTGATAGAGAGAGAGAGAATGTAGCTTTACCAAGATCATGTCCATCTGAGGCGAAGCGAATACAAAAGTAGACGGATCTGAATACATTTGTCTATAGAGCGCAGTATCGCAGCCGCGCGGGGGGAGGGGAACGGGAACGAAAATCGTTTTGCAGATATTTCCAGCTTAATATTTTTTTACATCGCCGGGTATTGACACCTACTAGTATCAACTCAAATATAGATACAACCACTCTGTCTAAGCCACGCCTCTTACGATGACGCCCCAGGCACAAACTCTTTGTGTTTGCTCCGTAATTTCATACTACCTTTCCGTCGTGGTTTCGCCTGCTTAGAGGCGAATAGTTTAATCGCGGATATGTTTCATTTGTTTACCCCGCGGGAAATACTTAGTTTATCGGGATAAAAGTATCCTATGTTTTAATACCGGGTATATTCTACATACCAAATCCATTCATCCGTTTCGCCGTGATGGAGAAACAAACATCCAAACTTTCGCATTTGTAATATTAGTTAGATTAAATTTTCACCTGGCATTCCTGCTTTGGCAGCACTTCAGCAACTGTCGTCATCTCGTTCTGAACGCCCAGGGTCGCTAGTAGCTCTTCTACAGTCTGAAATGAAAATAAAATCCATAAAGTCCTCTACTAGACTTGCGCAAAATATATCACTAAGAAGAAAAGAGATATATACATCTTTTGGATCAACGGATATATATCACTCCTTTATATCTTTAACTCTTTGGTTCCGATGTTCTGTTTGTTGGCACAGCTATATAAGAAAGAAACGATAAAATTGATTATAAAGTGAATCTTGATCTCAGAATGAATCGCTCATGTTTTTCATTTGATAGAGAGAGAGAGAATGTAGCTTTACCAAGATCATGTCCATCTGAGGCGAAGCGAATACAAATGTAGACGGATCTGAATACATTTGTCTATAGAGCGCAGTATCGCAGCCGCGCGGGGGGAGGGGAACGGGAACGAAAATCGTTTTGCAGATATTTCCAGCTTAATATTTTTTTACATCGCCGGGTATTGACACCTACTAGTATCAACTCAAATATAGATACAACCACTCTGTCTAAGCCACGCCTCTTACGATGACGCCCCAGGCACAAACTCTTTGTGTTTGCTCCGTAATTTCATACTACCTTTCCGTCGTGGTTTCGCCTGCTTAGAGGCGAATAGTTTAATCGCGGATATGTTTCATTTGTTTACCCCGCGGGAAATACTTAGTTTATCGGGATAAAAGTATCCTATGTTTTAATACCGGGTATATTCTACATACCAAATCCATTCATCCGTTTCGCCGTGATGGAGAAACAAACATCCAAACTTTCGCATTTGTAATATTAGTTAGATTAAATTTTCACCTGGCATTCCTGCTTTGGCAGCACTTCAGCAACTGTCGTCATCTCGTTCTGAACGCCCAGGGTCGCTAGTAGCTCTTCTACAGTCTGAAATGAAAATAAAATCCATAAAGTCCTCTACTAGACTTGCGCAAAATATATCACTAAGAAGAAAAGAGATATATACATCTTTTGGATCAACGGATATATATCACTCCTTTATATCTTTAACTCTTTGGTTCCGATGTTCTGTTTGTTGGCACAGCTATATAAGAAAGAAACGATAAAATTGATTATAAAGTGAATCTTGATCTCAGAATGAATCGCTCATGTTTTTCATTTGATAGAGAGAGAGAGAATGTAGCTTTACTACGAGTATTCGAATCAGAGCACATTTTAGTAAATATAGTATATACTAGTTTTTACATTACCTATTAAAATAGTTTCCTGATTTCCCTTCATACTTGACAGGCTTAGGACTGTCAACCTAGCGAAATAAAATTTCTTTGGAATGTAATTACGAGGGGAGGTCCAAAAGTTCGTGGAATGAAAGGGTTTTAGTAAAAATGAAACAGTAAATTTATTTTTCCTTTTCAATATAATCACCCTTAAGCTGAATACATTTATTAGATCTATGAATTAATTTTTCTAAACCATCGTAAAAATATTTTTTATCTTTTCCCTCAAAATGAGCCAAAATTGCCTCCTTTACCTCATTGTCGTCGGAAAATTTCCTTCCCCTTAAGTTTTTTTTTAAATTAGGGAACAAATAAAAATCACTTGGGGCCAGATCTGGACTATAGGGTGGGTGGACTAGTGATTCGAAGCCATGCGTGTGTAGAGCAGCCATTGCAACTTTGCTCTTGTGAACCGGCGCGTTGTCTTGCAAGAGCAACACACCCTTGGTCAATTTTCCCCGACGTTTTTCTTTGATGGCATCCTTTAATTTTTCTAGTATTGTTGCGTAGTATTCTCCGGTTATGGTCCTGCCCTTTTCTTTATAATCAATCAGTATTATCCCCTCACAATCCCAAAAAACAGTAGCCATCAACTTTCCAGCCGACTCCGACACTTTGAATTTCTTTGGCGGTGGTGTCCCCTTTTTATGCCATTGCATGGACTCTTGTTTGGACTCGGGCTCAAAGTGATGAACCCATGTTTCATCGCCGGTAACAATTCGCTCCAAAATCGGTCCAGGATCGTCGCCACACAACTCCAAAAAATGTTTTGACGCTTCGACGCGCTGCTGTTTTTGAAGCGGCGTGAGCATTCTCGGTACCCATCTTGCACTGACTTTTGTCATACCCAGGTGATCATGTAGGATTCGCAAAATGGTGGTATCTGATACTCCAACTAATGCAGATACCTGTTTTTTCTTCAAACGGGTGTCCTCCAGTACAATTTTTTCCACTTTTTCGACGATGTCTGATGTGGTGGCCTCAACTGGCCTTCCTGAGCGGGGGTCGTCTTCAATCGACTCCCGACCATGTTTAAAAAGACCATGCCACTTGTAAATCATTGATTTACTAGGGCACTGTTCCCCGTAAACAGTTTCCATTTCATTCAAAATGGTCTGAGCGTTCTTTCCTTGCTTGGTAAGGAATTTAATGACAGCACGGTGTTCAATTTTCTCCATAGTTTCAGTTTTCTTCCGGATTGACGTGTTTAGCAGGCGAGTGTTCGTAAACGAATGACGCAATTGTCAGTCGTCTTCTCCCGTCCCCTCGGGACATGAGGTAATTTGCTTCGGGGAGGGTGACCCCCTGCAAAGGGTTCATTCGCTGCCCGTGACTACGTGCAGGGCGTTGGGTTACCTGGGTGGTTGGTGGTGGTTGGACGGGTCTTCGTTAGACCCGGGACTCCGCATCTTGTGTGGGCTGCACGAGCTCTCTTGGCAGGGCCCGTGATCTGCCGTCCGGTGGGCGCGAGTGCAGCGGCGCTATGTTCTGCACCAGGGGATGAGCTGAGTTGTCAGCTCCGTCGTACATCTTCCTGGCGAGGCGGCTTATGAACTGGTCCAGGCTCTCGAGCTGGAGGTCCCTCATAATGGTGTCGTTGCGCACGAAGCGTGGGGCATCAGTGAGGGTGCGCAGGGTGGCCGATCACTATTTTATTATGAGGGTGGTTGAGTGATGGTGATGGTACTAGTTGGAAAGTTAAGCAAAAATGGGGATGGCACAGCGAAAGCTATTAAGGACAGACACTACAAAGACTACAAGCAAAATAGGAAGAGGGGTTGCTCACGGTTCCGGGCTGATTGCAGTGCGCTTGGCAGCTGTATTTGGCGTGGTTTGCTGCGATGGGGTCGAGACACACGTGGACTTGGGCTCGTGACGTGATGCCAATCCCTGTACGACCTTACCCGGGGCTTGCCGCTGGTGGCAGACCGGGTTCGATCGCACAGCGAGGGCTGTCACTCGCCTGGCTGCTGCGTTGGAGCTGGTCCCGTACGTGGGTGGTGCACTTCACACTTAGTTGCACTTTGCACTAAACACTGCGGGTAATTGCACTATCACACTCGACTGTCACGAAGCGAATCCCGAATGACGCAATAGGGCTGAAACTCCATTTATATACTAATTATGAGTCCCCAATTAGTATGACACTAAGCGAGCGCCCCTATCCCCACTCCATCCCCTCCATTCCACGAACTTTTGGACCTCCCCGCGTAGGTATTAAATTTCTAGAATCTAGGTTGGCGTATTTAGAAATCAGTCTATTTACAATGATTTTTGATTCATATTTACACGTCATATCTTTACATTATGTATTTATACTACTTTTTACATTATTTATGGTTACTGCTAATGAATAGCAGCTGCGACAATTTCTTTGATTTTAGTCGTGTTCTCCTTTCATTCAGAATTTGTCCAGCTTTGGAAAATATCCTCTCGCACGGCATGTCTCGCTCTGTCATATATTTATCCACTTCAATGATACCTGCAGCTGTGGTGTTGGCTGGTGTCAATTGAGACACTTCCCTATCGAATTCATCCCATATCGAACATGAATTCGATGTTGTAGTAGCAGTTTGTTGACGTGGAACCGGCGCTACGTCATTTAGCGTATTTGGAGGTGGAGTAGATCTTCCAACTTTTTGTTTCAATTCACCTAAGGCTCTGTCGAAGTGTGAAGAACTTTTAAAACCCCTTTGTTTAAACCTTGGATCGAGTATTGTAGCTTCCGTATATAACACATGAGACTCTATAATTGAAAATCGTCTTTCTAATTCATAGTCCAGTGTTTGTAATAAGCTGCTCACTTCTGGTATTTGAATCCGAGTAGGTTCTTGCAGATGAGCTCTTGTGTGCGACGTCATTATGCGACAAAGTGGTTATGACCTTAGATAGAGTGACATTATTTTCCGAACTAATTTCGCGCGTAACGTTTGAAAAAATCTCTAATACAGGCACAGCATTTTGTATGACTGACCAATCGTGATCATTTAACGCTAAGTCACTTCTTAATAATGCAACTGTGGCAATTATTGCATCTTTAACGACTAGTATTGTTATAAATGTATATTTTAACATGGTAACATCAACTAAACGCTGAAAGACAAATGTGTTTATTATCTGTGTCTCGGCCATGCTTTCTTCGAATAAACAGTCGGTAGTTGTTAACCTCAGAGTAAACGTTGTTTTATTTCAACAATAGGTTATGGGCCCAGATAAGACCGTTAGATTTTTTGTTTTTTTTTTAGTGAGTTTATACGTTTAATAACTTACCTGAAGTGATTCGTGATAAAAATTAGAAATGGCTTCTAATTCGTTCCTAACTAACATTCCGAAGTTGAAGGGGCGTGAGAATTACCACGAATGGGCCTTTGCAGTGGAGAATTTGCTTATTTTGGAGGGCATAGTGGTTTCTATAGTGGCACAAGGAGCAGCCGCAGAACATGCAAAGGCAAAAGCAAAATTAATTCTAACGATCGATCCATCGTTGTATGTCCACATCAAAGACGCCACGTCATCAAAGAACCTATGGACGAAGCTAAAAACTATGTTTGATGATTCAGGATTCTCCAGAAGGATTACGTTGCTGCGAAATTTAATTTCGATTCGGCTCGACAGTTGTGAATCGATGACGAATTATGTCACGCAAATCATAGAAACGTCCCAGAAATTATCAGGAACTGGTTTTGCGGTGAACGATGACTGGATTGGCTGTTTGATGCTAGCAGCATTACCCGAAAAATACATGCCAATGATTATGGCGATAGAACATTCTGGAATCGCCATTACCGCTGACGTCATAAAAACGAAACTCATGGCTCAACGTCATAAAAACACTCAACGAAACAATGGCAACAGAGTGGAATTCAAGGAGAAAAGTTGCAATGTTTACAACAGAAAAAATGAATTAGTTGCCGTGGCGGACCTAATCAATGGTGTTTACAAGGTGGTTATGGAATATCAACATTGTTTGTTTACATCTTCTTCATCAGTATGCAGTGAAGTGTGGCATAGAAGAATGGGTCACCTGAATATGAATAACTTGAATATTATGAAGGAAGGAGCAGTTATGGGGTTGTCATACACTGATAAATCAATTATCAACAAAGGTACATGCACAGTGTGCTGTGAAGGAAAACAGGCTCGCTTGCCATTTGGTCACACAGGAACACGGAGTAGCAAAGTGTTGAATATGATACATGCTGATGTGTGCGGACCTATGGAAACGCCATCGATAGGCGGTGCAAGGTATTTCCTTATTTTCATCGATGATTATTCAAGGATGGCTTTTGTTTATTTTCTCAAAACAAAAGGTGAAGTTTTCAAGTACTTCAAGGAATTTAAAGCAATGGTGGAGAATCAACAAAATTGCAAAATCAAAATATTTAGAACAGATAATGGCTTAGAGTTCTGTAGCAACGAATTTGAGAGTTATTTAAAGGATGCAGGTAGTACATCATAAGACTAATACCTATACTCCTGAACAGAATGGTTTGAGTGAACGCATTAATCGAACCATTGTTGAGCGAGCTCGTTGTTTGTTGTTTGATGCACAATTGGATAAGAAGTTTTGGGCAGAAGCTACCAATACTGCCGTTTATCTTAAAAATAGATCTATTGTAGCAGGACTGAATAACAGAATACCGTTTGAGCTCTGGACTAATACAAAGCCAGATCTGAGTCATGTTCGAATATTTGGCAGTGAGGTAATGGTACATATACCAAAGGAGAAGCGACTTAAATGGGATATTAAGTCAAAAAAAAACATATTCTTGTTGGTTTTCCAGAAAATGTCAAAGGATATCGGATTTATGATCCCATAAAGAGATCTGTCACAACAAGTAGAGATGTGATTATCCATGAGAACACTGAGAAGAAATTTACAGATAATGCAGTGTCAGTTTCAGTTGGGGACAGTATGTGTCAAGAAACACAAACATACTTTGATGAAAAACTGGAGAATGCTGCGATTCAGAGTGATTCTGATCACTCAGATTTGAACACATCGGTAAAATCTGAATATGATAATGCTATGTCTGACCTAGACTCAACATTGAAGCAATCCGAAGACGAAAAGGAGGACGCAGACACTGTGGAAGCAGTGACTAGGCGTGCCAGGAAGCTGCCACAACGTTATGGGTTTACTACCCTTGTGCCATCCAGCACAGAATACACCAGTGATCCTGTAAGTGTGCATGATGCCCAGAATAGTCCAGATAAAGAAAAGTGGATTGAGGCAATGCAGGATGAATTGCAGGCGTTTAAAGAAAATGATGCATGGGTAGTGGTGGACGAGTTGCCTTCTGATAAAACTTTAGTGCAGTGTAAGTGGGTGTTTAAAAGAAAATTAAATAGTGATAAAAGTGTACGTTTCAGAGCACGTTTAGTGGCTAAAGGCTTCACGCAGAAGCCAGGTATAGACTATCAGGACACTTTCTCACCTGTGGTAAGGCACTCAACCTTGAGAATGTTATTTGCATTATCAGTACAATTGAATTTAGACATTACACACATAGATGTTAAAACTGCTTTTTTGAATGGTTATCTCAAAGAGGACATTTATATGACTCAACCAGATATTTCTTGTGATATGAATAAAAAAAGAGTTATAGTAAAACTTAATAAAGCTATATATGGTTTAAAGCAATCATCCAGGTCTTGGTATGAGAGAGTAGAGCAATGTTTACACGAATTGGGATTCAAAAAAAGTAAGTTAGAGCCATGTGTGTTTACAAAAATTAATGATAATGTCAAAATTATCATAGCATTATATGTCGATGATTTTTTTGTTTATTCAAGTTGTAAAAAGGAAACAGACAATTTATTTTCAGTTTTAAGTTCTAACTTTAAAATAAATAATTTAGGACAAGTTAGACAATGTCTGGGTATGCGGGTAAAAATGGATAAGAAAGCTAATATTATTACACTTGATCAGGAAGAATACATAGATCAGTTGCTAAACAAATATAATATGTTAAACTGTAAGGTTGCTAGCACTCCAATGGAATGTAAATTAAATATAGAAAATGGTCAAACTTGTGATAAACAGATTCCATATCAACAGCTGATTGGAAGTCTCATGTACTTATCAGTATTGACAAGGCCAGATATATCTTACAGTGTAAGTTTCCTAAGTCAGTTTAACAATTGCCATACTAATGTACATTGGAACTATGCAAAAAGAATTATTAGGTATTTAAAGAAAACCAAAAAATTTTGTTTAAATTATGTAAAAGGAAAAGCTGAACTAGCCGGATATGTTGATGCCGATTGGGCAAGTAATATTATAGACCGTAAATCCTATACTGGTTACTGTTTTTTGATGTCGGGTTCAGCTATTTCTTGGGAAAGCAAAAAGCTGCGAACAGTGGCTTTATCTAGTATGGAGGCTGAATATATGTCAATAGCAGAGGCATGTAAAGAAGCCATGTATTTGAGAACTTTGCAATGTGAAATTACAGGTGATCTGTATACTGTAGATTTATTTAATGACAGTCAAAGTGCACTGAAGTTGGTGGCAAATAATGTCTATCATAAAAAAAGTAAACATATTGACATAAGATATCATTTTGTTAAAGACGCTGTAAACAGTAAAATTGTCAACTTAGAATATTTGCCAACAGATGCTATGCCTGCTGACGTACTAACTAAAGCTCTTTGTGCTATTAAACATTATAAATGTATTGAACATATCGGAGTTAGCGAGATAGAGTGTTAGTAGAAATAAAAAATACTTTGTACTTTAAAAAGGTTTATTTGCTGTAGTTGGGGTGTTATAAATGTATATTTTGACATGGTAACATCAACTAAACGCTGAAAGACAAATGTGTTTATTATCTGTGTCTCGGCCATGCTTTCTTCGAATAAACAGTCGGTAGTTGTTAACCTCAGAGTAAACGTTGTTTTATTTCAACAATAAGTATGCGGTGCATCATATCATAGGTGGAATTCCACCGGGTGCACACATCCTGTTTTAGTTTTAAGTCAGGCAAGCCTAATTGCTTCTGCATGTCTTTCAACTTCTTTTGACCAGTTGAGCTTCTTTTGAAGAACTCAACTACTGCCTTCACTTTAATGATTGTAGGAGCAATGTGAGTTATTGCTGTCTGCACGCATAAATTGATGGTGTGTGCAAAACATGATATTTTTCGCCAGTCACTTTCCCTAATAGCTGCGACAATGTTTGCTGCGTTGTCACTCACGACTGCGGTTATTTTATGTGCAATGTTCCATTCATTTGCAAGATTTTTTATAAAATCGCACAGATTTATACTCGTATGTCGTTCATTATACTCAACGCAACCCAGTAAAGCTGATTCCAGTACAATGCCCTTGTCAGACGTGATCACAAAATGCTCTGTAACTGCTAAAATACTGTCATTATTTATCGAGGTCCAACCATCAATTGTCAAGCATACAGCAGTTGTATCTTCTATTTTAGCTTTGACACTTTCCATAATTTTTGTGTATAGCTTCGGCAGTAAGCTCTCGCTTAGAGTTTTTCTAGTAGGAAGCCAGGACAAAGCATGTTGACAAATTTTTTAAATTCCTTGTCATCCACTAATCTTAGTGGATGATACTCTTTCGCAATCATTGTTATTATGCTCATCCAACATTTCCGCACGCCGTGAAGGAACAGGTTTTGTACTCTGCACAAAATCCTTAATAGTTTGGATATGTGACCGTGGCGGTGGCTGTTCTACTCTATTGTTACTATTGTCAATACCTTCAGGATTCATCACTTCACTATCAGTGCGTAGTTGCTGATTCTCTTCTGAAGGTTCTACAGCAGCATGCTGTCTTTCTACGACGAGAGGTATGGTGGGGTGTTTATTTTTTAAATGTCTTCTCAAATTACCAACATTCCCATGAGGGATCGTTAGTATTTGGGCACAATAAACACACTTAGCTTTTTTATTTTCAATTTGCGTAAAATGAGTCCAAACCGCACTCCTCTTTCTCTGAAGAGTGGCCATATTTACAGTTTATATACACAAGTCCTTGGTTTATTATTTATTTATTTACACACTTGTACAATGTTCTTTTATTTTACACATTACACATACACTATACTTACATACAAATTTTCACATATATACAACAGTCAAAACAATTTTAAATCAATTTAAAATTGCAATTAGCACTCAACAGAACTATCAGAAACAAAACCCAAATTACCAACATTCCCATGAGGGATCGTTAGTATTTGGGCACAATAAACACACTTAGCTTTTTTATTTTCAATTTGCGTAAAATGAGTCCAAACCGCACTCCTCTTTCTCTGAAGAGTGGCCATATTTACAGTTTATATACACAAGTCCTTGGTTTATTATTTATTTATTTACACACTTGTACAATGTTCTTTTATTTTACACATTACACATACACTATACTTACATACAAATTTTCATATATATACAACAGCCAAAACAATTTTAAATCAATTTAAAATTGCAATTAGCACTCAACAGAACGATCAGAAACAAAACCGTTAGATAACTAAATAATTTAAAGAATGTAAACAAACAATGCCAACTATGCGATTTAAATTTGATAATGCTCCGCTAGCGAATTTGTGCCCTATCACAATACGCGGAAGATATACTTAGGCTTACAGCACGTTCATCTCACGTTTCGCATTCTCAGTACGCATGCGCCGAATTATTCATTCTCTCTCTCTTTTCTACTCACTGATACCAAATACAAGTATTTCATTCTGAATCAGAATTAAATTCGATTTAATATGAATCCTAACAGAGATATAAAGATTTATTTTGAAAGCAAGTGATATACGGATGTAATCACTCCTTAGGTCAGTAACATATCTTTTTCGTTAATCACTCAGGAGTTACACAAGCCTATCCTCTACTACTTTTCTCTTCAGAAACTACTTATTGATTATTTTATACCTTTATACCTGAACATCTGCTAACAGTCATTGCTGGACAAGTTATTGATGTTGCGGTAGCTAGCAACATCAATCATTAGAAAAATCACTGCAACATTTAGATCTTGTCCATCAGTGGCGGAGCAAATATAAGGAGGAGACGGCATAAACATATTTTGCTGCGCATGGGGAGGGGGAGGTGACCCGGCGCTCCTCCGCGAGTATTCTAATCCCCCGTACAGTGACGGTCAAGTAGCAGTCAACAGCTAGCTTGCTACCATCTTCGACCTTTCGCTGTAGATACCGTGCAATTATTAATAACATTAATTGTTAAATAAACTACTTGAATGATGATGATGATGATACTATATATAATATAATATAAAATAAATAAATAAATAACAGTTATCAGAAAAATATAAAAAAAAATATGTCTAGTATTTTTAAAATTATAGCAAAAAACATTTTATTTGGGAAAATGTACACCCTGTAACAGTTTTTACCTTCCTGTTGCTACAAATCTTTACTTTTTGGCATTTTTTTTTTTACTTATTTCATCCTGAATAGTGCTTCTGTAATTTGTAACCTTAAAATCTGAGCTAACTGCTCCAGCTTGAAAGAAGATGTCATGTTTTGCAGAACCACGTTTTGAAAATCAGTTTTTCGCCCTACTTTAACTGACGGTCCTGAAAAAAAAATATACCACGCAAGTCTGGCAAGTAACTTTAAAAATTAGCGCATTTAATAAGGATTCTAAAGTGGTATAACACTTATTACATTATTTCTTGAATCGGGTACAAAAAATATTTCGCCTCATTTTTTTTATTGTCAAAATTGTAAATTCTGAGGGGCTGTGACATCGGAGTCCTCAACAATTGATGTGTGTAGTTGCCCCAATCCTAAAACAAAAATGATGTTATTAGTTTATTGCATAATTTGGGTTTCAGAAATCAAAGCAGACCCTATTTCTGAAAACATTGGAAATGTTTATTTATTTTATGTAAATACCTTTGCCACAATTTCTTTTGCAACACATAAGACATCAGTGCCATTCATGGGGTCCTCGGTTTTTGTTCTTTTAGGCTCTATGATTTCTGCATAAAAAAATAATTATTAATAGTAACTTTCTATTGCCTTGACAAAAGGTTAACATATCAGTAAAACAATGTTTAGTTTAATTGTTAGCAACAATGCAGAGAGAGAGACCTAGAGAGCGTACCTAGCTTATGAAATGAAAAAAAAATATATTTAAATAGGCACAACATAGGCACTTTTTAACAGACTTCAAAAAGGAGGAGGTTCTGTATTCGGGGCGTATTTTTATTTTTTTTAAATCTAAATATTAATATTAAATCTAACTAATATTATAAATGTGAAAGTTTGGATGTTTGTTTGTTTGTATGTTTGTTGCTCAATCACGGCGCAACGGATGAACGGATTTGGCTGAAATTTGGTATATAGGTAGAATATACCCTGGATTGAAACATAGGATACTTTTTATCCCGATAAAGTGAGTAGTTCCCGCGGGATAAACAAATTTCCGCGATAAAGCCATTGAATGCAGGCGAAGCCGCGGGCGGAAAGCTAGTATTAAATAAAAAGATATTCATGTGAAGGTAAAAAGACATTTTTATTATGTACAAACATTCCCTCCACATTGTATGGAATGCCTGCATTATACACATCACAAGTATCTACACATGCTAAAGCGGGAAACAGACATGTAGTAATTTTATTATTCTCGGTAGTAGTCGTTAGTAAATTTATCTTCATATTGTATTGGAGGTGGTTTCGGGAAATCCTCTGTTTGTACAGCAGGAATCACTACACAGTTTTGTAGTGCAGGAACAATGGAGTCGCTATCGCAGGAATTAAATAACCCAACAGCACTAGTGGATATTAAACTAATGATCCGATTAAAAAAAGGATCCTCTTTTTTAGGAGGTTGCGGGGGTCCACCACCTAAAACAAAAAATACGTAAAACACTAACCGGGACCTGGACAGCAGAGATTTCAGTTTATGTATAAACGTATATAACATTAAAATATCGATAAATATATGTATGGTACTGACCTGTTTGAATCATATGCTTCCTACTATTCGCTGAATCCTTTCTCGCCACTTTCTTCATACTCTCCCACTGAGCTCGCAAGTTTTCACCAGACCGAGGACAGTGGGTTGTTCTACCGTTATATTGATCGGCAATAATTTGCCACTGAGCCAACTTTGTTTTTATTGTAACTCCATCCGTTTTTTTATTTTCTATTATGTTGTAATGTAATTCAATGAGGCTCACCAACAGCTCTTTTTCAGACGGCAGCCAATTAGCACTGCGTTTGCGTTTATCCTCGCTCATTTTATTAAACCCCGAAGGCTACACCGTTACGTGACCAAAGAGTATTGTTACAGTTGAGTACAACAAATATGAAACCAACCAAACGTAACGATAAATACCACCGGCGACAAGAAAACTTCCTAACCCAAACATTAGCTCGACTCGACCGACATTGACAGTTACTTTCTCACACTATAATACGACAAAAGTGAGTTGACATGATTTAAGTACTGACACCGTGGCTTTATAGAACAACATTTATTTTCCGGGTAATACATTCGTTCATCATTCATTCTGCTATTCGCGTTTAGTTATTCTAAGTATATGTATATACTTTAGATTGCGTGGAAAAACGACTATTATTTTATTCGTGATTAAGATTGTGGAATAGTATATTCCTGGTATAGTTACTCGAGTCTTACTTCAAGTTTGGTCGAATCCGCCCTAAATGCATTTAAAGAATCATGTTTAACCCGCCAGCACTCGCGCCTCAAGAAATTACATCAGCACTCGCGTGTAGAGCATTTTGCTCGCGTTTATGAATGTCAATAAATGCAAGTTTTACCAAAAAATATTAATAAAAAAAATAGTTTATTAAATAAATACACATTAAATCCTAGACCGTTATTTGAAGCTTACTTGTTTGAGATAGGCTTTATCGTTTTCCGCTGTTTGTCCTTTTTCTACCCTAATATATATCTTTCTCTCTCGCACATCCCCTCTTTACTCCCACCAGGCAGGTCTCGAGCAGAGAAGCTCCGAGGCCCCCTTCCTACCATTGGCGTCTAGTTTTCCGCCGCGTACGGTTGTCTAACATCTGTCTTAGAAACCTTAGAATTCGTAGTATACATAGCAAATACATTTTAGGTATACCACGACTGAAGTGAATTGTGAACAATTCCATGTGAGTATTAACCCAAGTTTATTATGTTAAAATAACGGTGTTACCGTTTGATCACAATATGTGTTGAATATTCATTCCTTAAAAAGTATTTAGAATTGCTGCCCTAATATTTTTAAAGTTCCTACTTGATAAAAATACCAGATATAAATTTTGCAACCGACCCTCAACAAAAAAAAAAAAAAAATTACTACTGTTTTTAGTATAGGAACTATATGAATTTTGTAGGATGGACGAAAACCATAAAGTTGATGATGGACAAGCGGGGACATCCAGTGCACCGCCAGTGGCCCGTGTATCGCGTAAAGCTAAGCGTTCTAATAGAAGAATAAATTCATCTAGTAGCAGTAGCTCGTCCAGTAGTTCCAGCTCAGACTCCTCGAGTTCTGCCTCAGAGGGAGATAAGAAACGCTCGCGCCGCTCCCACCGCCGTAATAAACGAAGGGGGGGCAAACATAATCGCACAAACCAATTAGATGTGCTAACTAAAGAGGTAAACGAACTCCGCAAGCAGCTTGCTTCTCACGACACCGGTTCTGCTCAATATTACGCTCATCCTCTCGCGGTTACTGAAGGTGATACTAATAGTCAGTGTGATTTACTTGACGAAACCTTAATCGATGATAATGTTAGTGGTATTTTATATGGTGAGGTAGGTAGGTCAGGTGAGGACGACACAAATCAGTCACAACTTCAATTTAATTTTGATTTCGAAACAAAATTAAAAGATCCTACAGTTCCTAAAGCCCCAGAATCTTTTCTGAAAACCCTGCAGGATATACAGTACTTTGATAAAGGTGAATGGTGTGAAGTACGCTACTCTGAAGTACAAAAACTTTATAGTCATACCCCCGGGTTTGTAGACCTGGAGACAAATGAAGAGGTTCGTGCCTATGATAAATTACGTAATTTGGCGTATGTGGACAAAGCTTATGCCGCTCTCACCTTTTGTGTTCTTAAACAAAGAGAGGCCCTGCATAGGAATTTGAGCGAAATACTGTTGTGGGCTCGTGATGAAAATAATTTGAGTGTTGAAGGTATGCACGAAAAAATTAATGAAATTTTTTCTAAAGGTGAGTACTCCAAGGTATCCTCCGATTTATTGCAATTGATCTGTGGATATCGAGCTGAAGTCATTCAGATGCGTCGAGATGGGATTATGACCTCCGTACGTGACCCGTTGGTCAAATCAGCCTTACGCAAAATTCCGCCATCCAATCGATTGCTTTTTAATAACGAAGGTTTTACGGGAGCACTTGAGAAAGTTGGAGGTGTCAATAAAGCATTTATCCCCTTACATAAGCCTAACGCTAATGGTCTTGTTTCGCAAGCAGGAATCAGTAAGGCTACTCGCCTCCCCTCGCAGGGGTTGGTCAACTATTATGGTCCCTCGCAGGGTACCAGCCAAGGATATGGCGTACACAGCCTAATCCTCATAAAAATTATTACAAGCAACCCCCGCAGGGTTATTATCCTAATCGTCCCTCGCAGGGACAGGTAAACTACGCAGCTGACCGCTATAATAATACGGGGCACAACCCAAGAGGCTCGTTTCGTTCACGAGGTGGTCAATAAAGAAGTAGGTCCTATCCCAACCAAAATAATCGCAAACGTACCGCAGCTCCCTCGGGGTCCAACACAGGTAATAAGAGACGGAAATATTGACTCGGGGAGTTTCAGGGCGGGTCAATTAATACAATTTCAGGGACGGTGGAAGAGAGCAGGAGCTCCAAGCTTTATACTTCGCATAATAAAAGGGTACCGCATACCTTTTCTTCAAAAAGCTCCTCTAGTCCATCCAAGCTTGAACAGAAACATATATTACACAACGGAATCCGAGGCAATGACTGCAGTCATAACACAGATGAAAAATCAAGGTGTACTGGAAGTAGCTCCACACTCTCCAAGTTTTTTATCCACCATGTTTCTGGTCCCCAAAGGCGATGGCTCCAACCGTCCGATTTTCAACCTAAAAGCTCTGAACGATTACGTATACACGGAGAGGTTCAAACTGATAAACGTATTTCGCGTACCAGATTTTCTCCAACCCAACGATTGGTTGTGCAAAGTGGACCTCTCCCAGGCCTATTTTCACTTGGCAATAAATCAAGGTCACAGGCGGTTTCTCCGTCTATTGTACAAAGGAGAGCTGTTGCAAATGACTTGCCTCCCCTTTGGTCTCAGCACGGCACCAAAAGTTTTTGCCTCACTAACAAACTGGATAGCTCAAACCCTCAGGGAGCAAGGTATAAGGATAATTGTATTCCTGGACGATTTTTTAGTGGTAAACCAGAACAGGCAGACTCTTCAGGTTCACGTTCAAATATTATTAGACCGACTGCAATACCTGGGATGGCTAATAAACCTCGAGAAATCAATTGTCTCTCCACAAAGGAACCTTGTTTATCTAGGAGTTTCCTGGGATCCGTGGCTGAACAAAAAATCCCTTCCAAAAGAAAAGGTTACCAATGTTGCAAACAAGGTATCCACCATGTTGACCACAGGCAAAACATGCCTAAAAGAGCTGCAAAGCCTAGTAGGCCTTCTGAATTTCGCAAGTTTTGCAATTCCAAAAGGCAGGTTACATTTTCGAGCTCTTCTAATGTTTCTCAACTCCCTTTTGAACAGGACAGCCAACCAGGAGGTTTGTCTGCCGATGGATGCACAAAAAGAATTAACATGGTGGCTTCACAATTGCCACCAGTCATCGGCACTACATTTGCCGCCACCGACTTATTTTGTAACAACCGATGCGTCCGACTTGGCATGGGGCGCACAAGTGGATGGTTGGCCAATTTCGGGAACGTGGACCGACCAGGAGCAGTACTTGCACTGCAATCTAAAAGAAATGCTAGCAATCATGAAAGTACTACAAACTCGCAGTCACCTCCTGTGTCGGTCCACGGTCCTATTTCAAAGCGACAATCGCTCAGTGGTTGCTTACCTACGGAACGAGGGCGGAACAAAATCCATACCGCTAATGAATTTAACGACCAGAGTATATTGTCTATTGGAAGAGCACAAGATAAATCTGATAGCCCACCACATACCTGGCATATACAACGGCCACGCCGATCATCTATCTCGACACCGATCACCACCAGAATGGCACCTACTACCCCGGTGCACAGAAATGATATTCCGGAAGTTCGGGATCCCGGTAGTGGATCTGCTAGCATCGGAACGAGCACATGTGGTAGCCAATTATGTATCGCTGAATCTCAACGATCACCAAGCAATATACCACGATGCCTTCTCTCAACGGTGGCATTATCACCTGGCGTGGATTTTCCCGCCACCATACCTGATCCCCAAAGTGCTAAGTCACCTCAACTCTGCGGTAGGAGTGTTCCTAGTAGTAGTGCCCCGGTGGGATCGGGTGTTTTGGCGGGCCGACCTCAAATCGAGAGCGCTAGCAGCTCCATTCACCATACACAATCTCAGCCGGAGTTTAGTAGACACTGCAACCGGCCTTCCACCCGCCAGGGTCAAAGAAATGACGTTGGAAGTATGGAAGATTGGAGGGGGTCAAGGAATTTGACGGATTGGAACGAAAATCAATTGCAATTATTGGAGTCATCCTGGCGCCCATCAACACGTAGAACTTATAAAACGGCATGGAAGAAATGGCTTACCTGGGCTAATAAGTATTATATTGATCCTCAGCAACCTACGGGATCAGATGTGGCTAGATTCTTAGCTGATTTACATATCGTCGATGGGTTGTCTTACAATACAATTTTATTACACAAGTCTGTAATTGGTGTAATATGGAAGAGTCTGGGCAATTAAGTTCACATGCTTTGGTTAAACGTATTTTAAAATCTATTGTCTTGAAAAAGCCAATAACTCCAAAGTCACCTGTTTGGAACATTGATCTTTTAGCAGCTTTCTTAAAAAGCAATGATGTTGATGAAAATAACTTGTTTGCCACATGTAGACATACAGCTACACTTCTTCTATTGTGTTCGGGGAGACGTGTCCACGATTTAACCTTATTGTCAGTGGCCCCAGAGCATTTAATTGAAAGTAGCAGTTGTTTGATTTTATGGCCAAAATATGGCTCCAAAACTGACAACGCCCATCATAGACAGTCAGGTTGGAAATTATTGGCTAATACACAAATAAAAAATTTAGATCCAGTATATTGGGTAACACAGACAGTAAAACTTCTCGACGTCTGCAAAATGTACAAGTCTCTTTATGACAATCCGAGGCCCGGCTAAGGAGGCCACCCGTACGATAATTGCGGGATGGATTAAGACGCTACTGGCAGCAGCAGGCATAGTCACAACACCGGGAAGTTTGAGAGCAGCTGTATCCTCAAAAAATTGGTCTGAAAATCTACCTCTTGATGATATTTTAGCCAGAGGAAATTGGAAAAGTAGCAATACTTTCACACGTTTTTACAAACGGGAAGTTATGCCAGCTCCTGTTAGTAGCAATATAACTAGAATGTTTAGTCCAGTTGATTCATAAATGTAGGTACGTAATATTATTATAATAATATTCGTATAATCCAGAGGTACATTTTTAACAATAAGTTTCGTGTTTATGTTGATAATTAATCATTTATATTTCCCTTTTTCTTATACATGTTTTGTATACCCTGTATGCCATACATTATTATGACAGGAATACTGTAAATATGTAAGCACACAACAAAATCGAACCACAGTATTAGTTGAACTGTGAAAATGTTGTACGTTCAATAATAATCTATGTTTAAAAGCAAATTATTACCTACTGATTTTGTTAGTATATGATTTACTAAGTCGATCAAAAAGTATTTTGTGTTATTATGTTGTTTTATCTTTAAGGAAGTACCTACCTACTGTTTATTTTTCTTTCTCTCTATTATTGTAAAAAGGAGTACCTACTTACTATAATTTTGATGAGGATTTTTCTTTTACAAGCAGGTACGACATGTGCTAGTGTAACTATACTTAAATTTATTATACAAAATAAAAACATGACTATTAACCATATTTGTTTAAATTATTAAACCTTACAGCGTGATTAAAACATAATACCTGTACACAGTATGAGTATTACAAATTACTATTATCGCAGACGGTAGGTATTTCATTGACAATAATATGAGTATCTACCTAGTAGGTTTTTGCACATCCCACATCTGCTTAAAATTATGCTATTTATTATAGATATTTGTATACAATGCATTATCTTTATGCACACCTAATTTATAGCCAGTCGATCTTCACATTGGCGTCCACCACCACCAGGCGATAACAAACACGTCTCAAACAAGTAAGCTTCAAATAACGGTCTAGGATTTAATAGCAGCGTTTTACCTGAAAATAAAACGCTTATTAAATACTTACCTTATTTGAAGCTTACATTTTAATTTCTGCCTGGTGTTTTCGACTCAATGGTAGGAAGGGGGCCTCGGAGCTTCTCTGCTCGAGACCTGCCTGGTGGGAGTAAAGAGGGGATGTGCGAGAGAGAAAGATATATATTAGGGTAGAAAAGGAAGGACAAACAGCGGAAAACGATAAAGCCTATCTCAAACAAGTAAGCTTCAAATAAAGTAAGTATTTAATAAGCGTTTTATTTTCAGGTAAAACGCTGCTATTATTTATTCTACAAAATATATATTCAAAAAGCTATCAATATTAATCTTTTTATTTTAATTAACAATCATAGGAACTAATTTGCCAGCCTTCGGAGGCCGTCTTACGGAAAAAATTAAACTGAAAAAAACTTAACTAAGTATGAATTGATGTAGTGGATAGTGACCCTATCAGCGAAACCAACGGTTGCGGGTTCGAATCCCGCGAGTGGTAAATGTTTGTGTGATGAATACGAACATTTATTCCCGAGTCTTGGATGTTTATATAAATATTTATGTATGTTTATCCGTTATATAGTATCCATAGCAGCTTTGCTTAGTTTGGGACTAGATGATTGGTGTAAGTGTCCGAAATATTTATGTATTTATTTATGAATAACTAATCTTCGTCATATACGCGAGCTTTGCACATAGTGCACGACTATGCTCGGTACATAAAAAATTTTGGCAGTAAATGCAGCTCTTTTTGGTCTTGCGATTTTTGCGTCTTGGGCAAACCGCGCAGATACCACTTGGTTTGTCTTCTTCTGGTAATTCAGATTCAGGTACAAAACGTTTCATCCCTTGCTGAAGAGGATATGAAATATTTTGGAAGGTACTTCTCTGGATATGTGGCCGTGTTAGTTGAAGTGCTAGTTGTTTCAAGGGCTTATTGGACGATTCGCACGAATTTAACTCGCACAAAACGTGCGAATCGACTCCTTTAAAACATATTATTTTTTCTGTAGTCGATTCGCACGAATTTCATTTATTGGCGTGCGAATCGACACCCTCACAAATATGTAGTAGGCTATTCGCACACATATTGTTTTTTATGAAATGCAGTTAAGATAAAGTACACTTGAGCACAGAAGTAGTAAGGTCAAATATGTTTTACTCGTAATAGATAGAAAATAAAAACACAATCTATAATCAACAATATCTGTATTAAAATTAAAACTAAGTACTAAACATCTTCTAAGCTCGTGGTTTGAGGATTAAAAATGAGCAAATATCGATCACAGAATAATAAATGTCACTAACAAACTACTACTCCACTAACCACGTAATAAAAAATAAAAGTACTAAAAATTTACTTTTTTTTTTTTACTTTACCCAAACATTTACTTTTTTAATAAGGTAGGTATATATATAATTAACAACTTTTTCTTATATTTATTATTGACGAACATTTGGTACAACAAAAACATGTCTTAATGTTTTTTAGAAGTGTACCTAAAATACACAGTTCTCATCATTATAACAATAAAACTTTTAATCATAAAACTAGAACTAGGGCTATAATCACAATTTGAATCACAGATTTTTCTTTAAAATAACGTATAAAAGTGACTAAACTTTTATATACAACTAACAAATCAACAATAATAAATCAAGTCACAACAATAATAAAATGCTTACTTCTAATTTATATATAACAGGTTAAAAAATAAACTTACGAGAATTATAAAAATAGATATTTGGCTTTAATCACAATCAAAATCACAGTCGTTACCTTTTAGGAATAAAATAATCATCAGTTATATATGTATTATGTATACAATATTACCGCCAACTAATTTCGTAATTTTTCAATACAAAGTTGTATATTAATTTCGCTACGATTCAATTGGCTTACGATGTCTTCGATGCTTTTTTGAAGTTTTATTCTCTCAGGACTTTTAACTGAAATATACTGATTTTCATTATAAAGAGTTAAATAATAATTGGAATCTTTACGTAAAGTATCCAAAAACATTGCAATGTTTGGTTTAGGTTTTACCAATCTGTTAAAACGCGAGTTCCATGATTCGATGGCATTATTTGTTTTATGACACACATCAAAAAATGACCATGTGTTTGAGAAATAAGCATTTTCATCTAACCAAGTACGAACAAAATAATCATTAAATTGAGTAATTTTCTTTTCAGGCTCATTTTCTGATTCAATATATAACCAGCCATCTGATCTATATTCTCGAGGTACATATGCTAGAGCCATGCAACGTTTAACATGCATTTTATCAATTAATGATTTATCCATACCTAACTTCTTTGCATTTCTCCATAAAGACTTTTGGAAATGAAATAAACAACCTTGAATACGTGCGTCAGGAAATATTTTTTCAATAGCAGCCATCGCACTTTTTTCAAAATCTGTGGTGAATATACGTGGAGAAAATTGAGGAATTCGACTTTTTATAAGGTAAAAAAAAATTTCGTATGTTTTTTCTTGTTTGTCCGGTAGTAAAGCGTATATGGCTGGTAAAATATTTGTATGTTCATGGGTACTTCCCAAATCTATATGTAACGTGTATACTTGCAAAAATGGTGGTACGCAGCTTTTGAACGTCCCATCGCAGAAAACGCTTTCTGCTGTTTCAATATATTTTATAACATTTTGGTTTGCAAAAAGTGTAATTCTTGTTTTCTTATATCCATAATCAGCAAACTTCAAATCTTCGTAGCATGGAGGAATAATAAGATCTGTAACTTTTTTGAATCTCAATTTTTTTACCTGTAGTGATGTGTTTCTGTGTCGATAGAGTCTTTTCTTAATATTTTTAAAATCAGGAACTTTTTGTATGAGATCATATCCAGCATTATGCAAGTCCGAAACCATTTCACCATAAATTTTTGGTATAGTTGTGAGCTCTTTCTCCGATCGTTTAATGCATTTGTCTAACTGATACTTCATTTCATTTTCTATGACGCTTGGTTGGCATGAATGAGGTTCTTCTTTTGTTAACAGGAGATCATTATTTGTATGTAAGAGTGCTTTACAACGTTGTCTATTGACGCACCTCCAGACTGTAACACCATTTTTGTTCTTGCGCTGCTTATTATATCTATATCCATGCCTTAATAGAAGTTCTTGACCTCTTTCTGATTTTATAAAACCAATGTCAGCCCTTTCATCTCTACTCGTCGATGGTTCTGCCGCCATACTTAGGTATTTTCAAGAAGCTTTCTATTTTGTCTGAAAATTAAAATAAGTATCCAATGAGATACTAATTAAATCAAGGAGGTTTTACCAGAATTACTTTTATCGCATTAAACATTATTAATATAATTAACTTCTTTGCTGAGCAGATAGTAAATAAAAGTTGTGCATAGTATCCATCATCATTTATGCAATACTAAAAGCAAACTTATGTTGACTCATTTTTGTAATCGATGATTTGGTGACGCTTCCACTAGGTGGCGTCACTTGCTCTTCAACGACCACAGTTTATAATTATTTATTATTAATATGTAGTATTAAATACAAACCGGAGTATAAAAAGCTTTTTTATATTAATATTTGAACTATAGTAGATCGTTATAAAATATATTTTTATAGGCAATAAATAATAAATTAAAAATTAAGAAAGATTTCTCATAATTCTCAGTCACTCAGAATAAAGGGGTTAATAATGTTATCACAGTTAATACTAATAATTCTATTACTTACATGCTTAACGCCTGCACATTACTTTGATGTCCTTCCAGCACACAACACTGTGTCACATCACAATAATTATCTTAAATTACCGTCCGGCACGTGTACTTTCTACAGTTACAATACAAAAGTAAACCAAATGTAGACCCATGACCAACCCGAGTGAGCGTGATAGCATATATATAGCTTTCTCTTTCATTTTTCCTGTAATAGGCGAATTTTGCGGTCATGTTTATATTGTTTTGTATTAGTAAAAATGTAGATATGCCACGTTTTAAGTAATTATTATTATCACTTATTCCATACAGATCTTTCTTACTTTCAAGTAAATATCTGCTTTTTAAACTTCGATTATTTTTTATTTTTATTTCAGTGATGGCTGAATACGACTGTACTTGAATTTTTTTAAACCTTAAAATGAAATGTGTGCGAATAGCCTACTACATATTTGTGAGGGTGTCGATTCGCACGCCAATAAATGAAATTCGTGCGAATCGACTACAGAAAAAATAATATGTTTTAAAGGAGTCGATTCGCACGTTTTGTGCGAGTTAAATTCGTGCGAATCGTCCAATAAGCCGTTTCAAGTAGTCTCTGCGCGTGATGATTATACCCGTATTTTCTTTTTAAAATGATTTGACTGTTGATTCCGGCTATTTAGGATCGTGAAAAGTAATCTCAGTGGCCATCTACATGCTAGCTACTCTTGCCACAGAATACTCTTCTTTTTTAGTCGGTCCACAACATCAACACCTTTCGTTTTATTGTAAAAGGTGATAATTTCGGGTTTCTCGGTAGTTCCAGTAGTCGTCGGTCGTCGTGTACTTATCATAAGAACATTTTTTTAATTATTTTTGTTTGGTATGTAAGACACCAGAACCTTGCTCATGCGTGAAAACCAAAGATACTACTAGGTTTTGGTATTTGTTTGATATCAAGAAAAAATGGTGGAATTTCCCTTTTATTCTTCCTAAGTGTACCAACGATAGTAGTCCTTGCAACTATTCATCGGCCAATGGAATCGATGTAAAATAATTGTCAGCCATAATATTTCTGCATGTATTCAGAATATCTTGTGATAAACGTTTTACAACTGCAGATGCAGTATTATCATATTTGTGTGGGACCGTTCGGTTGCTTTCCCGGGTAAATTTCTAAGTTACTTGTACAAAAATTCTTTGAATCACACAAACCATATACTTTTATACCATACTTAGCTGGTTTGTTTGCTATATACATGCTGAATTTGCATTGTCCTCGGAACGATTTCAGCTTTTCATCTATAGTCACGATCCCTTTTACTTGGTAATTGGCTCGACACTTTGGGATAAAACATTCGAATAATTCACGAATTGGAGCAATGTTGTCGTATTTTGACCTTTCGCAGCGGGAATTTATGTCATCGAACCTTATAGCTCTCATCAACAAAAGGAACCTATTGCGACTCATAGCAGCTCTAAAAATATCAGGTGCCGTGCCATCTTTGTCTCACATCTCTTTTTTTATACCAGCCATGTACAAAATACCAATAAAGTCAAAGTCAAAAAGTCAAAAAATTATATTGATCTGACACAAATTTGACGTTCATCATATCAGCCGAAAAACGTCCAAATTTTACGTTAGCTAAACATATTTAAGGCCCTAAAAATCAGACATTTGAAAAATCATACCAGTAATATCTTCCTCGGTGTTAACAGCTTCATTGAATTCAATTTTCCTCTTCTTACTGCTGGATGACATTCTTTTTTTAAAGTAAACGTTTTTGATTATTGTACCTGTCTACAAGTTTACCACGAGCAGGGATAACTTTGTTTTTGTGCTTTAGATTAGATTTGATATAAAGTATGTTTCCTAAAAAATCAAATATCTTCATTATTACATAGCATATTAATTTAAGTTATAGACGGTAAAGAAAGACGAAATAGATCATATTATACCAATATCTTAGAGCGTCGGTGGCTCAGCGGTTAAGACGCGGTCTCCCAATTTAGGAGGTCCGGGTTCGATTCCCAGGGAGGCCCATGTACCAATGATTTTTAAAATTACTTATGTGCATTTATCCGACTGCTCTTAAACGGTGAAGGAAAACATCGTGAGGAAATCTGCATGCTTGAGAAATAAAATGCGGCTGAAATTTTTGCAACGTGGCTATGACTAGTTTAGACTTCACATTATCTATATGAAGATGTCCCATTGCAACTGCTTCTTTAAAAATTGCATCTGTGCATTTAATTATTTTGAAAGCAGCATCCGAAGCAAAACACAACTTCCCCCTATTCACAAAACTTGTAAAAGCGGAAAATTTATTGACATTAATTGAATAATCATGATCACTTCTATGCTTGTTCGTTGTCAGTATAGCATAACAAAAATTACAGTTGTTCTTTTGTAGTATTTTATTTACAATAAATCCCGTTATGTAATATAGTACATTATCTTGGTATGGGCTGGACGCTGGACTTTCTAAAAGTCTTATCATCTGAAGAAGAACTTGGGATTACCACTATTTCTTAGGAAATTGAGCTGCCAAACATACATATTTTTTTTTTATTCCACATGTATATCTGTTATTTTGTTAGAAAGCTTAAAGCCTTCTTCTTCTTGTAGTTTATGAAGCTCTTGAACATATTTATAAGATATTTCACCAGCAGCTGATTTTAAACCTGTCTGCCAAAACATTCCGAGCAAGTTTTAACATATGAGCCGGATCTAATATACAATACACTTTACTTACACCATTCATATGATGGAAGTATGGTCTAAAAGCAACCGAAAGTTTCATATGCTTTAAATAAGATGATGTAGCCCGCTGCTCTTCAGGAACCACAGACAACGTAGCCTGCTGCACCTCAGGACTTATAATAATCTGGTCCTGATTATCGTGATTGGAATGCAGAGCCTGTATAACCTAAAATGAAAGAAAAAAACGTTGCATTTGGAAGGGTCCATTCAGAACTACGTAGTAATACGATCTCATAAGAAAAATCAAACAAAAAAAATACTTTATTGTAACAACAATGAGAAGCATAACAACCATAAATAAGAAAAAGGGGATAGTGCAATTTCGCGGCCTTATCACTAAAAGCGATCTCTTCCAGGCAACCTTTGGGTTTGGAAGCATTACGCACATGATATGTAGGTAGCGTGGGCGGTAAAGTAATTTTAATAAAATAAATAAATAACCCATATAAATACATACGTTAAGTGAATACATACAAACATAATATAATATAACAGCATCTTTGAGATTGAGATATACAATGTGTCCCGACACCAGTGTCGGAGCTTTAAATGTAATGATATATGGCATTTTTTATCGACAAATTGACCCACAGTTTTTTCTTTCGCTCACGGTTGTAAAATTGCAGCCATTTTGTTTTTTTGATAACCAAGACCCGGACTCTGGTACTAATTCGATCAACACTACTCCTGAAAATGTCCTAGGAACATAAAAAAATCATTTGATAGCTAAACACGTAGACGACAATTACACAGCCATTATGTTTTAATATTCGTGGAATAAAAAATAGAAAAAAAAGAAATCAAAAATATTTTTTTTGTTGTATATTTTTAATTATTGTCTTTTTGTGAAAAATCTACTATACTACAATTTATTTATTTATTTATTCAGGATAACAACAGCTAATACAAAAGTAACGTATTACAGTACATGTGACTAAAACTATTGCCAATTACAGTTATCCGTATACAATAATATTAATACAAAAAACTACATTAACCTAGTTATTTTTTATTTTAAAACACTACAAGAGGATGTTTGCTAAATAAAATGCTAGACTTCTTTGCTCTTAGTCAGATAGTTTAAAAGTTATAACGATTTGCATAAGACCTTTTTCATTGCATATCTACAAGGGCAGTAAGATAAAAATGCATAATTAATTTCAAAAGTAATTTAATAATAATAAGAAAAGAGCAATTACAACCATTGTTCAAAATGATCTCCGTGATGTTGCACGCAAGCTATAGCTCTTATTGAGACATGATTTGTAGACCGTCGGATCATATCATTGTCTTGTCTTAATTCGTTCCCAACTTGCAGAATTTTCTCGATTAGTTCTTAACGCGTATTTGGCACGTTGACGTAGCCTTTTTGCTTAATTGTGCCGCACAAAAAAAAATCAAGTGGGGTTAAGTCCGGTGAACGGGGTGGTCAAGCGATGATTCCACCGCGCCCAATCCATGGAGTATAATTTTCATTTAGATAATTACGCACATTTACCGCAAAGTGAGCCGGAGCACCGTCCAGCTGCACTATCATTCCAACCCTATAATTTAATGGTACCTCCAGGAGTGCGTCTAAAAAATCTGTTGAAGAAACTCCAAAAATCTTGGGCCATGGTTCAATCAGGACATCATCGATCATTCCTGCCCAAACATTGACTGAGAACTGATGCTGGAAGGAACTTTCTCTTACTGCATGCGGATTTCCATGGAGCCACAGATGTTCATTCCGATGGTTTATGTAGCCCGATCAAGTGAAAGTGGCTTCGTCGGTCCAGAATTTTTTTTACAAAAATTTATATCTGAACGCACTCCTCTAATTATCCACGAAGCAAAGACTGGCTTTCTTAAGGAATTCGGTTATTTATCTCTTGCACTCTTCTAAAATGATAGGGATGTAATCCGTCCCTTTTCAGGACTCTCCACACCGACATTTTTGGTAAACCTAGTCGAATTGATATTCGCCTGACACTCAACCTAGGATCTTCCGTTATTAATTCCAGTATATCTTTTTCATCTTGCGGCGACAAAAGACGATGACATTCATTGGCGGGCCTTCTTATCCCATTTTCGGCTAGACGCAAATTAATTCTTATGAATGTGCGAGCATTCGGCGTTGGTCTGTTGGGGAAACTTCTCGCATACTCTCTAACAGCTTCATTGGCATTGCCGTTGGTAAATCCATAGCTAAAATGGATGTCAGCGATATGCTGGTTCGAATAGCGGTCCATTTTAGTTAGCTATTTATAGCTAATAAAATCACAACAGTCCAGTAACAAAACAAAAAATGAAACAGAAAGTTCAACAATAACAACACACGATATGATGGTTTAAAACAGCTAATGTATCTTTTTAAGGCCTTTTTAATCTAAAGATCTTAGGCCCGTATTAATAAACCATTCTCAAGATTGAGAACAATCTTGTGACCGGTCTCAAGTAAACGTGTTGATTAATAAACCTAACTTGGGACCTGAAAAGCACGTATATACTCAAGCAGTACTCACTTGAGAGGTACGCGTATTAATAAACTAAACTCAAGACTTTCATTCATTCGCCGCTGAGGCGAATACTTGAGAAGTGATCTCAGCTAAGTAGACCTCAAGATTAGGACTTGTATTGAGATTGATTTATTAATACGGGCCTTTAGTGACCCTTGCATTTGAGGTTCAAAGTTTTGACCTTAGCTCTTGGGAAGTTATTGCTAGCTAATTTCATGTCTACAGTTTTATTATATTTATGGATAAGAAAAAGTATAGGATATTAATTATTTCCTTAAAATAGGTATTTTAAGGATATTGCTAAAATTAAATCCTGTTCATTATTAAAATAATCATCGTTTCAGCGGAAGGACGTCCAGTGCTGGTATCCACAAAAGTCTCCCCACATAGAAATTAGATAATATTATTGTAAATTATGTAGTCTTCGAACTAATTGATCCCTGTAAGCTCTTACTCGTATTAAATTTGAGTTTGGCATCATGTTCAATTGCCTGGGCAGGTACACTAAAATCTAAAAAAAATACAAATTGATAATACCCTAGGATAGGAAATTACTAAAAAACAACATACAGTCAACTTTCCTACAAGACGAAAACATGAGTGAGATAATTTGTTTCATATCATTTCCTCAGTTGGGTTAGACGGAGCTACAGTGTTGCCGCTGGTCAATTGTAGGGTTACCGTACGCAAGTGTTGAAATTGCCGTATTGAAACAAAAATTGGCGTACATTTTTTATTTTATTATTAACAAGAAAAATAAAGACGTTAGAGGCGCCATAGATCACTCCTCTCCACCTATCAAATTCACAACGTCACCTAAATCTTCAGTAACAGTATTTTCATAAACAGACGGTTTCTTTATTTTTTCTATCATTTCGGGAGTTGGCTTGAACTTCGTACAATTTGAATGTTTCCTGGAAATGAACTGTTTGGCTAATAATGTTGCATTTATGGTAGAGGTTAAGAGGCGGTTTCTTTGTATTGTTTTAATAAGGTTCACAGCGCTGAAGATTCTTTCTGAATCGGCATTTGCATGTGTAAAAACTTGCTCCAAAACTCATCAGGTGACATTTTGTCCATATCTAGGTGCGGTGTGGGGACTTGGTGATACACAAAATATAACACAAGTTGTCCTGACGATGGTCGTTTATTGTCTGTATTAACTTACTGACTAAAAGATGGGTATCGACTACCTTACGTATGTTCGGGGAAAGGTGATTCATACACTACACCTTCCCCCTTTTCTTTTTAAAAGAAAATATATGCCAAAATTATTTTCTGTTTTTGAAAAATTCAGAAAAAAAAATTCTGTTTAATTTTTACAATGTTAAAACTTGGCAAATGAGAAATTTCAGATATTATACAATAAAATCATTTAGTTTCAATTTAAAATTTTTCTTGCTGTTAATAAAATTTCATACTTATTTACTTAAATTTTAACAAAATAGTAAAAGAGCAACACCAATAAAATTAAATTTTACAATATAAAAAAAACTACAGAGAAGATACAAATTGTTTGAACTATTGTGTTTGTGTTATTTATGACAACAAAATTACTAGGAAAATTTTTCTATTACAAATAATATCATATTTATTTTATCCTATCACATTTATGATTTAACATGTTTAAAAATTAGCACACGACATTAAAATTTTGAATAAAAAAAACAATGTTTTGTAATTACAATTAATGATTTTGAAAGGATACCTGTATCCCACAAAACTATTGAAGTTACCGATGTAAAAAGAAAATTTCACATTTACAAAATTTAGAACGACAATGAGATACTATACAGTATACAGAGAGAGAGTATACAAGGGAACAAAACAATTTGTATAAATATATGTAAGTAGTTATATATTGAAAAATAAAATAAAACTTAAGCTACATAGGTAGGTGCACCACAATTATCTTTAAATATGTAGATACATTCCATAATGACACATTTTAAATTCTCACATTTAAAAAAAATATTTAATTCTATATTCATACAATTTATGTACTCAAAACTTATTTCGTATTATATTTAAAAGTGAAAACGCCATGTTAACAATATGAAATTATTAATTTATTGTGAATAATTATTCTCTATTTATGAGACGCATAAAATTTTAAATGACCTCTACCTATCTCCTATTCCTCCTAATTTCTTTGTAATTTATTATTGTACTTGCATGATTACAATAAAAATAAATTCATTCTACGACATTATTTATTTTCACATTCTCTTATTTTTCATTAATGACATTTCCTATCTTTACCTTTCTCATTCTCCATATTATTTACCACTACATCTTACATACATTCATAGGTACACCTTAAATCATTTCATCATTTGGGCTGGCCAGCCATCTTAAATATTTATAGGTACATATCACTTCAATAACTTGAGTCGACTCTTAATTATTATTATTCCTAAATACATAGGCATCTTTGTACCTAGTATGGGTTATGCGCATACCCTGTATTCATTTATTTGGGGCCTTAATTTAATAGGACTCCAACAATTCTCACAGAGAAATCTCGTTTACACCATGATCGAATTAGAAGGACCTGACCCTCAAAGTACCTTTATTTGTGTACCTAATACTCAATTGCCCTTCATTCTAATACCATAATTTACATACACATACAAATTGAATACTTTGGTCTACAAGAATTTTACATCACATATGGGTGATCAATCCTATGTTTCTTAAAATCTCATGTACCAAATGATTCCCAACAACTTTGAACTAACCTTTGACATAAACCTGACCTATCTATAAAACACTATCATTCAAATCACAATAAATCATCAACTCTACATAAATCTTTTCCCACGCTTATGCGATTCAATCTTATCTTACCGTTGAGAAAAGTACCTAAATGCACTCGATGGTAACAAAAAGATTTCACAAATACCTAACCATAATCTATCTACTTGACCTAAACTTCTCGTTTATCTATAATACTTCATCACCACGTCGAAATTAAATAATAAACCAACAAAACAACTTTCCAGAAAAAATAAAATGCAAGATACTATTTCCTGAAAAAGAACTCTACCTCATACATTCTTAACTTCGCTGCTACAAAATATTCGGATAACTAAACTATCTGTGTATGCAGCTATACTTTCTAAGTATGTAAATATCATAAAATCACAGGCAAGTATGTGTCAGTAATGCCATTATCTTATTTCTTGCCACAGTGATACCTACCAAAATTGTGCATCAGCATTATGATTCTCAGTAACAATAACAATATGTTGTCGCTATGTGACCTGGCATTGCAAGTTGCAACGCGCTTGTTTATATGAAACATGAGTACCTACGTAACTAAAAACATTAGACACTGCATTCTTGAATCTTCTGCAATCAATTATTTTATACAACGGAAATACAATTACCTTGAAACTGTAATGGACACTAAGTACATGATTCAAAAAGGGAACTAGGTATAGAACTTTTCTGTAAATAAATTAATTTCGTTATGAATGAGACATAATAATATGACATTAGTATTTCACACTGATAAATATATTTAATTTCTTTTCAAGTATTTGTGTTAATCCCCACAAATATTTGGTTCGTTCAAATAAATAGCTGTATAGATCTATAGACATCTGATTACCTAGTAAATTCCGTTTGTAATGTTTATCTAAATATGTAAAAGTTTCGGAATTTTTGTTTAATTAACCATGAATACTTGCTACTCCTTATTGAAATTTAAAATTTACTGTAAGAATTCATATTTCTGTTAATATTTATGAAAATATCCTAAAGGTAATAAAATAATCATAACATGAAATTTTGCGATAGCTTACGTAGCATTCAGCATTATCATATATATTATTGATATAAAAAAAATGCGTGAATATTTTAAATAACTGAAATGTTCTTGCTTTTCTCACAAATATTTACCCTTACCGGGATTCGAACCGGTCGCGGATTCGTTAACTTTTAATTTCTAAAACATATTTCCAATGAATAAAAATATCTTTACTTTAAAATTGGTAGAAATTTACTTTCAGTTTGATACTACTTACGTCAATTGCCAAATAATTTATTTGCCATTTGCCAAATATGTATTAATTTATAAATTATATTTCGTTATACATTAGACAACTGATAATTTAATAATAAAAATAGCACACAGGGAATCATACTAAATATTTCATGCAATACGTAAATTATGTGCAATATAAGACAATTTAAATTATATCTATTTATAAAACATTTTCAAGCTAATTGAATTAAAAAAAATACTGTAAAATATCTATCTCTGAACAAATGATGATAAATTAATAGGGTTTATGTTATTAAATTGTCTCACTTATCTCAACAATTTGGTTAACTTGACTATCGACTTACCTTGAAATTGCAAACTAAAATACTATTATTGTTAACATGGGTTTTATGAGTACATAGAGCTATATTATAGTTATAGTGAGTTATAAAATTTGTTCGCGTAAACATCGTTAAATATCATTTGTGTCACATTTTCATACTTAAATTTTAATTAAATTGAACTGTACGTAAAATCAGTTCACTACCATAAACACAGAAATAACTTTAATAATGTACCATAAACATTTTCCAAAAATAAATCAATCAATTTCTACTCCTCATTACGTAAAATCTAATAATAAATTTATAATTTTTAATCCAAATATTTATATTAATTTTTATGTGGTACACCATCTTATATTTTGTAAATAATAAAAAAAATATATTATCGCATATTATAATGCGCGAAGTTTTTTTTTTTTTCTTTAAATGAGAAAATATTTAAAAGAAATAAGGGAAAAAATAAAAAAAATGTCTGTCATGTTCACTCACTATTCACTTTTGTCACTCGTTACCGACCGCTTATCACAACCTGCCTATTCGTGCCTCCTGCTCCATCCTGATGTTTCCTCCGGTCACCAACTTCTCCCGGCGCCCAGCTATAGCCATCCATCTACGACACCTTCAACACCCAGCGCCCAGCTTACTTCCACGGTAATCCATCCAATGGTGATCATTCTGTCTCTATGTACGTAATATTCTCTTCATATCTCTTTATCATATCAAATAAAATTCATATCCTTCTTGCTCTTTAACTCTTTTATCTTCTTCACATTGATTTTAAAACATAGTCACAAATTGTCCGCTTTACCACTTAACGCCCCTCTCATGTTCAATCACATTTTATTTATATTACAATAAAAAAATTCTTTGTTTTCACAAAAAATTTGTCCAAACATTATTATTCCGTTTTCCTATGCACAGCACTGCCCAAAGGCAGCACTGGCAGGGTCGCCATGCGGTGTGGGGACTTGGTGATACACAAAATATAACACAAGTTGTCCTGACGATGGTCGTTTATTGTCTGTATTAACTTACTGACTAAAAGATGGGTATCGACTACCTTACGTATGTTCGGGGAAAGGTGATTCATACACTACATAGGAAAGAACTGTTTCCGGTAGAAGTCTCCATTCGTCGTCTATGGCCTGTATTTGTTCATTCGTTCTACCTTTCATGATGCAAGGAACCTTTAGCATAATGGGCAACAGAGTTGGCTCCGTAGTTCTATGGGCATGGGAAATAGCATTTTTGGCGAAAATATGGATATTTTTTGTAGTATCTCTCGTAAAGTCGTATCTCTTCCTTATTTGACTGCACCCGGTTATAAGGTACTCCCTCGCTCTTTTTTGGAAATCTGAAATCAAGCCTTGCCTTGATTGAATATTCTGGTTTGCTATTTCAGTCATCAGTTGTATCCCAAAATACATACTTTCAGGTCGTAAAAAATAGTCGGGTCAATAACGCTCATATCATTTGTAACAACATAGTCTCGTTTCATATAACACAACAGAAGCTCTTGATAAGCTGCTCTCATTTTTCTATCTAGTTCTGTTATTGCGGCGCCACTTTTTTGGAAATATTCGTTTAGATTCACGAACTTAGGCAGCACCCATTGCAAGAATAAAAAATATAGCTTCATGAATGGATCATTCAAGTCATTGAACGTATGCTCTGCAGACACAATACGTTTATCTAGCCACTTTTTCGTAAAAAACAGTTTTAAAGATTCCCACTGGTCCAGTAATCGATTGACAACTGCTAATAGGGAAAGCCATCGTGTCTGAGAGGGGTGCAGTAGCATGTGCACTTTAGTATTAGTGAACACTTTTGTATTTTTTAAACAAATTCTGTAATGTGTCCACAGAGTATCTTATTTGCCGCTTTTCTTTTCCACGAACCCTGCATTCTTTTTTTCCTGCTGTTGGTCTAGAAACATAGTCTTTCAACCAAAACTTTTCAATTTCTGTGCAACACGTGAGTCTATTTCTTTTCTGTTTCGCCCGTGTCGTTCTTTGAAGACCCATTAATTTTGCGACGTAGGGTCTTATTTCCGGATTGACAGTTTTGTATTATTCGTTTCAAGACTTCTTTCTCAACTCTTTTCTTACAATTCTCATACGTCTTTCGCAATGTAAATTCCAAAAACTCTTCTCTAGCTTTATATTTATCAATTATTTTTTGTTGTTTTTCAATCTTCTCGTTACACTTCAGCTCTTTTCTATAATAACGCTTTCTTTGTGTATTAAGTTGCCTGGTTAGCTGAGTAATCTTATCCAGCTTTTCCTGAATTTGATTATTAAGACGTCTTAACATCCGTCGTTGTTTGAGAGTTGAGGTTATAGAGGCTACTTTTTTCGGTATTTCGTCAATCGGGACATTTTTGTTTGGTTTACCAGCTCTTTGCTTTCTTTTTTCTGTTTTCCATTTATTACGATAATTAATCTTTTCCTCTTCGTTCATTTCAGATACCTTCTTTCTTTTGGCTTTCATTCGCGCTAACTGTTTTTTTCTAACTTCTTCAGCCTTCTCAGGGTTGTTTTTAAAATTTTTTAAATTTTTTTTTAAATATTTCGGACACTTACACCAATCATCTAGTCCCAAACTAAGCAAAGCTTGTGCTATGGATACTAGATAACGGATAAACATACATAAATATTTGTATAAACATCCAAGACTCGGGAATAAATGTTCGTATTCATCATACAAACATTTACCCCTCGCGGGATTCGAACCCGCAACCGTTGGTTTCGCTGATAGGGTGACTATCCACTACACCAATCGGTTGTGTTTTAATTTATCTCGATACCGCTTGGCTCTCTCAGCAGACGTTAACGCCATTGTTATCTAAAAATATTAATTTACATTACCAACGTTGTTCATGTAAAGATTAAGTGCCTAGGTCCTACATACAGCCATAACAAAACACTGCTTAAAAGAAAAAAAAACTATTTAATACAACGCCTCTTAGGTGAAATTATGACCCTAAAACACTTAAATGAAAGCAACTATTACAATCAAATTATTATAGAAACGTTGTAATAATAAAATAACTTATTCATTAAGTACAAAAATAACACGCGTATAATGGGTAATGATCATGTAACAAGTTACATATAATATTTTCTTTAGTTATAGGCTTTACAAAATATTATGAAAAATATTAACATTGACAGCGTTCTGATATTATAAAATGAGTCGATTGCCAGTTACGACTGTCGCTTAAACAAGCATAAAAATCTTTCTTCTACAAAAATTATCACCACTTTGAAAAGCAATTTCACTTCACCACACCTATTAAAGTTTCAAAAAAGTAAATCGATAACTAGTATTTTCCTACTAGCTTCCTTCCACGCAGCTTTGTCCGCGATAAATCAGATTATCCCGTGGAAAAAAGTACCTATCCCTTATGTTAATCCAGGCGATAAACTACTCATCTGCCTACTTATACCAAATTTCATTCAAATTAGTTCAACCGTTTACGTGAATGAGTAACAAACATCGACATATTATAATATTAATAGGATCCTCCAGACAACTGTTATCATAATAAACTCACTTTAGTTGAATGAGTAATAAGCTTTACATGTCTGTCTCGTAACATCTTTTGTCCATCCTATAGTAACGGTTGCTAACAACAGGACGTGACGAATGTCTAGATCGATTTAAAAGTATCATAAAATACTCATAAAATATTATCAAAAACTATCTAGTTCTACGTAAATGCTTTCAGCAGGGTTTAAGTTATATGTACATCTCAAAAAGAAATAGAGACAAACTTTATATTCATAACAAAAACGTTACTAACCTTAATAAATTTTTCTTGGCCAAAATTTTGCGACGAGGGCGTGCCGCACTCCACTGGACACCTTTCGTGACTAACTTCAAAATGGCATTTCAATATGACAATCTGTACTTGGGGTTGCCATAAAAACCAAATTTGCCCTATAAATTGGATATCTTAATAGTAAAAAGCGCGTGACTATCCAGACATGTCCGGTAATCGCGAATTCGTGAGACAAGCTTTTTATTAATTTATTAAGAGGGCACCGAGCTTCTGGCGCTAATCGAGTTTAGGTATTCTCTGCGCCCTATAATCCTTAATCCCCATTTATATGTCGTTCGGGGGTGGGCGTTACTAGCGACCGGGACGCGTGCCAGTCGCGTGGTAAAGGGTGCTCGGGCAAAGGCGATATTATTGCAAGCTACTATAGGAAATCGCCAAGATATTCACATTCGATTATGATCATGAAACCTGAGATGCTTTCTGTTCAATAGAAAACATGTGCACGCCCCTCGTGCCATACAACTTGGCCCACGCGTGCACTCTGTGAAACTCAGCCGTACCTTGTCTATAGTTCCTCCTTGCTCAAATCCCATGATCAACTTCTTATTAGCTAACGACTCACCGGATTCTTCCAAGCGTCGGTGATAATAACCAAATCACTCACAGTCGTGATGTGTTCAGTGGAGCTCCGACTCCTTCGACGGCTGGTAGCAAAAGGTGTCCGTCATTTTCGATGTGCAGACCTTATATTACCGTTAACGTCGTCACCGCTCCTTTCCGGCGATACCAGCGCCACCAGGTATACTTCACATTAACCGCGTACTATCACAGTCAGTTGACCGTTCGAATAATGAATTCTATCGCTAATTTATCGCTATCTCCGACATATAGATAAAATATTACATAGAAACAAATTAATTTTCTACCCCATTGACATAGCTAACACATTTAATGATTATTTTGTACAATTGACTAATCATATATTAGCACTGACTTCTTAAATTCTAAATAAAATTATAAAATTGAAAATAATAATGAGTCTCAAGAACACAACTTATGTAGGTTATGATCATATCCCAACAAATGTCATAAAATGTTGATCTAAAGTTATCTCCCCTGGATAATAACATAAAAAAATTAATTTTTTTTCAGCTTTGCTTCTGACATACCAGTCGCGGTAAGCATAGTTTTTTTTTCGTTTTGTTTCTTTTTTGTGTATTGCGTCTAAAATATATTGTGGCTCACGAATTTCCATTTTTCTGTCTAGCCTTGAATCAATTATTTCTGGTAATAGACAATCAAAATAGAATGTTTTTAATTTTGTTACCATATTGTTCTTCCAGAATTCGTCATCTCTTTTTATTGCTTCTATTTTAATATCTTTTTCTGTCCACAGAACAAATAAACATACTTCTTTGTTTGTAATGTGGAGCTGACCCTGCACCTGATAGAACCAATCATGCTGTATATTTATCGTCAAGTTCCCGTTCTTTTCCTGTTTCCAGAAACTAATTTTCTTTTTTGCTATGCCTTCTGCGACTGTTATGTCCCTAGCCGAATACGGACACTTAATTTCAATAATTTTATCCCCTATTAATCCGTCTGGACTTGCCGCCAAAAACGGCAGTTCAGGATCGACGAATAAGCCACATTTCTGTATACCATTGAAGTTGGTTTCTTCATCACGTTTTAAGTACTTCAGCCAATTGTTCTAATGCAATATGTTCGTGTTCCTTGCCATAACGAATGGATTTTACGTGGCTTAAATCACCAGTCACATTCACAAGACTTTTTACTAGAGGTGCACACTTTATCAAGCCTCTTTTGCATACTTTTCCAAAGGCAGACGCAGTGAGACGTAATTTTCTCTCTTGGTGCCATTCAATAGAGTCTGCTTGCAAAACAGTTCTTTTTTCAAGAGACTGGCGATCCTTATCAGAAAGATGAATTTTCTTCATATGTTCCGATTTAGCAAAATCAAAGTCAGCTTCTTCAAGATCTGGCTTTTGACAAGAGTCGCCATAATCTTTGTCATTGGTGTTGTTTGTACATTTTTTTGTTGCAAAAGATTTTGATAATTTCCGTTCTAAATCTGCGATCCTTTTCTTATTGCGTTTTATCTCTAAACGTTTTACAATAGGGTTAGGATTTCGCATCAAAATCTTTTTGCAAATATACGATTGCGGTTCTTTAGCGTTAAATGCCATAACTGAACCAGCACAGCGTGCTGTATAAGACTGGCGAGTAGAATAATTAATTCGTTTTCCACCAACAAATTTCGCAATAACACTGTTAAATACTTCGGCTATATTACTATTTAGATCATGTGAGAGGCTTTTCGCATTGTTTACCAATCTGGACATAATTTTCGTAATAGCAGCAAAAATAGTGCTCGACTTCATTTCAGGTACAAAATTTTCGGTACCCTCACTTTGATCAATATTTTGGCAAAAATAAGGTTTGCAGAATTTGTGATTTCCGAAAACATGATTTGGAGCATTTATTAGATCTTGTTTTAGGTCAATTACTTTTTCGTTGAAATTTGTATCTTTAGAATTGATATGTTTAACAGCCCCTTTCACTGATCTACGTAAGCGCAGTATATTTTTTCCAAGAAGTTTGCGATATTTTATAGGATAGCAAGTGTTCTTGGTTAACTTATCAAGTTTCGTGCAAAAGTTTCTCAACAGGTGATTAGTGCATTCAATTTTTTCTACCAACAAGTTTCCATAAGGTTTAGCTTCTAATATGCTCTTATATGTACTGGAGTCTCCATCAGCAATTAATTTTGAGTAAATCAAGCCCTGATTTGGTAAAGAAAGTTTAAAGCCTTCGACTATTGAAACGGATTCCATACAACTTGACGATCCTGCGTAATTTTTAAAACACGTATGATCAGGAGCTGGCATTTTTTTGTTTCCTGACCGTGCACAAATCATACAATATTTGTTTTTAACTGCCATGTAAAGGACTTTTTTTGTTCTGTAACCAATGATTACTGCAGCCCCCGACAAAGCGTTATAATTCTTTTTAAATGATCTTTTTGACCAACATCCGTCAGCAACCACGGTAATCATAGGTACTCCGTCTGAATTAACATAACCGTCTCGAATAGCTAAATCGTATTCTTCTTTTGCTGCTTCTTCCATACATTTCTCTTTAGCCGTTTCCCATAGTTCACAGACTCTTGCATGACACTTGGAATACAAATGATCCGATATAGAAGGTATTTCAAGTGAAGCAGACACTTGTTCTAAGCCCGCGTATCCTGCACCTATAGACATGAAACCACTTACCATATTTTCATTGAGATTAAGTTCCTTTTTATTGTTGGATTTTTTACAATTTTTTAGACTCAATTTAACGTTGGACATTTTGCAAACAAACTCAAATTCTGACACAAAGCCCTTTCTTTTTTCTCCGACTAATTTCAAATCATTAAAGTTACAACCTAATGAAGAGTTATGATGTGATATTTTTTGCAATTGTTCATATAAAAACATGAAATCTACAACTCTATTTCCACTTATTCTGATTATATGCTTGCGGTGTCACGTTTCTTTTTCAAAAACTGGAATGTTCCAAATTGTTGTGGATCAATTGATGGGAAACATATAAGTATACAATGCCTCAATAATAGTGGTTCAGAATTTTTCAATTATAAATCGTATTTCAGTATCGTGTTATTGGCATTAGTCGATGCCAATTATAATTTTTTATACGTCGATATTGGTTGTCAAGGAAGAGTCTCGGACGGGGGTGTTTTTAGAAATAGCTCGCTTTACGAAGCATTGCGAAATGAATCTATAAATCTACCGACACCAAGACCTTTACCTGGACGGACTATGAAAGTACCATTTTTTTTACTCGGTGACGATGCTTTTCCGATTTCACCTAACTTAATGAAACCATTTTCTGGACAACATGAGCGAGGATCTTCGAAAAGAATATGCAATTACAGATTTTGTAGAGGAAGGAGAGTCGTCGAAAATGCTTTTGGCATATTATCGGAAAAATTTAGAATATTTCATTCAGTGGCTAATTTACAGCCAGAGAAAATGCAAATTGCAGCAATGGCTTGCGTATGCCTGCATAATTTTATTCGAAGAAATGTAGTTGATGTTGAAGATGTTGAAGATATGATAACGATACCGGCACAAAATATTGAAGTAGCTCGAAATTTTGATCCGTCAATTGTCAGAAATGAGTTAATGAACTATTTTGTGACAGAACAAGGACAGCTTCCATGGCAAAACTACATTTCATAAATCAAACAATTTTTTATAAGGAGCAACATTTATTTAGCATTTACAATATAATGATATTTTAAGTAACATTTTAATTGACATTTAATGTAACACATATTTAAAGTAACATTTAGTTATTAGTATTTTAGTACTTAGTATTAGTATTCGCCTCACTATTAATCAAAACGAAATTTTTTTAAATAAACCATCATAAATAAAAAAGTGATTTAATTATTTTCCAAATATGAAAAAAGGCTGTCCTGAGTATCCGAATTGTCGGTATAATTCGAATGGCCAGTGGAAGGGCGTGCACTTTCAGTTGTCGAAGTGGTAAAATATCCTTGAGCTGCCACCGTCGTGGAAGGTCTTGAGTAAGCGCCCGTTTCAGCCTGATAAATAATATTCTGTATGTGATGTTGTACTGTATATATTGTTATAGGATCCATTTTTCGTATTTTAGTGGCCACATATTCCCCGAATATCGAAGCATCGTCGCGAGCAAATGTCAAAGCTGACATATTTTATAAAGCTTGTAGAGCTTCGGCAATATCGCTGTCTCCATCAGTACCGCATTTCCTTTTCCGGGAACTGGTCGCGGTTTCTTTATCTTGCTGGCTTTGCTGCGAATGCATCTGTAAATAAAATAAATATATGGTAATGAAGTAATGATAATTCATCATCACTTTTTTTAGGGTTTCGTAGTCCACAAGGAACCCTTCGCCTTTTCCGTCTTTCCCCAGGCTAGCTCTCTTAATAATAGACTCTTAATAATAAAAAGCTGTAATTTGGCATGAACATAACATATTAGTCACACCGACAAAGTGGTAGAATAAAATTTTGGAAAATATTTTATTAGGGTCCCTCCCGTACATGTAAAGATTTTTTTCCTCGTTTATCTTATAGTGTTGGGTACCATTGGATAGGCCATAAAAATATTATGAGTATTCAAAAAGACCATAGAATCGCGAATCCTTTTACGAAATATTATAATTAAAATAATTACCCGCCAAAATTGGCAAAACAACCGACTTCGAAACTTCCTTCTTTTTTTTTTGAAGTCGGTTATGATCCGATCTTCACCAAATTTAAATGGGACCACCCTTGAGCTACACCCGTCTTACAAAAAAAGAATCACTAGAATCGGTTCATAATTGTCGGAGAAATCGCGTAACATACACAAAAAAAAAACATACACCCGAATTGATAACCTCCTCCTTTTTTGGAAGTCGGTTAATAATGGTTACGCAAAACATTTTATAAATTTTTTTTTTGAACACCCATTTGATAAAGTCACGAGCCGCCTCTGGTAGGTATTTAATCTGTGATAAAATAAACAAGAAATATCGGAAACATGAATACTTACAGATGTATTTTCACTATTTACTGTGGATACTGCTTTATTTTTGTTTCGCAAAAAATTCAATGCCTTGTAAGCAATCCACTTTGGTTCCTGTATATCGTCTGTGCCTGCACCAGATTTATGCGACTCTTCAACCTTCTTTTTTTCCCGAAAATAATGAGAAGTTACATTTTTTAACTTTCTCTCTACTTCACCTTTTTCAATGCCAAATAAACTTGCAATTATATTCAGCACGTCCATTCGTTTATTTCTGTTCTTATAATCAACATTTCTGGGATTCCACAAAATATCATTTTCATGAAATTTTTCAATTAACAGCAACACTGCTTCGTCGTCCCAGTTAAATGACATTTTAAATTGTTTTACAATAAACAAACCGCACACCACTATCACTCAAAGACTACAATGTATATACGGACATGCTATGGTCTCTTAGAACAAATACTCCCGTCCCAATAGAGACTAGCGCCACCTAGCCGCCATATGTCATAACTTGTTTATACCATGATTACCATGTAAAATATTTAAAGTCTATATTTTCTCAAAAACAATAAACTATATGCACCTAAGTATATTTAAAGTGATTTTTTCTTGCCTAGTTATTAAATTTTCATATTTGAGATAGCATTAGGTTTTGTGAAGGTAAAACACGTAAAGTAATGATGATTTGGCAACACTGAGAAAAATGTCGGCTGTCGTTAGATGTGTACGCGCATTTTTTTCACTTTCCATTTTCTCTGAAAATTTAAAGTAATTTGAAAATTTAAAGTGATTTGGTGATTGTGATGTGCATTTGCTCCTAATGGTGTGAGTTTAGGGTCACGGTGTAGCCTTCGGGGCGGGTTTTGGTTGCTCCACCTTTAGTCGAGATTGTATGTGAGATAGGACTCTGTGAGACAGGACTCCCAAGTGTATTTTTGTCTTTTTCCTTATGTTTTTGTTTGGTATTAATTTTATTCCCACGGTTATATGATGATAGTTATTGTTTGCTTTTCTTAAATAAAATATGTGTGTTAAATCGTGTTTTATTGTATACCGATACCTAACTAGATAATATGTGTAGTTACTTCGGAGGTTTATTTTCGATGACAGCATTGAAATTTTGATGAAATAATTGAAATTTCAATGTTTCATTGAAAATAAATCTCTGAAGTAACTATCAAGTTGCCAGGTTTAGGTAGGTACGGCTAGGTTTCATGACCTTGACGAGGTTAGTTACACATCATTGCGGATAGATGGCGCTGTGAACCTGAGTCGCTTGCAAACGCCAACATACCCGTCTATCTCCGTATATACATTGTAGTCTTTGTATACGGAGATAGACGGGTATGTTGGCGTTTGCAAGCGACTCGGGTTCACAGCGCCATCTATCCGCAATGATGTGTAACTAACCTCGTCAAGGTCATGAAACCTAGCCGTACCTACCTAAACCTGGCAACTTGATAGTTACTTCAGAGATTTATTTTCAATGAAACATTGAAATTTCAATTGTTTCATCAAAATTTCAATGCTGTCATCGAAAATAAACCTCCGAAGTAACTACACATATAATCTAGTTAGGTATCGGTATACAATAAAACACGATTTAACACACAAATTTTATTTAAGAAAAGCAAACAATAACTATCATCATATATAACCGTGGGAATAAAATTAATACCAAACAAAAACATAAGGAAAAAGACAAAAATACACTTGGAAGTCCTGTCTCACAGAGTCCTATCTCACATACAATCTCGACTAAAGGTGGAGCAACCAAAACCCGTCCCGAAGGCTACACCGTGACCCTAAACTCACACCATTAGGAGCAAATGCACATCACAATCACCAAATCACACGGGAAATACTTTAAATTTTCAGAGAAAATGGAAAGTGAAAAAATGCGCGTACACATCCAACGACAGCCGACATTTTTCTCAGTGTTGCCAAATCATCATTACTTTACGTGTTTTACTTTCACAAAACCTAATGCTATCTCAAATATGAAAATTTAATAACTAGGCAAGAAAAAAATCACCTTAAATATACTTAGGTACATATAGTTTATTTGTTTTTGAGAAAATATAGACTTTAAATATTTTACATGGTAATCATGGTATAAACAAGTTATGACATATGGCGGCTAGGTGGCGCTAGTCTCTATTGGGACGGGAGTATTTGTTCTAAGAGACCACAGCATGCTATCACTCGAATGCCGGCAACGAACTGACGCCGGCACCCCGCGCAACCCGCCGGCACATCCCGGCGGCCATGCCGGCGGTTCGTGTGTACGGCAAGCCCGGCGGCTCGACCGGCATTGTGTGTAGGTGCCTTTAGCCAAACAAAAATTATTTTGATTTGAAATAGCCAGTACCGCATAACGGCAATTTCATAGGTAAAGACCTATTATTACATCGGAATCCGAACTCATGGAGAAAACGGGTAACCTACAATCATTTGGATGCGATTTCGACGGCGTATCCTAATTTAGATAGTGCACATGTACCTACTGAGAGCGCACATTGAAACGGAGACGAAATATTGTCAATAAAAGATAAGGTTACTAAGGGACTATAAGAAAAATATGTCAATAAAGATAGTTTGTCTTTCATTATATTCTCTTTGTTAGATCATTCCGTAATGCTAAATTATCAGTAGAGAGAGGAGCACGTCGCTATTTCGTAACGCCATTTCGATGTGAAATTCGGTCGCTCGGTGCGCGCAAGCACGTGGTTACCGTCTTTCATGACAAAAGGTCAGTATATGTACTGTTCTTAAATCATTTAATAGTGTAGGAGATTTTCATTACATTTACTGCCATTTGTTTATGATTGCGTTTGAAGAAGAATTCACAGTACATCCTCAGAATTACTCATTGAGGACGTCAGGACCGTTTTTGTTGGGAATAATGACGAGAATATCAGGATTCCACTGTTTTTATTCGTAATTATGGATGCCATTTTTCTCAGTGCACGAGGTGGACCGACGATTTGGTAAAAACCGCGGGAAGCCGCCGGATGCGGGCAGCGCAGGACCGATCATGGTGGAGATCTTTTGGGGAGGCCTTTGTCCAGCAGTGGACGTCTTTCGGCTGATATGATGATGATGAATAATAATTATCGTTTTATTGAGTTTTCACCGCATACCACTCACGACTCACGTTCTCCTCCTGCCACACAGCCATGTTCCTCACCGCCCTAGGTATATCAATCTTCAGCCTCACCGCATACTACTCACGACTCACATTCTTCATCAGCCACATAGCCATTTTCCGTTCTTCAAAATACACAAGACGACTCGCAGTCCATTTTACTCACTCAACATACACTTCAAGCAAATCTCTTAAGTCAAATCCCGCAAAATACACAGGACGACTCGCAGTCTATTTTACACAACATACACTTCAATCAAATTCTTCAACTCAAATACCTCAAAACACACAGGACTTTAATGCAAAACATGTTTAACATGTAATGCAAAGAATGTGAAATATCAGTTCCGGAATTCCTCCATTCCTCCAATAATACATACTGCGGAGGTTCATGTGAATAAATCTAATTTATTAGTTTGGTCCTCATACAAAACTTAACAGATTAGATTAGATTTTTTTTTTTTTTTTTTATGCACGACGGTTTCGTACTTGACCTCAATCACACCTGATGTTAAGTGAAGATGAGGTCGAAGGTGGAAGCGTACTAACCCGGAAACCCCAACACAGATTAGATTTATTTAGTTCACTTTTACAATATCATCATACATACAGTTTCGTAAATTTATGGTTTCTAAAATAAAAGTGATTGTCAAACATAAAACAAAAAATAATAACATGAAATAGAATAAAATTCATTTTCCAACAAAAGTTGATGGCTACTGTTTTTTGGGATTGTGAGGGGATAATACTGATTGATTATAAAGAAAAGGGCAGGACCATAACCGGAGAATACTACGCAACAATACTAGAAAAATTAAAGGATGCCATCAAAGAAAAACGTCGGGGAAAATTGACCAAGGGTGTGTTGCTCTTGCAAGACAACGCGCCGGTTCACAAGAGCAAAGTTGCAATGGCTGCTCTACACACGCATGGCTTCGAACCACTAGTCCACCCACCCTATAGTCCAGATCTGGCCCCAAGTGATTTTTATTTGTTCCCCAATTTAAAAAAAGACTTAAGGGGAAGGAAATTTTCCGACGACAATGAGGTAAAGGAGGCAATTTTGGCTCATTTTGAGGGAAAAGATAAAAAATATTTTTACGATGGTTTAGAAAAATTAATTCATAGATCTAATAAATGTATTCAGCTTAAGGGTGATTATATTGAAAAGGAAAAATAAATTTACTGTTTCATTTTTACTAAAACCCTTTCATTCCACGAACTTTTGGACCTCCCCGCGTAGGTCCGATCACACGGGGGTTTTTTGTCGCGAGTGTTGTGCGTCGTGAGACAGATTGTAAGCGACCTGTACTCCTTAATAGATGTCTAAAAGACGGCTAAAACTAGACATATTCTGCCGCACAAACAATATCACTTGGTATAAATACAGTGAGTATAGCCATAACAGCCAAGCGTGGTTGATCATTTAAATGAATAGTGCACAATGGCACGTGGCGTATTTTTGAACACTAACCCACAACTGTGTGATGGCGTCAGTTTGCCCAACTGGAAATTTCGAGTAAAAATTTTGTTAGAAGAAAGAGGAATTGCAAGTGCACTGAAAGGAATATATGTACAAGATCAAATGCAATTGGAGAATGATTCAAAAGAGAAGTCATTGATATTACAATGCTTATCGAATATATATTTGGATATTGTAAAAACACAGAAAAAATCTTCAAGAGAAAAAGCGTGATTAATAAATTATATTTGAGGAAGAAATTGCTGTCACTGAAGTGCACATTTTGTTAAAACGTTTTTATTATTTCCTATAAATTTAAATTGCCATTCAACAAATGATATCATGTATCTTACGTTGAAATAAATGCTTGAAGTTTGAAGTTTGCGCTTTTGGGGAAGTTCTAATAACGAGTGAAGTTAAGGAAAATCTAAAAGGCTGGATGAAAAACAAAAAAAGAAGACTACAAAGAAAGCAATTGTAAAAAATAAAGGTAAAGGACGAAAAGAAAAGCCAGTTGAAACAGGAGAACCAAAAACTAAAAAGCAAAGATTGAAAAGGAATACTTCTTCAGATGATAATGTAAGTGGTGATATGGTAGAGTACAATGAAAGCGATAGTGATTATAATGTAGAAAATGAGTTTGAAAATATTGTGGAATATGATAAACCTAATAAAAATAAAAATCCAGACTTTCCCCAAGGAACCATATTCGATTTCGATCAAAAAATTTTCGATTACCTATACAAAGTAAACCATTCTGAAACGACCTTTAGTATCGAAGTCCAACAATTTTCGGCTGAATTTAAATGTCTGTTTTTGTTATTAGTTATTTCAGAAATTCATTGAACAAGTCATAATTAGTCATAAAAATTAGAGAACTAGTTATCCAAACTAAACAACCTCAACCCTATTACGCCTCAACGGGAAAAATATTATTCCAATTTACGACGCTCCTCATTTGATTAAGGAAATTAGAAATAATTTATTGACAGGTTTATAAAGTGCGAGTATTTTGAAATGGTGTACGGCGCAGATAAATCATGTGGAGAGCTGCGACTTCGACAAACTAACAGGAGAACATGTTAATCCCGAAAAACCTTTCAGCCTCAGCATTGCTGTTGTGACAGAACATTTGGTGGCGAGGGTAGATTTGCCACAAGAATGCCGCCAATTAATAATGACTTACTCTAGAAAATTTGTTTGGCTGTCTAAACGTCAGCACTTAAGGTCCTGTTAAACGGCACTCCCCTCACCAATCATTGTTTTAAAAATTATAAAATTTATAGAAAAGAAAAATGTTGGAGGCAAAATTAGATTGACTGAAAAGACCGTTCCATCTGTAACGACTTTTATTAAATCAATCGCAGGCATGGAAACAATTTGTAAAATTTTGGTATGATACAATGTTGACAAGAAATGCGAACCAGCAGGGCTAGCACAACTTAGCGCGACTCGAGTGACAAAAAGTCGCGGGGGCGACATAGAGCCTATGTCACATGGAGCTAACACAACTGAAGTGAGAATTGACAAAACTCGCGGACTACTGTCAGTCGTAGACTTTATGTCAATTCTTGTCTCTATGGTTAGCACAACTTCACTAAACGTGACATAATTTGTCACTTTTTGACATTAAATTATGACAATTTGTCTTCGTGGGGTTGTGAACGCGACTTCGACTAAATAGGAATAATTATTAGAAAATGGCCTATTTCTTCATAAGAAACGAAGAAATTCGTAACCGGCTGTTACAGCGCCGGCATATCCGGGATTATGCCAATCCATTCGAATTGCCCGATTTGGAATTTCAAGGCAACTATCGGTAAGTACCTAATTTGTAATATTTTTTCAATTGAATGCATTTGGAGAGTATCCTCCCAAACCCGCCTTACTTGCGGTCTAAGACAAATATCACCTCGCTAGGTTTTAGGCTGTAAAAGACCACCCGCTTTATGTATATACAACACGACAACCGGTGGGAAGTTCAAGCTACTCGGAGACTCTATAGTATATATAGTATACGCCTATGCGTATGACCCGAATTACCGCTTGCCCTCACACTTATGTTTCTTAAGATTACCTAACATACAAAAAAATACTAATGTTTGTTTGCAGTATAGCTAAGGGGCCACTGAGAAAAGTAGATATGCCACCTTATCGAAACTCTGACCTAATGTTTCCTAAGGATTATCCTTTGGCCAAGAATGTATAATGAACAATGTGATCAATATCAATATTTTTTACAGGATCAATAAAGACATGGCATTGTATTTATGCCGTGAATTGGAGGACAGTTTGGCACCGCAACAAGGACATGGGCTTCCTGTACATATTAAAGTAGGTATATCTACCACTTTTAAATCTCGCCAAATATTTTCGTGTATGATTTTAACTATAACTAACATGATCTTATTTCAGGTTTTAACATCTGTGGGATACATGGCAGCAGGCTGCTATCAAAGAAAAATAGGGCAGGATCATAATTTGTGTATTGCCCAAACAACTGTAAGCAAATACTTTGCTCAAGTAGTACATGCCATCAACCAAAGGCGAGTAATTTATTTTTATTACTTACTAGCTTTCTGCCAGCTGGTTAGGCACATTCAATGTCTTTTCCCAAAGCAAAGAGACTTTTTCCGGGCTAAAAAGTATCCTATGTTACTCTCCAGACTTATATCCCCTAAAAGTCATCAATTCATTGATTCCTTTGAACGTGAAAGGAGGACAAACAAATATGCTTTCACATTTATAATATTAGTATGGATATGGATTCTTTAATCTTTACTGCTCCCTTGCATCATATACATACTGCATTTTTTATGCATATGCACCTTTTAAATTGATTTTAAGTAGATATGGCCTTTGAGAATCAAGCCACATTTACACTATTCACATGCTGCATAACAACCAATATGACTTGTGCATACATACCTAAATAAAGAAATTTTGTTTGATTGATACATATTTGCTTGTTTGTATGTTTATATTGGTATCATGGCGATTGCTTGAGGTTTACCATATTAGCTAAGCTGTGATGTCTTTGCAGGTTAAAACCTAGATGGATTTTCTTCCCCGGTACTGAGGCAGCAAGAAGGAGTGTGGCAGCAGCCTTTCAAACTAAATATGGGCTGCCTAATATACTGGGTGTGATAGACTGTACACACATAACCATTTTTCCACCTCCTCGTCCAGGTGGTCTGCAGTTTATTAATAGAAGAGGCAAACATTCCATTAATGTTCAATTGGTTAGTTTAACATAAATATGTAAAAAATTCTTAATTAAGCTGTCACTAAGTTGATTTTTCTTTGATGTGTAAGCTAAACTTGTAGTTCAGACATCAAAGTATTAAATCTCACTATAGTACGTACTACAATATGCTTTATACTTGAAATAGAAGACTAACAACAACAAAAAGGTGAAAAAGAGACATAGATTCACTTCGTTGTCCATCTGTCTGTCTGTGTCCGTGCGTCAAGGCCCTTATTCTTAAAAAGGCTAGAAATATCAGGTTCAAGGTTATGATTGACAGGATAATATTTGACTTTTTTGGGCTTTCTTTGGAAAAAAGGGTTTAGACACGCGGGCAGATAGAGAAAGTCTTTAAAATTTGTCAATGGTGATGTTATGTATGGAACTTTTTTTTTAGATTGCTGATGTCGACTGCAAATTAATTAATGTGAACGCTCAGTACCCAGGAAAGGTCCATGATCAATTTATTTTTAATAATTCAGTTATAAAAACCGAATTACGACGGCTATATAATAATAGGATTGGGGAATATTATCTTTTGGGTATGTATAACACAGTATTTGTAATAATAGTGTAATCATTCTCAATAATTAACAATTAAACAAATTAACAATCAAACTTAAACAAATTAATAATCAAACTTAAACAATGAAATAAATTAATAATTGTAAATCATATTCTTTTCAAAATAAATCTTTCATTTCTTAAATAAATTATGGGTGTCCATAACTGAAACAAAGAAAATTAACATTCAACTTAGAAATGTTGGTTATTTTAGGTGATTCCGGTTATGGCTTGGAGCCATGGATGATGACTCCTATTCTACATGCCGCACCGGGGTCCCCAGAAGATAGATACACTCAATGGCACTGCCAAGCACGTAACACAATTGAACGAACCAATGGATACTTGAAAGGGTCGTTGCGTTGCTTAGGCATTGACCAAAACCTGCACTACAGCCCTGAGAAAGCCTGCAGCATAATATATGCATGCTGTACTTTATACAACATTATGAAACATTTCGGGTAGGACATACTAAAGTAAGCAATGATATTAATATTGTGAAAATCAGTTTTCAACGGTAGTATTCATACTAACAGTGGTCACTAACAAATCAAAAATTTAATGCTGGGAGGAATATCCACGTTTCACTATTATATAGAAATTCACATGTGATAGGAGGTGAGCCTTTGAGCGGATATTAATACAATAATTTTTCTTTTAGGGTTGAATTGGAGACTGCTCCTGAAGAAGATGTGTCCGATGAGTTGCAAGATCTTCATCTTCCACACCAATTATTTCAGGCTGCGATGTTGAAGAGAGACAATATTGTGACATCATTTTTTAGTGCTTAAGCACAACTTTTTATATACATATTTTTAACTTAGCTATTTTTCTTTTATTTCTTTGCAATTGATTGTAAAATGGCACATTACATTATAAGGTAATTCCTAGCTCTAATTTTCTCTTTACTGTCAACTTACCGTGATAGATCCAACCGTGTGGCTATCTGTTGCAACAGACACAGTTGTTCCCGCCTGATGTCATTGGACACCTGGAGTTCTGTTTTTAAGTCCTGGAAACAATATTCACAAATCAAAGAAGAATCCACAGCACTGTTAGAAATTCTTATATAGAGAACTAAAATAAGTAAAGTAAGAACTAATAAGAAATTCAATATACTATGTACCTGCAATAACTTATTAGTATCCTGTTGAATACTAATAAAAAGGGCAGTGTTACTTTTAGGTGTGCCTCGACGCACACGGGCCAACTTTCCTGCCTGTTTCCGCCGTTGTGTTTGTGTGGACGCTGATGGGCCTTCCTCTGCCTCATCAATAAATTGAGGTGGAGGAGGTACAGTTTCCTCCACATCTATAAATTGAGAGGGAGGAACAAAAATAGGGTCCTGTAAACAATAATAAACAGTTATTAAAATGTTGGGCAATCATCTTCCACATTTAGTAGTTAAGAGGGCACATAACAAACTTAGAGAATTTACATTTTTTAGAAGCTACTCAGTGCCGCCGGTACACCATAACTTTTTATTTTAATTTGCACAGGCAACCATCTCTGATGATATGCATTACAAATAAATAATTTATGTTCTTACCGAACCCTCTACGCCCACACCCGTTTCTGCTTCTACTTCTATTCCAGTGGCCAGTTCCTGCCCAATTGTGTCTAAAATTATTTTAGTTTTTTCAGACACTTCTGGGACAGGAACGTTATTGCCCGTTTGGGCCCGAGCTCGCTTGGCTCGCCCTCCCTCCTCCCTTGCTTTGGCTTTCAAATCGCGCCACGTCTGTAGGTGATTATGATACACTGTAAATTGTAAATTTTAAACAGATTCCATAGGACATATAAAATAATGGTATATACTTACATGCTTCCATTGAGTCACACTTTTTTGTGGACCAACTTCACCCAGCCTTTCGGCAAGTTTTGTCCACTCTGCCTCATGTCGCTGCGGTCCGAGTGGGCCGGAGAATTCTCCGGCTGCAAATAAGACATTGGTGGACATATAATCCACCAGTAGTTTTATTTGAGCACCGGTGCTGCGAACACTGAAAATCACGTAAATCAAACTTAAAAATGCATACCAATCACAATATCATATTTATTAATACTATCTATAAAATGTACTCACAGTTTCCGTTTCCCACTCATTACAAAAAACTTTTGAACTGTTTCCAAACAAACTTTAAGCGCGAGTATTTGTACTATAATCTGTGACGCGAGCATTTTTTTTGGATCTTTATAAATAGGCTAATGATGTTGAGACCATACAGCCTTGTATATAAAGTAAATAGCGAAATTATGACTTTTTGCGGTGGTTTCAGCAATACTACGCCTCGTACAGTGATAAAGGGACAATAACTGTTTCAATTTTTACGAGAATTATGTCCCACACCGTGTAAAAAATATTATTGAATGAATGGAATTATTACATCACTATTACCGATTCAGTGTTTTCCCATTAGAAAATGATAGTATATATATATTTTTTTTCTATGTCAACACACGTTTGTCGCTGTCGAGATAGTTATGTCGCTGACGGTAATTTTCTCGATCTGTCAAGTTGTGCTACGAAAAGTGACAAGATTTGACATATGAGAAACTTTGTCGAGTCGCTATCTATGTCGCCTCGTATAAGTTGTGCTAGCCGTGCAGGTAGCTGAGAACTTTTTTGGAAAAATCGAAAGCTTATTTTTTTTTTATTTATTCAGGTTAACAACAGTCTTAAAACACAGATTTACAACTAGATATTATTTAAATTGTATAGACTAATAAAAGTTAACTACAAATTATATAAAACAGAGAGTAGATTTGTTCACAAACCGCACTTGTAATAAAAGCAAATATCGATTGCTGGTTTGATGTAGTACGTTTGACTGTACAAGAATTAAACATATTAAAAATAATATATAAAGTTAAAGGAAATTCAGAGGCAAAGGAAATTGAAGATTTAATTGTTCGAACCGCGATGGGCTATGCACTCATGAACCATAATGTACTTACTATAATATGTAGTATACCTTATAAAAATACTTGAATAGCAATATATATGAATAATAATATATATTGTATATAATATATAGCCGCTATAAACATGTACACAATATTATGTAAGGGATGGATATTACGTCAATGAAACAATACATCACTATACACAATGCAAAATACTTATTTACGATTACACACAAATAAATTAATAATAACCGACGGACACCACGATTAATTAGCCCTTTAGTAGGACGCCCTAAAGACAATTCAGATAATAAACTGTCCTCCAATTAATCCGACGCGGGAATTGAACCCGAAACTATGTGAACGTGTAAAGATACTACTACGCCATTTATCACATAAACGATAGTACAAAATTACAGAATCAGTATACATAAACGTTATACCAAGTAGAAAGCCTATAAAATAGTTTCATCAATAAGGAAGCAACATCAGTTGTAATGGAGAGCGGACAACAACGTACGAATCTTACTCTTAAATGTAGGTTTAGAGCAGTGAAAGGGATCCACGGACTCAAACATGTCATTGTAGGTTCTCATTAAACGTGTAAGAACGCAGTTTTTACCGTAGTTTGTGGAATGAAATGGAACTTGAAATAGGGGAATATGTCTCGTACGCTTAAGAGGTGTTCTAAATGTTAACTTAGATAACAGCTCTGTACAATCCATACGTCCATTCAATATGTCATATAACAAACCCATATCCAACATTTTGCGCCTATCACTCAGTGGCAAGAGGTTATATAAATCACAATTTTTAGAGTATGACGTGCTAGAAGCCTTGAAGTTATAGTTCAAGTGTGACAAAAACTTTTTTTGATCTCGCTCAATCAGATTGTCTTGTATTGTGTAATAGGGTGACCATATTGGACTAGCATATTCCAATGTGCTTCTGACATAAGCATAATATACTATTTTGAGACTTAGTATACTGTTAAATGGTTGACATGTGCGCATGACAAACCCAAGATTACGAAAAGATCTGTCTGTGATAGTTTCAATATGGTTACGCATGCTTAACTTAGAGTCCAACATGACTCCCAAGTCCCGAATCAACTCCACCCTCTCTAATACAACGCCGTTGAAATTATAGGGATATACAATGGGATTAGGCTTTCGTGTGAAAGTGATACATTGGCACTTACCTATACTGACCGTGATATTGTTAGCGGAGTAATAATGAAATAATTCTTATGGGGCGAGGAATAATGCATCCAGCTCAGTTGCACCGAAGGGGCGTTTAAGTCACTATTATTCATCATATCAGCCGAAAGACGTCCATTGCTCTCTTCATTATGAGGCCCATAGTGAGCGACCACGTTTCAGTTCCATATGTCATCACTGGCAACACACACTGATCAAAGACTTTCATCGACATTTGAGGTCGTCGAGCACTTTGACGAGGTCTTCCAAGGCCTCAGGGATTGCGATATAGTCGGCAAATCGAAGGTTTGTGATGTACTCGCCGTGGTGTTGATGCCGAGTCCTTTCCAGTCCAGAAGCCACTAGTTACTATTATTGAACAATTATAACTCGCCCCATTCTATCAAAGTAAATTGTGAAGAGGACCACAAGGAGCAATTTCAGGTAAAAGAATATAAGAAAAAAAAAGTGGTTGTGTTATCGGAGTTTAGAATTAAAGGATTGCTTCCAAGAGTTGCAAAATATTATAAAATCTTTGTTAAAAAAGAATGCTCCTAAAAATATAAAAAGGACAATACTTTCGTTCGCTGATGTATGATCGACTAAGGTCTATTTCCAGGGCAGGCGGAAAAACGGACAAACAAACATTTTTTCTAGTGTTGGTTTTTTTATTAATCAACTGATAATCGATTTATTACATAGAAGTTAGTTATATTACATAGAAGACTTTAATTGTTCTATAATAGTACAATTAAAGTCAAACGAAAAGCATTTCATTCGTACTTTCTAGTATAATATAATTAATATTGTGTGGACGTGACGGAAGGAAGGTATAGGTGGAGGAGTTTGCCAAAATTACAGGTAAATATGAGAGGATTAATTATTTCATGCTTTGCTAGTAAAGTACGATGACCCAGTTGGTCTAGTAGCTAGCAACTCTGAGTATGACAGTAGGGTATAATTGGGGGTTAGGTTAGGTAGGGTTAATAATGAGAGTTTTTTTATCAACAGTATAAAATGATTTAATTGTACCATTAAATCATCAAAAAAGTACTTTCTTTAAGGTGTGCACATGATCTCTATCAAGTTACTCTGTTGTACACTGGGGCTTAGCCACTTTAAAAGGGTGCTTTTTATCAGATTTTTTATCTGAAGACGAAGATGTGGAAGAGTCTGTGATATTAATTATAAAACTGTCCACTGTCTACTGCATCATCAAGAGTGTTCAATTTCTGTTCTTCTTTTATGACGTGTGCGACACAGTTGCTCTATGTTGTCGATATTGTTCAGACCTTCTTCCAACAACCTTTTGACATCGGCCATTTTAAACGTTGTATTGTTCCGGGCCACGTAGCCTTTAACATCTGCCCACACAAGCTCAATAGGATTGAGTTTGCAGTGATATGGTGGTAAACGTAAAACCTCAATGCCATTTTGTTAAGCCAATTCATCGGTAACCTAAAATTGGTATCTGTCTCTAAAATTTTTTACTTTTGCTAACAACTCTACCTTCCCATCTTTATTATCAAAAAAAATCTTTTGAAGAGAGCCATTCTTGAATAGCCTGTTTTCGCCAACTTGTAAACAGGTAAACGTTCCTGACGCCTGGAGTAATAACTGGTATTGTCCATTACAATTACAGCATTTGGTTCGAATTTAATTACGTTTTTGAACCAGTTCTCAATACCATCGGCGTTCATTGTTTCATGGTAATGCCCAGTACCTTTATTTTCAAATACCCATTGGCATTCTGGCAAGAACCCCTTTTCGTTCCCTACGTGGACAACAATTAGTCTGTTTCCTTTGGATGTTGGTTTTTTTGCACCTGTTGACAAACCTTCTAGAAAGGTTTGTTTCGTACTTTTCACCGTGGTGTCCCACCAAGCTTTGCTAACAGTATGACCTGTTAATGATTGATAAAATGATAAGATATACTTATTTTATAATTTTACAAAGACCATTGACTAAACACCGTGTCGGTCGTGTGGTTTCTGGCAGGGTATAGGACCACTCCATTTCTTCCTATAGATGTAAAAAGTGACTGTAAGTTACCTATAATAAATCTACGAGGGCGGGATGATAAATACCTAGCCTAGCATAGAAAAACTTGAATTAGTGTGTTAAAAGTATATTTATATTTCGACATAGTCTCCTTGAAGCGCTATGCACTTCATCCATCTATGCTCTAAAGCCTTGATGCCATCCCTGAAGTGGTTTTCTTCAAGCCCTTCAAAATCATCACCTCGCAATCAGCAGACATCACCTCGCAATTATTTTCAAAGCTTTGTCCACCTAAAAAAATTTTGAGCTTGGGTAATAGATGAAAGTCAGATGGTGCCAGATCAGGAGAATAAGCTGGTTGTGGTAGCAAGTAATAATTTAATTCTTTGAATTTCGCCATCGCAGTGATGCACTTGTGAACACGCGCATTATCCTGATGAAAGATTATTTTTTTTTTAGCCATTAGCATTAGCACATTTGTAATTTATCCAGTAGATCAGCATAATATTCGCCATTTATGTTTTGTCCTTTTGGAAGGTAATCAATCATCAATATATGCTTCGAATCCCAAAATACTGACACCATGACTTTTCCCGCTGATTTCACGGCTTTTGCTTTCTTTGGAGCCGGGGATCCTTTTTCCGTCCATTATTTAGACTGAATTTTTGATTCAGGTATGTAGTGGTGAACCCAAGTCTCGTCTGTAGTAACAAACCGTCGCAGAAAATCAGTTGTATTGCTCTTAAAGCGGTCCAAACACTCTTGTGAAATTTGCATACGAAAGCGTTTTTGGGAAAGCAATCGCGGCACCCACCTCGCGGTTAATATTTTCATACATAATTCGTGAGTCAAATTATAAGCGCCCGTTCTTTAGAGATGCCTACAGTATCAGCTATCTACGAAAAGTTTCAATCTTCGGTCAGCTAAAACTGCATCACAATTTAAATAAATAAATAAATCATAATTTTGGTCACAATTTCTGGAGTAGTGGCACTTTTTGGACGTCCTGGACGATGCTCATCTTGGGTGCTGGTCCCAAAACATCCTTCATCTCCGAAAAAATCTCTCCACCTTTTAATCCTTTTAATGCAAAAACTTTATCACAGCTCGTAGCTTAATTTTATCCATTTTTCAGAAAAAACAAAACAATGCTTTTTGAAATGTCAATATTTAAAAGAAAAACTATACGATCGATTTGAAATTTGGAACACTGGCAGCTAATGAACCAATGAGTAAAATACTACGGAGATTTTATATCGTCATTTCATTATACATGGGTTAGGCTAGCTATTTATCATCCTGCCTGCGTATTAGGCTTTTCCAATCTGCTCGGCCAGCATAAAGGGTGTAGGTGAAATCCTCCATCAGCCTATGGATTTTAAAATGTTGTGTTCCTGCCATGGAGACTAAAATCATCTGATGATGATTATCGACTGAATACAATATAATACTCAGATTAATATTCAAGTATTTTATTATTTCAATAACATTTCGTCACATCTTGCACGTCACAAGCCTTAATTTGATCAGTACCTACTTTCTTATAAGCAAAGTATTATTGTGCTATTATTGCTGTAAATATCAAGTTAAGCCTAACCTAACTTACCGAGTAAATTCATCATAAGTACCTACATTTAGCCGATTAATTTCAAAATTTAAAATTATCCTTTATACAAGGTGTCCAGAAAGGGTATCGGGTATTTGTAAGTTCAATAAAACAAAAATTATTTGTAAGCAATAAAAAAGTTTATTGTTTATTATTAGCATATGAATTGGAGAATTATTTGGAAAAGATGATGTTATCCAAATGATGACCGTTACGTTGCTGGCACTCTTCTAAACGGGAACGAAGAGTGGCGATAACACGTTGACACATAGCTTTCGATATTGCTGCCATTTCTGACCTGATGTTTTGCTTCAACTGGGTTAGGTACGTCGGATTATTTTGATAAACCTTACTTTTAAGGTATCCCCATGCAAAACAGTCAGCGGGCTAAGGTCGGGGCTTCTGGGAGGCCAGTTGATGTTACCCCTTCGCGAAATAACTTTATTAGGGAATATTCCCTTAACAACTTCCATTGAGTCATTTGAGGTATGGCAAGTGGCCCCATCTTGCTGGAACCACGTTCTTGAGTTGACCTGCAAACTGCAAACTCCTGCAACTCTGGGACCAAAAAATTTCGCAACATATCGCAATAACGGTCACTATTCACATTGATTGCTCGTCCTCGTTGATCTTCATAAAAATAAGGACCAATTATGCCTTTAGCAGACATAGCAGCCCAAACAACGACCTCTGGGCTGTGCAGGAGTCGTTCATGCTTTCGTCTCGGATTCTCCACTGCCCAGTACTGACAATTCTGCTCGTTAACATGACCATTCAGGTGAAAATTTGCTTCGTCGCTGAACACTATGTTGGTAAAGTTGTTAAATCGCTGCAGCATTTCGTTCGCAAAATTCAGTCGATTAGCATAGTCCGTTGTACCAATTGTAGGCTTTTAGATGTAAGTCTTTCTTTAAAATCGAATGTAAAGACGATTTTTTGATGTTCAACGCTTGGCTTCGCTTTCGGATGGATAAAGACGGATTTTGACGAACCGACGCCTCAACTTCTTCAATTGTTTCTTCAACGCTAAAATTGAACGAGGACGACCAGAGTTCTGAAATTTAACTGTCGCACCTGTATTCTCGAACATCCTGATCCATTTCCTAATGCTATCGTCACTTGGCGCGTGACGTGTACGATATTCCGCACGATACAGACGTTGAGCAGTCACTATTGAATCACCATTATGATAATACGCTCGTACGCAAAATGCGCGACGCGTCCCCGCGTACTGTTCCATCGTGACTAAAACTCCACAAAATGGCGGACGCCACGAACCCCTCCCCGCTTCCTTTCGTCGTCCCGTTTCGAATATGGCACGAAAACAAATACCCGATACTCTTTTTGGACACCTTGTATTAGTTCTAGGCATAGTAAAATAAATAAATTATTTAGTTTAACCACCTGCATTTATCCAAGTTTCATCTAAATAATAAATAGTTCGTCCTTCTCTATATTTCTTGATTGTTTTCAAGTACTTAATGCGCCACAAACTATATCGTGTCTTTCTATTAGAGCACTATTTCTTTTCTTTTTTAAATATTTGAATTTTAAGTATTTTAAAAGACGCCTTAGTGAAATATTGCTGAAATCAAGCAACATATCGTCTGAATTGGCAGCTTGTAATATTTTATTTAGTGTTGGCGTCTCACCCTTCAAATAAAACTCGTTTTTCCTTATGCATGACTTGTCAAAACCATCAACACTCTCAATGAGATTAGGACGCTTTTTTAACGGAGCAGGCGGCTTCACTGTATCGCTTTCTTTATACTCGTTGATTACACGGTAGACACTAGTCTTTCCAATACCTAAAATGTCGGCAGTTTTCTTTTTCATGTCCGTTTTGGCCCGATATACGTCAGTAGGCCACGTTTCTTGTACTTATTTATAAACGTTCACAATCATAATTTTTTCGTTTTCCGTAATATGCGATGACTTACGCCTCTTACGTGGTGAACTAAAGTGTTTAAATGACTTTGAAGTCGATGGGCCCGGTTTCATATCGCTTTAATATTGGTTAAGTCACTATTTGTTAATTATTAAATGACTTTGAAGTCGATGGGCCCGGTTTCATGTCGCTTTAATATTGGTAATTATAACCACACTTTGTTCAGAAAAACTAAACAAAAAGTTAACAACTTGGACCAAAAACTAACTAATAGTAGTAACGTAGTTAAAACAAACAACGAACAAGCAGAAATATCAAAAAAAATTGTAAACAAACTGTTTTTGTTTACATGATTTGATCCATCCTAGTACGATGGTTGAGTCACATCAATGCATGTGTGAATCGATTTGAAGACGCAATGAATTTGTAACCTTTTTAGCTAATTGTGTTGCCAGAAGAGCGCCACAAAGCTCTAATCGTGGCATGGTTAGCCTTTGTTTTAATGGCGCCACTTTACTTTTAGCCAATAACAAATGAACACTGACCTGCCCAATGCTGGAGACTTAACGTATGTATATGCATGCTGAATATGCCTTTATTGAAGCGTCACTAAATGCATGCAACCCAATTTTAATGGGATTATCACATCGACACTTTGGGGTAGAAAGGTTGTATAAACCATTTTACCCAAAAATGAGTCATGAATGCAGTCTTATTCAGAATTTTCCGCTCTATTGATTGGTCTATATGACGCCTTCAAATTCGCAAAAAAATGGTTTTTACGGCCCAGATGATTTCAACGTCTAAACAATGGTTTTGTTGTAATTTATGACGTAAGAACCAAAAAAATATTATTGCTCTAACCATTTGGAGTAACGCAAAATTTTTAAAAAGTTCAGGTTGTAAAGGACGGTACATTTGAGTCAAGTATGGCGTACTAACAAAGTAACAAATTGCGCTTGGTTGTAAAAACCAAGTTCAATAGCATTTCGATTTACAGCCTTTTTACTCCATACGTTTAGTACAATTTGGTTTTTACACCCTGAGCTCAAGTAGATCAACTGACGGTAAAGTAGTTACATCAGGTTACATCCATCCGGAACAGATTCGTGAAGTGCATATTGGCTTTTACATCCTCATACAATTATTACAAATACATTGAAAAGTACTTACTCCCTTCGAAAAAATACCTACTTTAGAAACCAAACTCTGCCGAGAGCCGCCTTGGCGCCTCAAGACTCGTCATAGTAATTTTAGACGTTATGATTGCTAAATAATAAGGTTCATTATGCAATAGTTACGGGTCTCCTTCATACAATAGAGTGAGATAGATAGTGGTCAAATAGCTTCGTTTCAACAATCGTTTTCTCAAGAGGCCGGCCGGCGTGGTTCAGTTGTAAACAGATAGCCGTACGTAGCGTCGTATTGTGAATTTGTTAAACTTCTTTGATAAATAGCAAGGTGATGGTGTAACTTATCGAGTGTCGCGATGGAAAACAACCTGAATTCATTATTTAAAAGAAGAAGAGTACTTCAATCACTATTAAAACGACTAAATCGAACGCCAGAAAGGTAAGGAAAGTTATACCTACTTTTTTTACTTTAGCTTCCTTTTAAGTGTAAGTAGGTTTTAATTATTAGGTACCGATGTGTAACTCAGTGTTCATAACTTATCTAGCCCGGTGTGGCATGACTGCTGAATTTAGTGTAGAATAAAATCATCATCATTATCATCCTGGCGTGGTCCCGGTTCTGCTCTCGCGCACGAGGGCCCGGGGTCCGCCTTGAACATGGTCCAGGGTTTGGCAGATTAGGTAATTACAGTGGAGCGACTGCCATCCTACCTCCGTGACCCTGATACCAGGAGAACCTGATCAGATTGGATCATGGTTACACATTCAGTCGCCTGAATGTGCAGGTTTCCTCACGATGTTTTCCCTCACCGTAAGAGCATCGGTTAGCATTCAACTAATGTACATTTTTTTTTTTTATTAAAAACTGGTATCGCATTTGACTACAATCTCACCTGATGGAAAGTGATGAGGTAGCCGAAGATGTATCACGCGCACCCAGTAAATGCCTATTCACTCTAGAATTGATGATGGCCGCGGGGGAGTGTTAGAATAAAATGAAGGTCATTTAAAAAACGGCGACTTAGTTCCAATTATTAGTAGCCACCGTCGCCGGGTCAGATAAGTTTTTGGCGCTATAAATAATTTGTTTAGTTACATATTATAGTGTTATCAATATTAACACCTGTCTAATAATAATATGCCTAAGTATATATTATTTGAATAGGTTATTTTTTTAGATAATAGTTATAAGTACCCAAATAACCGTGGTCGTAACGAACACCAGTCGAGATACATGGTTTATACACCCTTTTTGGTTTCTATATTTATTTAGTTTTAACGGTTTTAGTGGTTTATACGACGTAGTTTACTACTGGTCAAGGCTTTTACTTCCTACTCACTTTTTGCCTCCGAAAGAAAAGTGTCTTCAACATTATAATTTATTTTTGAATATTCAGATGAATAAATTTAAATAAATTAGTTGGCGCCTATCGGGATCATCACCGAGATCCTCCCACTCTCTTTGCCACCACTCTGACTACTGTTAGAGGTGGATGCCATGAATGATAAAAGCACTTCAATAATTATTATTATGTGAACCCGCAGTTGACTATTATGAAGTATTTTTTACTTACAGATTGAATCACAAACTACAAGGTGAGATAGGCATTTACAAAAGCATTGATAAAAATCGCAATGATGTAAATCAGTGCACAGACATCATAGAAGAAAGTGATACAGAAAGCCCACCGAAAAGAAAAAAAGTTATAAAAGAAAATATCATAATACATAGCAGCAGCGAAAGTGACTTCAATACTTCTACAATATCTGTACCCCGATCAAATACATCTTTCTTTGTAGACGAGAATGTTGGTGGTCCGAACAGTCCATTAAAAAGTACTGATGAAAAGAAGCAAAATAAAGTTAATATTATTTCTATCGAAGTAATAAAACATGGGAACAGTACTAAACCCACGTGTTTGGAGCCACTTGTACAACCATACCAGTATTTTTACGACCCACCTGCAGTAGCAGTAGCAGGGCTGGGCATCGCTAGAAGTATCTAGCGATGCCCAGCCCTCAGATTCGAACTCCCTGCGTCCTGATGAAACCCCGTGCTTGACGACGATGTACCCATCTACTGCTTCCGACGACGCTCAGCTCTCAGCTTCGTGCTCCCTGCTTCCTGACGAAACTCCTTTATTGACGACGAGCTACCCACCTGCTGCTTCCGACGACGCTCAGCCCTCAGCTTCGTGCTCCCTGCTTCCTGACGAAACTCCGTTATTGACGACGAGCTACCCACCTGCTGCTTCTGACAACGCTCAGCCCTCAGCTTCGTGCTCCCTGCTTCCTGACGAAACTCCTTTATTGACTACGAGCTACCCACCTGCTGCTTCCGACGACGCTCAGCCCTCAGCTTCGAGCTCCCTGCGTCCTGATGACAAAGGAACTCCAGAAATGAAGCAACATACAAAACGTAAAAGATCATCGTTTAAAAGGTCCTTATACGTTGAATTATTGTCAGAAGATGAATTAATGGATTTTAGTGCAGGAAGTTCCGATGAGTGGTCCTGTAATGAATCTGAAACGAGCAATAGTCCTAAGAAAAAAAAGACGAAACGTAGTAAAAAGCAAACCAACGAAAACAATGTTGAAAGTATAGATAATCGGAAGAAGAAAAAAACAATTCATAAAAGAAAGCAGCGGAAACAAAGACGGAGGTAAAAGCTACGAAAACAGAAAAGGAAAATCTGAACCAGACAAAACTATGGGACATAATCCTTGTAAGCCGGATAAGTGTAAAAGGGGTTGTTATGATATATCCGAAGAAAAAAGAAATTGCATTTTCAATTTCTACTGGAGCTTAGATCCCCAGAGGAAAAAAGACTGGCTCGTCAATTGTACTCGCTTAGTTCCAGTATCACGCACAAGAACACCTCATGAAAGCAGGAGAAGTCTTACTTATGAATATTTTATCAACGATGGTGAAGATCGTAAGAAGGTGTGTCAAAAGTTTTTACTTGAAACCCTCAATGTAACTCAGAAATTTTTACTGTACACTCTGTCGCATTCTAAAGAAGGCATGGCCCAAAATGACTTGAGGACACGCAATGTTCCTGCTAAATATTCTTCCGATGATAAAGAATATGTGAAGATGTTCATTGAAGAGCTACCTGCAGTGCCTTCGCACTACACCTGGAAGCGATCAAGTAAGGTATACCTTCCTCAGGAACTCAAAAACGTTACTAATTTGTATAGAATTTACCAGAAACAGTGTGAAAGTAATGATAAGCAACCTGTCGGAGAATCGGTTTTTAGGATGATATTCAACAATGAATACAATATCAGTTTTCATACGCCAAAGAAAGATAAATGTTTTTTTGTGTACAAAAGCAGAGCGCAATGAGGACATGAGTGAAGCAGAAAAAAAGAACTTAGATACGCATTGTAAAGAAAAGGAATCTATGTACAAAAGATTTTCAGCTCACCAAAAATTCAATAGTCTCAAAAATGACACACTGACCACAAGCTTTGATCTGCAGAAGGTGCTAACCACACCTCATGGAGATAGCATGCTATTAGGATATTCCAGAAAATATGCAGTATTTAATTTCACTCTGTACGAAAGTGGGACTCAAAATGGATATTGCTATGTATGGGGAGAATGTGATGCGAAACGGGGCAGCCAGGAAATTGCTACATGTTTATATAGATACTTTAAAGAAGTTGATAATAGAAAGGTGAAACATTTGATTCTTTACTGTGATTCTTGTGTGGGACAAAACAAGAACAAGGTAGTCTTGTCTGTTGTTAATCAGTTCCTCAAGCAATCTACATGCTTACAGAATATTCAAATAAATTTTTTGCTGCCCGGACATACGTATATGCCCGTAGATTCAATGCATGCAACAATTGAAAAGGAAGTTCAAAAGCTCACAGTATGGAGCCCCTCACAATGGCTACCTTACATTTCCTCAGCACGAAAACGTCCTCAACCCTACCAAGTCAATATTTTGGAACATGAGGACTTCATCAACTGGGAAGAACTTGCATCTAAAACTTTCACAAAAGAAACACAAAAAAAAATTAAAATCCAACAAATGAGGATTGCGACGTTTAAAAAAAGAATTACAAATAAAGTAGAAATTAAGTACTCAATGTGTGAAGACGCACTCGAAGAAACAATCAATCTTTGTGAAGGATCTACAAAAAGCAAAAAGGGAAAGGGGAAAGGGAAAGGAACAGGAAGATTCAAAGGAAAAGGTAGAGGAAGAATTCACGATAAAGTCGACGACACAAATAGCGAACAAAGTTCCATCCAAGGAGAAGAATTGGTATTGGGAAAGTTGTATGACCGTCGGCTACCCATTTCAACTGCAAAATACAACGATTTGAAACGTTTGTGTGAAAAGGGAATCATACCAAAACCATATCAACATGAATATTTGAATTTACCTCATGAATCTTTACAAGACTGCCTTATAGATACAGATGAAGACGATGAAGACGAAAATTAATATAAATATTTATATTCATTTTCGTCTTGGTTCTTTTATTAATTTTTATCTTGGTCATTTAACACACAGTCAAAGTTTTATATTGTAGTTAGAAAGAATAAGATGTTGCTCAGAGCAACTTTAATTATTAAGGACGTACAAATAATTGTGAACTAGGTAAATTGGTACTTTTAATTTGTTTGTTATTTGTAATTTATCATTGTTTATTATCATATCAGTGATTTATTCCTTGCTTAGATGTGTCAAAGCACGACTCTAGTACAAGATCCAATTACCTTCCTAGATTTAAATAGTGCCAGACTGTTGCCCGGCTTAAATAGAACTTATCCTAAAGTAAACAGAAGTTTAGACTGATTATTGCTTAACTTTGATCTCAATAATTGTTCTTTGAATAGTATTATTATAACTGTTAAACTAAATAATCGTAATTCGTTGCGGCAATTCCAATATTTCACTCTATTTTAAGGTAACTACTTATATGCTTTTAACGTTATAATTACTGTCACATTAAAGTTGTGTTAACGTTTTCCTTAATAAAAACAACTTCGTTTAACAAAAAGACTGTTTTATTTTGTACCCTGTTTTTAGTAAATTCATTATTTTCAAAATTTGTTAACTGATTACGATTGGAATTAGTTCACACATAGGTACCAGTACCGTGCAGTATTTAAATACTTATAGTGGTTTTTGTTACCCAAGTTTATCGTAAGAAATGTAAAATTACTATAAATTGAGCATAGTTTTGTTACTGTTTTTGTTGAACTTTGTCTTGTTACGAGTATGCCTAATTACTCTAACGAAGAGTACGCCGATATGGTGATGGCATGTTGCGGCCAATGGCGTTGCGCGTGAAGCCCGACGGATTTATCAATCAAGATATCCCAATAGGAGACTACCCCATCATGAGACATTTTCAACGACTTGCCGTCGTTTCAGAGAGACTGGGAACCTACATCACCAAGAACCTCGTGTTAATGTGAGGGAACACAATGTTGCAGTCGATAATACTCTTATTAAAATTAAGTTTTAGAGTGAAGTGGTAGCGATGCAGACTTTTGATCCGACGGTCCTGGGTTCGATTCCCAGTCGTTTTGTAACATTTGTATGAAAACAAAATGTTTGCTCTCGGATGAGTACTTTGTGTATGTGATCGTATGTATCCTAAGGAACTCACGACACGAGATGACATTGTGTCATTTGTTTTTTTATATTTTTTATCTGCTAGATGTTGTCTTTTACTGACTAGTGTTTCGAATCGCAAACTGATTAAAATAAGTAACAATTTTACAAGTACTTCGAGCAAAACGAATCCCGCTACATTTGTATCAAACTTAAAACAATTACTTGTTACAGGTATCCAGGATGGTGATCCTGCTCGACGTTTGGAATTCTGTCGGTTTTTACTACATACCGATGTTGATGATGGCGAATTTTTAAAACGTATCCTTTGGACGGATGAGTCATCATTTGACAGAGAAGGCATAACATATTTACATAATTTGCACCACTGGGCACCCAAAGGGCAAAATCCACACGTAAAGCGACAACGGGGATTTCAGCAAAGATTTAGCGTCAATGTTTGGGCGGGTGTGATTGGTAGGAACCTCATCGGACCTCATTATCTACCAGATCGTCTGACGGGGCCTGCCTATTTGGAATTCTTAGAAACTGTTTTGCCCGAATTTATGGCTGACCTGCCGATATTTGAAGAAGACGTACCCATTGCCTTCCAACACGACGGTTGCACGGCTCATTTTCAGCGAGAAGTTCGCGAATTCCTAAATAATTCTTTTCCCAATTCTTGGATAGGCAGAGGCAGCTCGATACCTTGGCCCGCCCGGTCACCAGATCTAACTCCGTTGGATTTTTACGTCTGGGGCCGGGCCAAAGAATTAGTTTATTTCACGGAAGTGCCCTCAAGAGAAGTATTAATTCAAAGAATTAACTCCGCATTTGAAACAATGAAAGAGGAAATGCGGATGGCAACAACCACTACAGAAATAAGAAAAAGGTGTCGAGCTTGCATTCGCAACAGAGGTTCCCATTTTGAGCAAAACTGGTAATTAAAGTATTTAATTATGAAAATAAATAATTACATTGATATGATTGTTTTATTGATCTAACCAAACGAAACACAGTTCAGAAAAAAGAGATCATTTGCACGTTCAGACAAGGGCAGATTTTATTAGATCTTTTGGTTCTGGTTCTGTCAACAAATTTAAGTTTATAAAGTAATGTGAACAAATTGAATTCCAAATTTTAGAGCAATTGCTTTTTTTGATAACATGTAGAAGTGTCATAAAACACAGAAGTACCTAGTACCGTTAGGAAGAACATAAAATAGCAGATGGTACCGCTAGGTCGTTCACGTTCCAAAATTAAAAATGCATTTTAAAATGTATTGCGTTTTAAAAATACAATAAATAAAAAATGCTTTTAAATTAAAAAAAAACATAGAGAAATTGACCTCTCTGACGAAATCCTAACTTTTGAGGCATTTTTTTTCGGATTTCAATAAAGTATCTTACACCGTTAGAGAGGTAATAAACTACAAAACTTTATAAAAGAAAATGAAATTCTCAATACTTGTTACTTTTTTTTAAAATTAATTTTGAAGTTGAATTTTATTTATTTATTTATTTAACACTTTATTGCATATATGTATAAGTATACAAACATACATTGAACAAACATGGGACAGAAATTACAATACAATACAATAAAAGTCGTTCACGTTCCAAAATTAAAAATGCATTTTAAAATGTATTGCGTTTTAAAAATACAATAAATAAAAAATGCTTTTAAATTAAAAAAAAACTTAGAGAAATTGACCTCTCTGACGAAATCCTAACTTTTGAGGCATTTTTTTTCGGATTTCAATAAAGTATCTTACACCGTTAGAGAGGTAATAAACTACAAAACTTTATAAAAGAACATGAAATTCTCAATACTTGTTACTTTTTTTTTCAATTAATTTTGAAGTTGAATTTTATTTATTTATTTAACACTTTATTGCATATATAAGTATACAAACATACATTGAACAAACATGGGACAGAAATTACAATACAATACAATAAAATACAAATTTCATTCATACGTTCCCTTTTGATTTATCAAAAAAACACATTTTTTCCAAATTTGTGGTGCAGATTGGAACAAAACGTGTCATTTTTATGAAGATGCATACGTTAGAGAATGCACCTGAAAAAAATAATACTTTTCTAATGAAAAATACAAAAGTTACAGGGTTTTAATTGCGATATTTTGGGGATTTTTAGAAAAAAATGGCTAAAAATCATATCTCCATAGCCGTAACTCTTTGTACCAGGGACTGTAGATGGAAATGTAGCAAATGACCCCACCAGCAACCCAAAAAAAATTGTCGGTCCATGCGCCTAACACCCTGTATATATACGTATATATACACAAATCTTATATCAATGGAAAAAAAATCAGCCCATAACTAAATATGTGAAGTTACCCTACGTTCAAAGTCTGTTTTAAAAAAGAAATATCGTTTACCTAAACACACGTGGGCTTGTGTACTACGAGACGAAATTTGGAAAGCGACAAGGAAACTATGCTCTTGGATTTTCAAGCAATATAATTAAAGTTATAAATGAAGTCAAAATAACTTGTAAAGGTTGGTGTAAACAATGCAATGCGTATATAACAGTTGTAACTATTTGGCCCGTTGACAAAATTGCCTGCCTATACGACTTTTACCTGGACGTTGCAATCCACTGTATCCATGAAGCTGCTCATCATACTACTGTGAGTCAATTTTTGCCAAATCTTATACTATCTCATCACATTCTAAATCTCATCAAAGTGCAGTGAAGTTTAGTGATCCTATGTAAAATTTTATGTGTGCGAATTTGTAGACTCATTTTATTTCTTTAATTTTATATACACAACACTGTTCCAAATCCTAGCCTATATATGTCCCTTTTCAAATTTGTTGAAGTAGTGGGAACTCCCAATTCAAAATCCAACCTTAAAGGCGCCTTAGAAATGGCTGACAAAGTCACCCTTAGCTTTCTCACTAAGTTTATTAAATCATATAAAGGCGACAGAGAAAGACTAGCCGCCTTTCTCACAAATTGTGATAATGCTGTCTCTTTAGCCAGTGCCGAAAAGCAAACAACTTTATGTAAATTTATTATTTCCCAGCTAGAAGGCAAGGCGCAGTTAGCATGTAACCTTAAGAATTTTAGCACTTGGTCAGATTTAAAATATTTCCTAAGATCAAGCTTCGGAGAAAAAACATTCATCACATCTCCTTATTGATCTCCAAAATTGTAGGCAACTACCATCCGAATCAGTAACTCAATATTCTTTGAGATTAGAGTCGTGCTTAACGCGATTGCAAGCCGATATCCAACATAATTGCGCAGATAAAAAGGAATTAATAGGTAGGATCGCAGCAATGGATGACCTAGCTTTGAACACTTTTATTATGAGTCTAAACCCCAACTTTCCGTATATACTGGTATTACAATATTATTATAGTACCCGCGGGTATTAAAGCCTGTCGGGTAATGAGGCCTAAATGTCAAAAATCACACTAAACAAAGGAGTTGACGCTCAATGTTACACTCACACATGCATAGCGCGACTACAAACCGCCGCGAGGCGGCGGACGCGCGCTACCTCTCCCCCCCGCGTTAGTTTCGGCGAACACATTCTAACGAGCGGCCGCACGGCATGAATTATAAAAATTGGCTCCAGTAAAATGTAAGTAATTCTTTAAATATTGCATTTATCTACCTGTATTGACTGTGTGTTTGTGTGTTAATGCATGCTTGTCCTATATTACCTAATTAAATGACGTGGTAGTTCTCCGATTTTTATTTATTTCGTTTTCTTTACGCACGTGGTCGGCGGAAATTAAGGCCTACAAAAATTTTCAATAGGCCTTATTATACTCTTATTTTTATTCGACTGCAAAAATAGGGTTATGTTTTTCCAGTGTGTCTATTGTCTATCTTTTTCACAGCAACTGTTATACAGCCTTGTTAAGGTTACTTCCTGATGTGGGTATAGACTTGATTTTGCGAGTTTTTGGTTTTAGAAAAGTAATTAACTTTTATTGCATTATTGCATCTAAGTTTATTCGTTTTGATTGTTAAATTATTATTTTTAATTTTACTTATAGGTATACCTACCTATTCTACTTAATCTATTTATGTCTATTTACAGTTCCTATGGTCACGATGCCTCCCAAAAGAGCATTATGGTCAGAAGATGATCTCATCTCAGCTGTTAGAGCAGTACAAAGAGGAACTCTGAGTACGTATAAGGCTGCGGAAAGATATAAAGTTCCTAGACGAACAATCAGAAATCATCTGCAGACTGGCATTTTAAAGAAAACTTTGGGTCGTAAACCTATATTGAGTCCGGAACAGGAAGCTGAACTTGTGAAAAGGATAATCAGGTATGCTGAAATAGGCTTGCCAGTCATACCGAGAATGCTGCGTCGATTGGTGTATAAATATTGTGAGCAAAATGAGATAAAGCACAATTTTAGCGATGTTGGCAAATGCGCAGGTAAAGACTGGTTCAAGGCGTTCTTGAAAAGGAACCCTGAAATATCAGTGAGAAAAGCTCAATTTATGAACCCGGCTCGAGCCCAAAAACTTAATAGATTTATAGTTGATGATCACTTCGCAAAACTGAGGACTATCTATGAGAACCTTGACTTACATGGTCATCCCGAAAGAATTTATAATATGGATGAGAAGGGATGCCGTCTAACAATTCACCACCAGCAAAGCGTTTTGGCCAAAAAAGGTGCAAAAAGGGTTCATTTGCAGTCTTCTGAACACGCTGAAAGTGTTACAATTGCAGGATGTGTGAATGCACTCGGTACTGCCATACCGCCAATGGCCATATTTAAGGGCAAACGGTTAAAGCCAGAACTATACGATAACTTGCCACCAGGATCATTGGTAGAAAAATCATCAAAGGGGTACATGACCAATGAACTTTTCAAGACATTTTTAAACCATCTGGCTAGATACAAAAGCGCGGGGCCATGCCTTTTGATATTTGATGGAGCAGCATGTCATTTAGATCTTTCCATTGTCGATATTTCCGACTCTCTTAACATTTCGCTGTACTGCTTACCATCAAACACAACTCACGAACTGCAGCCCCTCGATAAATCCGTTTATCGATCTTTTGAACATCACTGGGATGCTGAAGTGCTGTTATTCTTGGACCAAAACCGAGACAAAAAACTCACTAAAGCACGCTTTAATGTCATTCTTTCAAGAGTTTGGTCTAAATGTATGACACACAGTAATATCATAAATGGCTTTAGCGCGACTGGCTTGTATCCCTTCAACCCACAGGCCATACCAGAAACGGCTTTTGCTCCATCAATTTTAACGGAGGTCCCAGCACCTGATGGTCAACAAGAGGATGTACCATCTCTTGATTATCCTCGAGCAAGAGCTCCAGAACCCGGTAATACTTCGCCATCTGTTTTGACAGACATTACGATGTCTGACCTCGACCAAGAGAATGTGTCACCTATTGATTATCCTCAGCTGAAGACTCCAGAACCTGGTTCTAGATCACCGTCAATTTTAACACAGATCCCAATACCCGACGTCGCAAAAGAGAATGTGTCACCTGTTGATCGTCTTTTACCAAAGACTTCAGAACCCGGTAATAGACCACTAGCTAAACAATTGGCAACATCAACAGAACAGACGCCAAGGGAGCCAAGCACACAGAGTAGCTATTACCGCATAGTTTATGGTACAAGCTCCAGTTCAGACGATTCTGAAGAAGATGAAGTGCCGCTTGCTCAGTTAAAAAATAATAAAGTTTATGATCTCATGCCCACACCAGTTAAAGTTCAAGAAAAAACACCGACTGTCAGACGAAAAGCCATTAATTATCGAGGTACTCCAGTCACAAAAGATCTGTTTAATAAATATATTGAACAGAAAAAAAATAATAAGGATAAGAATGATAACAAAAGTAAGAAAAATGAGAAGATCAATAAAGAAGGAAAGAAAGATAGAGCAGAAAAGATTAAATCTAAAAAGACTTCAAGTCCAAAGAAAGCTAAAATCGCATCCGCAAGAAAGTCTATCACCAAAGATACTGCACAAAAGCAAGCGAGTTGGTACTGTCATGCCTGTCAAGTAGACAGCATGGACGATATGAGACAATGCTCGAAGTGCTCCAAGTGGTATCATGAAGAGTGTGTCGGGTTATCAGTGGATGATTCTGATGACTTCCAATGCCCTGATGGATGCTAAACGAGGCAATTTATTCACTTTTATAAGAATATTAAGCGTTATTATTGCTTTATTTCTATGATGATTGATCTCACATACCAATTTATAATGTTTAAGTTGATTTTTTAGATAATTTAAATAGTAGGCCTTTTTACCCTTTTTTTTTTTTTTTTTTTTTCGAGGGGAAACGCATTTACGCGTTCAACCCGCCGCCAACGGGGATCGGCGGCGGGGATATGTGGGACTCCCCGCTCCAGATCGGAGCGGGACTACCCACTAAAACCCCCCGGCGACCTTCCTCGGCAGTAGGGAGGACCTGGGAACGCATAAGCGGCTCCAGGTCCCCCCCCGCCTCGCCTCCCCTCACAAGAGGAGGCCCATTCCCGGAGGGCGGCTAAACGCACGCCCTCCACGGGGGGCGCTGTCGAGCCTCAAACCGCGATCAGCCGGCGGTATGAGGCGCGACAGGGCCCGATGCGACGACACCCCCCCCGGTCGCTCCGGGGGGTGTCATCCTCTCCCGGGTCGCGTCCGGCGGCTACATCGCCCCGAAGATGTAGCCGCCCGCGACCCCAGGCCTTTTTACCCTACCCTATTATAATAAGGCCTAAAGACAGGGTTTTAAAAAATGTTAAATATTGTTTTAGTTTTGGGCAGAAGATGCCATTTTTTGTTAAAATTTTGTAGTCATATAAGTAAATGACTGATAACTAATAAAACTTGTTGATTATGATGGATATTTTTCATTTTATTACAAATCTCCCTTAGCTAGGCCTTAATACCCGCGGGTACTTAGTTCTCAATATGATAATTGACTTTATTATTTATGTCATATATTTATTACATTGGTTCTCAGTGAGATCTTACATTTACAGACAGCCCTACACGATGACGACATTTTATGCCAACTTCAACATTCAGACATCGATCTCTCCGATGCTGATGACAATGAGGATACCACTTTCACACCACGACCTGAAGAAGCCAAAAAATATAAAGTACTTCATCTTTCAGCTCTTCAGACAAGGAAATAGGTGTCATGCTCTGCAGCAGAGCCACCATAATAGAAACTGATCAATTATATCTTAAAATGATGTACGTTAAACGAACGTAATGTACATATGCCAATTAACGCTGTACGTACACTAGGTAACGATATAATCGACATTGATTGTGGCACTGGCATACTCTCTAGCAGAGCCACAAAGTACACATACTCAGGAAAGATAAAAGCTGCTGTTTTTTAATGAAAACTCTTGTACGAATAGTTTTTATTACGTACGTGTTCAAAAATATCAGTATTAGACAGTGCTTTTATTTATTTTAGCTTTACTAATTTTTTTTTAAGATTTTCACTTTATGTTACAGTTATTTTTTAATAATTTTTTCATGAGATTTTCCATGGATACATGGATAATAATTCGACGTAGTCGTTTTCGGGTTGACGTTGATTTCTGGGATATCCTGCATAAATATAGGTCAGTATTATTACAGAAAACATATACCATAATTTTATTTTTTATTTCAGCACCAGACTGTCAAAAGCGCTGGAAGAAAATCCGTGATAGTTATAGACGATCATTAAATATAAGAAAAGATGGTAAAAGTGGTTGTGCCAGAGTAAAGGCTAAGCCCATAAAATTTTAAAAAGAATTGGAATTTCTAAAAAAATATCTTGTGCAAGAAAATTCCCAAGTCTCAAATCTAGATGACTCATCAACATACTCTATAAATGATGATTCGCAATCTATACAGTCACCATTACAAGCCAACTCACCAGTATCACGACCGGGTTCTGTATCACGGTCTCCATCACATACACCAAATATTTCACAACAGCCTAGAGCATCGGAAATATTATCCCGTTACATTGAGGCTAAAAAGGAAGAGGACTCTACGGATTATTTTTTTAAAAGCATGGCAAGTAAAGTCAAAGGAATGCCTAACAAAATAAAGGCAGAAATTGAACGCAAGATCTTCCAGATAGTTAATGACGCAGAATTAAAATTGACAGAACAAGAAGAAGTTAATTTGTTATATTCACAATGTCACAATTACGAAACCGAAAAAAACGCCACCTACATGCCTTCAAACATGAGCAACTTTCAGGCTTCGAGAAGATCAGCACCATACACGTACACGCCATCATCCGTCAATAATAATAGTACTGAGATAACCGGTGCACCTCTTCCCAATTACGAAACCGAAAAAAACAACATGTACACGCCATCAAACATGAGCAACTTTCAGGCCGCCAGAAGATCAGCACCATACACATACACGCCATCATCCGTCAGTAATGATGAAACTGAAATAACAGATGCACCTTTCACTGATTACGAGATTACGAAAAACTAACGCCGTCGCCATAAGCCACCATATATCAATAATTAATTAATAATAATTGTGAAATCGACAGAATATGTGATTTTTTTAAGTTTCTTAACATTCCTGATTTTGTTACTTTAGCTAAAAATTATTAAGTGTAATAAAAAAGAGCTTGCCTATCTACAATAATGTTGTTATTTTATAACTGAAACTAGCGACCCGCCCCGGCTTCGCACAGGTGGAATGCTGATACTAAATATACTCCAGATGTCTTTATATATATACAACGTTAACAGCTTTTTTGTCATTAGACAATAGGTACAAACATCCGGTGAGTCAAGTGGAAGAGACGAGTCGAGTCGGAAAGTCGAGTAGATGAGTCGAGTCGATGAATCGAGTCGCTCAATCAAGCCGGTGAGTCGAGTCGCTGAGTTGAGTGGATGAGTCCAGTTGAGTCGACGAGATACGGCCATTTAAAATGAAGAAAACCAATTATCTTCTATTCCCGTGGGAATTTCGTTACAAAATGTATCCTATAACACTCCCGTAACCAAGACGAATCTAATGACACCTCATATATCAAAATCTATCAAGCCGTTTAGGCTACAGAGGGCGACAAAGAAACAGACATACATACATACATACGTACATACATACACTCGAAAAACAGTCCTTCAGCAGCCGGGTAAAAAAATTAATTATTAAATAAACAAAAAACCCGACTGATAAGAGAACTAATGTTGCAAAATATCGCAGCCGAGGACTTATTATTATTATTATTTAATAATAGGCGAGCAGCCACAGGCTGATATGCCTATATCTAAGCTGGTGTGTATCACTCAGTTCATGTCATGATCGTTTTAGTCACTTCACTTAATGTCTTTCACTATTTAAACACCTATCAAGTCTGTTTTTAAAACTGTTCACTGATGGAGCATCAACTACTTCCTGTGGCAATTTATTCCATAGTGTTAAAACGCGATTGTTGAGGATATGATAACCAACATTGGTGTTGGATCTCCAACGAGCTAGCTGTTTATCATTGTCATGCCGTGGACGATGAACAACACTCGGTCTAAATATGGCAGGAAGGTCAGGGTAGTTTTATTTGCATGATAGGTTCTTAAAAGTTTCGATGAGGTCACCTCGGTTATGGCGATCTTGCAGTGAAGGTAATTTAAGGATCGCAACAATTAACAATCAACAACAACTCTGTTTGTCCCCCGCTGCGATATTTTGCAACTTTGGTTCTCTTATCAGTCGGGTTTTTTGTTTATTTAATAATTAATTTTTATTTCAAACTTTTTCAAATACCTCTTCTTCCCGTTGGAATTTCGTTATAAAAAGTACTCTATAACACTTCCATGATCAAGACGAATCTAACTATACCTCGTACATCAAAATCCATCAAGCCGTTTAGGCTACAGAGGGCGACAAAGAAACATACATACATACATACATACATACATACATACATACATACATACATACATGCATTCATACATACATACATGCATTCATACATACATACACTCGAAAAACATTACCCTCCTCCTTCGGCAGTCGGGTAAAAAAAACCGACTCGACTCGCCTCACCGACTCGACTTGATTCATCCACTCGACTAACCGGCTTGACTCATACACTCGACTTGTCGACTCGACACGCCGACTCGAATCACAGATTCATGCGTCTGTACCCTGTTGCATCAAGCAAGGCTATAAAACACGTCAAACTGACAGAAGGAATTAATGATGCATTGTTGTAAGCACTGTCTAAATATGCACAAAATTAGATAAGTTCATTAACAGATGTAAAACAGATTAGAGACCAAAGTCACTTCTCTATTTATTTGTAAAAAAGCGAAAGCAAAAGAGTACAAACTCTTAAGTACCTAGTACATTAGCATTACTTACCTAAGACAGAGAGATAACCGCTCTTCAATCGAGATAGTGGGCCTGTAATTAGTTTTTTGTTTTTCTATATATGGTCGCAACACATTTAATAAGTTTTGAAACTTTTGGTAGTCCATTTTGTAATAATCATAAAACTTTTCTGGATAGTTGGCAATGTGGTCAAAAGACAAAGTATGAAATTCACCATGAATTCTTCTATTTCTCCATAAATTATGCACCCAAATACTCCTGTGTGATGTCTTCTTTTTAATTTTATTTTTGTAAACTTCTTCCTCTTCCTCTTCTGCAAGAAGTCCGATTATAACAAGATCCCAGTCTATCATTATATTTTCAATCGAGCACTCGACCGAACTGCATCAATTCTAAACGAAGTCTGGACGGAAATAGTAGAGAAGTCGCCACAGCGGCCTCAGGCTGCGCCTCGCGGCGTCGCGCTGCGTCGCGCGGCACCGTGAGACGCAGCACCGCTCTTGCACGCCGCGCGTACCGGCGATGCACCGCTGCGTCACGATACGTCGCGCTACGCCGCGAGGCACCTCGAGGCGCAGTGCTGCGTGGTGCAACGTAATCTGAATTCTCACAATGTAATGTGTATCTTTTCGTGTAGTGAATAAAGTATATTCTGAGTCGCTCTATGAAAAATGTGCGCGCAGCGTCGCGTCGCGTCGCGTCTCGGTGTGAACTGACCCTAAGGCTAAAACAGCAATTTTGTGGAAACGTTTTGCAGCATCGTGTCTGTTTCTTACATTTTGCAATGATTTCAAGTTCGGTATAAGAGGTGGTTCACACGTATCGTCATCTTGCATTGAAGAAACAATAACTTTGTTTCGCATGACAATAGGATATTGGTTTTGCATTTGTGAAGCTAGTTCTTTCGTTTTATGAGAAGACAACTTGATAGAAATATGATTCATACTTCAAAAATTCACTTTATCAAACAAACATGTTAACGTGACACTCTCACTATTGCATTCGGTTGTGATATTAATATTACCATTGCACTCTTTACATGTGCCTATACACTTCACATGGTAATCATCAGTCACAGAGCTATTTTTAAAAGTCCAAACACAACGATTAGTTGTGTAACGCCAAATCCATTCACTAAAAATATTAGTCCATTTTGATTTAGGCATCCTGTTTCGTCTTTTAGGTTTAATTCTAGGTTTATTAATATCATATCTTTTGCCAGTTACCAGTGTAAGCTTCACGTTGTGCCACGAATCACGGTCTACTATAAATGACTCCACGTCAATGCGATTATTAACGCTGTCACTACTAGAACTTTCATAATCCTTAACGTTTACAGATTCAGCACTGTTTGAATCTTCATCATCTTGCAGGTTTGAATCACCAGAAAAATTAACAAAGTGTCTCTTTGCAGAATAGATATAAGGCTTTCGGTGACATACGAAACGACAAATTCTTGCTTATATCCTTAACACTAGAAAGACCGAAGTCGTCCAATTGACGATTTTGTGAAGTAAAATGGTAATATTTTTAAAGTTACGGCTTGTTGCAATATGTCACTCTGTGACTTTTAATATTTTGTGGTTTTAAACACCCAGTTAATGTATAACGTTGTTATCTTAATTAGTTCTGGAAATACAACGAGTAATACCTACAAAGACCACTATCGTCAAAATGACGCAATACAAAGGGCTCGGTTCAATTTGATAGGTACTTGAGGGTAGAAATATTTTGTTTACATTATCGCTCAATATATTGTTGTGCTAGCTTATTGTTCGACCAGTGTGAATATCTTCCTGGTGTGTAAGGAGGTAATTTTGTATTCGTCGCCTTTTATTTTCATAAAATCGATTTGAGTGCTCGTAGAAATCTGTCTGAAGTTGAAATACAGAGACAACTGCAAAATCTTCGGAATTTGCGTAGCTCAGAGTCTGAATCGGGTGGAGAAGACAGTGTTGATGCATTTGATATCGCAGATAGGGACTACATACCTGTGATCAGAAACCGATTGTTGTCGGACAGTTCAGATTCAAGTGAAGATATTCAAATAGAATCACAAGTGGCGTGGTTCCTAGTCGTCGCAATATCGGATTGAGAAGCAGGCGTAGAGGAGGGCGAGGTGGACGCGGTGGGAGTTCTTCCAATCGACAATCGGAACTACCTGCTACAGGTGATACTTTGATCGCAAGTGATGGCACCGAATGGAAGTGTATAGCACATACTCAGAGTGGAAGCCAGAGCAGACGGCGTAGTTGTCAAAACGTGCTTCGGGAAATACCAGGCCCAACCCCCTACGCAAAACGATTCGTTGAAAATGGTAAGGTGATTACTGCTTGGCGCCTCTTCCTTGATGACACTACTCTTCGACTCATAAAGCTTTTGCTGCTTTTATCGCATATGCACGCGGTGCTTATAGTTCTAGCCAAGTAGATTTAGATCTGATGTGGTCGAAACTTTGGGGCCCATCTGTATTCCGCGAAACGCTGAGCAAGAACCGATTCAAAGAAATTATGAAATATATGCGTTTTGATGAGCGCTCTCCAAGATCTTCGCGACTTGCAACGGATAAATTTGCACTAGCGTCAGCAATTTGGAATAAGTTTATTGAAAAATGTATATTGTGCTATATGTATACCGGGTGAAAACTGGACTGACGATGAACAGTTATTTCCATCCAAAACACGATGTCCCTTTACGCAATATATAGCAAATAAACCTGACAAGTTCGGCATAAAGTTTTGGCTTTTGGTTGATGTCGAAACCAAATATCTATGTAATGGATTTCCGTATTTAGGCCGCGATCAAGATCGTACAAGTAAGTCATTACCAGAACACGTGATCTTGAAACTTCTACAACCGTACATGAAAAAAGGCCGCAATATCACCACAGACAATTTTTTTACCTCTAAAAAACTGGCAGATAAACTGAAAGTCGAACAAACAAGCATAGTTGGTACAATGAGACGTGCAAGAAGGGAAATACCAACGGTGTGCATAACCATTCGTACCCAACGTTATGATTCCTTTATTTTGAAGACAGATACTGATACTACCCTATTTATCAGGGAAAACCTAATAAAAATGATATGATTCTCAGCACTCTACACCAGACTGTTCAAATTGGTGCAGGGGAAAAGAAAATTCCCGAAACTGTGGAATTTTATAATGCAACAAAATTTGGTGTTGATATTTTGGACCAAATGGTACGAAAATACTCCGTAAGAGCTGGTACTCGTAGATGGCCCATGCACATATTTTATAATATTTTAGATATAGCTGTTATCAACTCGTGGGTTATTTATAGAAAAATTACTCAAAATAATATTTTTCGCCACAGTTTCATACTCCAACTCGTTTCTGAGTTACGAGCCGAACATGTAAAAAGTCGTCAAGGCCCAACTCGTATAATGACTGATCCTGAAAATGAGAACATAGAGGTAGAAGACACGAGGTCGAATAAAAGACGAACTTGTCAAATAAATATAAAATGTAAAAGAAATAAAACGTCTTACTTTTGTGATACATGTAAGAAAGCAGTTTGTGGAAAATGTATAAAAAAATATTTAAAAAAAACATAATTTGTACAAAATGGGTCTCTGATAATTAAAAGTTTTTAAATAAATAATTCTGTTTTTCTTTAATATACATAACAATAATTTGACATTAACGTCAATAGATATCGTAACGTCAATATGACGATCTTGGTCTTTCTAGGTAGGACACGAATGCCGCAGGCTGATTATGTATCGTTAGCAGATATTTTGCAGACAACAACAGTTGCGCAGTTATCGCGCGATCGATTGTAAATCGTCCGAACAAAACGTTTTCTATAGACGTGTTGCGCTGCTGTTGTCCGCTAGTTGTCAAATGCATTTTTAAGCGGTATAACTAGCGCCACTAGCAGTCTGTGAGCAACAGGTGAACTAATACAGAAATGTCAAGTGGTTTCTTTACATCGATGGTTCGGCTCAATATTAACGAAATTAGGAAAAAAAGTTCATTAAGTGGGCGTCAAATAGCACACGAAAGCCAACTTTCAAATAATGAAGTCACTCGCTTGCAACAAGTAAGTATTAATAAGTAGTAATTTTTGTTTTGTAGGTTATGCTGTTCCTATAAGATTCAATTACAATTAATTGCAACTGCTTTAGATTACAATGGAGCACCGTGTGTCGATTTCGCAGCTCGAGGAACTCCTCGACCACTTGGCTGCACATCCAGCTCTAGCCAAGGGCGTTGGTCTTGGTGCAAGGTCGAAAGAAACCATAGACCGCGAATGGAATGACCTTGCCCAAAAATTAAATGCGCATGGCTCCGGTGCATCTAAAACTGGTCAGCGGTGGAAACGAGTGAGTTTTTTATCTATTTCATTTATAATAATATTCTTTATTTTACATAATATTATTATGTGTGTGACTGTGTAACCAACAAAAAGCAAAATACTAATAGATTTTGTCTTTGCATCCAGTATTGGGCTGATATAAAACATAAAACCAAGTCAAGGGCCGCGGCTAAGCGGCGGGACGCCTCTGGCACGGGTTGGGGCCTTCCACCCCAAGAAGATCTGTCGGAGACGGACCAGAAAATCTTGGTATAATCGGAGAAGCTGCCGTATTTGGGGACCATCTGTTGATGGTCCCCACGGCACACGGTGTTCCGTGTGCCTGTTTTTGTCAGTAACTATGTGCAATAATAAAAATGTTATGAATGTATTTCGACTAAACAAATACTACAATGCTTGTTGTTTGCTTGCAGGAACTTGACATGAACCTCGGGACATATCACCTGACAATATTATTATTATAAGTGGGCAAGGTAATTTCTATTGAAATCTATCCAACTACATTCTTTGTTTTTTATATAAAATGAAACATATTTTATTTTAGGAGCAGAAAAAGTTATTAGTGGATCTGAACCTCTAATTATTTCCCCATCAAAAAATGGACAAACCGCCAAATGTAAGTTAGAACTATTTATTCCACACCATACCATTCATATTAATCAATAACATATTGTTGCAGCCATTATGAAAACAGCATTGGCAGATGATGCTCCATCTGATGCATCAAATGTGCATGTTTCGGTATTGGAATCAGGTGAGAATAATTGTTTAACATGTTTAATTGAAACTGTAATAGTAATACTACAATACATGGTAGTCTAATCTTGCATTAATATTTCATTTTAGATGCAGCTAGTCCTGCTATGCGCTCCAGGCCCCAACTCAAGCGTACACTTTTTCCGAATCCAAACTCTAAAAAGTCAGGTAAGTGTAACATCAATTCGCTCATATTTTAAGACATTAGAAATTAGTAGAAATTTCTATTAATGAAGCACAATTTTATGATTAACAGTTTGCTATCCAAAAACATTGTCTTTGCTTGTTAGTTTTGTTTGCAGAAATCAGGTTTCTGTCATTAAAAAATATTTTTTTTTTTAATCATTTACAAGGAATATTGTAGGTATAAGTAACCTTGAAAGATTTTATGTGTTCTAACTAGGAATCGAACCTAGGACCTTGCGCAATGCCACTATGCCATAAGGACCATTTGTATATTTAACATCAATTACTTCATAAAATGGCGCAAAAAGCTAGTTTAGATTTATTATTGTTACAGAGATCGAACTAAAGTTACAAAAGTCGAGTCTGCTTGGGTTGTGGAACTGGAGACGAGGCGAGTCGCAGCAGAGGAAAAATTAGCCGATGCTGCGAAGATAATAGCAGAAGCTGCTCGCACTAATGCCGAAAGTGCTCGCATGTTCATAGAATGTGCCAAGATGCATTGTGAAATAATGCTTCACCTGACACAAACATAAAAAAAAATGTTCCCTATAATCTCTCTTATCTATCCCACTTAAAATAAATTTAATTTTAATTTAAGAAATAAATAACTATAGAATTACGCAGTCATTTATTATTTACTTACAAAATTCCTTCTTTATTAAACGAGTATTTTCCCTATCTACTTATTATAACTTGATACTTACAGTTTTGTATTTAACATAATTTAGAAAATACAAAAATAAACATTTTAGTTGAATAACCCCCTCCCCTTTTTACAAATTACAAATACAAAATATCGCACTAATATTATAAATGTGAAAGTGTGTGTATGTATGTTTGTTACCTCTTCACGCCTAAATGGCTGGACGAATTTGGATGAAATTTGGTTGGTAGACAGATTGTAACTTGGATTAACATATAAACTAAATTTTGTGCTGAACCGATTTCGATGAAATTTTCCACGCGAACGAATCGCGGGCAACAGCTAGTAATACAATATAAAGTACATCTCATCTATTCCTCCACAGTCGTGGCACAATAATATTCCTCTGATGTCTGCCACCTTCAAGCTGTTGACTTCCCTCTGAACATCATTTGCTGTTAATTCAGGTACAGGAAGCCGGTGCCTGTTGGCAATATTATGCAACACAGCACATGCATTAACAATCTTGGCGACAACATTGTGGTTGTAATACAGTACTCTATGTGCCAGCAAACACCTCCAACGAGCCTTTAACACCCCTATGCACCTCTCAACAGTATTCCTTGCCCGACAATGAACATTTGTGTAGTGCTCTTCTGCACTTTCAGGTACGGCATTCACGATTGGTGTTAGAAGCCATGGCCTCAAGGGGTACCCAGAGTCATCTGTAAAGAGTTGAGAACAATAAAGAAATTGAAAGAAAACAATCTATGTATTATTGATTACATTAAAAAAGAAAAGAGCAGTGCCAGTCTAGTGGTTGTTAACTTCCTTAGGGCATAACTACTTCAAAAGTAAAACAATCTTGTTATATATGAACACACCAAGAAACCAAACACTTTCACCATTTTGATGAAGCTGCTGCATATGATTATGTATTTCCGAATGTTTCCATACATACGCATCATGGGTACCACCAAATGTTGCATTGATATTTAAAATAGTAGATCGCTGTCACAGATTCAAAAAAGTAAGAATAGCATTGAATATTCAGTTATTGCTTGAAAATGAAAAATAGTTGTACATTGAACTAAACACTTACAATTTGAACATTCCTGGAATGATAGTAGTAGTAGGGATTCAACGGTTCTGGACCACGCCAGTTTTCTGGTCCATCACTCCACCCCCTGCTCGCAAAAAGGGCTTCACATATGCTCGCGGTATGTGTGTAATAAAGTTTATTCACGGTTAAATTCGCGCTTAGATTCGCGCTTAGATTCGCGGTATGTGTGTAATAAAGTTTATTCACGGTTAAATTCGCGCTTAGATTCGCGGTATGTGTAATAAACTTTATTCACGTGTGACATGTCGTGGTCCTCTCACAGAATTGATCGAGGGACAGATTGAGAGCGGCACGGTTGCATTGTTATGGAATCATGGTAATAAAATTAATTCACTGTTTGATTGGGAACGCTCGCGAACGCTCTTTGAATCATGGGTGGTCCGGCGAGTAGAGTCCGAACAAAAGCGTACTTATTCTTAGAAAGTTTCTATAGCAGCGGCATTTCTTTGTGAAATATTTTTTTATCGTAAGTATTAATTTTACGTTGCTGGGTAGAGTCCAAACAAAAGCGTGGTAATTGTGTATTATTGTTGTATGTACATTTTACGATTATTGCTGTTTCAAAATGGAGTATCCCGTCCTTACCTTAAATTTTTTTCATGGTTATTGCCACAAAGTTTCTATAGAAACGGTATTTCTTTGTTGTGAAATGAGTTTTTGCTACGTTGACTTGTCAAAACAGGATCTCGTGTGACATATATAAGAGCGCTAAGGCCTACGTCTCTCTACACAGTTCGAGAGATACCAGTTGACAAAGCATCTACTATGGTGAGTTTAATTATTTAATTTTACCTATTTTTCTCAATTGTGTTGTGTTGTGTGTGTTTCAATATGTATACGTAGTGTTTCCAAACTGTTATAAAACAATTCCTAACATCTGAACCTAAATTATCCGAGTCGTTAATGATTTCTCAGTGAATTCTCGATGTCGCTAAGTTTGTCCCTATTCTAATTTAACTATACTCTCTTGTTTCAGTGTGTGTTATATTGTTCTAATGTATAATCGTTAATTAATCAATTATAGTGCGCCTCGATGAATAGGGCTCTGTGAGCATCGTGGTTTTTTGGAAAAACTAAGTCATACGCTAACCCAATATTTAAACTTGTTTCAGACATCAATTCCCGAGTGTGATTACACATTTAAGAACTATTATTTTCCTGCCTCTCCTGATTTAAGTGATGATGAAACTCGCGGTTCTCCCACATTAAAGGCCAAGCAAAATACCGCAAAGAGAAGCATTGATGCTTTTTTTGAGAAGCCGAAGAAAAAGAAGGTCAGAACGCACTCTTCAAATGTGGCCCAGGCTAACGGAGAGGGAACATCATACATTTCATCAAATAACGACGATGGATCCACTGCGAGCCATCTCATTAAAATAGAAGTGTATGAGATGAAAAAATTGAAAGATGTTCTACCCATTGATTACTGGAAATACGCAGATGTACGTGTTAAATATTACATCACATCAGAAGAGGACAAAAATTATCAAAATACCAGAGATTTAATTTATAATATAACAAAACAGGTGGCAAATAGGAAGGGCTGCACAAAATATTTCATAGAAACCGATAAGAAACAATAACACCTTACCTATTGTTACCACTCTTACTACCTTATTTCACCTGGAGTATACAGTCCGACCGATAGTAGACTATCTAATTCTAAATCTAATGAAGAAGTAATTAGTTTATATTTAGTTGATAATATATAATTACAAAATAAAATAATTTTTTTTTTCACTTATAATTATAGTATTTTATTTTTCTATAGCTTTATATTAAAAATGGGAGGGGGAAATAAATGAAAGAGTTTGTTATCATCATCATTGTAATATATTATTTCTAAAATAAGGTTGTAAACATTCTATTTATCAAAATGTCATTATACAGAGGTATATCACAAAAACATCTAATAAAGTCTAACATACTCATACCCATATATTTAAAGTATAGATATACTAAACAGTATTCACCACAAACAGAAGTTAAATGACTTTGAAGCTTTTCATTGTTGTATAACCATTTTCGAGTATTCCTGTTTAGAAACATTCTATGGTAACCGGTAGGCTTTCTCCCAAATGAATCAAAATATTCACCAACACCATTTTCATCAATATTAATAGCCACCCAATGTGATCCAGGTTTTGTATCGGGATCTAAGTTAGAAATAAAGTAAGTCGGCACTTCTATGTACATCGGAATTCTGTTAGCAGCGAACACATTAAATTCTAGATGTGGATTAATATCTTTCATACATAGCCCTATTTCTCGGGTATTCATCATGAAACAAATCGAACATACTTACATTGAGGTATACTAAAAAGAAAGTGATGATAAATGTTACATGAATTTCAATTTATAATAAAAAGTTTAATGTTACCCTTTAATTAACTATTATAATCTACACTTACATCTCTATTCTTATTAATTTCAATAACATTGTCAAACTCAGCGTACACAATGCAGTTAAGAGTTTTGGTGAGTGCTGATTCAAATTGGACTTCTATTCTAACACACCCATGTCTTATTAAATTCCAATGTGAATTCGAGTTTGCAGATAGATCGGGAGTTAAATCAAATGCCATTAAGCAATATCCATTTGCATAGTCCTCTATCGATATGGAATTTCCTTCATTTAAAAAGTGGATACCAGTCCCAGTAAATAATGTGTGGTAACTACTCGTAAACACACCACTTTCGTATGATGGCATCAGAGTTTTAGAAGGTATTTGCTGACCATCTACATACAAGCTAAATACATTTATATCATGATTATGGAAATTAAATGGATTGGTATTAAAAGTACCGTTAAAAGCTATATTGTCAATAAACCCGATAATACATCTTTTTGGTACCTGCCCAAGAAATACGTTATCAAGTCTTTTTCCACGTATTCCTGAGGGGATAGTCAAAACTTTTACTTCAGCACGAGTAATTGGATATTTAGCAGTAGTAGTGGATAAAACTTTTTGATGGGCAATTAAAACTGATGGATTTATTCTTGCCTTACGTAATATAAGAGTGGCACCATCAATTTGAACTTTGCATTTAGAATCTTGGGATGATGACATTAGATTAAAGGAGTCCTTATTACGCACTAATTTAACGCGTATTTCTACACCATTTATAAGAAATTTTTCTTGATTAAAGAGATCACCGTGTAAATGTCCAATCATTTCAACTACTTTTCCATCTTTTACTCGTTGATACCTTTTGATGAACCCTTCGTTAGTATCATCACATGAATCCATCTTAGATGCTGTGTCTTCGTACCACATACCACAAGTCAGATGTGATTGTTTTGCCGCAGGTCCATAATTAAGTAGAGTTTCAACATAAGACCGATATGCATATGTGTTGTTAGGAGGTGATACAAGTTTTTGATTTAAGTATACATCTAGTTGGTTAAAAAGTGAATGCAACCAATTATTTACAGGTGCCACTTTAACACTAGTAGAAGCAGCGGTAGAATCTATGTTGACTATTTTAGCTTTAACATGAAGCAGAGTGTGTGACAAATCAATGTAGTCATCACCAGTTCCTGGCATAACAAACTCAATCGGCCCTTCATCACTTAGAGATGATATTGGTGTACAGTGAATCCATTGTCCACTTTCAATACTTGTCTGTGTTGATGGAAGTGCAAAAAGATCCAACTCTGATTTAACACACTCACAAGAATGATTATGTAAGAACGACATAGTTAATCCGAAAATATATCTTTTATGTAATTTTTCTTCTTCTGAACCCCTCTTCGCTTAGATGCTTTCAATGAAATGATTGGTTTCTTTACACGTCTTTTGATTTTATACCCGGAACCAGACATAAGTGAATCGATTTTATCATCCGCTTTTCGTTTTAAATTAGCAGCTGCATTTTTGAGACGAGACTTAATAGATTCCTCCATTGGTTGTGTCCTAATCATATCTGATAATAACCCTACACCTGCGCTTAATGCCTCTTTTCCAACGGCTTTGGCACCACTCGCTAAGAGTGGAAATACAGATCTAAACAGTCCTCCTAAAAAACTTCCAATGCCATGACCACGCTGATAAGGTATACCTCGATATATAATACCCACACCTGAACCAGCTTGGTGAGAATAATAATGATGGTAAGGACAAAGTATGTTATCACGTTTATGATTCATTTTATTCGCATAAAATGAAGTTTAATACATGAAGTTCCAAATTGGAATGGTACTCTATTACCAATGCTGGTTCTTATATCTATTTCTATGGTATCAAATTCTCTACGCATGACTGGAAGATAATGAATAGGAGATAATATATGCATTTTGTATGCACCATAAATGTATTTTGATGGATCTAGTGGAATGATTCTAAATAACGAGCTCATCACATCCCCCACAATTTGTGGATGGATAATATCAGAATAAATAAACAGTTGTGAAGGCAATCCCAATTGTAAATTCGTTGGGTATATTGCATGTGGCTTTGTTATTAAATTTGTATAAGGCTCAAAGCCAAGTTGAAGACTTAGCGTAGGGGATAAGACCAACGATGATACATTGTTAGTTAATTTCGTAACAGTAATAAGTTTCGAGTTGTCATCAATTTCAAATTTCACTTGGTTACGTAAGAGGTTATTTTCATTGAATACTTTTAGAAAATTATTGATGTGGTCATAAGTAAAAGATGGGATTTGAGATTTGTATTCCACTGGTATTAACGATGGATCATCATAATAGTAGTTTTCATTCAGATCAATACGACTGTGAGACTTATCTTCTACAGATACTGCATCATTACTCTTGTAATCTCCTTCTACTATGGCTTTTTGCTTGATGAAGAGAATATTCTCATTTTCTTGAACATTAAATATCGAGCAGGGATAATGAAATTCAGCTAACCCGACAACCCATTCACCCTCCAATTGAACAGTTTTAGGTAGCTTTGTTATGAAGTTAGCTGTTGTGTTTTGAGGGAAATATATAGTTGAACTGTTGCTTGGTAAAGTAAGATAAAAGCTATCTTCTATCATATTAACTCCAAGTTTGATGCTGATATCCAACTATTGAATTTATTAGGATATCCTTTCCATTTGACAAACACTTCCTTTCTGTTACCAAAACGACGAGTGCATATTATTTTATCGATTTTATATTTAATGGTGGGGTCATAGATTACTTTTTGTAGTTCCCTACCATAAAACGTACCCACTATTGGTTCGTTTTTAAGATCTTTTAAATTGTAAACAACCCAAGGAAATCTTTTAACAATAGATGATATTATAAATATTTCATCCGACCCATTTGTTTCATACCCTTTTTGAAAAATGTGTTTATATTTCGTTATTCTAACATGATCACCTACTTTAAATGATGAACGATCACTTATATGCTCATTATTGTCCTTATCATATAAATTAGACCATACTGCCATTATATTATTCGAATTCACATCACTAGGACACATTTTAATACTGGAATGTACACTGTGATTGTAAGAATGTAATAATTCTTGTAAAATATCAATATATCTATATGTATTATTATGAGTGAAATATCGCCACATTTTCATTTTAAGTGTTCTCTGAAATCTTTCTACAATACTAGCTTTGATATCAGGATTGTTCGTTGTATAGTAATTAATATTTTTCCTTTTGAGGAATTGATTTACATCTTTTGAAACAAATTCGGTACCTTTATATCGGATTGTATATGTCTAGGAGTAGCCCCTGCTTCAGTAAATATGCTTTCGAAACATGTCTTAACAGTTTCAGAATTTTTTTTCTTCATAGGCCTTGCAAAAGCGTACTTACTAAATACATCAATGACACAGAGAATATAATTAAAGCCATCATTATATTTATTGTATGTTCGCATATCACTTAAATCCGCTTGCCATAGCTCATTTAAATTAGATAAAATATATTTGTTCCTAGGAAATTAACAGGTTTGTGCAAAGTATAAGTTTCTTGAGATTGTAACCACTTCTTTACATTCTGTCTGTTCATTTTCCCTTGCATAGCTTTTACTAATTTGTTAACACTGCTATATCCAGCCGGGTGAGAGACATCATAATATATGTTATTTATATCATCTAGTTGGGGTTCCATCTCTCCCAATCTAATTTTCTTTTATGTAGCAAGTCACCACGTCTTCGCTTTGGTGTTTTATGTTTGTCTACTAAATCGTCTTTGTTAAAATCAGCCGAATCAAGGTTGTTTATGTATTCAAGCGTTTCTGGGTTACTTATACAAGTTAATGGTATTTTTATGTCCCTTAGAGCTGAAGCGAACTTTTCCCAACCTGATGGTTTTGGGCGTCGTAACGGTCGTAGGACATCATTAATTAAATCTACAATATTACTGCGAGGAACAATTTCATTATTGATTATGACTTTACCTTCACCATCCCAAGTAATGGCATTTCCTTCTGACAATATACCTTCTAATAATAGTTCACCCTTTTTTTTATATGTTTTTGGTATAAATTTAAACAAATAACTTGGGGTATAACGTGATACTATATGATTTTCCTTTACTACGTCTTCTTCTGTTGTTGATAATTTTGGAACTACTGCATTATCATTATTTTCTTCCTTTTTAATACTATTAAAAACTGCATTGATAGGGGCATCTGTAACTATTGGTAATGTAATGGGATGACGTTCTGTACCAGCAAAATGTAAATATCTTTGTAAGATTTGTAAATATTGCATCCATTTCTCACGGTCTTCAATTTTACTATTTAAGATTTTATTCATCTCTTCATCGAGACGGGACAATGGTTTTTCAGGAACGTTATCACTGTGTCTAATCCTATCAATGACATGAGGTTCCACAAGTATCATTTTCTTTGTGTTCTCCATTTTACTTATTCAAAAACGAACTTAATAATCCACTAAGAACAGAACCTAAAATTATGGGTAAGAATGCTCCACCTTTCTGTATAATAATTCGTTTTCGGGAGTTACTTTTACCCTTAGATACTAATTTTCTCAACAAAGTTTTGTATTTACTCAACTTGGATTTATCTCTATCCTTCAGAGGAATTTTACCATTCAAAATATTATAAATACATTCACATAAACAATTTATTTCTTCATTGCGACATACTTTCAACAAGGCTGTACAATACTTAGGTTTAAGCGTATGCAAAGCTTTTAGTAATTCAAGATGCGTCGTCACTCTACCAACCATTGTAACCGACTAATAATAATAATATTTTGAGGCTGTTATTATTATAAGGAAACACTATGCAATATTTCTTGAAAAAAAGCAATGTAACTTCAAGAAACTACATTTTGATTGCCGCACCCCTTTTATAGGGATTTCAATGAAAGTATCTACAATACTTTCACATATACGATTTATTTTATCTTCACTACATTTTTTCAATAAAGCTTTGCGATATTTCGGTGTGAGTACTTGTAAAGCTAGTGATAATTCCTGATCTTGTGGTACTGCTTCTTCAGGCATTATCGACCACTAACTGATATTTGATTACGGTGTGTATCATATTTATAACCCTTTTTCGGCAAATAAACTACACAGTTTTCATCCGAGGGAAAGAGTTTACTCTTAAAACGACACATATCATTTGTATTTTGTTTTAAATCAATCATTAGATAACCATGTGCTTCTGCTGTAGCGTCCTTATAAGCTTCTTCGACGAATTTGGAATTATCTGGCATTACTTGACGTGCTAAATGACGTATTTGTGCTCTATCTCTAGGATTTTTGAAGAAAATTATGTAACTCGAATTTAAGGAAATATCGCGTTGCCCTCTACCTTGGTGAAATAAATTTTGTGTTATATAAAACACACTAAGATTTCTATGATGACTACCTTTAGTGAAAATATCTACAATGCGGGCATCGGATTCTCGCATAAGATCATCTATTATCAGTAATTGTGGTAGCTTACCATCAAACATGCTTAACTCAGGGCTACCCTGTTTATAATCAACATTGTTCAAATTATATAAAGGTTGCATTTCATCGTAACACCATAATATCCGTTCAAAGTCACTGTTACAAATATCTTTTGCATATTTTAAGAAATTGGTAACAAAGTTAGATTTACCACAACCACTTGGGCCTGCTACAATAGCTGTGAAAGGATGGATGAAATGAAACATTTTTTTATTTTGTTACAATTTAACGTGTAACCTATAAAGCTCTGTGTTTAGGAATGGGGTTAAACAAAATAGGAAGTCTCTTATAAAGTCACTCAGTAATTTTATTATATAAATTACATTTAGAAATCACACAATTTAAAATATACTTACAATAATGAAAATTAATTAAAAATTTCAAATACAGTTTTACAATTCAAATAATTAAAATAATCTTACAATAATGATATTATACTAATAGTGGTACTTAAAATGTATATACATTATTTAATACTGTAATGACCCCAAGCAAAAGTATCTGTAGAGATAGGTATAAAATATCTCTTAGTGTCATTATAAGATAAACATATCTTGTTTATTTTCTGAGTGAAAATAGTATGCTTTAAACTTCTTATTCTATACATTTCCGAAATTTGGATTTCGTTATGAAATAAACATTTTTTATAATTTTCCATTAACATTTTTTTCGTAACATTTTTGTTTACGCCTTTAGCTTTAGCGGTTACCTTATTTTCAACATCTATACAATACATTTTAGATCGCAAACCAACAAACTCTTTAAATATCTTTCCATTGTTTTCATCCTTAAAATATCCCAACTTTTTTTTATTTAACAGTGGAATACCAAAGACATTGTTAGATGGATAATCTGAAGTATCAAAATAATTGTATATATCAAGTGCTATATCTGTGTAAAAGTTATCAGTAAAGATATGATAAATTAAACTATCCGTGTCTGTATAGAGTAACTTTACTTTATTGTTATATTTTGGTTTAATATAATTATAATGAAAATTGTACATAAGAGTTTTTGAAATGTCCAATATGCAAAAACCTAAATAAATAGGTTTATTGTAGAATAATTTCGTTTTGTGTAATTGAACAGCAACTAGTGACTCAGAAAATATTGAAAGGCTATGGAATTCCGGTCGGGCTATCAGGCTTTGCACACCTTGAGTTTTACCACGATTTTCCCAATGTGTTAATAATTTTACATTAACTCGTTTTTCTATGTTTTCCATAGTCTTACCAAACACAGAATTATTCATAAGTTTGTAAAAATCTTTGTCAAAATCAGTTTTTGCTAAAGTTCTCAATTCTGTGTTTAAATCTATGTACTTTTTTAGCCAGGGACTTTGTTTAAACTGTAAAATTCTGTGGACTTTGAGCAATTTCATACCTAATTGCAAACATTGTATAAGATTTCTATAATGTATAACATAATTCTTTTTGTTATATAAATTAGGAACTAATTTCTTATCTTTACTATTACCTATAACAATATTTTCAGGACATAAGGGGAAATCTGAATGTAAATCATGAATGTTTTCAGGATAATGGAGATCGACCTCCAATATATATCCAACATCAGATGTAAGTGATACATGAAAATCAGTATTTGCACTAACCCATTTGAAATCTCCTACAGGTAAGTATTGTGACATTGCCCATCCATAAAGGTTATTTGCATCAAAATACATCAAATAAGATTTTGGTAAATCTGAATTGAAATCTTTGAGATATTCATTATTAGCCTTTCCATATCTATTACAGCATTGTGATACACCCCCTCTTATACCAGATTTCACAAACGCTAACTTATCGAAATCAGTCAACAATTCTAATTCAATTTTTGTGTATTTCAACATCGCATCCCAACTTAACCCCGGAGCTGTGTAATATTGAGTTGGATCTAAATCATAAGTTTCAATACACACTTCACGGAAATTTTCAAAGATATCGGTTAATAGCATAACATCGGTTTTCAAGTATAGATTTGAATAATCTAACATATTTTGACATTTAAAATGTTTCCAAACATCTAAAGCATGTTTATAATCATTATCAGATACACATGTATCAGTCAAAGAACTGTAAAATTGATCCTGCGTGGGAAGTGATGTGACCTGCAACGACTCATATGAGTTAATAAATTCATATGGAAATACACCTTTTTTTATTAATCTCTGAAAATCAGTTTTCTCAGGAAATTGTTTTCTTAACTCTTTCAATTGTTTTTCTTTAAGATTTTTTGCCAAACTATCTAAACTACTGGACATAAACTTGAAAGAATCCAAAAACCTTAAAAATATTGAATGACCATTTATAAATATTTTTTTAGAAAATGAAATGTACTTTTCTTTACTTTGTGGGATAATTTCTATTTCACCATCCATAAAGTTAAGTGCATGAACAATAAAATGAGCATCATAATTACTCAAGTTATGAAACAAAATTGGAATGAAGAAAGGTACACGATATTTAGAACTACATATTTTATGAGCTACCCCCCTAAACTTTCCAGTATTCCAATCAAAATCTAGATCGGTATCATTATTATCTAATCGAGTCTCGCATATATAACATAACTCTGATTGACTAATTTTCAATTGATCAGCATCAGTTAATGGTTGGGGTCGTTTTTGAAAGCAATTCCTTTTTTGTATCTCGGATAAGTCTTTATATAAACTTTCCATAAATACTTTTGCACAGTCTGGTCCAGTATATGTTCGATACTTGGAAAGGGAATCATCATAGGAACATTTTATATAGTAACCATAGCTATACACTTCATGCTCATGTATTGATCGGGTGTATGATTTTAATGGATTAGGATCACATGATTTAATCGGTTTCAAAATGGCTTCCAAATCTGCATATATAACAAAGGGTAATTTTAACTTTCGTTGGAATTTATCGAAGGTAATTTTATCATTACTTATTTCTTGACCAAACCAATTCTTAGTCTTTTTATTCATTCCAGGTAATTCTGTAACTATTTGTGCACAATCTTTTGTTTGATGGTTTGTTAACCTTTCTCTGGTAGTAAAATATAATAAACAACCATCACAAATATGTATCGCTTTCTCCTGGTTAGTGACTTGTTTATTTACCAAACGTGACATGTTTTTAATGTAACAATAATGGTTATCGGAACCATTTACTAAGTATAACAAGTTTACATGGGTTTCTTTACGAGACTTGGTAAAGTACAAAGGACCCACAATAGTATTTTTCTTAGTATCTTTGTTGTAATCCAAACCAAAAACATTAATGCTTATATTGTTTTGTTTTTCAACTCTACTTATATCTTTTAACTTCACTGGGAATTGAATACCATTAAAGTTCAATTTATTCTCATGTCTAATATAAGATGATACCCGATCTAAGTGAGTATTAACTGGATACATTGCGGAGAGTAAAGCCCACTTTAAACATTGTTGGTCTCTATTTTTTACATTTATTACAGCTTTCTTGTGTTTAATATCTATCGGTAAATCGATATATGTCGAGCCACGTAAGGGGTTAAATTGATTAATATTCATTTCTAAAAACTTTATTTCCCGCAAAGACCAACCACTATCTTTTTTCTCAAAGTCAGTCATCCTTGTTTTAATATTTTCCATCAATGTATTGAAGTAAATATCTAAATTTTCACCTAAGCAAAGTGACCAGTTATTTGTTTGAAAGTCAAATGAATTTTTAATGTCTTTAGTTTCCTGTACAAAGTCCGCATGAACTATAAAGTTGACTTTAATAGTAGTCAGCTCCCTCAAACACTCTTCTACAAGAAATAAAATAGTTTCCCTCACTGATTTTATGAACAATTCCGGGGTTTGTAAAACATTATTATCATTGGAAAGAGGTGAAGTTATTCTGTAGGTTAATATTCTAGAACCAAAAGCTGTAGAAATAATACTAACATTATCGAGATTATGTTCTTGAACGAAAACCTTTTCTTTGTGTGATTTACTCCGCAAGTGGTTAGTGAAATATCTTCGACTCACCGTGTGATTACATATTCCACATGTTATGGGGTCCACCACCACATTTGAAGGTCCAGCACTGCTAGTCGATCTGCTCGTAGATGTCGACGCGTTGTTGTTATTCACGACATTGATATACTCAGTGCAACTAGATGACTCATTTGCTTCTTGTGTGCGACGCGATTTCGATGCAACTTGTACACTCGATTGCACCTTTCTTTTCCCCCCGGTTTGATTACTTGCACTGTAATAGAACACACAATATTAGTATTAGAGTTATAATAATGAAATAACACAATCAAAATTGCTTTCATAATACCCACATTAAGGATTACACAGCTTACAATATGCCTGCATTTGTAATACACCATCAATTTCATCAATGTTCTCAGTAGTCGCATCACTTCTTATTTTATGCCCACTACAAGGAGTAAAATATGGTATAATATCTGGGTCCTCTATCATGAAATTAGGAAGTTTATGACTAATGTACCACAGCCTAATGAAATTATGAAATTTGTTTAGAAGAAACGATTTGTCTAATGACATAATTTCCTGAGTCGATAAAGACAACATTGTGTATTAGTTTTGAGACGTTACTTGTAACAAAATGAGGTAAAGACACTACTAACAATCGTTTATGTAGTAACGTCGTTCACCCCACTACTCATACCATCAATGTACTTGGGTTAACTTTGAAATATTTGTAAACTGTGTCCTATTACTCATAAAATATCATTCAAATTTGTATAACACTAATAGATAATGAGAACTATCTTATTACATAAGAACGAGAGTTCAAGTTTGCATAAATTCAATAGATAATGAGAGAGCTTCATCACAAATCACATAATATAATTAAACTGTGTGTTCCTGGACGAATTAAAGATAGTACAAGTTACTTACGGTTCAGGTGGTACTTGGTTTACAGCATCACTGAGCTCACAGAGATCGTAGAGTTGTTGATCTATATTTCTTTGTTCTGCCTCGATACATAGTTGATATAATTGCTCATCAAATATTGGGTTGTTGAGATCGAAATGTGCCATCGTGTTAACACTGAATAAGGGACTACCACTAATAAAGGTCTTTGGTTTTTAGACTACCACTAACAAACTTCAGTCAATGGCTGATTAGGAATGACTCTCAGTTTACTTGAGTTGAAACCCTCATTATATAGTCGATTTTAAGTAGCATGGCGGGGGGTCATTAGGTAGTAAGAGTGGTAACAATAGGTAAGGTGTTATTGTTTCTTATCGGTTTCTATGAAATATTTTGTGCAGCCCTTCCTAGTTGCCACCTGTTTTGTTATATTATAAATTAAATCTCTGGTATTTTGATAATTTTTGTCCTCTTCTGATGTGATGTAATATTTAACACGTACATCTGCGTATTTCCAGTAATCAATGGGTAGAACATCTTTCAATTTTTTCATCTCATACACTTCTATTTTAATGAGATGGCTCGCAGTGGATCCATCGTCGTTATTTGATGAAATGTATGATGTTCCCTCTCCGTTAGCCTGGGCCACATTTGAAGAGTGCGTTCTGACCTTCTTTTTCTTCGGCTTCTCAAAAAAAGCATCAATGCTTCTCTTTGCGGTATTTTGCTTGGCCTTTAATGTGGGAGAACCGCGAGTTTCATCATCACTTAAATCAGGAGAGGCAGGAAAATAATAGTTCTTAAATGTGTAATCACACTCGGGAATTGATGTCTGAAACAAGTTTAAATATTGGGTTAGCGTATGACTTAGTTTTTCCAAAAAACCACGATGCTCACAGAGCCCTATTCATCGAGGCGCACTATAATTGATTAATTAACGATTATACATTAGAACAATATAACACACACTGAAACAAGAGAGTATAGTTAAATTAGAATAGGGACAAACTTAGCGACATCGAGAATTCACTGAGAAATCATTAACGACTCGGATAATTTAGGTTCAGATGTTAGGAATTGTTTTATAACAGTTTGGAAACACTACGTATACATATTGAAACACACACAACACAACACAATTGAGAAAAATAGGTAAAATTAAATAATTAAACTCACCATAGTAGATGCTTTGTCAACTGGTATCTCTCGAACTGTGTAGAGAGACGTAGGCCTTAGCGCTCTTATATATGTCACACGAGATCCTGTTTTGACAAGTCAACGTAGCAAAAACTCATTTCACAACAAAGAAATACCGTTTCTATAGAAACTTTGTGGCAATAACCATGAAAAAAATTTAAGGTAAGGACGGGATACTCCATTTTGAAACAGCAATAATCGTAAAATGTACATACAACAATAATACACAATTACCACGCTTTTGTTTGGACTCTACCCAGCAACGTAAAATTAATACTTACGATAAAAAAATATTTCACAAAGAAATGCCGCTGCTATAGAAACTTTCTAAGAATAAGTACGCTTTTGTTCGGACTCTACTCGCCGGACCACCCATGATTCAAAGAGCGTTCGCGAGCGTTCCCAATCAAACAGTGAATTAATTTTATTACCATGATTCCATAACAATGCAACCGTGCCGCTCTCAATCTGTCCCTCGATCAATTCTGTGAGAGGACCACGACATGTCACATATGGAACCGCGAATTTATCAATAATACACAATTACCACGCTTTTGTTTGGACTCTACCCAGCAACGTAAAATTAATACTTACGATAAAAAAATATTTCACAAAGAAATGCCGCTGCTATAGAAACTTTCTAAGAATAAGTACGCTTTTGTTCGGACTCTACTCGCCGGACCACCCATGATTCAAAGAGCGTTCGCGAGCGTTCCCAATCAAACAGTGAATTAATTTTATTACCATGATTCCATAACAATGCAACCGTGCCGCTCTCAATCTGTCCCTCGATCAATTCTGTGAGAGGACCACGACATGTCACATATGGAACCGCGAATTTATTACGCAACGAAGCGCGATGATTATTCCGCGAGCACCGTGATATCTCACATATGGCCGAACGATATCTGTCATTGAACCGAACCAAGCCACCCACACATCCGCCGATAATAACCGCGAATCTAAGCGTGAATTTAACCGTGAATAAATTGAATTGAATCCCTACTACTGATAGTGCTTCCGATTAAAAAATCTTTCTTCATGATCTGTTGGCCTCACCAATGCGACATGTGTGCCATCAATGCAGCCCAAGACACCAGGAAAGCCAAATTTATTTGAAAATCTGCAAAGTAATAAAGTTCTTAGTGCATTAACAAATTCAATTAATTTAAAAATCATAACTTCTATAGCGACAAATTAGGTAATGTTAGGTATAAGTAATAAAACCTAATAATACCACAGACCACACACATATGGGCCTTTCTCTGTAAAGTCTCAAATCGTCCATATAACTATGTCCCGGCCATTTTTTAAATCTGTTTATTCAAGTTACATTTAAAGGCCGCCAAAATTTCGTACGATTTTACGAGTTACGGACGATTTTTTGAAAATGCGCGACAGGGGACTGTTTAAATTACAAGGGGACTGGTTTTATGATTGAAAAAACTTATTATTATTTGAATAAAATGTTTATTTCTTTGTTTTAAGTGTATCAAAATTAAACCAATATAAAGGTGTTACGCCTAGACCGAACATACTCATTTACTGTTAATGTGTTATAGAAGGAACGGTGGTTTGGTGAAGGAATAAAAGATAGCTTTGTACTTATATTGTAATAATTTAATGCACACTTCACTTACACTATAATACACTAGCACTTTTTACACTTGGTGATGTTTCCACTTCAAAAATCAGAGGTAGACTGATCGTCGACAAGAAAGGGGCGCGCCAAGTTGACAACTCCCACCACCAAAGGCTTCTGGTCCCCACCAGAATCAACTCTTTTCGGTCAGACAACTACTCTTTATATTAACAGCGCCATCTTTACACGATCAGTGTACCTACTATTAAGGAGAGGTCGAGAAGCCCTAGACAAGAGTTGAGGGGGTGAAGCAGAGGTAAGAAAGTTTGCAAGCGCGGAGGGCCGCCCGCGCGGCGCACTTGGTACATTCTTCGGCACAATTATACAGTATAGACATAATCAGTATGTAACCACTTTGAATATCGAATTTATGTTTTACATATTAGTAGGTGAACAATTTTTCTTTATGGTATTATTTCAGTGTAACTAACTTCTCACATTTGATTGATAATTGTATACCTACTAAAAGGAGATGAATCCAGAAGACGTAATTAACTGTTTATAATAAAATTTATTATCCACCGGAATGATAGGTAACAAACAATACAAGACGATATCGCTCGGGACGCCACGTGTGCGATCGGTAGCGCTGGTCTGTACTTCACGGCGGCGAAGCTCCAACTACTCGCCCCACGGCGCGGGCGATGGCGGGCGGTGCATGTGGCAGGGGCGGTGAGGCCGCGAGGGGCCGCACTATGCGGCGCACAACTCGTGCAGGCACATAGCGCCATCTCTTGGTAGCTCTTGCAGTCGACCGTCCTGATGATGCTGTGAGCCCCGCACAGCTCTTAAGCCGCTTAGGCTAATAACAATGGTTAACACACTCCTTAAAGTGCACCAGATGGTCCGCTTATGAAAGCCTGCATCGAATTGCCATTAAGAGGTTTCTGAAAACCTTCTTATGCACCGGATGGTCCGCTCATGAAAGCCTGCATCAAATTGTCTTCAACAGGCTTCTCAAAGACTTCTTAAAGTGCACCAGATGGTCCGCTCATAAAAGCCTACATCGAATTGTCTTCAACAGGCTTCTCAAAGCCTTCTTAAAGTGCACCAGATGGTCCGCTCATAAAAGCCTGCATCGAATTGTCATCAAACAGGCTTCTGAAAGCCTACGTTGACGAAAGTCGACGTTATGAACCGCCTTCGAAGGCTTCCATACAAAATGTTTAAGAAGATATTATCTTCTGTCAAAGGCCTTGTGCCAACCGTGCACACATCAAAAGCAAAATACAAGGCAATATAGAACAACACCACATCATGTGGTATAAGCCAATCCGAATAGGATATCAAAAACATCTCAATGACACATCACCTCTTAAAGTGATGACAAGTCAATTTGACTAATTATGAGAAATCAAATAGCGAGCACATATTAAAATCAATGTATTATTTTAATGCAATACTTATAAGTATTCCAATGTATGATAATATAAAAGAAAACATAAAAGCTTGGTTCTCAATCCAAACAGTATCCATACATTCTGTCAGTTCTTAATCTAACTAAACTATGCTTATTTTTGATAAGTATTTCTATGTATGGCAACCATAATGGTATAATTTTCAATAGACAATATAATTAGTCATACAAATATTATAAACAAAACTTCAATTTCTAATTTTAAACAATGATTAAACCTTCTAAGATGCCACAATCTTAAAGGAAATTCAATAATTAGTCAGAGTCTGAACAAGCATTTGAATTAAAGGGTTTTAGGTTATCCCTCGCGAAAATATTTTCGTAAGTGCGACCACGTGTGCTAGAACTCTTAACAACATACCTATCATGGGGTAGCACCTTAACAACAACGTAAGGACCATCGTAGCGAGGCATAAGTTTACCACTTCGCAAGCCCTTTTTAATAATTTTACGTTGCGCTAGTACGAGTTGCCCTGGTTTAAAAGGAGGTTCTGTTCGTCTTTTTTGATCGAACGTGACTTTATTGCGTTGTGCTATATCCTTAGAACGGGTGGCAGCAGACTCGCGTATCTCGTCAATATTAGTCGAACGTATTGGCACTATTAAATCACCAGCAAGACGCGGGCGAAAACCATACAATAACTCTAACGGAGCCTTACCAGTTGTACAGTTAGTGTTGGAGTTTAGTCCCAACTGTACCTTCGGAATGTACTGCTCCCAATTATTCTGATCGTCCCCTACGTAAGCGATGAGTGCATCGAGTATGGTGCGATTAAAACGCTCGATTTGGCCGTTTGCCCTTGGGCTAGCCACAGCGTTCATCACGTGTTTAATTTGTCGTTCTAAGCAATAGTTTTTGAACATATGACAGGCAAATGCCTTACCTCTATCGCTAATAACGCGACTTGGCAGCCCAAACGTCTTAATAAACTGATCTAAAGCCTTTAGAGCACTTACACATCCAGTATCCCGAACCGCTTCAATCCATATAAAGCGTGTGAATGCATCTATGATGGCAAAGATGTACATTTTACCGGATGGACTCTTACAAAATGGGCCAAGGTGATCGATGTGGATGGTATGGAATGGCACAGCTACTTTTTCTATTGGATGTAATAGACCGACCTTTCGCCCTGTTGGTTTTTTTGCATACTGGCAAGATATACAACCACGAACATATTTTTGAATAAAACGGCGCATGTTGCTAAACCAATATTTAGTCTTAATAGCGCCATAAGTTTTGTTGAAATTGACATGCCCGTTATCGTCATGAAAAGTTTGCATGAGAGACCACCGTGATTGTCGTGGCACTACAACTTTATTCTCTCCGTTGACTCTCCTAAAAAGAATACCTTTCTCCAAATAATAATCAATACCTAAACCCTGCGTATTATCCTTAGAGAGTTCATCTTGTAACTGCGATATGATCGCCTGAATGGAATCGTCGCCACGTTGCATGCTTTCGAATAAGTCGCTCCCAGCTGTGCACCGCATTACCGTGTGAATAGGATTCCGGCTCAGGGCATCTACGTGAGCCATCGATTTCCCGGCCCGATACTCAACATCAAAATTGAAACCCTGAACTTCTAACCACCACCGGGCTATTCGTGGATTTAAATCTCGTTTAGTCCAGGTCCACCGAACAGCATTACAATCAGTAACGATGACAAATTTGATACCACTGACGTATACTTTAAATTTTTGCAAGCTCATCACTACCGCCAGCGTCTCAAGTTCAAAACTATGGTAGTTTTGTTCAGCTAAATTAGTCTGCCGACTCGCGTATGCAACAGGTTTCCACACGCCATCAGGTTGTTTTTGAACCAGTATTCCACCTAATCCAATTTTGGAAGCGTCAGTATGGATTTGGGTTTCAAACTCGGGGTTAAACAGAGCAAGAACTGGTTGACTAACTAAAACTGATTTAATCATTTCAAATGCCCTTTTTTGTTCCTCGCCCCAAACCCAGGCATGGTCCTTTTTAGTAAGTAAAGTGATTGGATGTGCAATAGTAGCAAAATTACGTACATATTTTCGGAAATAGTTAGCTAGTCCCATGAACTGTCTAACTTGATGGACATTTTCTGGTGTCGGAAAATTACGCACAGCATTCAGTTTATGTGGTGCTGGTCTCACTTCTCCATTACATACCTCGTGTCCCAAATATTCCACGGTTGGTACCAGAAAAGAACACTTATCTAACCGGAGAGTCATACCAGCCTCACGTATCCGTTCTAAAACAGCTCTAAGACGCTCTAAAGCATCATTGTACTTCTCAGCATAAATTAATATGTCATCTAAGTATGCTGTTGCAAATTTGAATTTCAGTGGCCCTAAAATGTCATCCATCGCACGCTGGAAGACAGCGGGCGCGTTAACTAGGCCGAAGCTCATACGCGTATACTGATAATGACCGTCTGGTGTAATAAACGCAGTCAATGGTTTACTAGCATCATCTAATTGAATACAAAAATACGCGGACATAACGTCGAGACACGAGAATATTTGTTGTTTCGATAGACGGTCAAGTTGGTCCTGAATGAGTGGCAATGGATACCGTTCTTTCTTCGTTATTTTATTTAAAGCACGGTAGTCCACACACATCCGCTTCTCTCCTGTTTTCTTAGCGACCAACAAGACCGGACTAGCATAGGACGAATTAGCCACCTCAATTATCCTTTACGTAACAAATCAGAAACAATAGAACGTACTAACTCCCTATCCTCTGCAGACATTCGGTAAGGACGATAATATACGGGTTTGGTATCCGTCAATTCAATTTTCATCTTAACATCACATTTACCTACTTTTTCTCCATCATCAGAAAAACAATCAGAATATTCTTTCAAAATACCTTCTAGTTCTGCAAGGACAGAGGGCTCTATACCTGTACCTATCTTATAACATTTTCTATCATCAGTGGTAACCGTAGCACGTACGACACATGTATTAGGTGGTAGAGTTATCACCTCTTTGCTTAAATTAACCACATTTACCACAGCTCGACCTTCTACGATTTCAGTAACGTGTTCAGGGATCAGAATTTCGCACCTAGGTTTTAAATGTTCTGTATTTTGTAGTGATATGGGACCTTCAACGCCAGCACTAGACAGCACAATTTTATTGACGCCGGGTCGCAAATTAATATCATGAAGCGTGTTTAATTTAACGCGCTCAATGTCTTCATGAACACACGGTAACGCAGACAAATGATTGGCGTTGTACATTTTCAAAGTATCAGGCGTTTTAATAACATATACGTTAGGGTATTCTGTGAACGGTTGACCTATAATTATACCTATGTCTTGTGCATTATCAGGTACTATATAAGCCCTTAATCCGTCACAGTTGGCCTCATCAGCTGATATGTTCACTAAGGTCTCCCCATATGGTATTATTTTTGAACCGCCAAAACCCTTTATAATACTATCACTAGCGCATTTAATTACATCTAATTGCAATTGTTTAGACACACTCTCAGATATTGTAATACATGAGCTGCCAAAATCAACAAAAGCACGCACAGGCGTGTTATTCACCTTAGCAGTTAAATAGTATTTAGAACTACCAGTTGAGTCCCTTATAACATGCACACTTTGTGTCGTACTTGGTTTTGAGGCGGTATTACCTGCATTGCGACTCTTTAGTTTCAAGCATTCGTCTTTAATGTGGCCCATTTTATTACAATATGAACACTTTCTCATTTTTATAAAACAATTATTATCACTATGACCACTTTTACTGCAAAATGAACAATATTTGGTAGATTTATCTCGAATCTTATAGGTGCAGTGTGCGGCAGTATGTCCCCTTTGCTTACAGGTATGACATTTTAATTTTCCTCGATTATTATTACTATTGTTAAATGTAGTACCACCGGTACCGTATTGAAACTTTTGATTAGTAGCTACAGCTGATGTTCTTAACGATGACAAATAATTTAGCAATGTATTTGGGTCGCGACAACCCGCCGATATAGCGCCGACTTCAACGAGTTGACTACCAATAGTACCAATTATGGCCTCTGTCACTAAACACGGGGGAACACCACACGCATTCCCCAGCGCTAATTTATCATAGTAAAATTGTAAATAGTCGACGTCAGGTTGCCTAACCACGTTAACCAAGTCTCTCAACATATTCAATTTACTCTTGTGGGATGGAAAAGCCGTTAACAGTTTAGCCTTAAAATCTGGCCATGAGAAATTTATATCTTGAAGTTGGTCATACCACCGACGAGCATAACCCCTCAATTTAGACGAACAATTAAATTGTAAGGTTTTTTCATCCCACCCGTACATATTCGAAATGCCTTCTACTTTACGTAACCATATTTCCATCGTAATTAGAGAATGTTGCGGATCAAACTCCGGCACGGGATCGTTGCGACCCACATACCTGATAGAACCATTATTATTATTAAAAGAATTGTCCACATACGCTAAGTCCAGTGAAGAACAGGTTGGCAGCGGCGCGGCGCGAGGCGCAGACGCCGGCACGGCCTGTAACGGCGTGCAGGTCGCCGTGAGCTGCGCGAGCCCAGACGTGCTGACAGTGGGCGGCGGCGGCACAAGCTCGGCCACGTTCGCCGCGGGCGGCGGCACAAGCTCGCTCGCGCTTGCCGCGGGCGGCGCACTCGCCGACATACCTGATACCGAGGACGCCCTTACCGACGACAACATGGACGGTAGCGGTGCGATAGTCACACTCGCCAATCCTCCCGAAGATGCCTCCCCGTAGATACGAGTGGAAGGCAGGGGACGTAATGGCTGATCAATAGCACCCATCGACGGCGGTGGCAGTGCTCTTGTTCCACCACACTTCGACACTTGATCACTGCGGAGATTCCCATACGAACGGGTCGTAGGCGTATGATCCGGAAGCGGCGGCGTCATAGTGCCGTCGTCTGTTCTGGTTCGACAAGGGTGGCGATTGTAACGCTCGCCGTGATCACGGAACACTTCATTTTCCAACGTTTCCAATCGCTGGGCTAACCGGCGATTTTCTATCTCCAATAACAAACGTCGGCGCAAACGGTTTTCTTTCTCGTCGTCATTACGTCGACGTTTTTTATGTGAACCCATAATGTACACACTTTAACACGACGAACACACACAACACACTTTTTAGTCACAAAACAAAAACAAGACGAGCACGCTAGGTACCTACTACGACCTACGAGTAGTTATATTTTAAACAGCAATCACTTTTATTGGTAAAACTTGGCTTTACGGAATTATTTAAAACTTGTATTTAGTGAGCTAAGTCCATCGCACTTCTGAGTTAAAAGGAGATGAATCCAGAAGACGTAATTAACTGTTTATAATAAAATTTATTACCACCGGAATGATAGGTAACAAACAATACAAGACGATATCGCTCGGGACGCCACGTGTGCGATCGGTAGCGCTGGTCTGTACTTCACGGCGGCGAAGCTCCAACTACTCGCCCCACGGCGCGGGCGATGGCGGGCGGTGCATGTGGCAGGGGCGGTGAGGCCGCGAGGGGCCGCACTATGCGGCGCACAACTCGTGCAGGCACATAGCGCCATCTCTTGGTAGCTCTTGCACTACACAGTTTTACTTTTTATTTTCAATTTTCATATAAACTATTTTATCCACAAATTCCAAATATAATTATTGCAACTATAGGCAGGTAGGTAGGTAGGTAAAACAAAAACAAGTAATTTCATTAAATAGATGATTTATTTGCAGTATTACATAATACTATAAAAAAAATTATCCATCCATTTAATGTTTTTACAAATCATATTTGTATATTATATTTTTATTTATATGTCGGAGATAGCGATAAATTAGCGATGTAATGTAGAATGTGGACGGTCGTATTACTATCAAAATCTAGCATTCGCAAAAGAGACTTAGGCGTAGTTATGTTACTATCTTGAAGCAAACTTTCAACAAACTGAAGAGGTTCAAATAGAGTATCATTTGAGTTTGATGTGCAGTTCTCTTTATTACTTTGAGCTTCATTGGGGTCTCGTATAGCCATACCACGACTGTGCCGGGCGTCCACTATCTCTGGTAAAATACACTCCATGTAGAATGTTACTAATTTTTCTTCCATTTTTTCACGCCAAAAGTTCATCATCTCTTTGGATATATTCTGTTTTTAAATGTTGATTATCACCAGCCCAAATTGCAAAGATACATATTTTTCGTTGCGTCACGTGGAGCTGGCCCTGTATTTGAAAGAACCAATTACTGTTGCGATTTAAGACATATGTATTTTTCTTTTTGTCATATCTGTATAATTGGATTTTATTTTCTTTTATTGCTTCTTCTATTCCTTTTTTGTAGGCTGTGATTGGACATTTCACCTCTACAATACAATACAATACAAATACTCTTTATTGCGCAAAATAATTTACAATAATTTTGATGATAACAATAGAACACAATTAGGCGGTCTTATCACTAAAAGCGATCTCTTCCAGACAACCCACAGCGGGACATTTGTAGGTAGAAAAACAGGTAGGGTGCATGCATAAATATAATAATAATATCATATTAATTGACTTAATTATATAAATAAATAAATAAATAAATATATATATATATATATAAATAAATATGTAGAAATACTTAATAATTAGTATAAAACACAATCACTAGAAGCACTTATAGATAGTCAACTAATGTTCACGAGGCGGGAGTCAACGAAAAGAAAAAATTCAGAGACCTAAGTAGTGGTTTTTGACTTGACATTTAAAAATATTTAATGATTGAGCCTTCCTAATAGATTCCGGCAAAGAGTTCCACAGACGAGTGGCTTGCAGTCTGAAGGACTGGCTATAGAATTTTGTTAAGTTAGGAGGGACGTAGAGACGAAGATTTTCGGAAGAACGGAGAGGGCGATTATGAGAAGCGGAAAGTAATTTGAACCAATTTTTGAGATAGAAAGGTGTCCTTGGATCGAACAACACTGAATACAATTGTGTCTTCGCCTATTATTCCATCTGGCGTTGCACCAATGAAAGGATATTTAGTGTCGACAAATAATCCGCAAGGATCAATGGAAACATCTTGTTTGGCCAGCTGTTCAAGCGCCAGCTTCTCATTTTCTATTCCATGAGCAATGGAGACAACATGAGACAAATTTTCTTTATACAAAAGGGATTGTACTAAATTTTTGCAACTCGTACTATTCTTTCTTTTTACAATTCGTCCAAAGTTAGATGCAGTGACCATGTTTCGTCTCCGTTCCAACCAATCACTACAATCACGTTGTAAAACTGTATCTTTTTGTATTTGGTCTCTGTTACAAGTCAAAACTTTCAAATTTTGGAGAAACTTTCTCAAGATTATTTTGGGACATATCCGGGGCAGTACTGTTTTGACCATAATCATTTTGAATCTTTTTTTCGCTTTTATTGTGTGTTCTGTTTTTCTTGTAGGGATGTCTTCGATTCCATTCTCGTTTTTTGTTACGTTTTTCTTCCAATTTCTTCAGTCCACTCCTTGGACTTCTGCCAAGCCACTTTTTCTGCATCTTGTATTTTGGTAACCCAGTATTGTAGGATACTACTGCTGCGGCACACCTTCCTTGATAGGACCGCCTTGTGGAAAAATTGATTCTTTTTCCACCAACCATTTTGGCAATGTCACTATTAAATCTTTCAGCAGCGTTCGTCTCTACATCTTCTAATAAGCTTTGTGATTTGGAAGCTACAGAACTAATAATCACTTTCATTCGAAACCAGAACGTGGAATTAGTTTGTTCCATGGCATTCAGTAAACTCTTTTCTTGTTTGCAGTAGTAATCTTTGCATTTGCGGTGATCACCAAATGCGTGTAGAACAGAGTTCTGGATATCACCATGTAAGTCTTCTATAGCTTGTTTTGAAGATTTTTCACCTCCCTGTACTGAATTTCGTTTTTCTTTTATTGAGCAAACTATAACTTTTCTTACGGTAATCATTTTTTTATCTGTCAATAATTTTCTGTACGTTAATGGATACTTGCAGTCTTTTGCTAAAGCTCGCAATTTGTTACATAAGTTTCGAAGAATGTGGTTTCTACATTCAATTTTTATGACAGTAGTCTCAGGATACGGTTTAGTAGCTAAAATTTTTGCGTAAGTTGCTGAATCACCATCCGCAATAAGCCTCTGGTATATGACGTTATACATCTCAATCGACTGTTTAAACCCTTCACATATGATTTCAGCTTCCATTCCTGAAGATGATCCACTGTAGTTTTTATAGCAGACATGTTCTTTTGCAGCTAAGCCTTTTTTTTGGGCACGTGCGCATAGTAGACAGTATTTATTTTTCACGGCGATAAACAATACTTCGCCAAATCTACGACCGATTATTGCTGCAGCGCCAGAAAGAGCCCTATAATTATTACCATAAGATCTTGTACACCAACATCCGTCAGCATACACATCTACTAAAGCAGTGCCATTTTTATCTACTCTTCCTTCGGCTATAGCAGCTAGTCGTTCTCGCTCGTTAGCTTCTTCCATTGTTTCAGCAGCTGTTGCCTCCCATTCATTATAAACTTTATCCTGTATTTTTGAAAAAAAATTGTCTGAAAATATGGGTATGTTCAACGACGATCCTATTTCTTCAAATTGGCAGAAGCCTACTCCTGCTGAAATTATTCCTATTACTGCGCCAACATTTGAATCCACATTATCAGTTTGATCTGGATCCTCTGAGTCTATAAAGAAAGCCGCGCCACACAAATCACATTTGAATTTAAATTTAGATATCAAACCAACTCTCTTTTCTCCTACTAAACTTAAGCATTGAGATCCACAATTAAATAACGCGTTATGATTTGCAACCTGCTTCAATTTGTTGAAAAAATATGTTATGTTCAATATTCTTCGCCCAGTAACTACACTCAAGGGCACATTTAACCGGCCACTTACATTTTTTCAATTCCCTTAAAATTCAGTCAAATTTCTATGAATTTTGTTCTAATATTAAATAAAGTGGAATTACACGAACATAAATGAAACATGTGTAAGTTGTGAAATGGTTTATTTAAGACAAAAAAAGTAAAAGTCACTTTAAACGAAAAGTGTACCCTAAATTGACGAATTAATAATGCGCATTCCCTCCCCTGGCCCTAATGACCTCTTGCAACCGATTTGAAAGTCCATCCATTATGTCTTGGATGTCGCTCTGCGGAATGTTTTCCCACTCCTCGACTGCTGCAGCTCTTAGCTCACCGATGGTGCTTGGAGCTGGTGAACGACTCCGGATTCGTCTTTTGAGGTTATCCCACACGTGCTCTATGGGATTCAGGTCAGGACTTCGAGCTGGCCATGGTAATCGCTGAATATTGACGGCGTCCAAGTACTCAGTAACAACTCTCGCGGTGTGTGCACGGGCATTGTCGTGCATTAAAACAAAATTATCGCCTATGAATGGCGCAAAAGGTAGCACATGTGGTTCTAGGACTTCTGTCACGTACCTGTGAGCATTAACACTGCCCCTCTCAAAGATTACCAGCTCTGTACGGGCGTCGTAAGATATGCCACCCCATACCATTATGGAGCCCCCCTGGTAACCCACGATTTCGACCACAGCACATTCAGCAAACCTTTCTCCGCGGCGCCTGTACACGCGCTGACGTCCATCAGGACCTCGTAGAGCGATTCTTGATTCATCTGAGAAGAGAACCATCTTCCATTGTTCCGAAGTCCAATTTGCATGTTCTTGGGCAAATCTAAGCCTCGCTCTTCTGTGAGTTGCAGTCAATTCTGGGACTCGAGCTGGTCGAAATGCTCTCCGATCTCGCTCTGCTAACCGTCTTCTTATTGTTCGTAGGCTTACACTCACATTTCGAACTTCGAACAATCGGCCACGAGCCTCAGAAGCTGTTGTGAACCGATTTCGCAGAACATTCGAGACGATGTAACGATCATCCCTTTCCGATGTACACCGTCTTCGACCTTGCCCTGGTCTTCTTGTATAGGAACCGGTCTCTCTATAACGCCGGATGGCATCTTGAATAGTGGTTCGTGGATATCCAAGCATTCGTCCAATCCTACGCTGGCTAAACCCAGCGTCTGCAAGTGCCACAGCCCTAGCTGCTCCAGCTGCGTCCAATGGCATTTTTGGGTGTAAACGTAATCACAACACCCTAGAAACTTCTTTTTAATCAAAGAAATGGTATGACAAAGTCTTAAAACAAGTGTATCCGTTACACAAACAGAATAGCAAGGATGTCAAAATGCGACTAAACTGATTATTGTTGAATAAGAACCAAAAAAGTGAATACACCGCGGGTATAATTGTTCCGTTTAATGCAGATATACCCACCATCAAGTTACGCCTAGCAATAAAATCGTAAGTTAACATAAACAAACGATATGGCTTAAGATACGAGTGGACGGTTAAATGTGCCCCTGAGTGTATTTTATAGGGTTCTTCTTTTTCCGGTGAAATAACATAACTTTTATCAGATTCTCTGTAACAAAAGACAATTAAAAATTAAAATAATCTGCAATATTATTCGGATATGACATTGCTGGGCAAAAATTACTGGGATAGTTTGAGAAATTAAAAAAAAACACTAACAATATTTAATCGCTTTTACTTACACGTCACAAGTAGCAGTTGCATGTGACGCAACTTTATCAAATATACTGGTAGACTCTTGACCAACGATGATTTCTCTGAAATAAATTGTATTTCATGTATATTATTTATTGGGTTAATTATTAACTTAAAAACCCAATGTAACCAATTTAACGAAAAATTACTGCATATGATAATACAAACTACCACGTTTAGGAAGTGTGGGATGCCCCCCGGCTAGGTGCAGGCCTATGTCCAGCCGTGGTCTAATACGGGAAGTCAGGTAAAACAATATCAGTAAGGAATATCAATAATTTATAATTACGTACCCATTTGGTACATAAATATTTGGTAAAGTAATATTTGGTTCAACTGGTATCAAATCAACAAGTGGAGAACTGGCGACTGACCTGAAATAAAAAAAACAATGTTAGGTACCTACTTGATCAACATCAAAACAGCGGTGACGGGCGGCCTGGAATTTATATTTCATATATACCTACATTGTAATTGTAATGCATCTGTTGAGTAAATAAATAATAATAATAAAATATTTGAGAAAAACAGAAAAACTTACTCAAACACTGTTGGAGTACTAGGTGCTTCATTTTCTTCTTTATTATATTTGCGCTTTTTCGACCTGTAAAATAACACAATACTATTAATACATAATAAAATCCACATAAAAATTACATTATCCCAAAAAAAAGGTGAATAGAGAAGAGTTATTTTGAAAAATTATTCAGATTTACATTTTTGTAACCATAAACCTTGTGTAATTTACCAAACCACCCGCCCGCCTGTACTGTAATTGGTTATTTATACCGTGGATAAACTATGTAGTCAAGCGGACCGGGCGGCAGCTAGCGCAGCCTTATTCTATTACCGACTCTATTCCTATAATCATAAAGTGCTAGTATTGAAGTCAACGTTTTTATTTTGGTTGAATTTACATTTATTACTAATGTTATTTGAACTTAATTAGAGCACAATTATTATTATAGGTTTTATTACCCAAACATTCCATCATTTCGTTGAGTATTTCTTCGTTTTCTTGTCCCAATTTTGCTCAGTAATTTAGTACGTTTGTTTCCCATTGTCAGCGACAATTATAATTATACTTGTCAATAGTTCACTGTGACATCAAAAAATTAATAATTTACTTGAACCTCCGGAACAGTAAATTTTGTCCAAAAAAGTAATTTTTAGAGGATCGTCCAGCGAGCAGAGCGTCACAGAGACAACGTCACGGAAGGGCGTCTGAACGCGGACTGAACGTACAAGTCGTTCGATACTTGCTCTGGGATGGGATAGGAATCAGGCGTTGTGATAGCATTTAAACGTCGATAATCAACACAGACTCTGATCTCGCCATTCGGTTTTGGGACTAAAACAGCAGGTGCAGCCCAGGGAGTTGGGCGTGCTTCAATGATATTTTCATTGACCATCTTTTCGACCTCTTTTTGCAGAATCTCTCTACGAGGTGGTGACAGACGATAAGGTGGAACAGCAATTGGTCCCTTGGTTCCAGTATCTATGGTATGTTCAACATCTTTGGCAGGTTGTCCATTAGGAATGAATACATCTTGGTTCTGCCTCAGCAATGCTTCAAGCTGTTTATGTTCATTATGGTTGAGCACTTCATTCGGAGGCAAATCAATGTCTAGCAGATTTATACCGATGTCGCGAGGATCTGGGAACAAATTCTGTGAACGTGGAGATAATTCTACTTCTTGCAGATGCACGTTCATTTGAGCGTCTCTAAGCATGTAATTCCACCGTGATTGAGGCGAAAATCCGTCAAAGACCTTGTTTTCGGACTTGGATGTGTTCGGCTCAAGACGTCTCAGTTTCGGATACGTTGTTGCGCTCTCGACCTCAGCTGTCGCTGCCTCTTCGGGAATGCTTCTTCCGAAGGATGCCAATGATATCGGCGTTGCTGCGTTTTCTGAGTTGTTGCGATGTGGGAAGCTCTCAGGTACGTTCTGAACCTTTTCTTCAAATCTCGCGAAGTCCTCAGTGAACAATTCGTTAACAACATGATCGTCATAGAATTGCCAGCTGAACTGTGCCAAATTGAGGATCATCCCAGCAGTTTCAAGAAATCCTATCCCCAGGAGCGTTTTGTTATGCTTCGCCTCCGGGAGCACGAGGAAGGTTGTGGGAATGGTACGTCCACACAGTTTCACATCAACCTGTGTCACTAAGACAGGTTGTATCTTTGATATGCCATCAGCCATGCTAAGGTTAACTTGTTCCTTTCTAAAAGCGTAACCTTGTTCCAGAAGTTGTCTGTAAAGGGTGTAGGAAGCAACGCTTGTTTTTGCACCAGTATCAACATAAGCGTACCCATTCATGCCAGTAATCTCAATGAATAGCACTGGCCGAGGCTTGATGCAGGTTTTGACGTTGAGTGCACAGAAACTGATATTTTCATGCTTAACATTTTTCAGGGTCTTGCCAGCACATGTCGCGCAGTTGGTGCGGACAACGCCGGGTGCACCGCAGCCGTAGCATGAAACCTTAGGACCAGATGTAGATGGGCCCTGTTCAATGAGTGGAGCAGATTCTTGATTGGCTACTGCGTTCTTCTCGTTTCTCATCTTCTTTCGACATACTTCAGAGGTATGGCCGGTATTTTTGCAGTAACCGCACTTGACTTTTCCAGGACGAGGTGCTTGATTAGTTTCCGCGGGCTTAGACGATGTAGAAGAGACTTTTCTTTGCCCTTTTTCTTCAGCAATTTTTTCTTGGAGAACTTTTTCTACACCTCTAGCAGATTCGACCAACTGATCAAAAGTAGTTGCTGAGTTACGGGGAATTTTATCGCGAATTTCCCACCGTAGCAGCATATACACCATGTCCATTTGTTGAGTCTCCGGATGTTTCGGCGCTGGTAGAAATGAGAAGGGCGTTCTCTTTTTAGCAATGAAGTCTTCTGTCTTTTCATTTTCTTCTTGCTTGATTCCGAAAAGCTCGTTATAAAGCAAGTATGTTGGTGTCTTCGGTGCGTATTTTTGTCTCAGCTTGTCCTCAAAATCTTTATAGGTACTGGCGGAATATTTCTCGCCGTTCCACCAGTTACTCGCTTCGTCGGTGAGCAATAATGGCAAGAGTAGCCAGAAAGGATTCCACTGAGTCTTTATTTCCACTAAATCGAGCAGTACAATCGACTAAGGTCTTCTTCTTCTGACTGTGTATGGATCTGATAAGCTCCCGTTGATGTTGCTTTTGCGCCTCCAGCCAGGATGTGAATTGCTCGTTGCTCATCGCCATCTTCGGTTCTTCCTCCTCAATCTTCGTCTTGAAGTAGCAGCTAGTAGTTCGTCCGGAACGCGTAACGTAGAACTTCGGTGCGTTTTTCTTCTCCGCCAGAGTGGATTCTTCTTCAGGCCACGAGTTGGAGCGCCACTTTGTAATAGCTTCTCCCGAAGCTGTCGTCTGGCGGAGAGGCGTTGAAGTAAAACGTCCAAACTTGTACTATTACTGACTTTTATTAAAGGAAAGAAAGAGATAGACGATGGATACAAGGCGAGACTGACTGGTGAACTGTGGGCGGATTAAGTAGGTATGGTAACGTAAGTAACGTTGTAAGTTTACTAGGTACTAAACACAGGTGTCTCACAGTGTGGGAGCGCCTGCCCTATTTCGTCCCACGAAGTGGAAGCGATTTTTCTATTTATCTAGAACAGAACTGTCCCAAAAATGGTCCCACGTAGTGGAAGCCAAAATCGGAAGCAGGCCTGTATTCTAAAATCTGAATTAAAAATCGAGGTGACTGGCCACAGGTCATGATTTGCAGAGAACACTTCGATAGCGCGATGTAAAATGCAAGTTACGCCATCTAGTGACAACTCTGTGTAACTAATGCATGGTTCGGGTTACTTTAGTAACTTATTGGTAATCTGTGGTTCGGGTTCGGGTCGATGTATTTGGTTTGGCGTGTTACAGTAGGATTTATCGCACTTTTTGTGTTTACAGCTTCCCTAAGAATTCAGAATTAAGGAATATATGGAAAACTTTTTGCAATAATAAGCGAACCTGGGATCCCAAGCGGACCAGTGTAATTTGCTCAACCCATTTTCTGTCATCCGATTTTCAAGTCCTTCCAAACAAAAGGAGGATATTAGCGGAGAATTCAATACCAAGTTTAATACCAGACTGCATTTGTGTCGTAAGTGTTCTAAGTATTCTCCGTGTAAAAATAAACTCACAGAATTGCATCTCAGTGTTAAATTTATTTTCCAGAGTCATTCATTACCCATTCAACTATCTTACAACACTGCTGGATCTAAAAGTTCTGCTACGCCTAACGTGTTCGCAACTTTCGGTGAATCATCATCTCAACAACAACACGTAAGTCACTTATGTTTCCAGAACAATTTATAAAAAAACAAACTTGGTTTTATTGAGTTTAATAATATTTTTTATATTTATATTTCTATTTTACATACATCTCATTAAATATATTCGTTTCCAGGTTCAATCGACAGTCGTTATTGAAAAATGTGTTCCAAAGTCTACATCGCATACCGAAACTCTTACCCCAAGAAAAAGAAAAATGCAAAATCAAATAGACAATCAAAAGAAGAAAATAAAGCGACTCCAAGCTAAAAATCTTTTTTTGAATAAAAAAGTTGCTAGTTTGCAAGAAATTCTTCAGGGTCTCGATGAAAAATCATTAATCGATAAAGAAGAAAAAATGATTCTTGAAACATTGGCATTGAAGAAAAGGAACTGATTCAGCGCCAACAGAAGAAAAGTCAAAGCGGCAAACTGTCAAAGGCTAAATTTTCACCAGAACTGAGATGCTTCGCTTTAACCCTCCACTTTTACTCACCAAAAGCTTATAAATACGTCCGCAAAACTTTTGGAACATGTTTGCCACATCCACGTACTCTGACTAAATGGTACAGTACTATTGATGGTCAACCAGGCTTCACTAAGGAGGCATTAGTAGCCTTAAAACATAAAGCGGATGCCAATTCAGATAACATAATTTACGCCACTTTGATTTTCGATGAAATGAAAATAATGTCTAAAATAGAAAGTCCACCTAATAGTAACAGACAATTCGGTTATGTTAATTATGGGTTCGACTTAGTTACGGATAATTCGGACGAAGCTACGGACGTCCTGGTGTTTTTATTAGTAGGCATAAATGCTTCTTGGAAGGTTCCAATTGGTTTCTTTTTAGTAACAGGCACAAGTGCAAATTTAAAGGCACAGCTGGTAACTAAAGCATTTGAACTGGTTCATGAAACGGGAATTCAGATTAAAGCATTGACTTGTGACGGCGCAAAAGCAAATCTAGCTATGGCTTCAGAGTTAGGTTGCTGCTTAGATGCAAAAAAGTTGCAAACTACGATATTAGATCCTACTACGGGACAACAAGTTTATTTTTTTTTGGATCCCAGTCATATGTTGAAGTTGATTCGTAATACTTTTGGTGACTATAAATGTCTTTTTGACAATGATGGGAACAAAATTGATTGGCAATATATAGAAACATTACACAAAGTACAAAAGGAAGAATTATTTTTTATGGCAAATAAATTGAGGACAAATCACATTTATTTCAAATCAGAAATAATGAACGTCCGTCTGGCAGCACAATTGTTCAGCGCCAGTGTTGCTGATGCACTTGTATTTTGTGAAACCAAGTTAGGTTTGCCAGAATTTGACGGTTCTGCTGCAACTGCAAAATTTATTTTGCTCATAAACGATGTTTTTGATATCTTGGATTCGCGGTCTCGGCAACATCGTTTCAAAAGGGCATTGAACAATGAAAATTTTGAAAAGGCTTTTCAAAAATTGGACGAAGCACAAAAAGTTTTGATGAATTTGTCGGCCTATGTTAAAAAGCGTAATGGTGAGGTAAGCAAAATGAATTTATTAAATTCTCCACGGTATACAGGTTTTCTAGGGTTTTTGATCTGTATGGATAGAGAGTGCAAAATCTATATTTCAAGATCTAGTACAAAATACTCGAAACGGTCTTCGTTACATGCCTCTCCACAGAGTAAGCCAGGACCATATTGAACTTTTTTTTTCAAATGTGAGAAGTCATGGTGGTCATTGCGATAATCCGACGGCCTACCAGTTTGAAGCAATTTATAAAAAACTTCTTGTCAATACACAGTTAATACAAACTGGCAATGGGACCAACTGCATACCACTAGAAAAAATTTCTATACTACACACATCCGCAATTCAAAAAATTAATGCATCATCTGTTCGGGAATATGGCAATGACAACACTGATGATGATACAATCAATTTTCAAAATGTTGTTGATGATTTAATGGATGAAATAGAGACGCAAACATTCTTATCTCCTTTTGGCGAAAAAGTTGTTGAGTATATAGCAGGTTTTGTTGTTTTTTCTTTATCCACAAAAATCAAATGTAACACTTGCATTAAAGGTATACACGGGCCAGTTGATAAGAACAGCTTAATACACCAAAAAAGCAGAGGCAAGTTACAACATGCTTCAAAAGAGGTAATAAACATTTGTCGAGTTTGCGAAAGGGAGATAAGACAGCGATTAGGGGAAAATAATAAACCTACACGATCTTGCGGTACAAATCAGATTGTGCCAAAAGTATTGAAGAAATTCATTGGAAGAGATTTATTCCCGTTCATTACCTATCATTCCTATGAAAATGATTTTACAGACCATAATTTGGAACTTGCAAGATTAATCATGGAAAAATACATCAACACCAGAATTTCTTTTTTAATGAAAAAATCGAACCCAAAGAAATGTATTCGTCAAATATATACAAAATTAATTCATTTTAAAAACCAATGAACTTCTTCTTATCACTATTTTGCACGCAGAGACGTAATCAACTATGCTCCAATTCATGTGTTCTGCTCTTTTAATTCGACTGATTAATTTTAAAATAGTTGTTTCTGCTACTAATATTTACGTAGGTATGTGACACGTTCTCTAATGGAAGTCCTTGTGAATTTACGATATCATATAGGTACCTAAAATTTTGTTACTTCAAAGTTGAGAAATTTAAACAAACTCTATTTATTTCCCCGCTTTTTGGAAACTACACTTCCATTGGCAACATTACGCAAGTGTCAAGTACATGTCACCGACATGTCATCGAGCGTTTAGCGATTCACTTTTGACAGAGCGCTTGTTTGAAGACATTCCATCTACTAAGTTATTAATCTAAGAATCAACTATTGTGTTTCTTAAATATAAATAACTAGCTGACCCGGCGAACTTTGTTCCGCCTTAGAGGTAATAAATGAGCAGATTTTTGATTTTTTTGTATATGGGTTGCACTCTTCAGTGAAGTACCTTATGCAGTTGCACTAACCCTACACTTACCCAACATCTACCCTATACCTATTCTACAGCTACGCTAAATCTACAAAAAAAGATAAAAAGTACTTATCCTATGTCAGTCTCCTGGTTCTAAGCTACCTCCATCCTATACCTAATAATTATTATTAGAAATTAAGTAATAATTGTATAACCAAGCAATAAGATAAATAAATATAATTATTTATAGTTACGTAAAATGTTTCAGTTTGTCACCTTTATTCCTTCTTCCAACATTGAAATTTATCGATATTCCTGCATCGACAGTTGAGTCGAGCCCTATTTACGTTAAAAACGTGGCAATGTGTGAGTTGTGACCCATCCGTACACGTATTGTTGCTGTCATTGATTCATTTTTATGTGTTAGTGTCGTCATTATAGTGTTGTTTTTGTATGTGAGTATGTGGAACTGCACTTGTGTGCAAATTCCCCCCCGCAAAAAACGCCAGAACTCTTTGAATAGAGTAAAATCGCTAAGCCTACTCCCTTCCGGGACGGAAGCCCGCGTTGCTCTAAGGGCCAAGGTATCCAACTTCCCTCATACCATTTCTGTTTGTTCTCTCAAAAACTCTTGTTAGCTATTTCTGGTTATTAAACAGCTTCCATTTACACATTATTTCAGTATTGGGCAGAAAAAAAGTGTGCACTGAAAAGGAATTGCAGTGAACATGCCGCTTCCATGAGACGTACCGGTGGTGGTGTAGATAATAGTCTGCCATCGCTATCACCCTTAGATTTAAGATTGGTGGAGGTCATGGGTGGTTGTGGCTTTGCTGTGCGAGATAGTCAGCTTGCTGTGGAACCTTTCCCTCAATCAGTATGTACTAAAATAGTACTTATTAATAAATTTTTAGTCAGCTAATTAGAATAAAAACGTTCCAAAGTAAATTATTTTAGTCGTCATCATCATATAACTTTGAGATATATTTTTTGATTAAAATTCACACAACTAAAGTAAAGTAGTTTTTAATGTATAAACGACAAAATTGACAGACTTTTTATTACTGTGATTGTACATAAATTATGTTTTTAATCATAGAATGAAAATTATTTTCATTTACAGATTTCTCGGACGAGTACCCCAGCACCATCAGATGAAGCCGAGAGGGGAGATGTAATAATTAGGCGTCCATTAACATCTCAGGAAAACGAAATACCTGCAGAACCACCTATTATATCAGAAATTTCAATTGCTGCCAGATCAACAACAACACCTCAGCCTCAGCACATACCTACACAATCCCAGTCTCAGCCACTACAGTGTAAGTCGTCAAATGTTTTTAATTATAAACTTCAATGTATACAGGATATAATTAGAGTAAAATGATGTACATTCAGTGTACTAAGTATCGGGAATTTGTCAATAAAACAAAAAATACAAATTATTCATCTAAATTTATTTTATCGCCTTCAAAGTAGGCCCCATCGCTTGCAATACAACATCTCCACCGCTTCACCCAGTCTTCCATACATTTTTCATAGGCTATTTGCGGTATGGCCTTTAGTTCATTCAGCGAATTTTCTTTTATGGCTTCTATCGACTCAAAACGTTTTCCTCGAAGTGGTAATTTTAACTTGGGAAATAAAAAAAAGTCAGACGGAGCCATATCAGGTGAATACGGTGCTTGGTCGAGAACTTTTGTTGAATTTTTCGCTAAAAACTCTTTCACTATAATGGCTGTGTGTGATGGTGCATTATCATGGTGCAGCATCCATGAGTTGTGTTGCCACAAATCTGGACGTTTTCGGCGGATACTCTCACGCAAACGCTTCATGACGCCTAAATAATATTCTTTATTCACTGTTTCTCCCTCTGGAAGGAATTCGGAGTGAACCACACCACGGTAGTCAAAAAAAACTGTCAGCATCACCTTGATTTTGGAGCGACTTTGCCGCGGTTTTTTGGGTTTCGGCTCGTTTTCGAGACGCCATTCTGAAGACTGTTGGCTTGTTTGCATGTCGTACTCATAAACCCATGTCTCGTCGCCAGTTATTATACGTTTCATAAAGGTCGGATCCGTAGAAGCTCGGGAAACCATGTCTTCAGCGACATGCTTTCGCTGCGCTTTTTGAACAAAATTGAGCTCTTTTGGAACTAGTCGAGCGGCGACGCGTTTCATGCCTAAAATGTCAATGAGAATGTTGTGGACGGACTTAAAAGATATGTTCACCTCACTAGCCAACTCTCTCAGCCTCATACGTCGATTTTCGAGCACTAGCTTCTTGATTCTGTCGATGTTTTCTTTGGTCGTAGCGGTTGAAGGTCTACCAGAACGAGGCAAGTCTACTACTACTTCTCGGCCTTCTTTAAAAGCCTTATACCATTCATAAGCCCTTGTTTTCGATATACACGATTCGCCGTAGGTATTTCGCAACATTTTTAGTGATTCACCACATGAAATATCATTTGAAACACAAAATTTAAGGCACACTCTTTGTTCAACAATATTTTCCATTGTAAAAATCGCCGAGGACTCAAAACTATGACCAACAAAAAGTGTAGTTTAAGGGGCTGCCAAAAGAAAAAATACCTATTCACAAGCCACGCCTCCTGTGGTCGCGGAGGTGCCCTCCCCTCAATATGTGTCATCTAGTAAGCAAGTTACGTAAGTATAATTAGTTCGATACTCAAAGATGCGAAATCTGTCATCTAGTAAGCATAGCTTGAACTAACATAGTACTGGCTATGTAACGCCATCTTAGGTAATTAGTTCGATACTCAAAGACGCGAACCTTGGCCCGTAAATAAAAAAATCGATCTTGTAATTGAGTTCGCGTCTCAGTCTCAGTATTTTTTTTTGATAATGTTTTAATATGCAATAGATTCTCAAGCGCCAACTTGAGGTTATCTCAATTTTAAGAACGGTTTATTAATACGGGCCCTAGTGAATAACGTGTGTGGTGAAAAGAACACAGGAAGTGTGGAGTCGCTAAGGATTATTTATTTAGATTTTTTTATTATTATGATTTTCAATTATAATCTAGAATTGACCGGAATGAGAACATAGTAAGTGTAGAGATTATTTAATTTTATTAAAATTTTATTTATATTTTATTGTAGGTAGGTACACACAACAGTTACAGAAATATGCAATGTAAAGGAAGTTAACAAAGGCGAACTCAACTCCGATCACTCATCAAAATCGGTTAACAATTGAGGAAAATACACAAAAACAAAAAAAATTGTTGCGGTTTTATTGCATATAATAGGTATCATGGCCAAGCAGTCAGCCTAATGAAATCATATCTACGTGATCGAATTCAGAGGGTTGATGTCAATGGAGAGAGATCATCAGGATCTGCAGTTAGCATGGGCGTACCGCAGGGTTCAATACTGGGACCATTCCTACTTTTAGTTTATATCAACGATTTACCTCACCTGCCTAAGGAAAGACAGGAGATCGTATTGTTTGCTGATGACACTTCTTTAATATTTAAAGTTGACCGATATCAATTAGCATATGACGAAGTGAATAATGCTGTCTCAAAAATAGTCGAATGGTTCACAGTCTATAACTTGCTCCTTAATGAGTACAAAACGAAATGTTTTATACGAGCGCTTGCACCAGCATCCATCTACTTCAACATCTATCATTGCCACGCCATCTTTATTTACTCTGCCTTCCTTGATTGCCGCCTCTCTCTCTCTCTTACCCGCTTTTCTCATTTCCTCCAACGCCGTAAACTCCCATTCATTACATACTTGATCATGAGATTTATTAAATATATACTACTCAAAACAAAATAAGGGCCACAAGGTATTTTGTCTGTACCATGAAAATAATAAAACCAATATATATTTTTTGTCTCCATAACGAAATAATGTTGTTTTTACCATGTAGACCAATAAATTTATTCAAATAATAATGATTAAAAAGTTTATTTGCTTTTGAAAGAAAAAAACATATTTTAGGTTAAAAATAAAAACAATGTAAAGTTACTGAAAACAAAAGGAAATACTCCATGCTCGTCTTTTAGTAACGGGTATGCCCCCCTCGTTTAGTTACGCACTCCTGAAGCCTGGAGTGCATGCTCTCAATCAAATGCCTGACATTTTCCATTGGAATCTCTTCCCAGGCCCTTTTCACAGCGTTGATGAGTTGCTGTTGGTTGTGGATTTCCTGATCACCGTCTCTAACTCTTCGTTTCAACTGATCCCACATGTGCTCTATTGGATTTAAGTCCGGACTGTTCGCCGGACGGAATTTGAGAGTCTTCCAGTACAAATCGAGTCGCTTGAGCCGTGTGTGCACGAGCATTGTCTTGCATCAAGATGAATCCAGGACCCGCTCGCTGTGCAAATGGGATCACATGTGGTCTGACAACTTCCTCAATATACCGCTGAGCAGTAACAGTACCCTCATTTAAAATAGCGAGCTCAGTTTTGCCGTGTAAGCTTATCCCGCCCCAAATCATTACATTTGGACCACCAAAACGATCGACTTCATGGATGCAGGCTTCTGAAAATCTCTCGCCGCGTCTTCTCCATACTCTAATACGCCGATCGTCGTTAAAAAATTTTACTTTGCATTCGTCTGTGAAGAGCACCATGCCCCATTGGTTTATGTCCCAGTCCAAATGTTGACGGCAAAATCTTAAACGATTTGCACGATGATTTCTGGTTAATGGAACACGGACAACTCGCCTTCTTGATGCCTGCTGGTCTTCATGCAATCGATTACGAATAATTTCGTCACTGACACGAGTACTCGTTGTCAGCCGTAAACGATTTTGCAGCTTGCGGGCCGTCGTTGTGCGATCTCGGCGCGCACTTAATCGAATGTAACGATCCTCTTGAGCTGTTGTAATGCGAACTCTGCCCGAACCAGGTCTTCTTCTAACACTGCCGATCTCTTGGAAACGATTCCATAGATTTTGAATAGCTCTTCGAGAAAATCCCAATTGCAAACCCACAGATCGCTGCGAATGACCTTCTTCAATCATCGTAACGGCTCTGGTTGCTGTCAGCGAGTCCATATGACTCCTGCGTGCTTGTGGCATATTGCAAAAGATGTTTCTGACTCGAGATATCAATGAACTCTGATAATTTCTAATAAACCAAGAAGCTAAGGAAAGCAAAACGTCAAAGAAAATGGAATCAAAATTTTCAAAAAGGATTTTAAATCAAATTTTATTTAAAATTGTTGCCAGCATTAGATGAATACTACAATATTAAAAAGTTTAGGTATTAAAGAGTTTGTATACTCAATATTTTACTACTTTCAATATGTAAATGTTTAATAAATTACACCAAAACCACCAAAATTATTTTCATCGTTATCCAAATCTATGAAGCATAGCGGCGACTCCATCCGAATTTGTTCTGATGCGCTCGATTCGTTTGGACAGCTACTGCCGCCCCGATCGTTTACTGAATTATTCCAGCCTGAATAAAATAATTTATGAAAATGAAATGAAAATAATATTGCAATTTATGAATGAGCAAAAAACTAAATATAAAAATGAAGTAAAAATACCTACTAAAACAAAAGGTTTTTTTTTTCTCAATTCTATTATTTATGTTTAGCTTGTGAAATTCGTTCATTTCTTAAGCCTAAAACAAAATAAAAATAAACAAAAACCAATTCGAAAAATAACAATTTAGCAGGGTTCGAACCAAAGTCTTGTGGATTTACTGCGTAAAAACAGGCGGAGTACTAGACGTTCGTCCAATCTACTTATTAGAGCAAGTGGCGAAATACGGCTATAGTTTCGTTGTACTAAACTGGGCAAATAATATTTGTTATAAAAACTTTGAATAAAAAAAAATCACAATAATAATAGATAGGTAGGTACTTACGTTTTTCTCTCATCTTAAAATTCGCCAGTAATTCAATCGATCTTTTAGCAACATTATTTTCCTCTTTTTGTTTACCATTTTTGCTACAAATCAATAGATATATATTAAAGTTAACATAATTATAGTACCAAAATAATCAATAATAAATAAAAATAATTTTTCAATACCTTTTTTCGTTACCAAACTCGATTATTAAGACACTATTAAAATAATTTATCGTGCGCAAGCGCTAGAAACATGTGACACAGGTCCGACGTTGACAGTAGTCACGAGTAACTGACGGGAAAGGGTTTGAGTGGGCACACTATATACACTCGTACGTGAGAAACGAAGAAAGCATGCGCTTATTTTAAACGACGTAAGCGCCAAATAAGAAAATGGCTAGAAAATAAAAGTGAGTGGGCGGAATATTTTTTCCTCTTACTTAATTTTGATAATGCTCATAATGTTTTAGTTAGCAAAAAATTATATCTAAAGCCGTTTCTATTTCCGAGTTCTGAGCCAATATGTGTAAAAACAGAGTCTACTTTGCTAAAAAAAATCTATCGAGAAAACTTGCTCCAATTATGTTTTCCTCTTATCCAAAAGTATATAATATAATCAAAACTCATAATAATAAAAAAAATTGTCTATAGCTTGTCTGCATTTGTCATACGGAGATAGAATAGGTCTGCTTAGTTCACTCTGGTAGCCCCTTAAAACAAATTAAATGACAGATCCCGCTCAAATTTTGCGCGCTAAATCAGTACAGTGCTACCAACATGCAGTAAAAAAATTAGAACGACCTCTTTTACGCGGGTCTTTTTATTGACATATTCCCGATACTTTTTACACAGAGTAGTATGTGGGTTTAGATATTCATAAGCCACATGTTGTGATGTCATATTTCTGAATGGCACTCAAATTTTTTTGTGACAAACACTTGAGTCTAATCCAAGCATGCAATTCAAGTGGATTCCTGAGACTGCACTTAAACATTTTAACCTTTCTTTAGTTTTTATGAAGTTGTTACATTGAGATTTATTTACAACTAGCTTTCCGCCCGCGACTTCGTCCGCGTGGAAGATTTTATCAAAATTGGTTCAGCAAAATTTATTATTTACTAGAAAATAAAATTTCTCAGTGCTTATAAGTAACCATCTACTTTCGATTATAATATTAATGTGATTATTTTATTACTAGCACCTAGACGCGGCCTACTTCGCAGTCCGCGTCGTCCACGCCGGGTGCGGCCATCATCAGTATCTAATGAAATGGATCGGTTGGCCCGGCTTGAGGAAAGTCGAGTTGCGGCTGAAACAGTGACTGCTCAGTCATTTGCCAATGCTTGATCGGTGTGCTGCTGCATTGGAGCAATTGTCCGAAGCAGTGAGAGAGGGTTCCACCACAATAGCAAATGCGCTTTTACAAATAGCTCAAAGCAGAACACCACAGACAAATTAAAATTTATTGGAATGGTATATTAAACAAATTTAAATTACAATAATTACATTTATTTTTATTAATATTAGTTGATAATAATAATAATATTATGTAATAAAAAACATCTTTTATTTCCAAATATACCAATAGTGTACCTTACGATTCAAATGTTACAAGAAATATTAGTAGTTTCTTAAAAGAAAGCTAAAGTATTAGTATTGTTAAGAAATTTGTTATTTCTTATCTATTTGGCCCCTTTAAACTACATTAACTATCTTAATGCCTACAAATAAAATATGTTTTAACTATCTTCGAGCTGCCCATTTCTGCTGAACTAAATTAGCTCGCACTGCGATACCTCTTCTTAAATCAGCAGTTGAAGATCCACCCGTGGGAGGATTATGGGGAACTGTCATATCGTGACTATCACCCATTCCTTCCATTACTAAATCAAGATTAAGACGGGCCATATTACAAATGTTGTGCAAAACACAACATGCATTTATTATTTTGGCGGCTACATTTGGGTGATAGTGTAGCTTGCGGTCCACTAATAAGCACCTCCATCTATTATTCAACACCCCAATGGTCCGTTCTACAGTATTACGTGCAGAAGCATGAGCTTTGGTGTAAGAGCCTTCAGCAGCATCAATGATAGGAGTCATCATATACTCTCTCAGAGCATAACCAGAATCACCTGTGAAGTAGCCATTTTTTCAAATGATCATACATACTTTTTTAGTGTTTATGTATTGCTTATAAAAAATACAGGCCAGACTGGAAGAAATCCCGCTGTGGGATAAGTCCGCCTTTGTGCATAGATTTAAGTTAATTTGTTTTTGTATTCAATCAGTTTTTTGTACAATAAAAGCGTTTACAAACAAACAAACAAACAAAGTTTTTTTAACAAAACTTCACATTTGAAAAAATGAGCTCTGACGAGGAAAACGTGAACGTTGTTTTGGCTGTGGTGGATTTAGGTAGTTCTCGGAAGAAGACAAAGAAATAGATTTCGTGTCAGACCCTACTTACAGCCACGCAGTTTCAACATATACCAAGAACTTCAAATTGAAGATAGATTTGGGATAAAAAATTATTTTCGTTGCACAGAGAGTGATTTTGAAGAGCTTTTATTACTTATATCGTCTGACATACGGAAAGCAACCACGTGGCGGCGTGATGTAATTCCACCTGACATGAGATTAGGTGTAACATTACGATTTTTAGCAACGGGGGATGGTTACACGAGTATAATGTACAATTTGAGAATTTCCAAACAATTTATCTTTTAATACTTTGTTTCCTTTTAGACAAGTCTTTATAAGTGAAATAGCTACCTCTTGTGGGTGTGGTGTGTAGGGAGATAAATTGCTAAATTATAAGCTAGATAATAGAAATGACATGTCCGATGATGACATAGGTACGGTGTTCAGATAAGCCTATATAATATAAAACCTATATTATAGGTTTTTGTGACAGCTATTAATACATCTATGTGACTTTTTTAGATAAATAAATACAAATTACTTATGTTTTTTTATTTCTAGGGTCAGAGAGTACTTGAACCAGGTACTTACCGCATTAATTTCGAAATTAGTTATGGAATTTTGTGGTATGTTGCAAGACATCAGGCTGGCCATTTCTTCGTAAGCGAACCATTTTGACTTATATATCTGATCTGCACCGCTCCCTGTTTTTAGACCGGTGACCTTTTTTTTTACCCTATTGAATTGTCCTCTGAGGCTCAACCATTTCGAGGCCACAGAGTTCACTGAAGTACCCATAATCTCCGCCACTTCTGCGAAAGCATCTGTTTTTTTTCTTTTATTTTTATTTTCATTTGAAGTAGCGTCCCAAATCACGGGTCTTTCACGTATCAACTCGATTAATAATAGTGTCGTCTCCGAATTCCAATCTGCAATGCACTCCATAGTCACATTAAAACACTTTCAACGCGTGTGATAATATTCGGAGCGAAACGTAACGTCTTCCTGCGTCAAAATCTAACATAAAATGAACGATTCCTCCCGCCCGCAGGCGAAAGCGGGGATGTTTTCCACTAACTCCGGTAAACATGTTCAAAGGTATTGGCTTGACAAAACGCTTAGGCCACGCCCCTTTTTTGTATTTTCTAACAATGTTTTGTTAAAAAACTGGCGCAGCGGACGCGGCTTTAGACGTAATTTTGGCGGCATTGGCTAAACAATTAGTTCACTCAAGATCCGCTCAATATTGAGTCAATGTGTCGCTAGTGTCACATTCAGGAGTACGAAACGTCACAATCCCAATGTCAATGGATCGGAATTAGTTTCAAGAGTAAGAGCTAGTTTAACCATACTCTGTTAGTTAGTTTAACATCCGATTAAATAGATAACGGCCGTTAGACGTATTGAGAGTTTCATGACGTACTAACGAATCGTTAATTATCTTAATCGGGCGTTAAACTTAATCACTGCTCCAACCGTCTGTTATTGCTTCTAAAGCCTGCTATGCATGTTGGCCGAGCGGTGCCGAGCGACGGCCAACGCCAACATGTTGACAGCCTATTTGCCTTGCCTTGTCATCGCTCGGTGTCGCTCGCCTAGCTGGCCGAGTGAAGGCAAGCGCCAACGTGTGTAGGGTTCATTTGGCGCCACTTGTCTACGCTTGCCGTCGCTTGTGACCACTCGCCTCACTTCGGATCGGTGTCGGTTTTTGTGCACAAATCAAAGGCGCTCGCCTGCGCTCGGCCAATAGCGTCCACATGTTTGTCCGTGTATTATTATGTGGTTGGCGTCCGTCGTATGAACACGAAAAAATGTCGCTGTCAACAAACGACGACATATTCAAATTTTTGGAGTTTTACCAGAATGAATCGGTTATTTGGAATCCTAGACACATACATCACAAAGATAAGAAAAAGGTAAATACATACCTAGTTACCTATTCATTAGCTAACTATGTACGACGCTAAAACGTATATACTCTTTAGGTTATGTTCCTTGTCGTATTGTTTGTTTTATTCGTACTTTTAAATGTATTAAATTTATTTATATTTTAGGTGCATGATGCTTGGGTAAGGATCTCTAATGAAATGGAGATTCCTATTCCTGAGCTTAAGAAAAAGAAGGAAGCATTAATGGCTACGTTTAGATAACATTTGAAGAAAAAGAAGGCTTCAAAGACTTCTGGTTGTGGTGAAGAAGATGTATATAAACCCATTTGGGTATTTTATTCAATCATGGAATCATTTCTCGGAGATGTATACGAGTGTTCCAGTAAATTAAATACCACAGTAAGTAGGTATTACAATAAAAATACCCGAATAATAATGAATCATTTATTTATAATTATGTACCTAGGTGCTTAGCAATATAACAATTAGATAGAGTACATTATATATAGGCACATTAGACACATTTAACTTATTTAACCCGACTTCAAAAAAAGGAGGGTTATGTATTCAACCCTTTTCATTATATTATTTCTTACTTTTTAGTTGAAGTCGGGTTCAACATTTTTTAAATTACGTTTTTTATTTTGGGGTTTTTATTTTTGTGATGGTCTAAACAAAGTATGCAGGGTTTCCATTCCTGTTTTGAAACAAATAATTCGCAAAATTTCCCTTCTATTGCATTTCTAGCAGTTCTGCGGGGTACATCTTAGAATAGAATAGAATAGAAATCGTTTATTTGACACATTAGTTATACAAGAAACGGAGAAAACAAAATAACAATAACATACTTAAACAGCTAAAAATGATAGATCGATTAGAAATCGGTGTCGTAAAGTGGTGCCAAAAAGGTCTCCACTCAGCATGAGTTGCAGTTGTATAACTACAACGCTGATTTTCTGTGGAGCCTCGCGTGACGTACGGACGTTTCACATCTTGTAATGGAAATAACCCATAATAATCTCTTTGTCTCCAAGAGCCGGGTTGGACTAACTCGCCATTTTCATATTTATCCAGCGCTCCTTGTGGAGTATAGATATTCCGAGATGTGCTGCTAGTTCTCAGAAAGTTGTGCAACAGCACGCACGTCATTGTTACAATAGATGCTTTTTCAACTTCTAGGGCTATTGGTTTTTTGAATACTCTAAATACACTCGCCATAATACCGAACGTGTTTTCAACAATGACGCGAGAGCTGGACAGTATTTGGTTAAAATTTCTTTCAGGAGTACCTATCTCATGATTTCCAGGGTATGGTTTTAAAATATTCGTATGAAGAGCAAACGCACCATCACCCAATATAACATATGGAAATTCTATATCCGTGTCTGGTAGTGGGCAAGGTGGAGGGAAATTAATACTTTTATCAACAATTTTTTTCCATAACTTTGTTTTAAAACACCACCATCACTAATCCGGCCTTGAGCACCCACATCAGCAAATAAAAAACAGTAATTACTGTCAACTAGACCTAATAGAACAATACTAAAGTCTCCTTTGTAATTGTAATATTCTGAACCAGTTTCAGGGGGGCATTGTATTTTAATGTGCTTCCCATCTATTGCCCCTATGCAATGCGGAAACCTGAATCCTCTTGCGACAGTAAGCCATTCCTCTGGAGATGTAGGAATCTGAAATACAAAAATATTTATATTACTTTATTTTTTTCAGACACAAGCAACTGAACAAAGTACTTCAACAGATGAGCAAAATGACACTAGACTGGGCGACGATGAAGAAGGTCAGCATTCAAGCTCTTCAAATGTTACTTTGCCACCTCCCTTGAATAAAACTGCATCGAAGCGTCGTTCTTCTAACCCTCCTGAGCTTCAAAAAGCAAGTGAACAAATGCAGCACGCATTAAAAACTATCAATACCGTATTGACCAACAAATCGGCTGAAAAGGAAGATATGTGTGATCTCTATGGAAAATTAGTAGCCTCCAAATTGAAGAAATATTTCTCAGATATTGAGCAGCAGGATGTCATGTTTGAATTGGATGAATTGTTGACAAAAAGAATTAGAAATAGCCTCCAAGAACGTCCTTCCTCATCCTTTAGTGTATTGAGTTCTGATGGTTGTACATCACCAGCTGATATGCACCGCCCTTCTTCATCTCAAACATTCTATGTTCTTCCAGATTCACCAGTACATATACCACAACGGCCATTTTCATCTCACAGCTATCCCATATTACAAATCATCATTTTCCTGCCCTTATCCCACTCTAGGTGGGGTCGGCACAAATACCAGAGCAAAATAATATAATTACACAAAACATTACTGTGTCCTCACCACAACACGAACATTACGAACAGATACAACAACCAACATTAAAACAACAAAAAAATAACGAAATCCAAATATTATCTGACGAAGTCATTAAGTCAGCAAAATTCAATCCAATCTTACATGACGCATTTTTAAAAGCAATGAGTGATAATACTCCATAAATTGATTTAAGTACCTACCTACATGAATAATAATATTTGTATTTCTTTGTAATAAAAAAATTTATAATATGTGAAGTTTCATTTACCTTAACAGTATCCTTTAAAACATTAATGAGGGCTTGACAAACTTCAGGAATTATACGAGATATTAGTTGACTAGATATTTTAAAGGTGTAATGTAGACTCCTGTAACTGTCTCCAGTTGCTAGATATCTTAGTGTCACAGCAAGTCGAATCTTAGCTGGTACGCTTTCTCTGAAATCGGTATCTTGTTTGCTGATGGCTGGAAAAATTTTCTGAAGTAAATATTCGAAATCGCTATCAGACATTCGAACAAAATTTTTAAATTCATTTGATTCAGGTTCTTGAAGTAGTTCATATAGCTGATTTTATTTTTTATTTCTGTCAAAAGAAAGTTAAAATAAACAAAATTGAAACAAAAAAATGTTGACAAAACAAAAGGTGAATATACCTAAGTACATTACCTTGTTCTATTTCTGTGAATACTCAACATCCACCACCTTCTTTTTTGTTTTTTCTTTTTCACTACCTTCGTGCGGTACACACTGACATAATAATTATAAGCACTCATTAAATATTATAGCAGCAGCTGAAATAGCTACTACGTCGTCGTCCATATTCTTTCAATTCACAATATAAACTGACCAAGGCCAACGTATGGGCATCTTTCAAATTAGCTTGCGTCCATTGGTCTAGGCTCGCGTTGGTCTTTAACTTGCCAAACATGTAGACAGTAGCGTTTGGCTTGTGTCGATTTGCTTAGGCTCGTGTTGGTCTACGCTCGGCCAACATGTATAGCAGGCCAGGCTGTCAATTGGTTGACAAGCCGTTTGTCGTCTTGTCTGTCAGTTGGTCAAAATGGAAGCAGCGTATAATTTTATCGAAAATGATATTTTAGAAAATTTAGAACTTTTAGATAATATTGTCCGACGTCCTAAAACATATAAAAAACGACGTGACTATTTTGAAGAATATGACTATGTAGATTTCAGTACAAGGTTTCGTTTATCTAAAGAATCTTGTATGGGAGTTTTGCAATTAATTGAAAGTAAACTTGAATATCCTTCCAATCGGTAAGTACCATAACATTGCCTTAATAAGTAAATTGTCATAATAAATCTTATGTAGAGGCATTGTAGAGGAAATATAGGTAAAAGATTGGCATGGATGAAACTAACCTATAATTTTGTTTTGATTACAGAAACAAGTCTATTTCGCCAATAAACCAACTTCTCTTATCTTTGAGATATTATGCCACTGGTTCACAACAAATAACCATGGGCGATTACTGCGGAATGAGTAAGTCCACTTCTCATAGAATTATACACCGCGTTACTGCAGCTATAGCGTCACTCAACCGCCAGTTTATAAAATTTCCTGAGCCGGAAGAAGAATTAAGAAGAGAACAATTACAATTTTATAATATAGCACGCTTTCCTAAGGCACTGGGTGATCTGGATTGCACGCATATACGTATTCCTTCTCCTGGCGGGGAAAATGCAGAATATTTTAGGAACAGGAAAGGCTACATGTCAATTAATGTGCAAGCGATAGGAAATGCTAACTTAGAAATTTTAGATTTGGTGGCGAGATGGCCAGGAAGTAGCCAAGGCCAAACTATTTGGAACGGATCATACCGAAATGCTATATTTGAAAGTGGCCGATATGGTGAAGCCATTGTCTTGGCGGACAGTGGTTACATGAACCGACCATATATTATGATGCCACTGGAGAATCCCATAACCCCAGAGGAGAGATTGTACAATGAATCTCAAATAAGAAGCAGAAACCCCATTGAACGCCTGTTTGGGGTATGGAAACGTCGTTTCCCAGTGCTTGCATTTGGTATACAAGTACAGTTAAAAAATTGTCTTCCTATAATCGTTGCCACGGCTGTATTGCACAATATCTTAATAAAAGCAAAAGAGGATTTGCCAAATGATTATCCAGAATTACAACTACCTACTCCGTGGGAAGATTTATTAGAACAAGGGCATATTAGAGAGCACAGACAAAGCGACAACATAAGAGATATAAATCCTGTGCGTAGAAGACTTATTAATAATTACTACAGAAGTTTGCATTTACAAACATTATAAATAAAAGTCATTTCATTATAGTATAAACTACTTTTATTTAATTATTTTTGACAATCTGCCTTTTACGACAATCAAAATATTTATTATGCAAAAGTTTCATAACCACACCATTATTTTTCACTATTGACATAGTTATTATTAGATTTTTTTGCCATTAATAATTGAAATTGTAGAAGTTCAGTTTTAATTTTTTCTGGCTTTAATTGCTCTTCGTGTATTAATTTTTTCTCCTCTGCCTCAATCAAAGCATTTTTTTACAAAATTTCTACTAGCTCTATTTTGCTAGTTATTAAATTATCGGCCATTGATGCCCTTGGTCTTCTCCTGTGAATCCACGATGGGCCCTTTTTTTGTGTTGCAAGTGCGTCTGACGTTTTGGTTTTTAATGCAGCTGGCGACCAACCATTCCAAATTTTCTCCTTATCCTAAAACAAAAAGTGGGTAAGTATATTATATTTCGCCATCCATCCATGATATGTTGTCCGGGCTTTCTTTCATGGTACACCCATAGTGTATATTTCACAGCAAACAGTCCGAAATGCCTGATCCACCCTTTATACTCATGTGATTCACAACTGTAGATCAAAATGGCAATCGGTATTACAAATAACCGTCAGGGAAGAATAACTAGTTAATATTTGTGATGAGTTACCTCAATTTCACGACGACTTGTGCCATCACTTTCCTGCTTATTCAACTCCTCCGCTTCAGGCTGTGAACTTTTCAGTCCTGATGGACCAGCAATGTCATCCTAAAAATGATATTAATTAAAATTAAATAAAAATAGTCAGTATCTAATCAAATACATAACATATCATAAAACATGCCTCTGGAAAATTTTGTTTTCTTGGGCATACAGGTTTCCTCACTATGTATAAGTAAATAAGAACACCCTCTTTGGTACATAGTGTGACATAGATTTAAACTCCTAACCTCTTGCATGAAATTCAAGCACTTCCCCACTGCGCCTCCGACCTTCCATTTCAAAGAAAACAGAATAGATGTTTATAATTACCGCATTTGCACGGCCAGGCATTGCATCTAATTTATCTGTAGCGATGGCTGGTAATACATCTGCTAAATTTTTATCCACTTTGTTGGGCACAATTATGATTTCTGCCTCTTCTTGGAAGTGAAAATCACTGTCAAACTCATTCGGTAGACCATCAAGCGTTGGGCCAAGTAACACATCTATTTGTCCTTGAAAAGGCCCTGGTGGTGGATTATTGGGCCTGCCTCCACCTAGAAATGGCAAAATATAAAAGATAAGGAAGCAGTATTAACACTAAAAAGGAGTATTAGTAATCTCTGGGTATCACTACAAAGTATAGTCTCCGAGTGTGTCTGATCGCTAAGACTCTGAAACCACTGAATTGATTTTGGTGAGAGATCACTGTCAGAATGGTTAGGTAGGTAGGTATAGGTTGTTATGGTGCTTAGCACTAGGTACTGTTATAGTATAGTTAACAAATGTCGTGCTAAACAAACAGATCGTACTTACCTGTTAAGAAAACCTCCTTTTTTGTCAAGCCTTTTTCTTTTCGAGACATTCTCTTCAAGTTATCCCAACAACTTTTAAGTTGGTCGGTATTTCGTACACTGAAACTGCTCAGGGAGTTGAACTCTTCCGTGAGCACCTTCCAACCCTCGTTTTTAAGTGCAGTCGTCACTGCATCCGTTTTTTTATTTTCCACTATAATCTTGTGCTTCATAATGAGTTGAATTAAAATTTCTTTTTCATTAGCACAGAAATTAGGTCCGCGAGTTTTCTTTGACATGATAAATCGATATACACAAAATTATCACAAAACAGCAACAAAGCAAAACTCACACAACAACCGCGAAACTGAAATATTTGACGTTTAAAACAACTTATTTATAATGACACAGATGCTCTTTCGATTTCGACAAAAATAATGACATTTCAATTTAGTGGCGTTACCTAACATTGCATTACTATACGGCAAGTTCTAATGACGTATGGTTTAGGTAAAGTTTTCATTTGACGCCATGACATTTTGTTTTGGTTGCTTATGAACGAGAGTGAAGGAAATGTCGGACCGGTCACTTTTGTTCACGTGGTGTTTGATTTAGTAACGACGTGTTAAGATTCCTCCATAGCACATAAACCTTTTTAACGTCTACGTCAATTTTACCAGAAGATTTGTTAATGGCTAATTAGGAATAGTTTGATGAAATCAGGTCTAAGCCTGCAGATTTAGACTGGTGCTGTCACGTTATACTGTTTCAGAGAGAAAAAGACAGACCTCCTTTAAAATTGGTTTTAGTTTAGTTTGTGTACGACCGAATCGACACCAATATTTAGGAAATTAAACAATAATACTTTTAAATATGTAGTAAAACATTAAGTAAAATAATAGTATTTCTAACAGTCGGCCATCTGATTCAAATAGTTCTAGTGCTAATATTTTTTTTTTACAATAATAAAGGCATAATTAATAATATTATCGGAAAATAAACTCATAGATATACATATTGTGTAAAGAAAAGTTAAAAAATAAGTATGCTTAATAAATAAGAAACAGTATTAAGTAAATCGTGATTATATTTAATATTGGCATGACTTTCCTGCTAAATAGATTGGCAGGGCACATTCCTCCTGCTGAACAGGGAACACACAATCCTGTTAATTCAAGTCTACTACTACTAAATTAATAATTTTTGTTTGGCTAAGAATTCTAATTTCAAATTATTTAATAATTATTAATTTTATTTTAAAAACATGGAATTTTTTTTCCAAAAGTAGTCATTTGTTTATTGATTAGTGTTATATTTTCATCGCATTTCAATCTTTTTCGTCATCATGGATACGTAAAAAATTCGAGTAATTATGGAATATGAGGACCGTCGTGGCAGCAACGCGGCACAAGTGGCACGCAACATCAATGACGTTTACGGAGCTAACACTACAAACCAACGCACCACCTGTTATTGGTTTGCTCGCTTCCGTTCTGGGAATTTCGACCTGAAAAATGAACCTCGCGGTCGTCCGAAGACTTTGGTCGACAATAACGAATTAAAGGCGATTGTGGAAGCTGATGATACACAATCTACGGCTGAATTAGCAGCAGCTTTCGACGTTAGCGTCAAAACAATATTGGTCCATTTGCGTCAAATTGGCAAGATAAAAAAGCTTGACAAATGGGTGCCCCACGAACTCAATGATCGCCAGCGCGAAGTACGCGGCGAGACGTGCCTTGCACTGCTCAACAGACACACAAATTAAGGAATTTTGAACCGCATCGTTACCTGCGATGAAAAATGGATTCCGTTTGATAACCGCAAGCGCTCAGCCAGTTGGTTGGACCCTGGTTCAGCACCCAAACAATGCCCTAAACGAAAACTTACCCCTAGAAAAGTGATGGTCACTGTTTGGTGGTCTAGCGCCGGTGTGATTCATCACAGCTTCTTGCCAAACGGGATGAGCATTACTGCAGATGTGTACTGTGAAGAACTGAACACAAGATGGAGAAGCTGGCACATCTCCAACCAGCATTGGTCAATCGCTTCTCTCCGCTGCTCCTGCACGACAACGCGCGACCTCATACTGCACAGCAGACGGGCTCCAAGAACTGAGGTTAGAAGCTCTCCGTCATCCGCCCTACTCACCAGACCTTGCGCCTACAGACTACTACTTTTTCCAGAATTTGGATAACTTCTTGGCAGGAAAAAAATTCAATACCCGAGAGGCAGTACAAAATGCCTTTGAAGAATTTGTTGCCTCACGTCCATCTGATTTCTTTAAGAAGGGCATCAATAAACTGCCACTGCGTTGGCAAAGATGCATTGATTGCATGGGTGATTACTTCGATTAATACAAATAAAAAATACATAAAAAAAATTCGTTTAAATTTTTTCATACAAAACGGCAATTTCATAGGTAAAGACCTAATAGTTCAGAGTCTGAAGATATCTTTAAATTGAATGTAGATCCAAGAATAAAAAAGTAAGTAGTTCAAATAATACAGATTTACAAGATATTTCTAATTTTCCTGACTGAATCCTCTGATTTCTGATTTCTAATTTTCCTGAATCTCAAAAAAGACTGATCAGAAATGAGAATAATTGCGAAGCAAATGAATCTAGTAATGATGAATATATTATTTTTTCAAATGCTACAAAAAGACATTGCAATAGAGAGGTAAAAGAAATTAGCTTGTCCTACGGAAATTTCGTTTTAATTAAAATCAAAAATCCAAAAAAGACACGTACATCGTTGGCCAAATTAAAATGATGGACCCCAAAAATAATTTAAGAGTCAAAACTTTAAAAAAAAGGACATCAATGGTGTACCTTACTTTATGAAAAATACCGAACAGCATATCATTGATGTGGAAAAGAAAGATGTTAGTAGTAGGGGTTCGTTCTTTCTGGTGCAGTGATCTGGTGCAGTCCATGCACGGCTTCTGGGGGTGTGTGGAAAAGCCCTCCACATACTCGCGGGATTCGCGGTATGTAATAAATTATTATAATACAACCTTCGTAGGTAGAGGGTATGACAGATCTTGCTATATAATACACCCTGTAGTGGACATACGAAAAATACGAATAATAATTCTATCGGAGAGTTTGATGAAATTGATGGAGTGATGCAAATGCAGGCATATTGTAGGCTATGTACTCCTTAATGTAAGTATTACTAATACTGGATGAAGTGTCAGTATGTTAGATACTATTTTGATGTATCATAAAGTGCGAAGTTTGTGTATTATGTTATGTAACTACCTTGAAACTGGAAACCGTATACACATGCTGTAGAGGCGTGCTGTTTTTTATAATTAAGTTTTCGTTTGTCAAACTAGAAATTTAACATGTATCTTTGTATTTATATAAGTGTTTTGTTTACAGACCGAGTTCTCAAGTCGGGGGTAAAAGGAAAACTAATCCAGGCGAGGGAGTCGCATCCGAGTCCAAGTCTCGTCGAACACAAGAACCAACGCCATCAATATCGAAAATAGTGTCCCCAGTCCAAAGTATCTCCGATAATTCCAAGGTAGAATGTTCTGTTTGCAAAGTACTTGTTAGTAAACGATATTTAGCTAGTCATTTAAAAACTAATATCCATAAAAACAATGTAATTACCCGTCTTGAAAATTTTACTAACGTACAGGTTATTGAGAGTGCATTCGGGCAAAGGATTAAAACTTACAGAATAACTTCTGAGTCTGATACTTCATGTTTAGATATCGAAACTCCTGAGTTATTTTTGCTTGGAATCAAACCAACTTTATTACAATTGATAAACATTTGTCTTAGTGAACTACACGCCATTAAACTTAATTTTATTTTACATGCTGATTTTGTTCAGCAGACCAAAGAGTTACAAAATTGCTTTGATTTTCAAACTACTAATTATACGTGTTGTAGGTCAGAAGATCAAGATAATATTATCTCTGCAATATTTAGTGATATTATTGAAAAAATAGGTAACTTTGCAAGAAAGGATAGCGGATGGAGTTTAAAGCGGATCAAGCATATCGATATGAATATTAATAAATTTAATCCTTTATGTGGTTCTTCGTACCTAGATTTACCTCTTGATATTAAACATAAAAAAGCTGTAATAAATGTACAAAATAACGATAACCAATGTTTCCAATGGTCTGTACTCTCAGCGTTATATCCAGTAGATCAAAACGCTGAAAGAGTTACAAAATATATTACCCATAAAAATAAAATAAAATTTGGTAATATTCCTTTCCCAGTAAAACTAAACGATATCCACAAGTTCGAAAAATTAAATGATATCAGCATTAACGTTTTTGGTTTAGAATATGATAGTGTAAGTAGGAAAAATAAGGTTATAGGACCTTTGCACTTCACTAAATGTAGAAAACCGACTCATATTAACTTATTATTTATAACAAATGGTAATAACAGCATTAATCATTACTGTTATATAAAAAACTTATCACGATTAGTTAGTAATCAAATTAATGACCACCATGCTACCATACATATTTGCGATGGTTGCTTGTTATATTTTCAAACACGGGAACAGTTAAATGATCACCAACAGTTCGACTGCAATCACATTAGGACTGATTTACCAAATGATAAAAGAAGACCTAATAAATGGTTTGGTCAATCTTTACCTAATAATAAATTATGTTTTAATAGTTTTGATAAAACATTAAAAATGCCTTTTGTGATATATGCAGACTTTGAATCATTTTTAAATCCAGTACAAACATGTGACAATGACCCAACAAAATCCTTCACGAATAACGTTCATAAACATGATGTTTATAGCTTTGGGTATTACATAAAGTGTTCTTATGACGACAAATTGTCTATTTATAGACACTATACCGGTGAGAATTGTCCACAATTTTTTATGAAATCAGTAAAAGACGATTTAATGAAAATTTCGCGAAAACTTACTTTTCAATCAAGTCCAGCTCCATTGACTTGTAATAATAATTATGATGTGTCACATAGCACGATATGTTATATTTGTAAAAATGACTTAAATAATGATTCTATGATATATTACGACTGGTTTACCGGTTTGTATAAGGGAGTTGCTCACTCCATTTGTGCACCCAATTATAAAGTCCCGTGGGACTTTATAATTGGGAATTAAATATAAGACGGTTCGTTCCTATTTTCTTACATAATTTAAGTAACTATGATGCGCATTTCATTGTACATGCGTTGAATTTTGATGAGGGTGAAATAACAATAATTCCGCAAAATAAAGAGAAGTACATATCGTTCTCCAAAAATATTAAAATAGGGAATAATACTATAGAATTAAGATTTCTCGATTCTTTTAGATTTATGTCTTGTAGTTTAGCAACCTTAGCACAGAATTTAGAAACTAATCAATTACATGAGCTTCGAAAAACTTTCCCAAAAGAAGATTTTAGACGCTTAGTAAGAAAAGGAATTTTCCCCTACGAGTATATGACCTCATTTAACGTTTTGAAACAAAATTTTCTTCCAATTCAAGATAAATTTTATAACTCTTTAGGAAATGAATATATTTCAGATGAAAATTATAACCACGCGCAAGACGTCTGGAATCATTTTGATTGTAAAAACATGTGTGATTACTCAGATTTATATTTGAAAACGGATGTGATGCTCTTAACTGACGTATTCGAGAATTTTAGAACCTTATGTTTAACAACATACGACTTGGATCCAGCTCATTATTATACTGCACCGGGGCTAAGTTGGGATGCCATGTTAAAATATACCAAGGAAAACTTAGAATTGCTGACCGATTTTGATAAAATAGCGTTTGTTAAGAAAGGTATAAGGGGCGGTATTTCCCAATGTAGCAACAGACATGCAAAAGCAAATAACATGTTTATGGAGGATTATAACGATAAATTACCTTCATCATATTTAATTTACTTAGATGCAAACAATCTTTATGGTTGGGCTATGTCTCAATATCTTCCCATGGGTGAGTTTGAATGGGTTGATGTAAATGTTAATTTTAACGTCCCAAATGACTCGGAATATGGTTTTATACTGGAAGTTGATTTAGAGTATCCGGACCCTTTGCACGACTCTCATTCAGATTTACCATTTTGTCCTGACAAGATTTGTACTGAAAATTGTAAAGAGGACAAGCTAATCGCTAATTTAAACAATAAATGTAAATATATAATTCATTATAGAAATCTAAAGCAGTGTTTGGAACATGGTCTTCTATTAACAAAAGTACACAGAGTACTGAAATTTAAACAAAGTGCATGGTTAATAAAGTATATCGATTTAAATACAAATTTGCGTGCATTAGCTATTTCGGACTTTCAAAAAGATTTTTATAAATTAATGAACAATTCTGTTTTTGGTAAAACCATGGAGAATATCGAAAAACGGGTTAACGTCAAGCTTCTTACACACTGGGATAACCATGGTAAAGTTCAAGGAGCACAGAGATTAATATCAAAGCCTGAATTTCATAGTCTATCCATTTTTTCGGAAACATTGGTTGCCATACAACTGAGAAAAACTAAATATATGTATAATAAACCAATATATTTAGGATTTTGTATTTTAGATATTTCTAAAACTTTAATGTACAGTTTTCATTACAATTACATGAAATGCAAATTTCAAAATAGTTTAAAATTACTTTATACAGATACTGATAGTTTGATTTATCAAATATTTACGAAGAATTTCTATAGTGACATAAAACAAGATGTAATGAATTACTTCGATACTTCTGACTATCCCTCTAATAATAAGTATGGATTGCCTCAAGTTAACAAGAAAAAGTTAGGTTTATTTAAAGACGAAAATAATGGTAAAATATTTAAAGAGTTTGTGGGGCTGAGATCCAAAATGTATGCAATTGACGTGAAAACAAATTAACTGCTAAGGCAAAAGGTGTTAATAAAAATGTATCCAAGCACTTCATTATGGATCACTATAAAAGTTCTTTATTCAATAAAAAGATTCATATTTCAGAGATGTTAAGATTTAAATCAATTAAACATGTGATTTACACACAGAAAATCAATAAGGTGTCTTTATCGTACAATGATACTAAGAGATATTTACTTGAAAACTCAACTGATACTTTAGCTTGGGGACACTACAAGTTAAGAAAAGCATAAATAATTTTAAGATAGATTAAGTTTTGTAATGATGCTGTAAATTTAATATAAAATTTCGAGAAGTATTTCAAAAGTGTGTAAAAATAATAGTTTTGTATTAAATATACTAGTTACTCTCTCAATCAGCTTATTAAAACAATTATGAATAATAGATAGATAAAAAGTTTATTGCATAAACTGGCAATAATGAAAATGTAATTTGTATATTTTTTTGTGTACTTTCGTGACTTATGTCTCATAAATTTTGCGAATGTGTTGAAAACTTTTAAGATAAACGAGTATACTACTTTATGTATTTATCTTGCATGCATCTTTGTTAAACGTAAATTGTAACATTTATATTTAAAAAGAGCAACCCTTGAGTTTCTTGCTCGTTCTTCTCGGGGGGAATCGGCCTTGTGAATGAGCGGTAAACATGATTTTAATAATTTTATTTAAGAAAAAAAGAAGATGATTATTGGATTCGATTAATTATATGTTGATGATAAATAGAAGGACATTTAATTTATATTTCCATTCCTCTATTATGCGACTTAGATGTTACACGCCAAATGCAAGAATGTTTCATTTTATTCATCCTTTTACTGCTATAGTAGCAGGTCCAAGTGGATGTGGTAAATCAAACTTCGTCACAAATTCGTACAGTAACACGTCCTTTAAGAGAGTTTTGTGGTGTTATGATGAAATGCAACCTTTGTATAATCTGAATAATGTTATCTACAACCAGGGTATACCTGATTTAAACATGTTTGATGGTAAGCAACCACAATTACTCATAATAGATGACCTTATGAGAGAATCCGACAGCCGCATTGTAGACATTTTTACTAAAGGTAGTCATCACAGAAATCTCAGTGTATTTTATATATCGCAAAATTTATTTCATCAAGGTAGAGGCCAACGTGATATTTCTTTAAATTCTAGTTACATCATATATTTCAAAAATCCTAGAGACCGAACACAAATACGTCATTTAGCACGTCAGGTATTCCAGGACAACTCCAAGTTCGTAGAAGAAGCATATAAGGATGCTACGTCAGAAGCACATGGATATCTTATGATTGATTTAAAGCAGAATACAAATGATATGTGTCGTTTTAAGACTAAACTGTTTCCGTTTGATAAAAACTGTGTTGTTTACGTACCGAAAAAGGGTTTTAAATATGACACACAATATGTTTGAGGAAGCAATGGTACAATTACTAGCTTTACAAGTACTCAAACTTACTTATCGTTAAGCTTTATTGAAGCTAAAAAGGGTATAAATATCATCTTAATAGTGAAGTTTTAATCAGTGCGAAATAATGTCTGATGAAGATGCTACAAATCGCAAAAGTTTCCTGAAAGCATTAAAAATATTGAAACCAAAATATCGTGACGCTGTATTGGATTCCTGTAATGATGATGAAGTGAATCGTATTTGTGAATGCATTTTACTCATTTTTAAAGACAAAATTACTATAAATGATACAACGGACAAAACGTTAAATTTTTTTAAATTCAGTTGTTTCCTCACAAGTGATGTTTCTACAGACTCATAAATAAAACATACAACGACAATGTTAGTCAGTTTTGAACAATGTCTGGAAGAGTAACGACTCATTGTGATTTATTGAAATCAATTCTTCTGCTTAAACCTAAGTATCGTGAAGCTGTATTAAAATCTTGTGGAGAGGAAGAAATAAATTGTATTTGTGAATGTATTTTCAATGTTTTAAAAGGGAAAGTTCCTTTAGGAGATAAGGAAAAAAGTAAACTCAAGAATCACAAAACATTACTGCGGAAACTAATATCAAAAGGGTCAAGTCAATCAAAAAAACGAATAATTGTTCAAAACGGTGGTGCCTTCTTACCTATTATTCTAGGTGCAGTCTTAAGCAGTTTGGTGAATGCTTTTACGTGATCTAATAATGGAAAATACAAGAAAAATGATATTGATTGATCCCAGTGTTATAGAAAAACTTAAACATAAAGAGAGTACTTCGGAAGATCCCTTATCTCGCTTAGATCAAGAAATGCAAAATATATTAGTTAGTAAATTAGATGATCATGAAAAATGGAAATTATACTCACAGATACTACAAAGATACTTATATTTTAGTGATGAAGGTCGACGACCAATAAAATTACCCTTACTGCCGGAGGAAACTAATGATTCAAATTCTATAATTAATAAAGATAATTCTGACTTAGAACTTCCAAACAATAATCCACCCACCACAAAGAAGAACGTGTCGGAGTCTTTAATATATGATACATCTAATTTAATAAAATTGATCCCGAGAAGCTTCAAGAAAAAGGGTGAGTTGTTGATTAAAGCTTTAATAAACAACAAAAACATAATTAAATGGGATGAACAGGGAACTGTCTTTGTAGAAGATCAAGCCATTCCCGGTAGTAATATCATAGACTTACTCAACGATACGTTGAGACAATTAAAACGACCGAAACCGAGAGGTTGGGAACAGTTTTCTAAAGCATTAATACAAGCGCGTGTACCTATATTTTGTATTGGTAATCCTACAACAGCTGAGTATATGAGGAAATTGTGTGCTGATGATTTTACTCCTTTGGGTGAAGACACACCAAAATCGACACAACCACAGCAAAAAAAGATAAAAAGGAAAATAGATTGGGAGAGATGGACGCCCTACTAGACATAGATGAGATATATTATGATGTATCTCATCCGGCGGGTTATAGTAACGTGGCTAAATTAGCAGAAGCTATGCGTGGTAGAATGACCAAGAAACAAGTACGAGAATGGATTTGCATCCATTCTCGTACTTGTTCTCTCGGATTGCTCTCAAGAAACTTATACTTTACATAAACCTGTATATAGGGAAATAAATACATTTTATCTAATTACAATGAACTTTGGCAGGCTGATTTGAGTGATTTGCGAACTTATAGTAAATATAATGATGGTTTTAATTATATGTATATTGTGTGTTATTGATGTCTTTAGTAAATACGCGTATGCAAGGTGTTTAAAGAAAAAAAACTCTTAAAGAAAAATAACAGCTACAACCTATGACAATGTTGATGATTTTTTAAACGCATTTAACCAAAATCCCTTTTTGACAAACAAAGTGAAATTTAGTTACGATAAAATATCGAAACTAGTAGAGATTACGAAAGCGACGAATGAAATCGTTCGAATGAAAACTTCTCCTAAGCTTGCTGTACAACTCGGATTTGAACCTGACAGTAATTTATTAAAACATTGTAAGGGGAAATATCCTGTAAATCTATATCTAGGTTTACCGTCTCAGCTATTTGTTTATACCGATCTTATACATTCACAAATCGTGGGTGATGTTATGACATCATTAGTAAGAATTATCCCACTAGATCCTACAAAATATATTTATGGTGCCTATAAAATGAATGTGTTCTCTCCCGCTCATTACTTACCTGTAATGCGCAGAGAGTTTGATGTGATTGAAGTAGGTATAAGAACGAATACAGGTGAAAAAATACCATTCCAGTTTGGGACTGTATGTGTTAAACTACATTTTAAACGAATAAAATAAGGATTAGTTTAATATGGTATGTCCTTACCACCAATATTACCACCATCAAGCTGGATCTGGTATTGGTATTATATATAAAGGCGCAGCTCATCAACGCGGCCATGGTATTGGGAGTTTCTTAGGAGGACTATTCAGAGCAGTTCTGCCTCTATTAAAAAGTGGTGCTAAATTTGTGGGTAAAGAAGCTTTAAATGCTGGTGTGGGTGTGCTGTCCGATATAGTAAACGTGCGGCCCTTAGATGAGTCCGTTAAAACACGCTTAAAAACATTGACCTCTAATATTAAAAGAAAGGCCGATGAAAAAATTGATTCAGTTATGTCTGGTTCAGGATATAAAATACGCAGGCCAAATAGAAAATTAATCACTCGAAAGAAAGTGTTCCAACGGAAAGGATCTAATACTATTAGAAAACATAGTGATATATTCCAAAATTAATAATGTCATTTCTACATCATAATTCGTGTGAATGTGTGAAATCAGAGTTAGACTTGTTTGCTCTTCCTTCGACACAGACCAGCATAGAAAGTGGACAATGGATGCAGTACAGCCCTATTTCACCCATTACTGATGAGGGTCCTATTGAATTCTTGGTACCTGGTGCCGGAGATGATTACATGGATTTATCTCATACCATGTTGCATATTAAAGCCAGAATTTTGAATCCAGATTCCTCAAAGACGGAAATTAATGTGGCACCTGTGAACAATTGGTTACATTCTCTTTTTAACCAACTTGATATATATTTAAACCAGAAGCTTATATCTCCTCCAAATAATACCTACGCATATCGTGCATATATCGAGACACTACTCAACTATGGTTCCGATGCTAAGAAATCTCATCTCACCTGCGGATTGTGGTATGGAGATACACCAAATAAGATGGATACGTGTGATGATACTAATACTGGGTTTAGCAAAAGACAAAAAATTGCTAAGGGTAATATTGAAATGATTGGACATTTGCACGGTGATATATTTAACCAAGAAAAGTTTTTGATGAACGACGTAGAATTACGTGTAAAATTAGTACGTTCTAAAGAATCTTTTAACCTTATGTGCGCTACGTTAGATTCAAAATTTAAAGTTCAGATTTACTATGCTACTCTTATAATGCGAAAAGTTAGAATTAATCCAACTGTTTTACTTGCTCACGAAAAAGTATTAGCCACCACCACAGCAAAATATCCAGTTACTCGAGCTGAAGTTAAAGTTTTAACAATTGCCTCAGGAGTTCAAGGAAAAAATCTTGATAATGTGTTTCTTGGTCAAGTACCTAAAAGATGTATTCTAAAAAGATAAAATAAAAAGATAAGATAAAATAAAAAGATAAGATAAAAAGATAAAAGATAAAAAGATGTAAAGATTCGTTGATAACGCAGCGTTTAATGGTGCCCTTAATTTAAATCCATTTAACTTTTCTAATCATGATTTAAATTTATGTTGATTTATTTAGCATTTATGTTGATGGACAACAAATACCTGCCAAAACGTTATTACCAAATTGTAGTGACCATGTATTTATAAATGCATACCACACATTGTTCTCAGGTACAGGTATTCACTTCCTAAATGATGGAAATTCTATTTCGAAAGAAGATTTCGCAGGTGGTTATTGTTTATTGGCATTTGACTTAACTCCAGAGTTATCTGCTAATTCACATTCACACTGGAATTTAATAAAACGAGGTAGCGTTAGACTAGAAGTAAGATTCGATAAAGCTCTTACGAAAACTGTCAACTGTATAATATATGCAGAGTTTGATAACGTAATTGAAATTAATAAAAACCGTGATATCACTATAGATTATAACAGCTGATTCATTTAAATTGTAATGTCAATCCTTAATTTTATCATTGATATCTGATCTCTATGAAAATATGTATATATAAATAAATCTAATAACTCAATCCTCAAAAAATATGAACACAAAGGAAATACAAATGTGTTTAAAAAAAATTAATCCAGCTATGGAGTTCAATGTCTTCTCTGCTAATAGAATTCCAGTGCGTGTATCTTTGCATGTATACTTAGTGAGCAATTTAGATCCTGACACAAAACCCGGTTCATATTGGGTGGCGATCCATATTGATGAAAATGGAATGGGTGAATATTTTGATTCGTTCGGTCGAAAGCCAGCTAAGCACCACGAAACTTTCTTGAATGCTAATTCCAAGAAATGGTTTTATAACAATGAAGTTATTCAAAACTATTTTAGTTCATTATGTGGAATATATTGTCTAACATTTTTGTATCTTAGAAATAAGGGTGTTACAATGAGTAACTTTGTTGAAATGTTTTCTAAAGACACTGTAACGAATGATGTAATGACATACTATTATTTTAAGGCTTTTTTAAAATAAATTTTATTAATCTGATATTTCTTGTTTCATTTAAATAACATGTAAGTAAATGTATGATCATTGTGAATGGAATGAAAGGCATTTAGTCATAATTAAATATTTTTAATTAATATCAAAGTTAATAAATAATCTACCTATTATCTGTTGGGCTGTATACTCAAGGTGTCATTGAAATATAATCTGGAGAAACATTAAACACATCTTGATCTTCCCATGAAGATGATAGTATAGTGAGTGGATTTATGGGTCGTTGTGGTATGGATATTATGGGAGGAGGGGATGGCCAAGAATATCCTCTATAGTTATAATTTGCCCACTGATGGAGCTCATTAAAATTTTCTTTATATAGTTCGAGTACTTCTTCGTCGAGAACGAGATCATATTCCGATGATTCTGCATTGGAATTATTGGACTCGGATGCGACTCCCTCGCCTGGATTAGATTTCCTTTTACCCCCGACTTGAGAACTCGGTCTGTAAACAAAACACTTATATAAATACAAAGATACATGTTAAATTTCTAGTTTGACAAACGAAAACTTAATTATAAAAAACAGCACGCCTCTACAGCATGTGTATACGGTTTCCAGTTTCAAGGTAGATACATAACATAATACACAAACTTCGCACTTTATGATACATCAAAATAGTATCTAACATACTGACACTTCATCCAGTATTAGTAATACTTACATTAAGGAGTACATAGCCTACAATATGCCTGCCTATATTTGCATCACTCCATCAATTTCATCAAACTCTCCGATAGAATCATTATTCGTATTTTTCGAATGTCCACTACAGGGTGTAAAATACGGTATTATATCAGAGTCCGTTGTCATAAAATCAGGCAGTTTATTGTTAATATACCACATTCTAATGTACGGATGAAAATTTAAAAGTAGTGGTTAATTTATCATCACTATTTCATCAGTCGATAATGACAACATTATTATAGTATTCTAAATTATGAAAATAAAAAAATAAGCTACTCTAATAAACTAGGGCTAATTATAACTTGCATATCCCCGCACACACAAACGCTAAAATGATTGCTAAAGGGCATTATATAGCAAGATCTGTCATCCCCTCTACCTACGAAGGTTGTATAATAATTATTCTACTTACGATTTGAGTGGTCCGCATATAACATCATAAAGTTCACATAGTTCCCGATCGATCTCTTGGTCCTCGGCTTCCATACACTGCTGCACCAGTTGTTCATCGAAGCGAGAGTTGTTCAGGCTTTCCATATTTAGCACCGTGTTATCACTGCACTGTTGCGTAGCGAAGATGCGACTGAATGCTTCGCCGGTAGACTTATATAAGGTCCTCTATCGGGGTGGTCCAGCAGGTAAAATTAAAGTAGATACTCGGTGTTCCCGGTCTCCTATGCTATATATAGTAATTTAAGCTAATGGAAACGAACCCAAATGCATTATCTTTCTAATCTTTAGTGTAAATCCATAAAATTTTGTTTAAAAATGAAATTTTATTATATTTTGCTCTATGATTCCGAGCCTGTACAAAAATAATGAAAGTGTTATTGTTTCTTATCCCTTGCTACAAAATACTTTGTACAGCCCGCCTTCGACGCCACCTGTTTGGTTATGTTGTAAATTAAATATTTTGCAGTTAGATAATGTTTATCCTCTTCTACGTAATACGCTACGTAATATTTAACACGGACATCTGCGTGTTTCCAGTAGTCCATAGGTGAAACTTGTTTCAATCTATTCATCTCATACACTTCGATTTTAAGGAGATGGCTTGCAGAGGAACCATCATCACAGTTTGTTGAAATATATGATGTGCCTTCTCCGCTAGATTGACCGATGCTTGACGAGCATACAGTCGTTTTCTTTTTCTTCGCTTTCTCAAAAAATGCATCAATGCTCTTGCTTCTCTTTGTGATATTTTGTTTGACTTTTAAGGAAAGAGAGTTCTGATCTTCGTCTTCTTCTTTTATTAGGGTAATAATAGTTTTTCAATGTGTAATCGTAATCAGGTGTAATCTATAACAATTTTCAGTATGTCAGAACTTATTTTACATCAAAACGATAATAGCTTCAAGTTGTTTACACAACAGAAATAGCAACAGAATTTAAATTAACTGATCAAACATATTACAATCAATCTAAGATTTAATTATGAATTATTAAGGAGAACATATAATCAAACTTACCGACATGGTGTATACTGCGTAAAAACACACTTTTAATTATAGAATAGCACTGTTGGCCGCCGTAATGATACTGTGGGTGAACAAGTGGGCTGAATCGGTTTATATAGGACGTTTTTGATTCAACATGTTTGCACATGCTCGAAATATACAAAAAAATTCCCTTCCTTCGTAACAATAAACATAAATTCTTTATTTGTCAGGAATTTATGGGGCAGTGAACAATAATTACCTTCGCTCTTTACAATAAACCATAAAACCCAACATCTTAGTTTTTTTTATTTCGGTAATTTTTGTTAAAATAGAAATACAGAAAATTTTCAAACAAAGCAAGGATTGAGTCGTAAAAGCTATATAAAAAAAATATCCGACATCTTACAGTATCAATAATGTATTTCAAATAACGAATTTCGCCTTAACCATTTTTTGTTTAGCAAGCAAAGGATGAGTCGTAAAAGTCATATAAAAAAAATCAGGTATACACTACTCGGGTGGTCTCCGATACCTAAAAATCATACCTAATGATAAACTCCAACACGCGTGAAAAACGTGACAAATCCGCGCGAGATGGTATCACCCGATGCTCCGTGGATTTATTTTATTTCAAACCGTGAATAAAATTGATTACACGCCGCGGATTTATTCGATATCAAAGCGCGAGTCGATTTAATTACACCCATGGATTAATTCGATATCAAAGCGCGAATCAAAAATATCAATTTAATTACACACCGTCAATAAACTTTTAAGGGCTTTTCCACACACCCCCAGAAGCCGTGCATGGACTGCACCAGATCACTGCACCAGAAAGAACGAATCCCTACTACTGATGTTATTAAAATATTAGAAGGTCCGGAGGTACTCCGAAACCATTGTCATTTTGAGGAAGATTTATCCTTTGTAGATGATTGGGATTGATTTCATTTATATAACACAGATTATTCTTTTTGAAAACTACAAATTAAGTCTAATATGACATTACTACGCCATGCCGGGCGCACGATTCGGTGCTCATATTATGTATAATAGTACCAAAGGTTTAAACTTTGTATTATTCTATTTTTTGATAGATTACTTTGTAGAGACCGTTAACAAAATGAATTGTAGTTTAAGAAAAGCGTTATGGAACGATCTCATTTCAGTAACTTAAAATATTGAAGATTACGTTTTTATTTATTTCGATGAGGATTATTATAGGTTGTTGAAGCAATTATAATATAGGATGCAGTATGTTATAAATAATTGCTAGGTTCCCACACTTGCAAAAGTTTAAGTAAATTTTTAATTAACATTTTGTGTTGTTTCTTTCTTTGTTTATTTTGTTGTGATTATAACATCTTTGTTATCTTTTAAGCTTTAACTGTATTCCTATTAAACGAACGAAGAAAAAATACAAACGAATTTTACTTGTAGATAAGAGATTGATAACAATTCCAACAGGCATAATTCTTAAAATAAATTTAACTGTGGTATGGTATAATATGTATGGTAGTACCTATGTAATGAATTAATGATGATATAATATGAAGTTAGTAATTATACGGACGTTCATCCAAATGGTCGTTTGATTAGCTACGCTCTCAACTCAATATGGCGACCCTTAAGCCAGTCTAATTAAGAACCATGGACTGAGCGCACGCGATCCCGCCACCGCAGGCGCAAGCGCCGCGCGGCTCGCGCCGGCCCCGGGCCTGTGATGTACAACATATTTTCATAGTGTTTTAAGTGAAACTTTTGTATTCGTGTAAAATGTGACGTACCCAGCAGCTACATTAACCTTTTGACGACCACGGGAACAAATGCATCCCAAGCAAAAAATTAAGGAAAGCTCAGTAATTAAGAATCCGATGTATGTTATTTTTTTATTTCTTATTTCTTATTTCTGAACGTATCTTTTAATTACTTTCATCTGGCAACACGATATGAATATTACTATTCCGTGTCTATAGTCTTTGAAAAGTGACAGATCGTTTGGCGCGTAAAACGAAAAGTTTTGAAAGGAATTACGAGGTGTGAATGTGTTACTTATAATTTTACATTGTGAAATAACATTTGCCTGGTAAGTGAAATATTATTTTGTATATTTATAAAATTGATATTCACGATGTGTACATTGATAATTTGTCCTAAATACCAAGGGACACCGGTGTCCCTATAGTCCAAGAGAGATACTATTTACATAGAGAAGTACACTTATTTTACTGATTATTTTGAAACAATATACTTTATTTATACTTTTTGTTACAGATTATGTCTAATAGGAGACATAAAGTTTTTGAACTCAATGAAAATGAGATTCAACAGATTTTGATGGGTGATAACAGCGACAATGAAGACGCTTTACTTCTTGACGCAGAAGACCAAATGCTTTTAGCTGGGGATAATGACCAGGCAGTTTTTGATGTCGAAATCGAAGATACCGCACCCCAACAATCTCAGGTAACGACAAGATTTTCTCGTGAACCTTCAACGTCTGCAGTACCCGGCACCGAAGATCAACCTGTTTTCAAGTGGAACCACATAACGTACACACCAAATATATTTCCTATTGTGGAATACGAATTCGGAAAGGTACAAATCTGTCAAGTTGATGTAGCCAACACTTTGATTCCGTTTGAAATATTTTGTTCAGCAACAAATTAAGACGTTTTACTCAATATACAGAGACAGTAAGGTATGCTCATCAAAATGGCCGGGAATTCATTATTCAAACCGATGAGATGAAAGCATTTCTTGGAATGAACTTAGTTATGGGCTATCATATCTTACTATCAATGAGAGATTATTGGTTTACAGAACCAGACATGGCAGTGCCTTTCATATCAAATATTATGCCTAGAACTCGATTCGAAGAAATACGTAGAAATCTACATTTTTGCAACAACGAAGAAGCAAGAGACCTAAACAGTCCTTCTTACGACAGAGCATACAAAATTCGCCCAGTAATGGAACATCTGAATGTTGCGTTTCAAAATGCCTTGAATAATACGAAAACACAATCTATTGATGAACATAAGTAGTGTATAATTGGCGATTCTGGATCAAGACTTCTCTGAGAACTCTTGCTCCAGAATGACAAATTTGAAACTAATTAATGAATCTATTAAGTTATTCAAATTGAAAGTGATCCATTCAAGTGTAAAATTGGTGACCATTCATTTATTCATGATAAAATGCATTTCTTCATAAATTAATGAAACCATATTTGTAAGATTGAAAAAAAAAAGATTTATCATAACATATTATTTATTATCTATACTTATTTATAATGATACATAAAAGTTGTTATCTAAACATTTTAAAATATCTCTAACGCGTGTATAAATATTATCTACATCTACGTTTTCGACGACGTGCTGGGCGCATATTTCTGCATTGCAGCCGCAAAATGACTTTTCCATGTTCTCAAACTGACTTGCATCGTAAACTTCTATTCGTATCACTTTAATGCCCTGTATTTTAGTTTTTAAATATGAAGCCAACATTTTGCCATCGTTCGCTCTCGTTGTGGGAAGTGACTGAGTTTCGCTTCCCCAAACATGTGAATTTATTATGGCTGGATTCGGTGGTAATGGTGGTGATTGCGGTGAATTAGGTGAATAAGCCCATGGTGGTAACTGAAACATATTAAATATAATTATAAGCTATCATGTATTAATCTATGTTTTATTATTTATGGATATTGTTTTGTAATAATAAATATATTTTTCATTTTCATTTTTTTTTTCATCATATAAATAATTTCCTTTTACATCACTTAATTACTTAAAAGAAGTATGCTAATTAAATCGATTAATTGAATGAACGATCTATCAAGATGCCTAATTTTAAATGTCAAATTGTATACTTACCGACTTACTTACTTAATAGGTACTTACCGACATCTTAGAATTGGGTGTTGCTCTCCTTTACAATTATTTAGAAAATGAATAAATATTTTTATTGCAGTCTACTATTATATAGGAAATTTGTAAGCGCAAGCATAAATCAAATATGTTACAGGTGAGGAGTAGAGGGCGGCGCGGTGTCGCTGTCTTTACTAGCGCCGGCGAGTGTTTGCAAGATGAGATGCTTGAGATGAGAGATTGATCAGGGCTTCTTAATATCGATGCGCTTTTTCAAGTAATTTAATTGTGTAATATTGTACAAAGCTTGATATCTATGTGATCTGCATGTGTATCTAATAGGTAGGTCTTTGAAATTGTGAATTTAGACATGAAATTATTACACCTAATTATGTAACTACTAGCTTTCCGCCCCGGCTTCGCCGGCATACAATGACTTTATCGCGAAATTTGTTTATCCCGCTGGAACTACTCATTTTATCATGATAAAAAATATCCTATGTTTCAATCCTAGGTATGTTCTAATTATATACCAAATTTCATTCAAATCTGTTCATCCGTTTTTGCCATGATTGAAGAACAAACAAACAAGCAAATAAACGCACAAACAAACATCCAAACTTTCACAGTTATAATATTAGTTAGATACTCGTAATTGGAATCAGCTTTATTGGCAGATGATTTCGGCTGTGGTTCCAAAACCCTTAAACTTAGTACTTGTGAAGTCGAGTAGACTGCTAATGAACATACCTATCTGTAGCGAAAACATTACCCTACGCTTGACTCCCACTGCCGGTTAGGTAAAGTTGATCCTCCTTGCTTGTGGTAATATATAAATAACAAGTCGTCATGTTTGTTTTTGAATATTTTATTCAAGTTTAATATGTATTAACATTTATGCAAAATCATATCAGCCTATTTGGGTAGGTACTACGTACTACATGGATTTTTAATGGATGGAACTAGCTCAAATTTCCTAGCAACCCGTCTGAAGTAATTAAATGATTAAACGGAACCGGAGTAATATTGCTAGTATGTAGGAACTGAGCTACATCTTACGCTGCAATTTTTGATCATGTGGACCTGTATCTCATATTAGGCGAAAGTACACGTGAGTTGCCTATTATTTAAGCCAAACGAATTCCCTTGAGAATGCATAGATCCACGAACTTCCTGCAGTGTAACATTCCGGAATCTTCATCCATCAGGCGATTTTCATCACTCATCATCAATATGTAAGTAATTTTAAATTTTCACTTTTCATTTATTGTACATTGATCCATTCAACATATTAATTCAATCTTATTATCGTTTAGTTTAGAGATTTTTATTATTCATTTATTCAGTAATCGTCTATTCATTTATTCAATGCTCTCATACTAATTATTTTTCTGATGTGATTATAATTGGATAGAATAGTTCCCTGACAAATCAGTTAGTCTAGCCTAATACTTGATTATTTGTAAGCAGTTCAACAAGCTTACCTTACCTTACCTACCTATTAATTATTCACTACCTTTTACCTGCGACTACTCTTGTCTCTCTATAACAGAATTCATTAAAATTCGGTTCAGCTGTGAAAACAAAACAGACGGATAGACAGACAGAGTTACTTCCACTTTTATAATATTAATTAGGATTATAGAAGACTAATAATTTTTAAAAGCTATCGGATGAGCAACATTTAGGAATTGATCTGACTTTTTCCGTTTTATTTCTAGGTCCAGCAAGAATCAAATGTCATCGAGCCATCATTGCATCTCCGAGGATGAGTCGAAAGAAATTAAAAAACGCTCAAACCCTGCTGCTGCTGAACAAAGACTGCAAAAAAAGTGTAGGCGCATCAATCCAGTAGCTGTAAAGGAGCCTACATCATACGAATTATTCGGGACAGACAGCGAGGATGAAGAAATGGAAAATGAGCGGTCGAGACGTAATGGTGAGCTCGGATCTATACTATGTAGAAAATTATTGCATGGTTATTCAAAGCAAACGCATAAAGCAAATCACGGCTCGTACTATATAGTATTGAAGACATACAAGGCCAACGAAATCCATCTGGAACAAAAAATAAAATGCAAAATAGATAAAAAAAGTGAGAGTTGGACACACTTAACTAATTTGATTAAAGAAATTGAAAAAGAATATTCGAATAACCCAGTTGAGCATTGCTAATTCATCAATTAATATTGTATACAGATACCGCGAAAGCTGTCCGTCCGGAAGAGTGCAAGCGCCCTGTAAAACAGTACCGAAAAAGTCCTATGCCATCGACATCCAAAGTCGATTACATCAGTACTGGCGTCAAGACATCAGGCAGCGACCTCTTCGGCAGCGACAGCGACGACGATGCGCTGAACCAGCAAGCCCATAAAATCGGTAAAAAGCCGCCAACTCCCCTCAATTCTTATTTAACACGACGAATGGCAAACGGATTTGCTCGTCAGAGTGATACGGAAAAGTTAGGTACGCATTATTTTGAGCTTAAAGTCTACAAATGTACCGAAATAGAGCATGTACTTATAGTACTTGTACTCCAAAACTACATTTTAATCGAAATATTGCTTTCTAGAAAAAGTATTGAAACAAGTACCTGAAGTCAGCTTATTTATTTTTAATGAAAACAAAAACGTTATTAGTCCTGAGAATATTTTACCAAAATCGGTAATAATATTTGATGATGTTATTTGTGAAAATCAAACTAATATTCGTAATTATTTTTCAATGGGAAGGCATAAGCAAACTGACTGTTTTTATCTGTCTCAAACTTATTCAAAAATTCCGAAACAACTGTTAAGAGATAATGCTAACCTTTTAGTATTATTTAAACAAGACAGAACTAACTTAAAACATATTTATGATGCACATGTTAATAATGATAACGATAACATTTCCCTTTTACAACCTTACTACTACAGAAAAGAAACAAGTAAACTGGATACAGAGAAATAGAAAAATATACTGGAACGAAGGTTTTGTACCCTATAAAGATTTGCTCATGTACATTGAAGAGTTTTTAACGGATAAATTGATTTATTGTAAGGGTGCTGAAAAAGCAACCTGGATTAAACAAATATTAAATTATAAGGATGTAATTAATTTAGAAGATGTGAACTGTCCTAGTTTGTTAAGTTTGTATGAAGAATATACATTAACCAATGATGTTTATAATTGTATTTATCATCCAACTGTATGCGCACTCAGAAATGTATTTTGCTTGAAAAAATGGTGTATAAACAATAAAAAAATTTAATAGGTACTATCATTGTTTTTTTTTCATATGAAACTACCTGCTTTCTCATTTTCATAACTCTACAAATAGATGAATAGAACATGTATTCATGATGAAAATTACGGCTTCTGGAACAGAAAAAATCCTACACACACTATATTTAATGATGTTTCTTATTAATCATGTCATTTCTTTACAAACTCTAAATGTAACATTATATTTCGGATATTATAATGTATTTGAAACTTGGAGATACTGTAGAAGTGGTTATTATCGAATGGATTACATTTGGGTGGGATGTTAAAATAACAGGTTTCGAGGAATATGACTGTGTTCTTTTACCACGTCATAATACTCTATTTAAAAACAGATCAAGACAAACTGGTACCAAAGTTTCAGCGTATGTGATAAGAATCGATAGACACTTTGTAGATTTAATAGAAGCTTTATAAAAAAATAATAGTTTTAAGTTTTTATAGTATAAATGAGATACATGTTACCGACAGATATTGCTTTGTAAATAATACAATCAATAAAATTAATAAATATAGACTCATCGAGCATATAGGTTTGTTCATGACATAGTGAAAAGTAACACTTGAATGGATCACTTTCAATTTAAATAAGTTAATAGATTTGTTAATTAGTTTTCAAGTGTGAAATTGGTGGTTCTGGAGCAAGAGTTCTCAGAGAACTGGTAGTATATCCACGCGACAAAGTTCCAGAATTTCATTTTTTCCAAGATAATTGTCCCATACACCGTGCGCGGTTTCTTCAGGATTGGATACCTACAAGCAAATCCTGAAATTCGGTCAGTACCATGGCCCTCTCGTTCCACAGACCTCAATCCCATTGAAAATTTATGGGGCATGATGGTGCAAAGATGGGACAACAGAAAAGAGCGAACTAAAGAAGCACTCATCACGCATTGTGACCAAGTTTGGGACTCTATTAGAGGTTCAGATTTATGCGAGATTCTTGTGGCTTCTATGCGAAACTAAATATTAATATTGTGCGAGATAGCATCGTGTAATATAATTCAATTATATAAATTGGATTAATAAGTTAGATTAAGTATTTTGTACTGTTTTGTATGTAATTACATTAAGAAAAATAAAGATAAGGACAACTCGTTCCTCGATGTGGCCCTCTCCCTCTGACGCGCCGATATCTGTCCTTCTCGTGCTGTCGCGCGCCCTCTCCACTACAGCCGGACAGCTGGGGCATAAATAACGGGCCGCATCGAGCGAAGCAATCGGTTTTGAGGCGGAATATGTTAAAAGCATCAAGGCGCGAGCGGGACGCCCGGGCTGTATACAGGGCGTCCCAAAGTTATGGGACATGAAGGGGAAGTACCTTAAATATTGTAGATAGTGAATTTTGCTCAAAGAAGACTTTATGTTATTTTTAAAAGTTAGTAATTCTGCATTCATAGATTTTCTAAAAATTACTTGCTTCGGCTGGGAATCGAACCGACTTAAATGTGAAAAAAAAAACACCCTACTTTTATGATGCCAATCGAAAGAATAGCTAAAAAATAATAACTCTGCCTAAGTAACATAGTATTTTAAAAGAAAGGAACAACATAAAATGATTGAGTCAAATTTCAAGAAAGTTATTTATTGCCGACGACGTTCGAAAAGTAGCGATATTATCATTCCAAAGATAGCATTGATTATTCGTAAATAAGTACCCACTTCATAAAATAGGTACTAACATAGTTTTCCTTATTATAAGTGCACGTGTAGATGAAATGATAAAACTTGTATTTCAATACGTCCTCTGTAAGCTAGACAGAAGGCAAATTAAAAACAAAAATAAATAATTTATAATTTGAAAATGGAACAGTTTATGACAGCGTTTGTTTGAATGCATACTTTTTAAGATATTTTAAAAAGAAGTGATATTTTTAAATGTTGTTCTTAAATTTGAAAATGGAACGGTATGTGCGAGCGTTTGTTTTTCGGATATTGATCTGTTTAGTCTCAATTCACTTACACAAGTGTTATTGTGTTAATTTATTGCGAACATGGCATATCAAGTAAGTTTTGATCTAATGGAAGCATATTTTTTGAACGATAAAGATATCTCTAGAAGTTTGCGGTGGTATGGCGTAAAATATCCTGATAGACAAATACCGTCTCGTAAAGTTTTGAAAAGGCTTGTGAACAATTTGAAAACTCTGGGACGTTTCGATAAACGCCCAAGAGAACCACAGCAAGAAAACCATACGATCAACGACGAAGAACTTGGTATTTTAATTTACTTTTCGGCTTTTCCGAAAGCATCGGTGAGAGAAGGAGAACATGAAATTGGAGTTTCAAAAAGTAAAATACACCGTGTATTAAAAAAACACGGTTTTAAGAGTTATGTTGAAGGACGATTGGTTCAAAAATTACTTCCGGGCGATACAGAAAGGAGAAAAAATTTCTGTCTTGATATCCAGGCACGATTGCTCGAAGATCCAAATTTTTTGGATAATATTATTTGGACAGACGAATCTAACTTTAGCAATAACGGTATGTATAACCGCAACAATAATCGTATTTGGTCTAAAGAAAATCCCCTACGAGTGACTGAAACTAATAACCAAGTGCGTTTTTCACTCAACTGTTGGTGCGGACTTTTAAAAAACCGGGTTTTCTTAATCCATTTTTACCAAGGAACCTTGAACACAGAAAAGTATTTAGGAATACTTCAAATTTTAAGGGATAAGATAAGAAACCATTCCGCGGCGGAGCAAGAAAACTTAATTTTCCAACAAGATGGAGCTCCGGCTCATAATAGTCGGAGAGCAGCAGATTTTCTAAATGAATGTTTTCCTACATGGATTGGTACAAATGGACCGATTAGATGGCCGGCCAGATCCCCGGACCTCACACCATTAGATTTCTTCTTTTGGGGATACGTGAAAGATATGCTATACAAAAAGCGATACGAGAACGTAGGCGAGTTGCAAACAGAATTGTGCCATATCACATCGAGTGTTCACCATAAAATGATTAGAAAATCAACAGGCAGCGGGCTCATTAAAAGATTGGCGATTTGCGTAAGACAAGAGGGATCACATTTTGAGCATTTAATTAATTAATTTACAAAAAAATACCTACTTAATTGACTACGGCAGTTTCATGTATGTTTTTTATTTGATTAAAATGATTAATTTCACGTTGTTCCTTTCTTTTAAAATACTATGTTACTTAGGCAGAGTTATTATTTTTTAGCTATTCTTTCGATTGGCATCATAAAAGTAGGGTGTTTTTTTTTTCACATTTGAGTCGGTTCGATTCCCAGCCGAAGCAAATAATTTTTAGAAAATCTATGAATGCAGAATTACTAACTTTTAAAAATAACATAAAGTCTTCTTTGAGCAAAATTCACTATCTACGATATTTAAGGTACTTCCCCTTCATGTCCCATAACTTTGGGACGCCCTGTATATTTCGCCCAAATAAAGAAAACGCCGGATCTGCTTCAGACCATATACGCGGTGGACGAACTGCTTAACATGCCGGGGGTGAAAATAGAGCCATGGAGAGGAAAAAAAGGGCCCAGCGCAATGCCACCGATGCCAGCCATTTAGACATTCCTCACATTGCTGCCACCGCCCGATCGCCTGTGTCCGCTGTCGAGGCCCACATACGGCACGAGACTGCCCACACCCACGGGACCAACCGCCCACATGCGCAAACTGCGGAGGGGAACACCCCGCAAACAGCCAATCGTGCCCGGTCTACGCCAGATCCAGCCCCATGGCTAAACCCCTGAAGATAGTCCACTGGAATGCCCAAGCTCTGGCAGGCAAAGCAAACTGCTACACCACTTCCTGAGAGAACAGGAGGTGGATGTAGCACTAATTAACGAGACCCACCTGAAGCCCAACACTCATCTCAAAATCTCGGGCTACGTCGTGTACCGACAGGATAAGCTGAATCCTACCAACGGCGCTCCATACAGGGGACTGGAAGAGAAACATCATCCACCAACCGATCCCACCAAAGAAGTTGAAAACACTGTACGCGCTTGGAGTGATGACCCAGGTGAACGGTGAAGATCTCCGCCTATTTGCCACGTACCGCCCACCAACCTCGGACAACTTCAAGGTGGAGGAACTCAGAGGACTGGTATGCACGCCCACACCAACCATCGTGGCAGGACACCTAAACGCGAAGCACCCGTCCTGGAACTCCACCACCACGAACGCCTTTGGTAGAAGAATACTCCAGGATTCGGCCAATCACGATTACGACGTCATCGGCCCAGAGGAGCCCACGAGATACGACCCGGCGGGCCGCACAGACGAAGTACTAGACATAGTGGTGTGTAAGGGATTAAAAGACCGACGCTTCCAGGTCGCGGTGGAAGATAGCCTATTGACGGAGCGACGGGTAAGGGCCGGCGTCCCCCAAGGAAGCTGCCTATCCCCGGCCTGTTACGCATTTTACACCGATGACATTCCGGTCATTGGAGAAGCCCAGCTGGCCCTGTTCGCGGACGACGCTGCGTTCTACGTGAGATCCCTGAACATGAAGCACGCCGCGGAAAAACTCCAGCCCACCCTCGACGCCTTGCCCAGCTGGCTCTCTAGATGGAGACTCTCGGTGAATGTCGGGAAGACGCAGGCCCTCATCACCACAAGAAGACCGCCATCCACAACCCTGAAACTCCAGAGCCAGAATATCCCGTGGCTCCCAAAGGTGAAATACCTGGGAGTGACAATCGACCAGGGACTCAACATGCAGCAACACGTCAGTGATGTCGTACAGCGAGTAAAAACCGCACGAGCGAAACATTGTCCAGTGCTCCAATCCGGCCTCCCGCTTCGCACGAAATGGGCATCTATAAAACATACATCCGGTCCCGCCTAACATACGCGGCGCCGGCATGGTATGCACTCACCGCCAACACGCAGTGAAACCGGCTCCACATCCAGGAGTCGGTGACGCTGCGCATGATCACCCGTGCTCCACGCTTCGTGCGAAACACCACCATCCTGAGGGACCTACAGCTCCAGAGCCTGGACACCTTTATACGCCGCCTCGCGCGAACAATGTAGGACAGAGCTGACAACTCGTCGCACCCGCTCGTGCAAGGCATAGCTCCGCTGCACACTAGATCACCTGACACCCGACGCCGAGCCCTGTCCAGAGAACTGGCTTCAGTGGACGAAGAGTCCCTGGTCGACAAGCCCACGGATGACGGTTAACTAACCCCTCCCCCTCCCCAAACCTCCCAGACTCCTCAACTGTTGGTTAGGTCACTCTGGTAGGTTCTGGTTTCCGCTGCTTTCTTTTCTTTTTTCCATTTTTATTTCTATTCTCTTTTTCCAACCCCAGAGTTCCCAACTGCCCTGCCCGTAGTTGCGGGCAGCGACAGATGCTAGTGAAGGGGGTTCACACCCCGGATCACTCTCCCCACGCTCCCCTACGGGGAGCGTGAGAAGACTTCTCGCGCGCGCGAACGACCATTGGACGAAGAGTCCCTGGTCGAGGAGCCCACGGAAAACTAACCCCTCCCCAAACCTCCCAGACTCCTCAACTTTTGGTTAGGTCTCTCTGGTAGGTTCTGGTCTTTCCGTTGCTTTCTTTTCGTTTTTTTCCTGTTGGAATACTTTTGTCTGTGGTTTGCTCTATGAGCTCTCTCTGGGTTACGGAAAATATGGCGGACGGCCGTGAATTAAAATTCTAAAAATATTTTTATATCCGTTTCATTGAATTTCCTCCAACTAAAAGCGCAATTCTGTTAGGCTATGGGCCCAGAAGCTCTTTAAGCCAGATAGGCACAGAATAGTTTAAAGTTTCGTCAAAAAAAAAATAAGATATAATTTGTTAAAATGGCGTCTGTTTTGCCGCTTGGTTTTTCAGATTGAGTTAAGAATTGTAAAGATGTTGTTGAAATGGATACTACTGAGATGGAAAAATTATCGTCTGAAGATAGAAAAAAAAACATGCGCATGTTAACGAGGTGAGTAGACGAATGCACTACACATTCCATTCTCTCAAATGCCTTCAAAAATTCTTGCCCATTAAAACCAAAATCATGCTGGTGCAAACTCTTCTGCTTCCAATACTGGATTATGCCGATGTATGCTATCTGGACGCTACAGAAGAACTGTGTGATAAAATGGAGCGGTTGCAAAATCTGGCTATTAGGTTCGTTTTCGGCCTGCGAAAATATGACCACGTGTCTGAGTTTCACAAGCAACTGAAGTGGCTCCCAATCCGTTTCCGTCGTAATGTGCATATCCTCTCCCTTCTTTACAAGATCCTTAGTAATCCTGTTGCTCCCGAGTACCTCCGCTCCCGTTTCACTCTGTTACCTCCTCCTTCCCGATCCAGACGTCCCTGCTTAACTAAAACCCTAACCTATCCCTTGTCAATTTCCAATTTCTTTTTTAAATCGTACACAGTATGAGCTGCACAGTTGTGGAACAAGCTTCCTGTACACATCCGAGAGAGTCCCTCCGTCCAAGTATTCAAGAAGAGGCTAAAAGAGAACTATCATTCTATCATGATTTAAGATATATATTTATATAATTATGTACTCATACTACTCTGTGTAAAAAGTATCGGGAATATGTCAATAAAAAGACTCGCGTAAAAGAGGTCGTTCTAATTTTTTTACTGCATGTTGGTAGCACTGTACTGATTTAGCGCGCAAAATTTGAGCGGGATCTGTCATTTAATTTGTTTTAAACTACACTTTTTGTTGGTCATAGTTTTGAGTCCTCGGCGATTTTTACAATGGAAAATATTGTTGAACAAGAGTGTGCCTTAAATTTTGTGTTTCAAATGATATTTCATGTGGTGAATCACTAAAAATGTTGCGAAATACCTACGGCGAATCGTGTATATCGAAAACAAGGGCTTATGAATGGTATAAGGCTTTTAAAGAAGGCCGAGAAGTAGTAGTAGACTTGCCTCGTTCTGGTAGACCTTCAACCGCTACGACCAAAGAAAACATCGACAGAATCAAGAAGCTAGTGCTCGAAAATCGACGTATGAGTCTGAGAGAGTTGGCTAGTGAGGTGAACATATCTTTTAAGTCCGTCCACAACATTCTCATTGACATTTTAGGCATGAAACGCGTCGCCGCTCGACTAGTTCCAAAAGAGCTCAATTTTGTTCAAAAAGCGCAGCGAAAGCATGTCGCTGAAGACATGGTTTCTCGAGCTTCTACGGATCCGACCTTTATGAAACGTATAATAACTGGCGACGAGACATGGGTTTATGAGTACGACATGCAAACAAGCCAACAGTCTTCAGAATGGCGTCTCGAAAACGAGCCGAAACCCAAAAAACCGCGGCAAAGTCGCTCCAAAATCAAGGTGATGCTGACAGTTTTTTTTGACTACCGTGGTGTGGTTCACTCCGAATTCCTTCCAGAGGGAGAAACAGTGAATAAAGAATATTATTTAGGCGTCATGAAGCGTTTGCGTGAGAGTATCCGCCGAAAACGTCCAGATTTGTGGCAACACAACTCATGGATGCTGCACCATGATAATGCACCATCACACACAGCCATTATAGTGAAAGAGTTTTTAGCGAAAAATTCAACAAAAGTTCTCGACCAAGCACCGTATTCACCTGATATGGCTCCGTCTGACTTTTTTTTATTTCCCAAGTTAAAATTACCACTTCGAGGAAAACGTTTTGAGTCGATAGAAGCCATAAAAAAAAATTCGCTGAATGAGCTAAAGGCCATACCGCAAATAGCCTATGAAAAATGTATGGAAGACTGGGTGAAGCGGTGGAGATGTTGTATTGCAAGCGATGGGGCCTACTTTGAAGGCGATAAAATAAATTTAGATGAATAATTTGTATTTTTTGTTTTATTGACAAATTCCCGATACTTAGTACACTGAATGTATAATACAATATATAAAGCGATTGAAGAATGATGGTATAAGAGTAACAAGAGTAAGAACTGATAATGGAAAAGAATTTGTAAATGAAATTTTCACAAGGTTCTATAACACCAATGGTATAAAACACGAAACAACCTGCAGTTACACCCCTCAACAAAACGGAGTATGCGAAAGAATGAATAGAACTCTATGTGATAAAGTAAGATCACTTTTGTTAGAAACCAATTTTCCGAAATACATGTGTGGTGAGGCTTTGAGGTGCGCTGCTTATACACTGAACAGGTCACCGACCAAAGCATTAATGGGAGATGTACCAGCACACATTTTTCTTGGTAAAGTGAAATTTGAGCACTTAAGAGTGTTTGGATGCAAGGCCTGGGTTATAAACCTACCAAAACAAAGAAAATCGGAGCCCAGAGCATCAGAGATGAGAATGATCGAGTACAGCGGATCAGGTTATAGATTCTGGAATCCTGAGACAGATGAACTTATTGTCTCAAGAGATGTAAGGTTTGATGAATCTGATTATAGATACAACAAAGTGTTGAATACACAGAAAAATGATACTTATATTTACCAGCAAGAAGAAAACAGCTTTGAAGAAAAGACAGGAAAAGATGGTTCAAATATTGAGCAACCATGTGTAGAAGTAAATATAGAGAATTCAACCATAAATGAATGACCCAAACGAATTGTAAGACTAGGTACCACAAAAATATGATGATTATGAGCTGAACATGGTATGCCCTTATACAATTACGTACTATTACCGGGTCCGTCTCATAATGCCTGTGAAGTGAGGAACACAACACGACCATCTGACCAGTCAGCTGCGCTAACTTCAGAGCACGCGTCACATCCTACCACTGACGAGAAGCTTGGGACCGAGCGACGGGACTAGCACTTTGGCGGCGCTCTCAATAGGGTTCGGACGTTGCATAGGCTCCGTATCTCGGCACTTAGGTCTAGGCTAAGTCTAGGTCATAATTAATTATACTTTTCGTTTGTGAAGTGTTAAAAATAAAAACCGTTGATTGACAATTCGTCTTCTTTCATTGGTTGTCACCTCTGGTCCATAAGAGTAGGTACATATTGATTGAAAATTTATATATTATACAGGGTGGAAAAATCGAATGCCACATGGATGGCAACTACCTTAAATATTGTAAATAGCACATTTTGTGTAAAGGAGACTTTCCTTTATTTTTAAAAACAATAAATTCTGCATTTAAGGATTTATGAAAAATCGCTTGCCTCAGCCGGACCGGTCAAATGTGACAAAAAATAATGTGCTGTATTTTATGATGCAGATTGAAAGGGTTACTGATAAGGTTCATTTTTTTCTAAATAACAAATACAATCAGAATAACGGAAGGCCATGAAAACTAACAAACCGGTCAAATGTGACAAAAAATAATGTGCTGTATTTTATGATGCAGATTGAAAGGGTTACTGATAAGGTTCATTTTTTTCTAAATAACAAATACAATCAGAATAACGGAAGGCCATGAAAACTAACAATTACCTTTTAAATTTGATTTCACCCGTCACGTGAATTAAAAAGTAATCCCTGGAATGCAAGGAAAATAAAGACGTTTAAATGACATGATAATGATGAGCTACACTTATGTTTACTTATCAGTTTAGTTGCGATTACTAATGCCACTTTAGTTACCTGCTTCCTTAGATAGGAAAATTGCATCAATTATTCTCTAGTCATCATAGTAGCTAGGATAGGTAAATTTTTAAAAATGGAACATTTTAACGAGCTGTATTTGTTTTTTAAGTGCAATCTTTTTAATTTAAAACAAATAATGCCCGACTTGTTGAACGCATTCTTTTCTTTTTTTTTCGAATTGTGTTTATTCCATTTTCAAATATTAGAGCTACTATTTTACGTAGTTAAATTGAAATTGTGACTTGCAAGTGCTTTTACATTATAAATGGCTGACGATTATCAAGAACAGTTCGATTTATTAGAAGCGTAATGCAAAAAATGTAACACGAGCACTCCAGTGGTACGCGGAACAATATCCACACAGGCAAATACCATCCAGGTTCGTCTTGCTACGAATGGTTAAAAACTTAAAACGCCATGGAAGACTTGAGAGCCGCGTTCGGCGACTACAACAGCCGATTGATTATTCCGATTTTGATTTAAGTGTCTTAACTTATTTTGAAGCCTACCCGAAAGCATCGCAGAGAAGCCGCTGAAATACTTGGTACTAATCATACTCGTGTGCTAAGCGTGCTCAAAAAATACAAGTATAAATGTTACCGTGAAGGTCGTTTGGTGCAAAAATTGCTTCCGGGAGACACTGACCGAAGGTTTCAATTCTGTCAAGATATCCAGGCAAAATTGGCTCAAGAGGAAAATTTTTTGGATTACATAATATGGTCAGATGAAAGTAACTTTAGTAATAATAGTATGTACAATCGTCACAATAACCATTATTGGTCCCGTATAAACCCGATGCGTACACATGAAACTAATAATCAGGTGAGATTCTCTTTTAACGTTTGGTGCGGGATAATGAAAAACAGGGTTGTTATGGTTCACATATTTGAAGGACACCTGAATACAGTAAAATACCTCGAAATCCTGGACCTATTGCGAAATGCATTAAATTATCTACCCGAAGAATACGACACTTTTAATTGTATATATGTAATAAATCCTGCTATATATTGCAAGACGCTGTCTGTGTACGCATCGACATCTGTATTTAAAATACAATCAATGTAATCATCATATAGATCACTATGGTCTTCGGTAATCTCAACTAAACTTTTTCTATCAGTCAATTCATTTAATGCCTTAACAGGATTTTTACTGGAACAACTCAAAATATTGACTTGTTCTAGTGGAGTACAATTTCCAATGCCATCATCCCTGATCTCAGCTCTTACTAGTAACTTTTTATAAGGCGCACGAAATTGAATAGCATTGGGATTGTTGTTGAATCCCCCTCTTGCTCTCACAGCTGAGAAGAAGAGCTCGATGTGATCTTGGCTGACTTTGTAGAAGGGAATGTATTTCAGCATTTTTGTGTCCATGACCAAGTAACTGTACAGTGCCAGTGCGCTTTTCATGTTGATTAACATTCCAATGAAACCTGTTTTTCTGCGGGAATTGATGACAAGTTCCCCTGACGACAATTTTAAACTTGTTATGTAGTTGGTGGCACCTTCAAATAAAGTTATTATATAGTCAATGTTGGCAGGACACATCGCCTTTTTTAATCCTGGCGGGCGCATGGAATGGCCGTTTAGCACGTCAAACACGTCATTCATAATGTTTATGAAATTGACAATGCCACTACACTCCTCAAACTGCTTTAACATTAATTTACTGCGACAATACTCCAAGTTATCTGCTACAGAGTTACTGAACAATTGTCGCTAACTTGACTTTCATCTTCTGCTTTTGAAAGAATATATTATGCGTTTTTTTCATTTTATTGGCCATATGTAATCCCCGTTTTTCTTGAAGTTCCAGCAATTCTTCTAAAAATTTAAAATCGACTCTTCGCCCAAACGAGTCTATAAATACTCTTAATTCACCAAATGCATTTCGAATCAATTTTATTGCATGACATGGGTCGATGAAAGCATGGATCCTAGTATTACCATTCTGAAAACTAGTGATGTCTTGGTTTCTTAAAATGTCACAGGCAAGAGATGCGAACATACTGAAATTTGCAACAGGCCCATCGCATGTAATGCTGACAACTTTTACACCCACATCTTCACACAATTTTAGGGCAGTTTCCATGATGATACTTTTCTGCTCACCTGTTAGAGATGTTATTAAGAAATACCAATAGGTATTTTCCATGTGCCATTGATGGACGTTAATAGGACCACTAAGGCTTGGCTGGCTTCGTCAACACTGTCAGTATCTAAGTTGTGACCGAAATCCACTCTACCATAATATATCTGAGCTCTAGGCTACCAAGTCAGTGACTTTCTCATGGCCATCTCATCAAAAACCAACGAGCATATAACTGGGTGTGCACTTTCTTGAACTTTGCTTTTTAAAGTCTCAAAGGCTTCTTTTGTGAAACCCGCTTCAGCATTGACATGTTGGTACCATTTGGACAAGGTTCTTGTGTGAGGTAAGCATGTATTATAAGTTCGCCTTGCATAATTATAGGCCTTCGGGGAAAGAAAATGTAAAGTCAAAGCAAATTTTCTTATTTCTTCAGAGTATTTTTTTGGTGCAGGTAACCCTTTGGATTTCGTAATCTGTCTTTTTAGAAAATCTTGTGGTCCTGCCAAGTTTTCTATTAAAACAGCCTGTTCCATGTTGATCTCATTTTTTCTTCGAAGATCTTTCAAATTGGCAATTCTTTTATTTCTCTTTCTAATTCTTTCATTGAGGCGTTTGATTTTTTGTTGTTGCTTGACACATTTTTCTTTAAGGGTCTTAATTTGTTCAATTTGGAGAACCTGAAAAGAAAATATTGATTATTTAAATTTATTTATACTGTCACAATAATTTTAACTAAAAAATTTAATTACAGATTATTATAGAGCGTCGTCCGTGGCTCAGTGGCTGAGACGCGATCTCTCAGTTTGAGAGGTCCGGGTTCGATCCCCGGTCAGGCCATGCACCAATGATTTTAAAATTTAATTTAAGTACTTATGTGCATTTAAGTTTGCTCTTAAGCTGTGATGGAAAACATCGTGAGGAAACCGGCAGGCCTGATAAATAACAATGTGAAGTATCCAACCCGCAGTGCGCCAGTGTGGTGGACTATGGCCCATACTCCCTCATTACGGGGGAAGGTCTATATCCCTGCAGTGGGATGTTTAAAGATTGATGATGTAAGGGGCTATATTAACAACTCAACGTGCATTCATTTGAATATAGAAAGTAATGCAATAGACTAATGTTCAAATCAATATGCACTCCAACTCGGTTGTTACATCGGTCCTAAGCGGTCGTTTTTTTAAGGTTATCTCTTTTATTATGGAACATAGAAAGCCACCCATACCAATTTAATTAGGCACCACAATGGTCGAAGGAATTATTTATAATTTAATTATAGAACGATTAGAGCTATATTTAAAAAATAAATCTCTCAAGCAAATTTTCTTCTATCATGTTCGGTAACATAATTTAAAAGTTTCTTACATTACGATGGGGTAACTGCAACAGGGGCAATTCAGCGGATGTACAAGGAACATCAGATTTATTTATGTTGGTAGCTTCACATAAAACAGATGACTCTTGTTTATTAGGTACCTGAAAAACATAGGTACTACATTAATAAGATGAAAGTATACATCTAATAAGAAAAGTATAAGCAATAAATTAATATGATTTATCAAATGTAAACAATTTAGGAGAAATCATTGTAAATTACTTCCAACTTTTTTATGATGTGGCACTTGGTCATCTGTATGTTGATCAACCATTCCAGCCAGTGTCGGGTTGTTGTGGAAAATTGTAAATTACACTTACTGAAAAAATTGTAGGAACTGAGTTGTCATGTAATCTCATTACATCCAGTGTTCTAGAAGCAGCTTTCCTCAAAGTGAAGTGAACAGAGGTACCATTCCTTATGACGAGGATTAATATTTTCTTCACCAATAGCCTCTAACCATTTTTTCCTCAAAACTTCATTTTTTGGAAATCTATAAAAAGATATCATCAATAAATCATTTTGATTGGAGCACAACACTATTTTATTACGACTTATCAGTTTATCACTGTAGACAAGTGACGAATGAAATAATGAATAATTTGGCCTATTATAACACAATAAATTCAAATAACAATATCTGAGTCGACTAGCTTCAAAGTCGGCAATCCGTAATTTTTTATAAAATTGAGCTTTTGATGTGGCAACACTCAAAATTTTGAATAAAAACGGTTTATTTTGTGCATTCAAATCAAAAACGGCAATAAGCCACAGAAAATGCAGATCAGTCTTAATTTGGGATCAAATCTGGCAATTTGTTGTACTTGAAATTCAAACACGGCCATCTTGTGCCGTTAACCAATCAGAAGAGAGGATTCATTAGCGTCGTGCATTATAAAATATCAGATTATTTAGAATCTAAATAAAAAATAGTCAGATTTTACATTTTTAAAGCTACTGCTTGTTCTAAAGGCAATTTTCCCCTGAGAAGAACAAGCAAGAAACTCGAGAGGTCGCTCTTTTTAAAAAAAGGTTTTTATATTACAAAATTATTATTTTATATTATAATATTTCATTATTAATTGTGATTATGTTATGATTGTTTATCATCTAAAGATGATAAACAATCATGGACATAACCAGCCCGTTCGCATAACCAGGCTATTTCACAATTAATAATGAAATATTATAACATAAAATAATAATTAATAATTTTGTAATATAAAAACCTTTTTTTTTAAAGAGCGACCTCTCGAGTTTTTTGCTTGTTCTTCTCAGGGGAAAATTGCCTTTTGAACAAACAGTAGCTTTAAAAATGTAAAATCTGACTATTTTAAGTGTACCCTGTGTACCTACAAAATAAAGCATTTTTTGATTTTGATTTTGATTGAAAACAGCTAAAACTCGCATTTTTTATTCTCTTTTTTGTATAGAATTTAGTAAAAAAACTAATTTTTATTTATTTCAGGTGGAAACCGAAAGGAGCGGAAATATGCTGAACAAAAACAAAGTATCAAAGAATTTGTAGAAAATTTAAAATGCGTGGAATCCCATTACTGCAGAAAGACGAAGACAGCAGAGAGAAAATATTTACCTGCAGAACAAAATATCAACAAACTTTATAAGATTTTCAAAGATAGTGAGTTTTCGCATATTGCTGTCAAAAAATCCTTTTTCCGCCATATTTTTAACACTAATTACAATTTGGGTTTTGGAACTCCAAAAACTGATGCATGTTCGAAGTGTTTGGAGTTGACTGGCAAAATTGCTTCTGAAAGCGATCCACAAAAAAAAGCTTTGCTTATGACTGAAAAAAAAATTGCATTCTTTAAGGACTAAATCTTTTTATGAAAAGCTACGAGAGGTCTCGGACGGCCTTAAAATATTATCTTTTGATTGTCAGAAAAATTTGCCGTTGCCAAAGGTCCCAGATCAAATGGCTTATTATTCGCGTCAAATATATTTTTTTTAATTTCACCAACGTGGAGGGGGCTTCTAATATTCCACTAACCAAAGAACGTGTATTCACTTATTATTGCACGGAAAATGAATTTAATAAAGACTCTAATTTGATTGCTTCGGCTGTTATACATAGACTTAATCACACAGATTTGACCAATATTGTTCACTTTCGTTTGGTCGCAGATGGCTGTGGCGGCCAAAACGAAAATTGTATATTAATTGGCGCATGCTGTAAATGGCTACTGGAACACCAAAACATTAAATCAATGGAATTGGTGTTTCCCGTCATAGGGCATTCTTTTATGCCTGCGGATAGGCAATTTGGCATAGCTGAAAAAAAATTACGGAAAATGGATATTATCGTACACCCTAATGAAATAAGAGATATTCTGGGAGAAACCTTCACTTTAATAAAATTTGGGAGTGACTGTCCTGTTCTTAATTGGAGAGACGCGGTGAAAGAAGTCGTGAAACAGACTACATCCTGGAAGATGCCATTTATGCAATGTAAACGGTTCGTTCTCAGACGGTCAAAACTACCTGGCAATGTTCTACTAAAAGGCGAACTTTATTATAAGAGCGACGTAGCAGAGCCGCAAAATATATGCCAACGTAATAAGAATATAAGATTTATCACACCAGAACTGTTACCTAATGTAGTAGCTGTAAATAAAAATAAATTATCGGATGTTCAAAAATTACTCCAGAAGCACTTTGGTGAGGAGTGGAAAGATATCGGTATTTTATCTTTTTATAAAAATTTACTGGATGAGCAGGAGTCTTTAGATTCACCTGCATTGCTAGAAAATTTTTGTGGTGAGGCATTGGAAGAGGTTCCTGATTTACGTATTTAAGTGGTATTTCCGGGTGCGCCCTTTTTCGTATAACATTTTCTATCCTAATGTCGAATGGCATAAAATGTTTAGCATAACAGTCACTTCGCATAATGGTTTTTTGGCATAATGGTCTTTACGCATAACGTATTCTTTGGCATAATTATCAATTTCCCTAAATGTCTTATCCATAACTTTGTTATCCATAAATTTTAAAGTCATAATAATCTTAACGCATAAATGAAACAAATACGATAAATCAAAGTATGTAATGTCATTCATTATTGATTGATTAATAATAAAGAATCATTATTTATTACTTATTGTAATTTTAGGTTTGGGGCAATAGCCTGCAAAAATGCTAGTCCTGAATATTGAGATGTTAGCTTGAATTTATAAGATAAGAAGACAAAAATTAATTACAGGTTACCTACGTGGCGAGCGAGCGAGCGAAGCGAGCGATGAGTCGGAGCACCCCGACACTGTTGGTTTGGTTAGAAGGTTCGATGTTAGCTTGAACTTATAAGATAAGAAGATAAAAATTAATTACCTACAGTTTATCTACGTGGCGAGCGAGCGAGCGAAGCGAGCGATAAGTCGGAGCACCCCGACACTGTTGGTTAGGTTAGAAGGTTCGATGTTAGCTTGAACTTATAAGATAAGACAAAAATTAATTACAGATTATATACGTGGCGATATACGACCCGCAATACTCTCATCATTATGTTTAAATATCGTTATATGATAAACCATTATGCTTAATAATTTTATGGTTAAAGATGATTATGACTAAAGTACATATACGAAAGAAAATTGTGCGTGAAAATTTTATGCCGAATCAGCGTTATGTCAAAAGATGATTATACTAAAACCAGTTATGCATTTCGAAATTAGGACTTTCAATTTTATGCCACCCAATATAGACCCGGTATTTACAATGGAGATAAAATAAAAAAAAATATTAAGGTGGTTCGTTTCCCATACTAAACTTTGGTCAACAAACATTCGAAAGTGTGAATATTTACTGCTTGTATTATGATTTATACCAGTTGCAAGCTACACCTCGGGTGAACCGGTTGTGTACCGCGCGTTGTTAGAATCGTGCATCGATATTCTACCGGAACCGGTTCGTTGCTAGCGGCTTTAGACCTGCAAGTGCGGGGCCGCACGCGTTCGGCTATTGCGTGAATGCAGTGTATTGTGCACCGTACTACTAATGGAGGATGACGTAGAACAGGATGATCAAGTTCAGGCGAATATGGCTGCAATGCAGGAAAATAACCTCCGAGGCGGGAATAGTATATCATGTGAAGACTTAACTAATTATGATGTTACGGATAGAAATGAACATATACGAATACCTAAACGCAGGAGGGAGATAGATGAGGAAGAAACGTGGATTAAAGTTTCCCGGCATAGTAAAAGAATCGCATTACCCAATCGATCCCAGAATAATGTAATAAACAACGAGCGCGAAGTCGATAAAATTGAAGTTTGCTTATCCAGCAAAGAAAAAATGCCGAAACAGTTTGAGCTAGCTAAGTTATTTCAGACCGAAAAAATTTGCAACATTATTAGGGTGAAATATATCAACCCGTTTAAAGTCCATATAGAATTCGATGATGAGGCCAATGCTGAGAAATTGGCTTCTTCTCAATTCCTCTTAGATAAGGGATGGAGATGTCAAAAGGCATTCGAGGTGGGAGTTTCCTATGGTACGATTAGGGATATAGAATGTGGCTTGACAGAAAAAGAGATAAAGGACAGTCTAACATGTGATTTAGAGATCGTAGCTGTTAAACGTCTCATGTGTAGAAAGAGTGAAGGAGATGGTTGGACTGAGAGCGAAACAGTACGTCTTTGCTTCAAAGGCTCCTCCTTACCTCCATTTATTTATATATATGGTATGAGAGTGAGGGTTGAGCCATACGTTTTTCCGGTTACTCAATGCTCGAAGTGCTGGAGATTTGGGCATACGCATAAAATGTGTCCTTCAAGAAAACTTATCTGTCCAAAATGCAAAAAAGATCACGCAAACTGTGACACTGATACTTACAAATGCGTCAACTGCTCCGGTAGACACATGTCTCTATTTAAGGCATGCCCGGCTTATATAAAAGAAAAGAAAATTCGGAATATAATGGCTGAGTTCAACTGTGCGTACAAGCGAGCAGTGTACATGTATGTTCCGCCTTCACCTGGCAGAGAAGCAAACAGTGAAATGATTACGCACACTTTGGATGGTACGGAACCCGCAGCATTCGCTGCCGCTCCCGGTCAACTATTGTCACCATCACAACATTCACAACAGACCTACGCAAGTGTTTTAAAAACTACAGCCATTGTTCATCGGACTGAGTCCCCTGATCTCCACACTTACTCCACCGGTCCCAAGTCAAATAAAGAAAAAAGAAAGAAAAATATTTGTTTTGAGAATACCCTGGATTGGGATTGTTCATCAGAATCAGAGTCTATCTTGGTAGCCAATGAGAAAGACACAAATGAGATACAGATGGATAATCCTCAAGATAAACAAAAGAAGCAAAAGAAGAGGATTACCCCATTCAGCGCTCTCATAGATAAATTAAAAGACATTATGTTTTTACAGAAATTGTCTATAAGACAGAAAGTGAAACGTGTTGTGGAGATTTTATTAGAATGGTCTATAGCATTTGTATTGGACAGAGTGGGGGACTTGCCTTTTTTAAAACTTTTTAATCATTTATTTAATAATGGATAGTGAAAGATTAAGGAAAATAGCTAAACTTAACATCCTCCAGTGGAACGCGCAGAGTCTAAGGCCGAAATTAATTGCATTTGAACAGTTGTTATGGCGCGAGAAAGTACATATCGCAGTGGTCTCAGAAACCTGGCTGGACCCCGACAGTGAGTTGCGAATTTCGGGCTATAATATTCATCGACAGGACAGAGAGGACGGGTATGGTGGTATTCTAATTTTAACACATTACTCTATAAAATGTCAACGAATAATACTAAGGAATCAGAATCCGGGTATTCAAATTATTCAAGTCAAAATCTTCAATTGTCCTGAAATTGAAAATATTATAGCCATATACTGCCCTCCCCCTCCTTTTAGAACAATCCAAGCCGATTGGGACAGTATATTTTCCCTTACAAATAGGAAATCCATAGTATTAGGTGATTGCAATGGTCACCACTCCACATGGTCATATAAGACAGACCAACGAGGTACACAGATATACGACTCCCTTATGGACACTAACTTCGTTATTTTGAATGACAATACACATACTCGGATTAGACTAGTTAATGGAGTACTTCAACAATCTTCTCCCGATATAACGGTGGTGTCGTCCGATATATGCCATAAATATAATTGGAGTGTATGTAATGAGACCTTAGGCAGCGATCACCTAATACTCAAAATATCTGCCAGTTTTGAACCTTCTCGGAAATGTTTACATCTGAGAAATTTCAAGAGGGCGGACTGGGCATCTTATAGACTATACCTCGAAGAGGTGTTTTCAGACTTTACCCTACCAAGTGATCTCCAGGAAGCTTATGACTTATTTATCAAAAATATTAATAAAGCAGCAGATCTATATATTCCAGTTGTGAGGATCAGCCAAAATCCAAATAATAATTTTAAGCCCAAACCGTATTGGAATTCTAACTTATCCAAAGCTGTAGCAGAGCGACGGTTGTCCCTTGCGAACTTCCGAAGAAATCCAACTCCTAATAACCTGGACATTTTGAAAGAAAAGATTAGTGCAGCACAAACAGCTATACGAAATGCTAAATCTGACTCTTGGCATAAATTTTCTTCTTCAGTGGATGAGGTGACCTCCTCTAGAGAGATGTGGCGACAAATGAGATGGCTCAAGGGCTATAAAACTTCAAAAACTTATGTTGATAATAGTAGAGCTAAAGAATTTCTCCAAAGTCTAACACCAGACTTTATTTGCCCCCCCAACCCATCATGTGAGTCTGTCAATGGGCACTTGGAGGCTCCAATATCACAACACGAATTGGAAAAGAGCATTAAATCCAAAGACACAGCACCTAGATACGATGGTATCTCCTTCTCTATGGTTAAACATCTCCCTGTAGATGGTAAAATTATCTTACTCACCTTATACAACAAATTTCTTCAGTTAAATTTTGTACCAAACCAATGGCGTGATATAAGCATTATTCTCATACCGAAACCAGGACGAGACCCTCAGTTTATGACTTCTCTACGCCCCATCTCTCTAATCTCTTGTTTTTGCAAAATTCTCAACACTATACTTTGTAAAAGATTAGAATGGTATTTTGAAAATGAACGTCTGCTTTCTGAACTCACGGTAGGATTTAGAAAGGCAAAATCCTGTCTGGATAATCTAGCTCGGTTGGTCTCCCAAATTCAAATAGGTATGTCCAATAATATGGCTACTGTCGCTTGTTTCATAGATATAGAGAATGCTTACAACAACGTAGACTTAAGCAGGCTGGTTTGCATTTTAGATCAATTTGGCGTAGGAGCAAGAATTTGTAACTTTATCTGGACTCTACTCAAAGAAAGATCTCTTAAAATTCGTACAGACGAAACTTTTATTTGTAGAAATACTGGTCGGGGTCTAGCACAAGGTGATCCTCTCTCGCCTCTACTGTTCAATGTGGCCACTCTACATATTTGTAAACAAGTACAAAATGTAATCATGTCCCAGTACGCTGATGATTTCACATTATATATAACCTGTGTAAATATTGTTGATGCGGAGCATGAACTGCAACTGGCCCTCGACTGTGTAACTAAATTGTTGGAGGACCTAAGTCTACAAATATCACCAACAAAGAGTAGGGTCTGTCTGTTCAGGAACGGGTGGAAGCGGATCCCTGTACACCTAACTATCAATAACATTTCGATACAGCAAGATGATAACGTGAAATACCTAGGTCTGTGGATGGATCGCTCGTTAAAGTGGGGCAAACATGTAAAAGAAACCATAGAGAGGATGTCTAAATTTATAAATGTTTTCAAAATTCTTGCGGGGCCGGGGTGGGGTGTACATCCGAAACACTTACGACGTCTGTATATCTCAATTATTCGAAGCAGAATGGATTACAAAAGTTTTACAAAACTATTAGTAGAAGGTCAATACTTAGCTAATATATCATTGTTTAAACGTTACACATTCCCTCAACAACATACATAATATATTATACTCTCTAGTTACTATTTCACTACCTTAACACCGCAACTTGGCACGGAACTGCTCAACCAATCAAAGCTTAATAGAGGTAAATCTAGAGTAATAAGTTCTTGTTTTACTGTTGTCTGATTTTAAAGGTTTTTGCATGATGTGTTCACCTATAAAAGGTTGTACATTTAAATTTAATACCAACTACATTAATTGATAAATGGACTATGTACTAGTGTAACAACTGTTGGTGATCCTAAATAAATAAATAAAAAATAAATAAATTATGCCAGTTTTCTCTATGATAATTGTTGCCAGTCACATCTAGACAAGCTGGATAAACTTCAAAACCAGGCCATGAGAGTAATTGGAGGATTTATTAAATCCACCCCTATTTATGCCATGGAAAGCGAGCTCTGTCTCCAACCTTTACACATTCGTAGGCGATACCTGGCGGGAAAATTTTGGATGAAATCTAAATCACTTAGAAACAATATAACAATTAACCTTTTAAATGAGCTATCTATTTTATGTCATAATAATTTCTGGTCTAGGAGGAGAAAACCACTTTTAATCTTAACACATGACAACTTTAAAATGACTCCTGTCCACTGCAGTGACCAACTTGAAATGTTTTCCTTAGACTCATGGGTTAGTAGTTTTGATACAAATCAATCAATTAAACTTAATATCCCTGTTATGACTAATAGTAAACGTTCGTTTAATACCGCAAAATTAAGGGAAATGGGCAACCAATTCATTATGAAGACATATGGAGATTCTTATAAAATATACACAGATGGCTCTAAAACCATGGATGGTAATGGTGCCGCCTTTATTGACCCTCAATTGAACAAATTCATGAAATTTAAAATTAATTCCGAGGTCTCCATAATGTGCCTAGAACTAATCGCCATAGCGGAAGCGTTGTCATACACAGAGTCGTTGAAACTCGATAAAGTGGTGATCTTCACTGACTCTAAGAGCTCGCTCCAACACTTGGCTCGGTGCACCTCGACTTTTCGAGGACTACCGATAGCCTACTCTATTTTGAAGCTTATCCAGAACCTTACCGCGAATACAAGAGGTGTTATGTTACAGTGGATTCCATCTCATATTGGTATTGTGTATAATGAAAGAGCTGACCAATTGGCGAGAGAGGCCTGTAATGATGGAATTGACTGTAACATATTACCCTTTTATACCGATCGTATACCACTTGTAAAAGAAAAATGTAAGATAGATTGGAAAGAGTACTTCGATAAACGGTCCAAGGAGAAGGGTATCTGGTACAAAACGATCCAACCTCATCCGTGGAATACTCCCTGGATCGATAACTGCCAACTGAACAGACAAGACCTTATCATGGCTTTCAGACTTCGCTCCGGACACATCCCACTTAACAAGTTTGCATTCATGATGCGGAAAGTACCGTCGCCAAATTGTACAGAATGTGACGTTGTAGAAGACGTTTTCCATATCTTGATGGAGTGTGTCCGGAATGAAGCATGTAGAAGACAAATTAATATTACATATGGCCATCCACTTGAAGCTGTTGGGGACTGTAATACTGTATTGGCATTCCCTACATCCGAAATGGCCAGGGCAATATATAAATTAGTCAGAGTCGGTATAAAAAACAGGGTGTAAATATTCACTGAGTCAGTACAGAGCGACATAGGCTCAACTCACACCAAAAGAGCGTCGAAGCGCAGCGAAGCGGAGCGCAGTTTCAGTGTCATGAGAATTTTAACTTTATTTTCATTACTATAATACTCATTATCGCATGAGAAACTCGAACGAGGCGCGCGGATGCCCGCGGAGCCGCGGGAATTCCGGCGAATTCCATAAACGGAGCCGTGCGCCTGCGCGAGAAGTCGGGGGAAGTCCCGAGAATGTTCGAGCAGTCGCGGGCGGCCGCTGGCAATATCCCGCCCCTCGCCCCCACCCCCGCGCGCGTCTATTGCGCGCGGGCAGCGGGCATTCGCTATTTCGCATTCATTCCTTGCAGTGCAACGAATACAGGAGTGATGGAAATGGATGAAGAAAAGCTTATTTATTTGGTGCAAATGTACGACTGCCTATACAATGTAAAATCAAGGCATTACAGCGATAAACACATGAAAAATAACGCTTGGCAAAAAGTGGGCGCTGAAATGAATATGTCTGGTATGTATTTGTTTAATTATTTTTATTTGCTTCACTGCTGAACTGGGAGCAAAAGAAAAACGTATATAAATAATATGTATTTTTATTTAAAAATTCAAATAATACATTTTTTTATATTTTAATAAAAATAACTTTAACTTGTTGCGATGTCGTGGGTTCGTCTCCTCTGATCACGCGATCCGATTCCACTACTTACATTAAATCCGTGTGGCCTGATCGCGATATCAGTTTCCCTTACAAAAAATGTAAAATTTTGTCGCAACTGATCGCGATATCAGTTTCACAAAAAAAAAAACATTTGAGTCCACGGATATCGGTCATCTGCTGTGTGGATTTATTGTTAAGAAAATGATGTCTTCTTTCAGTAAAACATGCTAAATCTTCAATATCTGATTTATATATAGGGTGTTTCTTTTTTAATATTAGGTACATATTTTAAGGGGTTGTCGTTCCCATCAATCTGAACAACTTTCACTATGGAGACAACTTTGGAATTCGCAAATAAATATCAGCTGCTCTATACAAACCGATCAAATAATAAAATAAAATTGATGGGTAGAACAACTCCTTAAAATATGTATACATACAATAAAAAAAGTAAGAACCTATACAGGGTGAGTTTTACATCATCTGATATCGCGATTCGAGTGCAGTTTTAGCGTGATCCGTTTCCACCTGTAACGGATCACGTGATCAGAGGAGACGAACCCGATGTCATCAGCAAATTGTAGAACTCGTTAGTTTACATACGGCGCAGTCTTTTGTAAAACTTCACACCATTTTGATATTAAATCTATTCAACTACGGGAAATCATTTCGTTTTGCCAAGAAACTGCACCACAAGAATTAAAATAAGTCTTAAATTTATCTCTTATACACATAGCATTTTCTCAGGAAACAGAATCCGCTCGAAAATTTTGTAATATACTATTTATTGGCACTGTTTCAATTATGTCTTCAAATATTTCATCATTTCTTAGGTAATTATGTAAACAAGTGCACGCTAATATCATAATGTCTAGGTATTTGGGTTGCATTTTAATTCTCTTTTGAAAAATCTCAAATTTTTGTGTTAGTATTCCGAAACTGCTCTCTATAATACGTCTTGCACGGCTCAGGCGATAATTAAATATTTTCTTCTCGACGTCTGTCGACACTTGGTTTCCAGGAAAAGGTCTCATTATGTGTTCGTGTAACGGGAAAGCCTCATCTCCAACAAAAACATGTGGCAATGCTTCTGTCGTACCTGGCAAACATTTATTAGGTGGTATATCCAGTGTATTATTATTCAATGATTGTCCTAATCTTGAGCTGCTTAAAATGCCACTATCACTATTGCGACCATATGCTCCAATATCGACTACAACGAATCGATAATTTGCATCAGCTATGGCTAACAAAACTACACTGAAAAATTTTTTATAGTTATAAAATTGACTGCCGCTGTTCCATGGTGCTCTTATATTAACATGTTTGCCATCTATGGCTCCTATACAGTTAGGAAAATTCCATTGTGTTTCAAATTCTTTTGCTAGTTTGGTCCATAGCTCAGCTGTCGGTTTTGGCATAACACGCGGCCGTAAACACTTCCATATCGCGGAGCAAGTTTCGTGAACAATTAGAAGTACAGTACTATATCCCATTCGATACTCGTGAGCTAGCGCTTTGAAACTGATAGCAGTAGTTAGAAATCTGAAACAAAATATAATTATTATCACCAGTTATAGTTACACATATCGACAAATCAAGAGTAACAGCCCCAGTAGTTGTCTACTTTTGTCCGTGTGTGTATATTATTATTTACCATCATAAAAAAATAAAAACCATAAAAACATAACAAGATTGTTATATGAATAATTATATTACTGCTATTTTCAGTGGAGGATTGCCAAAAGTCTTGGAAGAAATTACGAGATAGTTATAGAAAGGGCATTTCATTAAGAGAGAGTAGAAGTGGGTCAGCTAGAACAGTAGAACGCCCATTAAAATTTGAAAAAGAATTAGCATTCATAAAACCCTTCATGAAAAGCAGGAAACAAATTTCAAATTTAACGAGTTCGCCAGAAGATTCAGATATTACCACAGATGGCGAATATCAGTCTATGTCACCAAGACCGCAGACGCAGCTTTTACCCTCACCACGGCCACAGTCGCAGTTATCACCGTCACCACGGCCACAGTCGCAGCTATCAAACCGGACCTCTTCATCCAACGAACAGCCTCTCAAAATGTCAAATTTATTGTTCAAACAATATATTGAAGACAAGCAAATAGAAGATGACCCAACCATTAGCTTTTTCTTAACCATGGGCCGAACTGTGAAAACAATGCCTAAAAATATTCAAGCCAAATTAAAAGGAGAAATTTTCCGCCTTATAAATGAAACGGAAATAAGACTTGCCGATGACACCGGTGGTAACATGACACGAGATACAGCTGAATTCGACTTATCTGCCACAGGAAATAATACAACCATATCATCTTCTTCAAAGTATGCATTGGAAACAACCAGTATCAGTCCTAGATCTGTGACAGAAAATTCAAACATTCCAACCACATCCTTTTCATACACACCATCAATAATACCGGCTGCAGAAAAAAAAACTATTACATCGTTTTCATACAAACCATCCAAAATACCGTCGACTTCAACAAGTTATCAAGAAACGAACACAGAAAATATCTACGAGAACTCCTCACTTCCGATTTATTCAAACTCTAGTTCATTCGACCCACCTCCGTCGCCTTATATACCACACGCTATGTCGAAATCACAACAACTTCTTCTCAACACACAACGACTTCTCGAGCAGTCGCGGGATTCCTCGCGCCTTCTCTACCGAGCGGGTTGCTGCGCTCCGCTGACCTTCGCCGCTCTTTCGGTGTGAGTTGAGCCATAGTCATTGAAATGACTAAGCTCTTTAAATAAGATTAAAAAAAAAAAAAAAATGATTTATACGGATGACAAAATTACGTAATTTTGTCATCCGTATAAATCATAATAAAAGTGTGAATATTTACTGCTTGTATTATGATTTATACGGATGACAAAATTACGTAATTTTGTCATCCGTATAAATCATAATACAAGCAGTAAATATTCACACTTTCGAATGTTTGTTGACCAAAGTTAATTATTTTTTTGTATGGAAAACGAACCACCTTAAGTAACTTAATTTCTCAATTAAAAATTATTTTTAATAATAAAGTTAAAAACGTTTGATAGCCATTTTCATTACTTATTTTGCTATAACACAAGTCCAAATCTTTATGTACCGTCAAATCTGGCATCTTTGCCAAGGGTCATTAACTTTGCCACCAGCAGAGTGCTTAAGACAATCCTTTCATACCACGGACTACGTATATTCTTTAGTGTTGTGACTATTTTTCGGGAAAAATACGGTTATCAATTGGCAACACTATTTTGAATATGGCAACACCACGGCAGCCATTTCTTACCATTTCAAATTCGAAATTCGTCGCTCAACTCAGTGCTCAAGAACTTTTCAAGAACTTTTGATATTTTCGAATGTAAACATCGGATCCTGGTACGTAAATTTTGGATATAATGTTATTTTTTATGTAAGGAATGGATTGATTACCTTGTAAATGTCGTAGTGTTTGCATTGTGTCTCATAATTTTGTTGGCAAAGTTACCAGACCATGCCGGCCAATATGAGAGGGCGACTTTGCCATGTTTTGTAACGGCCTAGGGTTAACACAAACTAAAAATAAAAAAATCGTTTTTGATACACTTTTTAAACCTTTACGTGCTAATTTAACTTAAGTAGGTACCTAGTCCATAGTACCTAATCATATTTTTTTACTCACCATGGGCTTAATAATAACACAATAATAATAATCATCAATACAAACACGAGGATCTTAACAGTTGTAGGTTAACATTTATTTTGGTTTATTTTTTAGGAAATGGGTCGTCGTAGTCGCCGAAAGCTAGGATCGAGAAACTATAAAAATTACACCCAGGAAATGCTAGACTTAGCAGTAGATCTAGTAAAAAAAAGAATATAATTTCATTGGAAGCTGAAAAGATTGTTCTCTATGGTACGTCGAGGTATGAAAGATTTTTTATACCTCGACGTACCATAGAGAACAAAGTGAAGGGACTCCATATGAAACCTCCTGGTGCTCAGTTGCGCCTGGGTGACTCAGAAGAAAAGGACATTGTGGATGTTTTGATAGCCGCTGCAGATTTTGGTTGCCCATCATCTTTGAATATCTGAATAAAAATCGTCGCTCTTGCCTATTTTCCGATAAAATACCAGGTAAATGGTCGGTTAGACATTTTTTAAACAGACACAAGCATGCACTGACGGAGCGAGCAGTTCAGAACATTAAGAAAGCACGATCAGAGAAGACTGTAGATGACTTTACGAGTTACTTCAGTAATCTTGAACGCACAGTAATAAACATCCCTCCACAAAATATTTTGAACTACGATGAAACTAACTTGTCCGACAACCCGGGTTCAACAAAATGTATTTTCAAACGCAAAGTTAAATATCCCGAAAGAATATTAAATCACTCAAAAGGCAATATTTCTATAATGTTTGCTGCAAGTGCAGATGGGTCTTTATTACCTCTTTACACGGTCTACAAATCCGAACATTTGTGGTCTGCATGGTGCGTAGGAGGATCACCAGAAGCTAGATTTAATAGAACCAAGTCAGGGTGGTTTGATGCCACAGTTTTTGAAGATTGGTTCAGGTGTGTCGTCATTCCATGGGCAACTAAGCTTGATGGACCCAAAGTTATTATTGGCGACAATTTGTCGAGCCATCTGAATGTGACTATTTTAAGACTTTGTGAGGAGCACGATATACGATTTGCTTTTTTACCAGCGAACAGTACCCACATAACACAGCCATTAGACGTAGCCTATTTGGCCCTCTAAAAAAAATCTGGCGTCGAATCCTAACAGACTATAAAATAAAAAATCCATCCGAGACTCAAATAAATAAAACTCACTTTCCTATATTGCTGAAGGAGTTACTGGCAGAAATCCAAATATGTAATAAAAATAACATTAAATCAGGTTTTAAAGCCACGGGCATCGTTCCATTTAATCCTCAAAAAGTCCTTAGGAAACTGCCAGATTATGAAGAAGAAATAAAATACAAAATAGACAGCACTTCTTGATTTTTTGAAAAAAACCAAAGCCCCTGACCCTCTTAAGAGCGAACTTAACAGCGAACAAAAAAATGAAATTAGAACCCGGATGCTCCATTTCATCTCAAGATGCAGAAAAACTTATGTGTGGTACAAAAACAAGAAACACAGTAACTAAAAAGTCAAATGAACCAAAAATTAATAAAAAACGTGTAATTATTTTATCAGATGTTCGAATTTTACCAGAAAATCAAGCTTATCTTGATGTAAAACAATGTAGCCCACTCGTTCTAAAAAAAATTGATGCAGGATCTAAGCTACCTCTGAAAAATAAAGAAGCCGAAAATATAACACCATCTACTACTGGGATCTGTAATGTGGTCAAAAGGAAAACTCCAAACAGAAAACAATCTCAAACAAAAAAACTGAAAGATGATTATGACAGTGACGAGGAAAATGAAGATAATTATTCACTACGAGATACCTCAGATGAAGAAACCATAATGTCTGAAGATGAAGACATAGCTTTAAGTACCATTTTAAAACATAATATTAAAAAGTATGAGACTGATTACGATATTAGTAAAACATTGCCAGATATAGATGATGTGGATTTTTCTCTTGATGCAGAAACAGAAAAGGAAGAATTTTATATTGATGAAATTGAAAAGTATGAAAACAAGGAGACTGGTTTACTTGAAATACCGAATGTGCATTCGAAGATAGATGAAACTAATATGGGAAACAAAAACACTGATAAAGATAAGAAGAAACAAGGTGTATTATTGGACATGGATGAAGCAGAAATGAATGTAAATGAAAAAAACTAAAAAAAGTGTAAACTCAGATGTGGACAAAATTAAAACAATAGAATATGAAAATTTAAATGAAAAGGAGAAAGAAGAAAGTGTGAACTTGGACATGAACGAAATTGGAATAAAGGAAAAGACTGATAATGAAAGTGAGAACCTGAATATGGACCAATTTAAAATAGCAGAAGAAACTTATGACCAGGACAATAAATATATGGATGTGGACTTTGATATAGAAGACGAAATAGCGGAAAATATGGATCTGGGCAAAAATAAAAAGACTGATAATAATAAACGTGAAGGAAAAGAAGATGTGAAATCAAAAATATACGTAAATGAAAATGTGAACTTGGACATGAACGAAATTGGAATAAAGAAAAAGACTGTTAATGAAAGTGAGAATCTGAATATGGACCAATTTAAAATAGCAGAAGGAACTTATGACCAGGACAATAAATATATGGATGTGGGCTTTGATATAGAGGCGAAATAGCTAAAAATATGGATCTGGGCAAAAATAAAAAGACTGATAATAATAAAGGTGGAGGAAAAGAAGTTGTGATCTCAGAAATATACGTAAATGCAAATCGAAACTCAATTTATGAAGAACAAACAAGCGTTTTAGTTAGATACTATATGCGCAATAACTGGAAATATTTTGTAGGATTCATAGAAGTAGATTAGATTAGTAGATTCTGCGCTTTGGTAAGTTTCAAAGATGGCGATCTTTAAAATTTGGTTACAAATCCGGAAATCTTCAAAAAAGTAGTTTAATTTATTCCTTCTGCAGAATGGTAAATCTTATAATAGGACTTTTGTGAGACCGGTTGTCCATTGTTCATAATAATTTAGTCAGTTTAGTAACAAAAAAGGCATTTTATAGCTAATAGTTCGTTTTTTGTCATTTGCCAATTTTTACGAAAGTGTCAAATTGCCAGCTTTGATCTGATTGAAAACCGGCTACTAACCTGTGAAAAGTCAATTGTCTCTTTTTATAAATACAATTGTCTATTAGAAAAAAAGAGACAAAGTGATATTTCATGTTCTGTTTCGCATTTCATTCATATTTGTATATGCATAAGTTCGTATAGAATAACAGGGCGCCTCCATGTATTTATTATCTCTATGCTCAGAACTGACATATTTGACGAATAAATAATCCATCTTGTTCGCACACGCTTGGTTTGACATTTCGGTTTAACTCTAACATTATCCTACTAATAAAAATTGCGCTTGTAATGAATGGATGGGCGAATTCATGTCGGGAAATTTAAGTATTTTGTTTTGTCAGTGCGCGTATCGCGTGAGTATTATCAGTTCAGTTGTGTGAGTTTGGAGCTGCGTTTTAGCGAGCTTCATGGGAGAGTTATGATTCTAGAACATATCTAATTCGTTGGCCTGTCTAAAGAAACGAAGCACTTACCCCACCGCATAGACATTCATGTGATATAGATTTTAAGTATTATTTATTAACCTGTGTGTTCATTACAGATTTGGTGTGAACCAATATGCCTCGAAATTACAAGTCCTCTAACACAAAAACCTACAAGAAATACGATGTGTTGGCTTTGGAAACAGCACTCAGCGATTGTAGAAACAGCCGGTGTACACTTGCTGACATTGCATTAAAGCAGTGTTTTTCAACCTTTTTCATGATGCGACCCCCCTGGTATAAAAAAATATTTCGCGACCCCCTTGACCCTTCGGTTTTTTTTATCATTTATGTGTGTATGTTACTGAATTACCAATATTCATTCCATACAACGTATTTATGGTCTCCATGATTAGGATATAAGTACATACTTATCGGATATAAAAACACTTACAATTACGTACATCGGATACGTCGCCATACGGTACGTACGCACGACTAATGCCGATGCCTGCCGCCCGGCGAGTGTGGAGTGGTGGTGGTGGCTTATCAGTTGTTGAGAGTGAACGAGCGAGCGGAACACAACGAACGATGCGGGGGAGGGGTGCGGGACGATGCGAAGCGATACTCGCTCGGTCCCACGTCAACAATCAATTGTTTAACGACCGTTAGAAATTGTTTTTAACTTATTGTAATAATTACGCATTTGTAGTGATTTGTCATAGTTTAAAATGGATAAATTCCTGAAAAGATCAACAGAACCGTCAACTTCTGGTGATAGTAGTGGAAGTAAAATAAAGAAAAAACGTCTTTATGATGACAATTATTTGAAATTCGGGTTTACGGTGATTGACAATAAACCACAGTGCGTTATTGGCTTTGAAACTTTATCAAGAGAAAGCATGAAGCCATCGAAGTTAACACGCCACCTTAACACAAAACATCCAAATGAAAAAAATAAGCCCGTGGATTTTTTTGAGAGAAAATTGCAAGCTCTTCAACATCAAAAAACTGGTATAGTACAAATGTCCAACCTAAATGAGAAAGCGTTGCTGGCTAGTTATCGAGTAGCTTTTCGTGTGGCTAAAGCAGGAAAACCTCACACTATTGCCGAAAATTTGATTTTACCAGCTATATTAGATATAGCAGATGTTATGTTTGGGAAACCAGAGGTTGAAAAACTCAAAAGTATACCTCTCTCTGACAATACCGTTCAACGCAGGATAAGCGATATGGCCACTGATGTTCGTGATCAAGTCATAGAAAAAATAAAGGCTAGTACTTTTGTATCTTTGCAATTTGACGAATCCACGGACATTGCGGGTTGTGCGCAGTTTGTAGCTTTTGTGCGTTTTGAATCCAGCGATGAATTAATTTAATAGAAGAAATACTATTTTGCAAAGCCCTTCCCACAAATACTACAGGTACTAAATTTGGAAAACGATTTAATTAATGATTAAAGTATGGAATCACAAAATCGGTGCTACATAGGCATAACACTCGAATTATGAAAAATCATGGCGGTCAGACGGTAAATCTGACTAATGTTAAGTAGGTACTTTTATATGTCGTTATTGCCTAAGGTCATATAATTCTATTTTAATGATGTGATTTTTGATAATTAATGGGAACGCACCTATATTTTCTTGAATATTAAAAAGTTTTTGAAAGTATTCAATTTTGTTTACGTTTATATGACATTTTCTTAAAGATTTGATTTTTGAAAAATGACCCTGTTGCCTATGATGGTTTTTGAGTTTCTTTTGGTATGTGGTTTTTGAATTATTTTTAAATGTAATTTTGTCACATTATGTTCCATTTTCTTCTGATGATTAGATAGTTTTAGATCGGTAGTTTTAATTAGGGTAAACCTATCTTACCTACCGCGAAAAGTTCCTACAGTTCAAGAAGCAGAAATCGTGATTCGGATATCACTTATCACATCACTTCCGCGTGTATTAATATAACAAGTACGAATGCAACTATTTACTCGTCCAGGTATTTAGGTACCGTAGGATGGGGGGAATAGGATTCACGGGGGGAATAGGAATAAAAATCTGATTTTTTAAAACGTTTTGAAATGTGAGTTATAGAACATGGCAATGCCACTCCAATTATTTTTTTGAAAATAGAACAATTTGTCGTTTTTGTACTGGTAACACCAAGTATCCAAGCCGTATCAATTTAACCAAAAAAACCTAGTCAAAGTCAAGAGTCCACAGGTGCGAGATATTTTCATGATTTCGACTTTCGGTTTTTTATAATAAATAATAATGTTTGAGTGGTGTAGACAACTAAATATTGTTTCTGGTCCTTCAGGTGTTTGGAAAACATAAATGTAAGTAAAATAATCACTGTAGAATGCTTGTAAAATATACTTTTGGAAATTAACTTGATTTTAGGTTATTTTGGGGACAAACGGGATTAGTATGGGGCGAATAGGGACGGCTTAGGGGGTGAAGGGGTTCGTGAACGAGGTGAATTGCATCGAAAAGGAGGTGTTTAGGATCGTTTGAGGGGAGAGTTGGGTTTTACGAATAGGGTTATCAAAAATCCCGTTGTGTTATATTTACTTACCACTTACGTAATTTGAGTGTGAAAATTGCTATTTCTGACATTTTACATAGGCCTACCTACATACCTAGGCCTACCTACATACCTATTTGATTTTTCATATTTACTTAGGTAGGTACCTACTTTTTATTTTTCTCAATTTTAGATTCAGACAATATTTTTAAATTTTGTAAAGAGGATAATTTTGTTGGTGGATATTTACATTCATTTTCTATTATTCACAGAATGCCTCGTATTTACAAACCTAAGCCAGGTGGAAAACAATTTAAAAAATATGACGCGCTTATCATTAAACGAGCTCTCGATGAACTTACGACGAGTGATAATATTTCAATAGCCACTGTTGCCAAGAAATATAACATTTCGAAATCTGTGCTGGCCCGCCACAAAAACAAAGATATGAAAGCTCAAGGGGGCCAAACTGCTATATCCATAGAAGTCGAAAGTTATATCGCCGAAAATTTAAATGTATGGTGCAGAATGGGGTTACCATATTATAAAATTATTATCAGATGAAAGTACTGTTATTAACGAACACTTTTACAACAGTCGTTACTCTGTATTACAATTTCAGAAAAAGATATAAACTGTCATATTTGAAAGCAATATTGCATAAAAATACATTATAATTATTATATCCTCGGTTTTTATTATATCATGACTACTATAACATTGTATATTATTTTATAATAATGCATAATAACTATTTTATTAATGTATTATTTTATATTTAACATTATATATATATTCTTCTCTAAGTGTTATTATCAGCGCATATGCTTAACATAATGTAAAATGTGTCAAAGTGGCGAATAAACAGTTTCTTTCTTTCTTTCTTTCTATATTATTTTATAATTAGTCCAAGTTATTAAAAATATTTTATCATCCAAAAATCATCTACTAGTAATACTACTTTCTTTAAAAGCGACCCACGCACCGCGAAGAAACCGGTCCTACCTCATTTTAGTACCTGCTTACGCAGAGGACCAATAGGCGTCTTTGTTCGTCAAGAACAAAGGTGCCGGCCGGCGTTGTGTGAGGCATGCGATGCCATCCCTCTGCGCAGTCCTTCGTTTACGCTTGCGTCGTTGTGTACTGTGCGATTTTATGCGTTTTTATAAACATTTTGACCCGTTTCTGCTTCCCGGACTTTGTGATCAGCTAACTTGACAACTGGATACGTTTATGGACTTCGTTTTGTGCTTTGTGATCTGGATTTTGTTGAATATGGCTGAAAATCGACCTGTTTGTGTTTTGTGCAATCGGTCGGTGGTGAACAGAAGAAGATTCGAGATAACACATGCATTTTTCGAAGAAAATCCCGCGAATGCGCAATATATTATTGACGCTATTGCGCCACGACAAGTAAGTCCTTGTTTTTAATGTTTTATTACATAGAGTATGCCTTCGTTTCACTTTAACCACGACCTTGGGCGATGCACTTTCTTTGTGTCTTGCCGACTTGGCGCAATACTCGTTTCAGACTTCCGCACTTAGTTATCATATTCATGGCATGCTTTGTCATACATTTATTTACGCCATTGTTCACCAACCCGCATTGGGCCAGCGTTGTGGGCTATGGCTGAAATACCATTCGCCGCCCGCCGCCCACCGCCCATCGCCTAAGGTCGTGGTTAAGTCGTTAAACTAAACGTATGATCAAAGGACTACCGTAAGCTAGTGGCTACACTTTAAAGTGTATTTCCATTCGTATTTAGATTAATGTGAAAAATCGTGTGAGCAAGAGCGCGCGTTAGCCTATAAGGGTCCAGAGTGTAACGACTAGGTGCATTCAAAATGTCATTTAAGAATCAGTTAATTAAATGACCTCATCAACAATTGACTCACTCGCAAGCTACATATAAACGTTCAGTATTCATTATCATATCCTATAAGATTTAGAATATCCAATAGGATACATTCTTTTTATATATGTGTTCAGTATCCTATAAAAAGTTAGTAAGTCGGACGCATGGGTTTTCCTGTACTCTGCCGTCGGGCACCGCGTGAATTACACTTCGACGACTATCTTACTAGACTTAAAATCCAGTGATATATTTATCTATAGTGATATATTATTAAACTGGAGCCGTGTTATAATTATTATTAGTAAGATAGTAATGAACCGCACAACTATGTTACAGCCTATATATCTATCGCTAGGGATATGATTATACGACGCCTAATATACAGGGCGTCCCAAAGTTATGGGACATGAAGGGGAAGTACCTTAAATATCGTAGATAGTGAATTTTGCTCAAAGAAGACTTTATGTTATTTTTAAAAGTTAGTAATTCTGCATTCATAGATTTTCTAAAAATTATTTGCTTCGGCTGGGAATCGAACCGACTCAAATGTGAAAAAAAAAACACCCTACTTTTATGATGCCAATCGAAAGAATAGCTAAAAAATAATAACTCTGCCTAAGTAACATAGTATTTTAAAAGAAAGGAACAACGTGAAATTAATCATTTTAATCAAATAAAAAACATACATGAAACTGCCGTAGTCAATTAAGTAGGTATTTTTTTGTAAATTAATTAATTAAATGCTCAAAATGTGATCCCTCTTGTCTTACGCAAATCGCCAATCTTTTAATGAGCCCGCTGCCTGTTGATTTTCTAATCATTTTATGGTGAACACTCGATGTGATATGGCACAATTCTGTTTGCAACTCGCCTACGTTCTCGTATCGCTTTTTGTATAGCATATCTTTCACGTATCCCCAAAAGAAGAAATCTAATGGTGTGAGGTCCGGGGATCTGGCCGGCCATCTAATCGGTCCATTTGTACCAATCCATGTAGGAAAACATTCATTTAGAAAATCTGCTGCTCTCGTCTAGCTTACAGAGGACGTATTGAAATACAAGTTTTATCATTTCATCTACACGTGCACTTATAATAAGGAAAACTATGTTAGTACCTATTTTATGAAGTGGGTACTTATTTACGAATAATCAATGCTATCTTTGGAATGATAATATCGCTACTTTTCGAACGTCGTCGGCAATAAATAACTTTCTTGAAATTTGACTCAATCATTTTATGTTGTTCCTTTCTTTTAAAATACTATGTTACTTAGGCAGAGTTATTATTTTTTAGCTATTCTTTCGATTGGCATCATAAAAGTAGGGTGTTTTTTTTTTCACATTTAAGTCGGTTCGATTCCCAGCCGAAGCAAGTAATTTTTAGAAAATCTATGAATGCAGAATTACTAACTTTTAAAAATAACATAAAGTCTTCTTTGAGCAAAATTCACTATCTACAATATTTAAGGTACTTCCCCTTCATGTCCCATAACTTTGGGACGCCCTGTATATCTTACTGTGACATAATATATTTCTTCACACTCACCAGTCAGTATGTTTTTTGTTCCAGATTGAATATAATGGCCACGAATACGTTTGTCGACCATGTTGGCAACGAGTGCAACGTGCTGTACAGCCTGCTCCAAACCGTGATCGTGAGGCACCCCATGTGTGTACACTTCAGAATGAAGAATATTCTCGAGTGCCTAACAATGCAGCGCGCTGTATGTTTGACAGATGTCGGAACACCACACGTCATAGGATTCCAGAAAATATCCGAATTTCCCTTTTGGTGCAATCAAACTTGTATTTACCCAATGAAGCCAGAATTTGTGAAACACACTTAAGATCCAACGACTGGGATGAGATTATTGACAGTCCAAATCTTAGACATGATTTTAATAGTACTCATTTTTCACATATGATGAGTCTTATGAAAGAAGCTGTATCACGGAGCGTTGTACTTGATTTCAACAATATAGACGATATGGATCCTAATGAGATACACATTAGACTGGGTCGTAGCCGAGAAGAATTTTACCAAATCTTAGAACAAACGCCTTCCTTAACTGGACCGAACAACAAAAACTCTCTTGCCATTTACCTTATGAAACTAAGGAGTGGTGAGAGCAACGAAAGGTTGGCTACTCTCTTTCAAATGAGTAGAAGAACTCTTGAAAGGCATCTAAATAAAGCAAGAGATTGTTTAGATCGAGACTTCAGGCCCAGGCACCTGGGATTAGATCACACTAATCGAAGATTGATAGCTCAACGCAATCTTTACGTGCCCAACGCATTATTTGGAAATCCCAGCTCTTCTGAAGAGGAACGGAAAGCTATCATAGTAATGGATGGAACATACATCTACATCCAAAAGAGCTCGAACTTTTCGTTCCAACGAGAGACATACAGTTTACATAAATTCAGCAACCTACTGAAACCATTCATAATTATAAGCTGTGATGGGTATATAATAGATGTTTGTGGACCATATGCAGCTACTGACTCAGATGCTAATATCTTGCAAAGAATGCTGAACGACGAAGAAGGAGCATTTCATTGGTTCTTCCGTGCTGGCGATATTTTTATCTTGGATCGAGGCTTTCGAGATGCTCTTCCCGATCTGGAAGCATATGGTTATTCAGCTTATATGCCTGAAACAAAAGACCGCAATGCAGATCAACTGACCACAGAGCGAGCTAATAGGACAAGATTAGTTACAATAAGTCGCTGGATGGTTGAAGTGGTTAATGGAAGATTCAAGCGCGACTTCAAGCTATTCCGACAAGATTTTTTTAACAGAGCTTTAAGTCACCTGTTTAAAGATTTTCAGATTGCAGCTGCATTACTTAATGCGTTTCATATAACCATATCAGATAGCATACATGCAGCCTCGTTTGTGGAGATCATAAACGCGCGCATGAGTCTAGAAAACCATTTGGCAGACTATGTTGTTCGCAACAATATGAACAGGCAACGAGCAGTATTCGAGAGCATCACAGCTGACCAGCCTTTTTTCGACGATTTCCCAAATCTTACCGAAGATGACCTTATTCTGTTTGCTCTCGGTACATATCAAATAAAACTAGCCCGCAGTTATTATGCCGAACACCAAGTACAGGGCTTGTATAACATTGAGGTATACCGAGAGCAACGGATAAGAAATCTAAGCCAATATATCACAGAAGAAGACATTTGGTTATTACGTGTCCGCATACAATCAAGACATGTGAGGTCAAGAATTTATTATTCTTACATTGTAATTGACCGACAAAGAGTCGGTCGGGAAGCTATCGCTCATTATTACTACTTCTGCTTAAGTAGAAGACGTACAGTCGGATGCTGCGCACATATTATGTGCACGGTATGGTACCTGGGATGGGCTAAAAACCAACCCGAAGAGATTAGGTTACCAGCATGGGAACTCAGTGCTATTATAGACCGGGAGTAGATTTTATTGCATTGTGACAATATTTAATAATATCTAACATTGCCTAATAATGTAATATATCAGTATAGTACATTAAAAATGTCAATTGAATATATCCAGTGTAATAAAAATGTTATATTATTATTTGCTAATAAACGTTATTTTTGAGAACATCTTTATTTTTTATTATTATTTCCCTTTTCCTTTGTATTATTGCATTGGGCAGTAAAAAAACTTAGTAAAACTATTTAAAACTCTTGAAAAGGCTAAAATATAAAAATGTATTTTATTCACTATAAAAGAATCTAGTGGCAGTGAAACTTTACACCAGTAATAGTCGGACTTAAGTACATCATTAAACAACAAAATCATGTTTGGCCGCGGACCGCCCACGCTCCATACAAAAGTGCCCATTCTCCTTTCTCCAATTTCACTCCACCAATTCTGTTTCAATTGAGTTTTTCTGTATTCTTTACTTTTTATGTTATAAATAGCTTCATGGTTAGGTACGAAATCTATTAAAATTTCGTCGTCCTCGCTGCTCCAAGAGTTGGAATTCATTTTGGACGCGTATTAAAAATGCTTCACCGCTATCAATTAAACGTTCACGAAACCATCTAACACCGACAAGACGGTCGTCATGCAAATGGCGGCACCGCTTTTTGACGTTACGGTGTCAGTTACCGCTCTCTAGGAAACCGCGCCATTTTGTTTACATAGACAACGTTCTAGTGACGTATACCAATTGAGCACGTAGGTAGCTTTTTCTGAGTTAACAAAGTTATGTTCAAATAGCGAATGCTCGGAGTGAGAACCGTCCTATAAGAAGTTCTGGAAATTACTGTCTAAACTTTTCGAAACATTGCAACTAGAAAGGGACGATTATAATTTAGACCTGTCAAATTAAATTTAGAGCTATCTATTGTAGCATTACGTAGGACATTTATAGCGTACCCAATCACATGGCGACTAAAATACCATGGAGGGATTCTTAGAACCACTTCTTGCCTTCTTTACTTGGGTTGAACTACATATTTTCTTGTTATTTAATGGAAACGGCAATTTAAGTGTTATATCTGTGATTACTTTAATTTTACCTTTCTCTGCGTTTTCTTTATTATTATCAGAATTCCTTCCCATTTTCTTATCTTCTATTTCTTTTTCATTTTCAGTCACAACAGAAACTTCCGAACAGTCAAAATTATCTGCAAAAATTATTGGCATTGATTCGATGTCTATATTATTACAACCAAGTAAATCAGGAAACAGATCAGAATTATCGACCACAATGTCATTTCTGTTTACTTGTTGGTGTTTTAAATCTAAATTATCAGCGTAAGTAACGTCGCTTGAATCTACCAAAATATTCTTTTCTTTAGCTAAAACATTGTCTTGGGGGCTTGCTAATAAACAGTTTTTTGGTGATTGCCTTGCATAATCAACAACAGTTTCTAGTTCTTTCTGATGTTTTCCCGTGTTGTCGCCGTTATTCTGATTGCCATCTATGTTGCACATTAATTCGAGTAAAAAATGGACCGACTAGTCGCCGACTACAAATATGGCCTACTAGTCGGCTTTCCCGACTAGTCGGTACATCACTAATACAGATAGTTATAATCAAAAATGCATAGTTTTACTTAAAATCCCACTATTTGCTAACACAAAATGCCAATATCAACTCCACCCCTTGTGTCAAAGACACCCCGACAGATTTAATACCTTGTAATTCCTAAAATATCCTATCAAAAAAATTTTTTTTTTCAGTGATATATTCCAAATTGGGGTTACTTTCGATAGCAATCACAAAAGCATCGGGTATCAAAGTAACCCCATTTTCAGTCTGAAGTTGATAGGCCACATTTAATTTATTTACTCCAAAATTATCAAGCCAAAATTTTTAAATAAATATAAATGCTTGTAGTAAGTCCTCAATAAGATATTTTTTTTAGATGTCTAGTACGTAAATTGAATGAAATAGAAGCCATTCAATTTAAAAATTGATCAAAGTCGCCCCATTCTGCGGTACCTAAAAATGCTTTAGAACCTGAAAGTACAGTTTACGAACATTTTTTCTGATTTATAAAAAAGTCGAAAACTCGACTGTTACATAATGAAATAGATAGCGCCCGCCAGAAGGTATGCTTCCTAGCGGTGACGGGGTGATCATTGTTTTCTCGAAAGTATTTATAGTACATATTTTTTAAATAAGCGTACATTTCTCGTAGATTTTTTTTATTTGCGTCTGAATTCCGAACGCAGCCATGTCACCGCTAGAAAGTATGACATAAAATTCGCTAATAGAAGCTGCTACGTTTTATTTCTCAATATGAAACTTTACACCGTGAAGCAGCAAGAAGTAATTACCAGTTTAGTAATGCTGCAGCAGATGTAGTGAAGACGCTATTTACACAAATTTCTGGCACAGGACGAAACCTCACAATCGACAATAATGGTACACATGGTCCTTTGGTGGAGGAGTTAACCCAAAACCAGAAGTTGTCTGTTGTGGATACCGAGCGTAAAAATAAAAAAATACCTCCTTGTTTTATAGATCAAATCACATGAATATTCAAGTCAATTTGGATTTTCTAACAGAACTACGCTGGAGTCGTGCCCAAAAAAAAAGATCATCACTACGTTCTGCTGTTGAAATGGATGAGAGTACGAATTTAAAACGTAAGCAAAGTATCGTAGAAATAACAAGTAAGATTGTCAAAATAAGTAAAAGTTACCCAAGAAATTTAGAACAAATTCAGGAAGACCGAGGACTGAGTGCTGCAAAGAAAAATGATGTGACTAGTCTATTAATTAAATTAAATACTAGTCTAATTAAAGGTTGCCTGGAAGAGATCGCTTTTAGTGATAAGGCCGCCTAATTGTACTCTTATCAGTATTGTGTTTTGTAAAATGTATGTTCTCCTTTTGCACAATAAAATGTATTTGTATTGTATTGTATTGTAGGGGAGAGGCGTACAAAATGACATAGGTGGGTAAAACGGCATAGCTGCTTTTCTCCGAAACCACCCACATATTAGTTCTCACAATGGCCTGTAGAGGGTGGCTTAGTAAACATCTTGTTTTAGAGCTGATGAAACTGGTTTTAACCGCATACTTTACCGTTTTAGGTATGGGTAGGTTCAGGAGTGTCTTCACATATGAGATGGAACGAGAGCTGGTTGAACATATTAAGCTGCACGAAACAAGATTGTTCGGGTTTACCCGAAAGGAAGTCCTGGAATTGGCCTACCAGTTTGCAGACGTGAATAACATTCCACACAATTTTAATAATCAGAAAAAAATTGCTGGCAAGGAATGGTTGGCTGGATTTCGACGCAGGCACCCGGATATATCTTTGAGGAAACCTGAAGCAACTTCAGCTGCGAGAGCCCAAGCCTTCAACAAGCCGCAAGTAGCAGTTTTTTAACACTTACCAAGACATTTTGCAGAGCAATAATATTTCTCCGCATAGGCTATACAATGTCGATGAGTCAGCTTTATCAACAGTCCAGAGACCTCAAAAGGTGTTTGCTACTACTGGGCGTAAGCAGGTTGGAGCTTTGACTAGTGCTGAAAAGGGGTCTCATGTGACAGTTGTTTGTTGCATGAGTGCGAATGGGCATTTTGTCCCACCATGCCTAATTTATCCAAGAAAAAATATGAAGCAGGAGTTGATAGACGAAGCTCCAACAAGCACCTTGGGCATAGCACAGGACTCCGGTTGGATGACAACAGCTGTATTTTATAAATGGTTGGTGCACTTTCAAACACATGTGAAAGCGAGCCTTGATGACAAAGTGCTTTTGGTAGTAGATGGTTATGTCAGCCATAAAGGTTACGAGACCCTAAAATTCGCAAAAGAATATGGAATCATTATGGTGTGCTTGCCACCACACTGCATGCATCGCATGCAACCTTTAGATGTTTCTTTCTATGGTCCACTAAAAACCTATTTTAACCAAGAAATGAGCACTTGGTTAAAGAGCCATCCAGGCAGAGTTATTACTCATTTTCAAATAGGTGCGATACTCAACAAAGCTTACGGTAAAGCAGCAACGGTCCAAACAGCAGTCAATGGGTTTCAAAAAAACAGGTCTCTGGCCTGTTGATCCACACATATTTCCCGATTATTTGTTTGAGCCTGCTGAGACGACTAACATCCCCATCCAACAAGATCTGGTAGAGCTCGAAAAAGATTCAACGGTAATAGAAAGCCCATGCACACCCTCGGCAGGTCAGTCTCAGGTTGAAGAAGGCAGATCGACACCACTGGTAGAAGCAAGCACATCACCCCTAGTCAACTTACGTACACTCTCAACAGCACAGTCTGAAGACACAACTGCTGCAATAACTACGACGTCCACATCATCAAATTTAACACTACAACAGAAGAATATCCGCGTTCCACTCAGCGTGATATCTCCACTGCCGACAGGAACCTATGTGGCTGGACAAGGTAAAAGAAAACCACGCAAAAAACAAACGGTATTGTTGTTAACTTCAACGCCAAATATAGAAGAGGCTAAAGCAAAATCCGCTCCTCCACCTGTTCCAAAGAAAAACACGAAGAAGGTTACAAAAGCTTTGGATGTTAGCTCCGACAGTGAAAATGATTCCTTTTCCTTACAAGCTAATACTGAAGCTGGAGATGATGAAGATTGTCCTTGCATTTATTGTAATGACCTATACTCCAGGTCCAAGCCAAGAGAGGTTTGGTTACAATGCTTAAGCTGCAAAAAATGGGCACATGCATCGTGTGCAGATGTTTCGAAAAAGACCAAGAATTTTACATGTGAACTCTGTCAGTAGGTAATGGACTGATTTTCAGACCAAATCAGGTATGCCATTTTGTCCATACCATGTATGTCATTTTGCCCGCCTAGGGTGGACAAAACGGTTTTTATTCATGTTTTTAGAGAAGTTTAACTATTCTGTTGTTTTAGTACTAAGTTAATTGATCTCTGTAATTCTGATAAGGTAATGAACCAAAGAATGAACGGTTGTGCATGCTGTTTAAAATTATTAATAAATAAAGATTTTATGACTTATTTCATAACCAGTATGTCATTTTGTACACCTCTCCCCTATTGTATTAATTAAACAGTTCGGTACCGATTGGGACAGCCTGTCAGCATTAGCATGGTATAGGCAAATATTAAGCAGATTTAGAAACATGACAGAAGAAAGTGAACAAAATGGTCAATCATGCATCAGTGCAAATACATGCTATAGAAGACATTAGAATGTAACTTTTTAATATATAATATTAAAAAAGTATTTGTCACATTTTTCATTATACTTAATAAATAAAAAAAATCCAGAACATAAAATGCAATTTCTAAACCTGTCTTTTTCAAAACATGATATTTCCAAACTGTTCGATACAAATCATTATATTTTCATCAGATCGGATCAGAATATGATATTTCCATTTTTTACATAAAAATAACTTACAAAATATGAAAAAAAAAATGTATATTAGTTTTTACCTATATTTATTTATTAGCACTCATATTTCTTTAAATTCTACAAAGGCAAAGAAGTTGCAGGTTTTTGAGCTTTTGTGAAAAGTTGGACATTATGGAATTATCATGCTTTCTTCTGTCACTCCTCATATAATACCTACAAATACTGACAATTTTTAGGAAAAACTGACTTTTACTGACGACCATTTTCGACCCCTGATGTTGTGATAAAAGAAGCCAAGTTCAGCTTTGTACCGTTCATTCCACGCGACACCACCAGAACGACACCACCGCTTGTGTTTTTTGGGGTCACTATTCCGTACGACACTACCTTAGTGATGTTTTGAATGGCAAGCTACTTACGTAGCAGTTGTGATATGAGTTTGGTTTTCAACTTGATCCTTTTTTTAGAAAACCGTCACCAAATATGTTCCATTACATTTAGGCCCAGATCACATCATCAAAGCAGAAATAATCGAACGAAACTGGATTCTTCCCAACTACATCTTTGGCAATGTTCTGAGTCCAAATTTCAAAATCACCTATTTAGATAGATAGATAGATAGATAAAGCCTTTATTTGTTTCCACAGTCACACACATACATTTAGCTTATACATATTGATACACAGATAAGGTAACACATTTACAACAATAACATAATATTGTAACACTAACGATCATCGATATTTGAACATCAACGATCAATTATTTGTTGACAAAATAATCTGTTGATCATTAGATCAACAATCATTGATCATTATATCAATGTTCATTAGAACATTGATAAGTATAACAAATTATTGATACAATAAATGGTTGACCTGTTACACTGTTGACCTATTGGTGTTGATATAATGAAAGTTGATCTAAAGAATGTTGATTTTAGGTACCAATCCCGTCGTTTACAAAGAGTACAGCAGCGTTAAAGCATATATCAATTACTCAACACTGTGTAGATATGTCAAAAAGAAAACATCATGTCAAGGCTTAATCCCAATTATTCGGTGCGCAAAGTTTTTCAACCAAACGAAGAAGCTAAACTGAAAGAATATTTAATAACTTGTGCGAAAATGTCATATGGATTGGACACGATAGAGACAAGAAAACTTGTTTATGAGTTAGCGAAATACAATAACTTGGCCATCCCTGAGTCATGGGAATACCACAAAATGGCGGGATTGGATATATTATACGGTTTCCGAAAAGGTAATCCTGACTTGGCATTGAGAAAGCCCGAGCCGTGTAGCCTTTCTCGGGTCACATCTTTCAATAGGCACAACGTGGGCCTGTTTTTCGATAATTTAGAGAACGTAATGAAAAGGAGTCCCAGCTTTGCTGACGGTCTTGTACTGCGTATTATATGCGTTAGACGAAACAGGCACAACTACAGTGTAAACACGAAAGAAAGTTATTGCAGCTAAGGGATCTAAGCAATTGAACAAAGTTACTAGCGGTGAACGAGGAACGTTTCCGAGGAAAAAGTTTAAACATTTCATGCTTACTAAAGCTTCACCTGGAACTCTGGGATTAGCACAGCCCACAGGTTGGATGAACAACCAATTATTTCCTGTAGTAATAAGACACTTTGTACGTGTAAATGGTGCTTACAAAGACAATCCTTGCCTTTTAATCTACGATAACCATGAAAGTCATTTAGCACCAGAAGCTCTAAATGTCGCAAAAGATAACGGAGTCACACTACTCACGGTTCCACCCCATACCAGTCACAAACTCCAACCTTTAGATGTTTCAGTGTTCGGCCCGCTGCAAACATATTACAACGCAGCTGCAGATTCATGGATGATGAGGAATTGTGGGGTTCCAATTTAAATTTATAATATAGGAGAAATATTAGGACTAGCATTTGAGAAAGCCTTGACACCGGCAAATATTAAATCGGGTTTCTTAAAAACAGGATTTTTTCCTTAGGATAGAAATATATTTTCTAATGATGATTACATGCCGAATGAGGTGACCAATCGTCCTTTTCAAGCAGAACCTTCAATAAGTGGAATGAATCGTGCAGATTAATTACTAGAAAATGCGACACTGGAGAGCAATGGAATGAGTAATGACAGACCGGTTGATAGTAATTCATTGTCGAAGACTGTACCTCGCCCAGTCACTTCTGAGAGACATGAAGAACTGAGGATGATGGACCAAAATATATTAAAAAGTCCAATTGAGTGTCGTGATTATCCTAAGTCTAAGCCTAGAGTTGGTTCAACAAGAGGTAGAAAAAGAGGGAAGACAAATATTGCGACAGATACCCCAGTTAAATAAGAAATTGAGCGACAAGCTAAAATAAAGAAAAGCAAGAAAAATAAAGTTAAGGCCAAAGTTGTCAAGACTTGGAGCCAGATATGGCAATTGTTGCAAAACAAGACATCGAAATTATTTTGCAACCCCTTACAGGGCAAACAAAAACCAAACGTCAAACAAATATTTACAATTTTCCTAAAGATTGACATAATGTTATTGTTTTGTTAATTAATATTGTTGATTCTATAAGAATTTATTGTGGGACACAATGTCCCAATTTGTTGCAGTGTGCCTCTATGGCTGTTTTATTGTACCCCAGCCCTGAGGCACATCACAACATAAATATGATCGCAGTAAAATGCAAATTGCTGCGAATTGTTACTTTGTTTACATGAATCTTTCATTGCCATTTAGTAAAGCAACGACTGCCTAATGCTTAAGTAAATAAAGATATGTTTATTTATAAATACTTTTTTTTCTAAAATTTAAAAACACTTTTTTGTCACTGTGCCCGCCTGACCCTAGTCGATAAAAAGAGATGTTAACAGTCACAAGTTATTTATTATTGTAGCACCTAACTTGAGCCAGTTTTATTGCTTTTGCATTTTCAATCAAAAGTTATGAGCCGTGGAATTGTCCAGTGTGTCCTATAGATCAGCACTGGTATTGACCAGTGCTGAATTACCGCTCGTCGCGATAAATGACCTTTTCGTGGTATGTAAGTTATGGTTGATTTATAATGTAGGTTTTTTGGAGGTTTTTCGTTTACAATGTATGATCACTTCTTTAAAGAATGCTCGTTGTACGCCCTGAATGCTTGTTACTGTACTCGACTAAAAAAAAAAGGAACAGAACAATGATCCGGTGGTTTTCTCGCGCCGCTTCTTGTCTTACAGGTAAATTGCCTTTTCGAAATAGTAGCTACTGACTGAAAGATAATCATAAACCTTATTTTTATTTCCAATAGATTTAAATTGACATTCAACAAATTATACCATGTATCTTACGTTGAAAAATTTGCACACTGTGGGACATCTCGGGTACCTACTAATACCAATAGGACTCTGAACATTTAATAAAAAAAAAAACAACAAAATTGCAACATTACTTTATGAGTAGGTGTAGGTACAACCATTTTATATAGAAAAGTTGACATTATTTAATTCTAAACACGTTTTAATAAAAACGCCGACTTCACTAATCGGAACTATTACTTTAAGAGTATTGTTGTGTGTCTACCATGAGTTTACGCGGACGATTCACGTTATAGAAATCTATCGGTAACGCCACTCGTTGCCATTACAAGCGATAGAACGATAGCAGTTTGCGTAAACTCATGGTAGCCTCACTGATTATGTTATTGCTCTGATATTTGCAATAGGCGCCCATAGAGCTCGGAAAGAATGATTTTAACTGAGACGGCTGAGGTTATATATTATTTTAATTATTTCTAATTTAAGGAATGATAAACACCCTACAAGCGGAATGAATTCACAACAATCCTTTAATTTTATTTAATTTTTTCTAGCCATATTGATATTCAAAATAATCTAATTGGGGTGCATCGGCTTTTTGGTATACTAAGTATAACCTTGTAGAATGTATGGATGCCGCTAACACAAAGTGTATTCATAACGATTTTTTTAGAAAATTTGTATGAAATACCATCTCCTTTCGACAATTAAAATCTTCCATGTCGTTATAGGGTGTAATAATAATTTATTTTACATTTCAGATATATCATATATCTAATTCAAAACTAGGCAAAGCGTGTAATACATAAATATTTAAATAAACATCCATGATTTGGGTATATATGTTAGTATTCACCATAAAACCTCTAGTTGTATTCGAACTGGCAACCCTTACTTTCGAAGGCAGGGTCACTAGACCAACCGGCCGAGAATGGAGTAGATACTAACGTGACTTCTTTAAAGTAAAACTAGGTATTAGACTGGGACTATCGCGTTTTTACCAGGAAGAAAATGACAACACAAAATTGCAGTGGTAGCATGACCACATGCGATATAGTTTACCACAGATTTTATCGCGGTCATTTGCCAAAATGAGTAACATAACAGTTGTACAGCATCATTTTGATAGATGCGCGCGACTGCTGGTTTTATTTAGAGAAGTCACATCAGAATTGACACAAAATTAGTTGGTTCCCGCTTGGTCTGACCACACATCACAGCAATAATACCTAATATTTAACGCGCTTCATCTAGCCTCAAACCACTTTCACAAAAAGTACATACAACTATTAGGAGGATATATTTCCGTGCTCTATGATTGCATCAAATTACAAATTGACAATTTACAAACTTCTGGATAAACTTCCAGTGTTTTCTTCTCCAGTTAATAGAGCCTATTCACACGGGGCAGGTAAAACGCCGCGATCGCAAATCGCAATAGAATTTATCGTGGTCTAGTTCGTTATTTCTGACCTAGGTCCTATTATAATCATTTGATCAATACATTATTTAATAATTTAATAAGGCACTTGCAAACCGTCCAATTCTCTTGTTGCCGTACTGTAAATGGGATACAGATTTAAATTACAACATTCATTGAGATTATCCAGTTGGTGACCCAAAAATGTAAGACAAAAATTTATTATTTTAATATATAACGATAAACGATTGCACCACGCGGCAAATAAACCTCCATATGAATGGGCTCATAGAGTGAATTCAAGCGTACAGACTATCATATACAAACGTAGGGTTCAAAACATTCACGTTAATTATTAAACACTTTAATATATATTATGGCTCATAATCCAGCAGTATAATCCATAATCACGGCTAAGAAAAAAGGTAGAATTTTTTTAACGCACAAGGGGTTAGGTCTTGACCTCAATCACACCTGATGTTAAGTGAAGATGAGGCCGAAGGTGGAAGCGTACTGACCCGGAAACCCCCTCTTATTTGGGGGACTAGCTATCTTATCTCTGACAACCGGAACACAACAATGCTATTAACATTGCAGTTTGGCGGCAGATTTAGATAAGATGGTGGTAGCTAGCCAGGCGGACATTTAATATGCCCTACTACCAACCAAAAAGAAAGGGGAGTCTATCCCAGAAAGAGATCCCATATACCCGATTTACACGCAGATAGTGTTTTGTACAATGCATAAGTACAGTGACAGTGGTGTAAACCAATCGAACAGTGATAAGTGCAACTTGCCTATCAACTTGCAACCAATAGAATCGGTTCTATTTTTGTGACAAGTGACACCTCCCATCCCCCCGCCCGGCACTTGCCTGTGTGAAAATAGTCAAATGCATATGTAATTGGACTCAACACGCGCTTGTGGTAATTTACTACAACAATTGTTCATTATCACAATCGCACAATCCATCTGCGAATAATCATATAAAACTTACGAAATAAAACTTTTTATGAATTCAATTTGACTGGATACAGTAAACCGTCACTGGCAATGCCAGTGTATATGCACTCGCCACTATACCAAACACCGTACCCGTGTATAAAGTCGCGTCCCCACTAAGCGACATGTGTCCCAAGAGACATTGCTCCACGTCGCCCGATGTCTTGTTTCCGTTCGCATTAATTTATTCGAACCGATAGACATGCCGTCGATGTCTGGCACGTCAGCCGATATCTCCAGGGACACATGGCGCTCGACAAATGTTGTAGGGATGCTTTACATACAATGAGGTTAGAGTGGTTTTTAATTTTGTATGGATAATCAATTCGCATAAAATCACCCTACAATCATAGTTGTAACAATTTAAACTTAGTCTAATCACTCGCTTATAATTCTATTATAATGATATCTACCTTGTCAAATTACGAATTAACTTACAAATTATAACATTTAATATTTTCTCTTACACAGTCTTGAAAGCCATAAATTGTTTACACATTTTTTTTTGAGCCGTAATCGATTCGTTTTTTACAGACGTAAATCATACAATTCTGAGACGGCTGGTACTATTACACACTTATACTGAAATAGGAGTGTATAAAAGGCTTTAGCGTTATACAAGGGTATATACACGCGTCTTTATAGCACAGACATGTTTCAATATTCACCCTACCGGAAGCAAAACCCGGGACCTTGCGATAAGCAGCCGATGTGCCTAATGTCAGGGCAGTCGACAACTATCTTCTTCTCATAATGAGCCACTCGTTCAGACTTTTGACCCACCGATGTCCGCCTACCAGGTCTTCAGTGTCCCTGAATAAGGATGGACGCATTTACTTCCCCACACCCAATGATTTTTTTTATGGACAACGGGTTAGTACCTGACCTCAATCACACCTGATGTTAAGTGAAAATGAGGCCGAAGGTGACAGCGTACTGACCCGGAAATCCCACTTGGGGGAGTGGCTATCTTATCTCTGACAACTGGAACACAACATTGCTATTTGGCGGGAGACTTAGATAAGACGGTGGTAGCTAGCCAGGCGGACATTTAAAATACCCTACCACCAACCGAACAGAGTACTAAACATATATCTCGTTGGGGATCGAACCCGCGACCTTCGATTCGTAAACCCTATGTTGTTTACATTGAGCCACGGAAGCGATTTTAGAAATAGTTTAAAAAGGGATAGTCCGTGCCCAGAGATATTCTAGATCATGCTACGTCCGTGTTCACACAACCTTTCTGGCAGGGCTTGTTTACCGATTAATTTTTAAACCTTTTTCAGCGTCATGTACAAAGGAGTGTTTTATTTAGGTTTGGCTTTACCTAGGCCTTAAAAAAAAACAGCTTTTCTTAAGGAAACCAAATGGGTTTTGACTTTTGAATCAATTAAGCGATTTTTAATGGTTTTCATTTCCAAGAGGGAAATGCCGACTCTATCACTACAAATTTCAAGCGACGATGCGTGCATTGCCTGTCTGGATTAAACCGGTTAAGGTTTTAGGTAGCACTATCATTTTGGACGCGTTCCTAATGAAATCTTTTCCAAAATCCGGTAAACACCTTTATTTACCGGTATTTTCGAAACCGGTTACAAGCCCTGCTTTCTGAACCAACGTCTCCACGCCATATATTTCTATCTCATCAATAAGACGCCTTCACGCACATCTTGGACCGAAAAGATAATTTCAGAGAGCCACTTTGTCCAGAGTGTGTTAAATTGAATTATATTATATAACAACTTCACAATGCACATACTTCAGGCATACATGATGGAAAGACAGATCAGAGTAAATGAAGCGATGACTATCAATATCATAGCATGAAAATAATGTAGAAATAAGCAAGAAACGCACTTTTAAGCTAAATAAAGCCATGCATAGATACTCGTATAAGCTCAAAAAAGAACGAGTAGAGTACCAAACCAGGAACTTATAATACATGAAGATTGTAATATAACGACTTCGTTTCCCTAACAGCAGCACTTTACCGAAAACCGGACACAATTAAAATGTATACAGAAAAAAAATTGAGGGTAGCTATAAAATCGATAAGTATAGGTAATGTATAAGAGAAAAGAAAAGGTAAGTTCTATGGAAAACAATTTCGTTATGTTACAATGGGTATATAAAAAACACTATAAAACAATTAAATAGTAGGTAAATACGTATAATTATTTTCTCAGCACTTAGAAAATTAAAAGTTTTACTTAGTGCCCGCGACTAATAATGCTCTAGTCTCTAAGGCATACTTCGGAGTCACGTTTATAGACGCGCGTGGAAGCAAGTGTGCGAGTATGTAGTCGCGTTTTACTTGCTCAGCTATAAGAGTGACTTTGAACGGAACGTCTACTGAACGGAAAGTCATTAAGTGTCTGTTCGATGTCAATGGAAGATCATATTTTACGATGAGTTTGTAATAGTTACACTTAGGTGTGCACCAGAAGACTGAAAATGCATTAATTTATTCCGCACGTTTCATTCCAAATGGATGTACGATAAAGCGAGCTCAGTGAGTTGACACAATAGACTACTATCTCTACTCCTTCATATAAATGCCTTGATTATAGCGAGTTTTATATTCTAGGGTCGAATGCATCACGTGTTTGTGTATTGTTTATATTTAATGAGGCATTAAACAAAATAACAAACAATACTTTGAGGTTGTTCTGAGTTCATAGGTTTTGTTATACTAACATTTAGTAATAAATTGATAATACAGTGAACATTAGATAAATGCACAAATTCGTATACTACAAATTCATGTTCGTATACCCTCAATACAAGAACAAGCGGAGGAAGTCGCAAGTATAATAACCCTTTCAAATCTTCATCGTGAAATATGACCGCGAGACGGTCTAAAAATCTGCAAAAACTTATCGGATGACTAATGTCGCGATTAATAATACTCGACGATGTTGACATTTATGTCATGATATGACAATTGAGCTTACATCTGACCAGATTGAAAGATTTATATTAGTATTATCATTAAGGCCATAATACACGGTTCAAACAAAATGATTCATTTTGGTTGAAAAGCGTAGAATTCAAAGGTAATGCTATTTGGACATTGACATTGCACGGTTCACTTTTATGTTTACATGATTCGATTTGGTTGCTTCATACAAATTAAAAGGCAGAAGTGAATCGTGTAATATCGCCTTAATATAAATCCGTCAGCTCCTTCCAATTTTGGAAATTTTGTATGCAAAATTGTCAATTCCCCGATAGGCTTTTGCTCTGATGTTATTGTACACGACTAGCATTATAGCCAATAATGGTGAAAGCTCAAATTCATGTCAAATAACGATTGATTCATAGTCTTTCATTATCACCATTAAAACATAAAAAATATGTTTCAATGGTACGTGTGGCCACGCGACGACCGTAACCCTTTCGGAATAAGGTATTACGGTCGCAGTGGCGTCGACAGTACTATCACAATAATAATTGAGTGTATTACTAGCCCTGTTTAAATTTTTATCTTTTTAAATTCACAACAAACTCGGTTAAAACTTAGGGTACACACACAGTCACTAATCGCAAAGTTATTGATTGAAAAACAACTAGATCTACCAGTCAAGGAACCTGTAATATTGCCAGACATACCACAAAAAACTTGTTGTTTTGAGTATATTAGTGCAACTGCCCCCGTTTATGTCACGCGAGACATATATTTGTCCTGCCCATTCACTTGGACGTAATATACAACTATCCCACTCTCACTCCTACGTCGCGCGCGACACTCGATGTCATGCTACGGGGGCAGACGTTAAGTAAAGATCAGACCGAGGGTGAAATGAAGTTCGGACGGAAATTATAAACTTATTCGGAAAACTGGGTGGTTTTGAGCAGGATCACAACAATGTTATTAGAATTGTTGCTTGGTAATGGATAAGATGGTGGTAGTTTGCTAGGCGACATAAAAAACTTCGAGGTACTTTAAAGTACCAGTGGGGAGATAGATACGCATTCGAATTTGAAACGTCGACAATCTGGGGTGCGATTTTTGAACTTTCTGCAATTCACGATCGGAAACGATTCTACTTGCAAATTTACTGTTCATTGGTGTCGTTTCTCTTCGGGCAATTAATAGGAAATATTTTGTACAAATTTGACTACTCAAAATCAAAATTAAAAATGCTTTATTTTGTAGGTACACAGGATACACTTAAAATAGTCAGATTTTACATTTTTAAAGCAATGACAACCGACTCATAACTAAAGTTACTATACTCGGTCTCGAAAATAAACGGGTAGATTCTCTCGTCGGAAATGCGAACGGCTCAAAAATCGCACTCCAGCCCCCGTAGCATGACGTCGTATGTCGCGAGCGACGTGAGAGTGGGATGGTTGTATATTTCGTCAAACGAATGAGCAGGACAAATTTTATCTTGTGCGACATATTTTTTTTATCGCGCCAGTAATGCTGTTAGGGCTGGAATAGCAGCTGGTAGTGACCAGTGTGTTTTTTATCTCACAATTTTATCAAGATGCTTATTAAAATTTCTACACACTATACGTCTACAACAGACAGTGATATTATCAATTTTCACTACATTCAACTCCTTGATTATATTCACTTCCATATACGTAGCAGCGGATTTTGTAATGTCAAGCTAACAATCACAACTTGAAGCGGCCCCGACAATTCATCAATGAATGCCTCTACATCTGAATAACATAATAATTTTATTTTCAATGCCTTATAGTGGTATACTAAAATTGATAGGTATAATTATACGAGGATAGTCTGAAAAGACAATAGGCCGAAAGAAAGTTCTTTGGTGTCGTGAATACAACACATTGCTATGGTTGGAAATGTTTAAAAAACTTCAGTTCGCGATACCTAACAACCCCCTTTCAGCGTAGTACCCCCCTTTTCGACTAACGTTGTAGATACCTAAAACTGAGATACACACTGAATCTTCTGACCTCCAACCATCTTGTGAATGCAAAGGTATTAATAATACGTAGCTAGAAGTGTATATAATCGAAGCAAAAAGTCCTTTTTACAGAGACATGCGATATTTTACTCTACTCTTATCTACCAGATAATTGCTCAATCTACCTTCATACATAAAAAAATATCCTTAAAACTAATCCACATAGCTCCACACTTTGCTATGCTATGCTTTGAGGGACCGAAACGACAAAAATTTCGCTATTTGCTACTCATGTCATAAAATTATACTACTTATTATCAACCAATACTCTTATTATAAAAAGCAAAGTGCATAATTCGTGCTCCTGCTAATATACAACATACATATCAATGGGGATTGAACAAATTTCTTTATCAATAGAAAGTTATAAAATATGAGCTGCATATTAATTTACTTGTAAATTGTTTTCAACCATCTTTACATAGGTAACGCATAAGTATACACCTTGTGGAGAAAATATTTGAGACGTATAATACCTATTGTAAATGTATAATAATTTCCGCTTCATAGAAATAATCTAAATGTAGCGACACAGCCGGCGAATCACACACTACATGTCTCCTACCGTAAAACATATTTTCTTCTCGCGTATTGCAAATGTCTTGAAACGAAATCGAACTGCGTGAAATGTCTACAAATGCACTTAAGGTTGTGCTATTTTCATTCCCAGTCACACAGTAACGCTTGACAGTACCAGGCTCACAGGAGCTCGTAAGAGATAGGACGGCTCCCCGGAATACACATGGACTGTCATTCTCAACCTATTTCTTTATGATTGTAGGTCGTATTGTATCTGCGTAATTTGGTATTCACTCTTGATAATACTCGTGTCTATTGTGAAAGTTACTGCATAAGAAAATTATAGGCGGAAAACGTCGCTCTGACGTTGACGACTCCTACGCTACTACTTCATAATTAGTCAGCAGCCAGACCGCCTAAATCAATTGCTTTGGACATTGCTATCGTTTATGACGTCAATGCAACATCCATCATTGTCATATCGTAACACAATAATAAGGACGAACAGTGCATTGCTATCGCTATAGCTTTGAGTTAGGCGGTACAGCCCCTGTTCAGGGCGACTTTGAGAGCTATCCAGAGGAGACCTGGGTAGCGACGTGTTCAGGAAGATAGAGACTTGGGCGGGATCTGGGTACCAATTTAGTGAACAACAATTTATCCATCTGTATCTAATCTGATCGCCGTTTATCTGCCTGGTGTGTCGCTATACTTAGGGTGCGTTCCGAGTCACGCTACAATAGATGTCATGTCGGTTTATGTTGTGTAGAATTTTTCTAGAAAACAAAGAGGGCAGCGACTTCGTTGTCAACGATTTGTGTGCACGCGTCGAATGTATATCATAAAAATGATATCGTGAATCGGAACGCAACCTTCGTTCAGGTCCCCCAACATATCAACCGGATATCCTTACGATCGCATCCTCATCTTGTCCGGTTGGGAGACGAGCCCGTACGCGTCTAGGTGACTATACAGGGCTGCGAGATACTCCTTCGGGTGATGTATGTAGTGTTGGACGTGCGGGGATTTGTCGAAGCACTTCCATGTGCACTGTGAACAAAGCATGACATTTTTAGGTGGGTTTTAGCAGAACATATTTAAAATCAAATCAAATATATTTATTAATTCTTATGGTACATTAAAACATAAAATCTACATAATAATACTTAATTGCATCTATAATACTAGTGCCTAAACTAGGAAAATTAGGCGAAGCTAGGGCTTCTATGACTTAAAATAACATAATCATATTATAGATATAAGCTAAAAATCTATAAATTAGGGCAAACTACATCGTTTCGTCTTTTGTTAGTAATTTCAGTGCTATATGGAAGACTTCTGTGCATTTGAAAGGATGAATGATGAAATTAATTGAAGGATGGGTAATTTCTATTAAAAAAAAATCTAATAAATCGACAATCACGCTATTGTGTGTTCGTTTTCGCTATTCGTTTTCAATTAACGAAGTTGAGCAACTCTGCTATCGTTTATCCTTTTCTAAACTAAAATAAGGATTGTTTATATAAAAGGAAGTGTAGAAGTGGCACAAGTGACAGAGACAAGAAAGGGAATCATTTGGTATGGATATGTTATGATGAGTGATAATACGCATGTTACTAAGGCCCGTATTAATAAACCAATCTCAATACAAGTCTTGAGACTGTATCACCCGAGATGCGTCTTAAGCAGTTGACGCTATCTCAAGCTACATGCTAATTTAGCGGCGAATGAATGAGTCTTGAGTTTCGTCTATTAATACGTGAAACTCAGCGCACGTCTCAAGCGAGTACTGCTCGAGTATGCACTTGCGTTTCAGGTCTCAAGTAAGGTTTATTAATCAACACGTTTACTTGAGACCGGTCACAAAACTATTCTCAATCTTGAGAACGGTTTATTAATACGGGCCTAAGAGATTGAAGAAAATATGCATGTTGATGAAAGAGCAAGACCACGGAAATATAATGAATAAATATATTTGCACATACACACAGCGCCATCTAGTTCCACACTAACCAACTAGGCTCGTATTATCGATACCAGATGGTTGATAAACTACACAAATACATTTTTTTTTGTATAAATAAATACATATATAAATGAAAACCATCCATAACTCGGGAACACATGTCTGTATTCATCATATAAACATATGCCCTTAGTATAACGGTCAGAGTTTATGACCATTACACCGAACAAGTAGTCAAAAGAGGAAAGGATGGATGGCTTGAGTGAGGGATAATGAACGAATAGTGAGAGTTTGATGAGGTGGCGGGGGTTGGGGAAGAATGGAAGAAAAAGACGAGCTGCGCCGACCACAATTAAATTGGGATCAGCGCCGTCGATCCTAGTTATTTTCAAAGTCAGTGGCTTTAAAGGGATGGCATAAATACACGCACAGTCAGGTGGCCACTAGTCTGACACGTAGACTAGACCCGTATGGATCCCATACCCTCTCCTAGAAAGTGTACACCAATAGCAAACAACTCTGATCGCATGTATATGACATTGCGTCACCTCACCTTCATGCCCATCTTGACCCAGCTATCGTGTACGTTCCGGTTGCTATTCTCTGCTCCAACGGGGTCCGTTTTGGAGAGGAAGAACAAAGCAGGGGCGCGGCATAACGTCGTGTGGAACAGCTGAGATGATCGGATATAGTGGATGGTCGCCGCATCGTGGAACGTCTTCATGTGATACCTGCAAAAGTTATACCAGAGATTAATAAATGATTCATTTTTTATAAACTTTCTTTCTTTCTTTCTTATCAATATTTTTATTTGGAAGAAAGGCAGCATGGCCCTTAGCGCTGCCGCGATATCCCCAAAAGAACTAATTCCTCTAACCTTAAAGAACCGGAGTACCCAAACATGGACATTTGATACATTTGACGACCTGTTTGGTGTAGTGGTTCGCAACTCTGACCACTATACCAAAAGGTTGCGGGTTCGAATCCCGCTACGGGCATATGTTTGTGTGATGCATACGGACATATGTACCCGAGTTATGGATGTTTTGATTTATAAAAGTATTTATTTACAAAAAAAAATGTATTTATATAGTATATCAACCATCTGGTATCCACAACACAAGCCTATAGTTGCTTGTGTTGTGGATACCAGATGGTTGATATACTATATAACACTATACTATATAACATGTGTTCCCGAGTTATGGATGGTTTTCATTTATATATGTATTTATTTACACAAAAAAAATGTATTTGTGTAGTTTATCAACCATCTGGTATCGGTAATACGAGCCTAGTTGCTTAGTGTGGAACTAGATGGCGCTGTGTGTATGTCAAGGATATTTATTATTATTATTTATATTGTCACGTCACGTTTGATACATTCCAAAACGTTACCTCCGGAGACGTGCTGACCACTTTGCAGAAACAATTTAATCTTGCAATTAACGGGGCACTCCTGTCTGGCAAGCATGTGCTCAACATGGGGCTCCGTGACCCAGGAAGATGCAGATTCTTCTCGTACAGGAAACATATTCCTACTGCGTAAATGTGGCCTCCAGATGCACAAACGTATTGCGCTATTCTATCATACTGCTGCAAAAACATATTCCACCTCCAAATCCTCCCACTGAAACTCCTGTACAGCCTGCATCAATAGCGGTACAGCTGAATGTCGCCTACGTGCCCGTGAGATGATTACGCTACCTAAGATCCCAAAATTATCACTTGACAACGGGTTATCACTTGACTTCAATCACACCTAATATTAAGCGAAGATAAGGCCGAAGGAAGCTTACTAACTCGGAAACCACATCTCTTATTTGGGGGCATATATAAATGAAGATGAGGCTGAAGATGAAAGCGTACTGACTCGGAAACCCCATATTACTTGGGGGATTGGCTATCTATCTCTGACGACCGCAACACAGCAATGATATTAACATTGCTATTTGTTTTATTAGATAAGATGGTGGTAGCCCAGGTGGACATTAAATTGAGCCACGGAGGCGGTTAAGTAATAAATAAGACTATACAAGTAAAAAAACTCGATCCCCTGGTCAAAGTCCATTTACCAAACAACGTGATAACAAGGTTATCACTTGACTTCAATCACACCTGATGTTAATTGAAGATGAGGCTGAAGATGAAAGCGGACTGACTCGGAAACCCCATATTATTTGGGGGATTGGCTATCATATCTCTGACAACCGCAATACAACAATGATATTAACATTGCTATTTGTTTTATTAGATAAGTTGGTGGTAGCTAGCCAGGCGGACATTAAAAATGCCATACCACCAACCCAACCGATTACTAAACATGTACCCCGCCTAGAATCGAACCCGCGACCTCTGATTCGTAAACCTATGTTGTTTACATTGAGCCACGGAGGCGGTTAAGAAATAAAAAAGACTATACAAGTAAAAAAAAAAACGATCCCCTGGTCAAAGTCCATTTTCCAAACAACGCGTTGTCTTTGACAGCTGATGTTATCGGGATTAAAGCAATAAATAAACTTAATTATTACTCGGTTTATGATAATATTTCGCTTGTGAAGACACAATGTGATTTCATGGTTTTGAATGTACAATCGGCTACGGAATAAAAAGTATCGTGCCTTAAATTATTGTATGAAAAACGGGTCAAGTTATACATAAGAAAAAAGTAGCTTTGACCTGTTTTCGAGAGGCCTAAAAGCATAAATAATACCTAAATAACTTTGATGGCGATTACTTTCAAGAATTCACGATTTAAAAAAGCTATTTAGGTATTATTTATAATTAGTTTAGGAGACCACACTCCTCTGCTGGTGCTTCGGTAAGTGCGGTTGGTCCGTGATGATGGAGTGGAGTGTATTTGCTGGTTCAGGCGCCGGAGTTACTTCAAACACTGACTAAACTTGTGTATTTAATTTTATTGTAGTTTACAGTTAAAATATGAGACAATATGACAAATATTAAAACTTAGGTGTTGGTGAGATGACTATCTTCGAGATATACGTATTTGCCCCGCTACCAGCGCTCCTGTCAAATTAACAGATCGCGGATGCGTTTTGTTTCACGAACAGTTTTTAAGACTTTTTGAGTGCAGATCAGAGAGTTTTGATTTAGGATGTATCTAAAAAAATCTTAATTTATCCAATGGAAGCGCCTCATCTGTCACAGTTGCCTCTATCGGAATCCTCCCAAAAAAACAATCGGACAACGGTCTCCAATAAAATAAGCCGGCTAATGGTATTTATCATGTTACTATGTCCCGAATTTTTATCGCAAACAATGATCCATTCACTGCTTAATCGCTTGTAATTACCGTATATGATATAAACAACAAACGACTATTTCTACAACACAAGTTTAAAGTTCGCTAGACACGCCCATTTACATGTTCACGTGGTTCCACTGCTTAACATGAGCCTCCGCCATAAATTTCTAGAGCGGCTGGTTCCCACGCGGCGCTTGTCGGTGCGTGATCTCCACTATATAAGATATATTGTCAGAGATAAGTTAGCCAGTCCCCCAAATAAGATGGGGTTTCCGGGTCAGTACGCTACCACCTTCGGCCTCATCTTCACTTAACATCAGGTGTGATTGAGGTCAAGTGCTAACCCGTTGTGGATAAAAAAAGGCTACAGAAGTCATAGGCACTATAGTTAATCACTGTCCATGTGAGCTGAGCGTTCAACACGACTGACGTAAAGCGAATTGCGAATGTAAATTGTGATTTAATCTCTCCTTGTCATATCAGTTACGGAAACACCTGACGCCATGACTAAATGTTTTATTGCTTATTTTATTTTTTATCGCGTCCCACATAGATATGCTTCTAATGCAAGGTTACGAAGATTGTCGCGGCTCATAACTTAAAACTTTTATATCTTTATAATAATAATAATAAAATAAATGTCTTTATTCAGGCGGACATTTAATATGCCCTACCATCAACCAAACTCGAGTACTAAAAATATGTAATAGCCAGGCAGACATTTAAAATGTTCTACCACCAACTAAACCGAGTACTAAACATGTACCCGCGACTTCCGATCGTAAGCCTTATGTTGTTTATATTAAGCCACGCATGTGGAGCCCCCTCCTAGAGATAAGTCGATGCTTTCGACCTTAAATACAAGGATCATAGACGCGTAGTCAGCTAAAAAAGAATGTCTCTTAAAGAATGCCTCAGGAATATGATATGATAATGAATCAACTTTGCCAGCTCGCATTGTAAATCTGATGGACATTTGTCGGAGAAGTTTCATTGATTATGTAAATAATATGATTTTGACCGTTTGGTGTAGTGGATAGTGTCAGCGAAACCGTCGGTCGCGGGTTCGAATCCCGCGAGGGGTAAATGTTTGTGTGATAAATACGAGTCATGGATGTTTATATGAATATTTAGGTATGTTTATCCTTTATCTAGCACAGGCTTTGCTTGGTTTGGGACTAGATGATTGGTATAAGTGTCCGAAATATAAAAAAAAAACAAATAGCCGAACTAAGAGTAAATTATCGACTATATTGCTGTGGTGTATGAACTACCCTCCTTTCTTCTCAGAACTATGATATGGAATCTGCAAAGGTTGCAGTGCGTGTACTGGGATATTGACCTTGTCCGTCTTAAGATAATAATGGGATCCTTTAAGTGGAAGTGATCCGAGCTCTGAAAGGTCGGCAACCCATGCGCATACGCCAATCTAGTGTTTCAATGTTCATGAACGCTACACTTGATAGTTTTGTCGCAAATAAAACAATTAGTAAGTAACAATAGGGTAATAAAAGAACTTCGATGGTCGCTCAACTATGAAATTTTCTGTCGACATCTCGAAAATGCAGGTCTTAGTTTAGCTTTGCATTGTATCTGTAATATATCAATTTCTTTTATGCATGTGTTTTAGTTCTTAGCTTCAACGTAGTTGAACCTGATATCCATGATACTTGCCATTTGTTGAATTGTAGTCGTCACTGGCTGTTTTATACTTTATGGAACGATTTAAAATTGGAATGTCTTTCTATATTATTGACGTTGACTGTATCTGTCTTCTTTTCAGTATAATAAAAGATGGTTGGTCTCATGTGAATTCTTTAAGCTTTATTATTTTTTGCTCGCCTATTGCCTACACAGTTTACAACATCGTATCTGTCTGTCTTTTCAGTTTAATAAAAGATGGTTGGTCTCATGTGAATTCTTTAAGCTTTATTATTTTTTTTTTGCTCGCCTATTGCCTACACAGTTTACAACATGTCTCATGTGAATTCTTTAAGCTTTATTATTTTTTTTGCTCGCCTATTGCCTACACAGTTTACAACACCATTGCATCAACAGACTCTTGTCACCAGAGAGGGTACAAACTATAATTCACCATAATTGACCGCGTCCGGATTGATGGATTTGAATCAGACTAGGTGGCTTCTTTCGTCTTCAACTGCCCACTGTATGAGTGGGCACTGAGTGAACACTTGCCATATTTTGGTCAAACTGCAGTAAAGTAATTCCGTTCAGAGGGCAGGTTGGGTCAAACTCAAGTGATCAATCCACTGGCTTTGCTAAAACAGCTGTGGCATTACTTACTCCATATAGGTCTTGAGCGTCTTCTGCATGATTTTGTTCTTAGGGAACACGGCGGCTGGAACCCCGACTGTGATCTCCGTGATGTCGGCAGCTGAGTCCCACACCTGAGCCACTACGCGATCCAGAGCTGGCTGGTAACTGGAATAAGAATATATCATCAACATGAAAATGAAAAATCAGTAGCTTGATATTTTGTTACAATGTATGGCTGAAGCATTACTTTAAAGTAACGAATACTTGTGCTAGGAACCCCGCTCTTCTGTAACTAATTTGCGTAAATAAATCAAACACTATAAATGAACTAGACATATAGCATATATATATATAAATAGCATGTATGTATTGGTATTTATATACCTATAAGATAACACTTTTTGATTTAAATATGCAGAACTTACAGATGTACTTAACAATTAGGAAATTATTTGTGCTAACCCACTTAATTACTCGTATTGAATTCCGTGATGATAAGAGATCGCTGTTAGCGATAAGGCCGCCTAATTTGTAGTTTCTAAAAGATATTTAAATGTACCTTCTTTATTTAAACAATAAAGCGTATTGATTGATTGATAGTTGATTATACAAGCTACCAGTAGAAGGGGTTTACACTAATCGTAGCAATACGCGTGTATTATAGGAGGTAATTAAAGACATAAAACAAACTAAGCTTACAAAATATAACTAGGTAATATAACTGCACATAAAACATGATATATAATCATACTCACAGCTCCTTATTCTTCATGACTTGAGCGCACACCTCGCCAAACAAGTAACCACCAACAGAGAACCCGTGTACAACAAGCGGGTGTTCGTTCTCGTTCACCGCCAGGAACTTGATCAGGTCCTCGGCCACCAACTGCAAGTAAAGTATAGAATTTTAAGTACGCCAGATTGGAATTTTAAGAGTGACATTGCTTGGTATGTTATTTTAAACAGATGTTTTCCTTAAGACAATGCTAACTAAGGTTTCAATTACCTGATCACCCTCATGAAACAATGAGCAAATTGCCGAATGAAATTTTTCATTAACTGGGTTGATTTTGAACAATTTAATAAAAAAATGGGAAAAAACCATGCATCCATTCCACGCGGGCGAAGAGCATGTGTGTTGGTTATACATACTTAGTCTGACCATAAATACTGTTACAATAGAAAAAGAAACAATAATTTTCATTTGAATTTGGATATCGCTTTTAGTGATAAGACAGCCTAATTGTGTTCTATTGTTATCATCAAATATTATTGTAAATTATTTTGCGCAATAAAGAATATTTGTATTGTATTGGAACCTGTCAATCATTGCATTTTCATTTTTTGGCGCCAATCGCAATTTGGTGATACCTACAATGGAGTGCGGTGATAACGAGAACCGTATAGCTGTGATAGCACCCAGCCCCATGTCGCATTAACAGACTTAGGAGACTGCTTATAAGAGAAGTACTGCAGCCGTAAAAAATCTACGAAAAAAATGACATTTAGCTCGCTTGCGTTCGATCGTTAAATATGGTACTACGTAAGCGCCCTAGAAGTAAATTACGGTAACTCGATACGTCTATCCATTGGACGTTTATTCCCTTACTTACTTCTAGCAAAGTATATTAAAAATCTATCTATCTACCTAGTTTATCTGTCTACTTGGGGCCGCGCGCTCTAAGTACTTTGCTTCTAGGGCGCTTACGTGATACCAAATTTAGCGATGAAACGCAAGCGAGCTAAACGATGAATCCAAGTGATCGAACCCATTTTTTACTTGGTGCTTTTTTTCTTAACTCATAATTTTCCTGCCCTTATCCCACTCTAGGTGGGGTCGACTCGACATGTCTTCCTCTTCCACTCTCTTCTATCAGCCGTCATCTCCCTACTCACCCCTTTCACATACATTATAATTCCTCACGCAGTCTACCTCTACCTCTGTATGCCTCCACATTCATACTTAGCACTCGTCTCGTTACGTGCCTTTCATCCCTCGTCATAATGTGCCCAAACCATGCTAACCTATTACTCAACTTATCTGTTATTGGTTCCACTTTCAGATCTCCTCTGATATACTCCTTCCTGATTTTATCCATTCTAGTCACACCACACTTCAATCTCAGCATTCTCATCTCTGCCACATGCATTTCACTTTCATCTGTCACTTTCTTATCTGGTCATCTCATCTGGTCATATCTTAACTGACAATTTAAAATTCAATAGGGTGTTAAAATATTAAACAACTTTTTCGGCGGGACGCAATTGAAGATCACAGAAAAAAATTACAGACGAGATAATTATTAGCATCGATCAACGTCTTTAACGCCAATGGGGAAATAAGCTTCAAAATTTTTAAATGCTACTATATTTATTTGTAAAATAACACACACTGTTGTAATAAATATTTAGGTGTAATAGTAAAAACGATAATATTTGTGGCTAGACTAGGTATATTGCCTGAGCGATACTGGTATTGTGATCGGGTGAATTGAATGACGAATAAATTTAAATTGATTCGAGGATCACCTTGCAACATTGCCAATGTCGTGTCGAAATCAAAGAGACTCAGCTCAAGGTTTTCACAAAAAACTGTACTCATTGAGCTTTGAGCTTGTTCAAAAAACATCTTAGGGCACATTTAATGGAAAAACAAAAAATTGGAATTCCAAAGCGTTACCTGTAGTGGAACTGCCTATGTACTTCTCTTTTTCTTTTTGTCACATCATTGCCATTAATTTAAATTACTACTCAACACTAGCTATATCAACAACCGACGCTTTTCACTCACGCACGATTGACCACAAATGTACACGCAGACGGGAACATGCACGTACTTTTATGCACTCGTACTTGTAGGGGTTGTAACTGAAAACCAGTGTTTCGCTCTTTGAGTGATATGCCACACTGAGTTATAACCCATTTGTGCTACTGCGGCACACACTCGCTCTTTGTTTTTTCTAGTCTTTACGTTTATTTGTATGTATATTTCTTTGTAATTTAAAAATTGTGTAATTGTGTGAACGCAGTGGCGTAAATAAATGCTTTATCTATCTATTATCTATCTATCTACTCTGTACAAATGAGGATGTTGCAGGAGTTCCAGTAGGAGTATGGAAACGGATACTGACCTGTGTACCCTTCAGGGGCCACATCAGCTGCCATGGTGTACAGGAAACAGAAAGCACGTCGAAACCCTGCTCGAGGTACAGCGTAGCGTACTTCAGCACATGCTTCTGTCGCGCCAGCAGCCAGTTAATCATGATGCAGAGCGGCTTATTCGGCAATTGGTCTACCCTATCAGAGAGAAATAAGACGATTTAATTCATTAAACACCACTACGAACAAGAACAACAATATAAGTATTTAAACATTTCAACCTCCGTGAAACCATTCGTTCGAATGCTTGAAAGCAGACGCTATTTTGTATTTTGCGGGCGCCATGTTGTATTTTTTTACCATAAAATGTAGGTATTCATCAAAACGAATCTAACGCCACCATTGACTTAGAAATTTTACACCTGAAAAACATTACCCTCCTTCCTGAGGCAGTCGGGTCGTACTTCGATTCCGCGTAAGTGAGGCACTCAAGTAATACATGCTATTCGCACACACATAGAATAAAATAATAATAATGTTTTAATGTCAAATTGTGTACAGAAGACGTTATTCATTTTTTTGACACAACAGCTTGTCCATTTCGGACGTACAATATTAATCATAGTAAACAATGGCCACATATCCTATTAATTGTTTAATAATAATCTTATATTTATCAAAGGCCAAATTTTGGATATCAGCATGAACGTATAAAGCGTATACATTGCACTTTGAAGGATTTACCAACACTGTGACGTCGGCTTACATTAGCAGATAAGTGGTTCTTGTTCATTTATCAGTATTTTTAGTCAATACGGTTTTTTTTTGTGCATGTAACAAATAACCTCTAACCGCCTCCGTGGCTCAATGTAAACAACATAGGGCTTACGAATCGGAGGTCGCGGGCTCGATCCCCAGCGGGGTACATGTTTAAGTACTCGGTTTGGTTGGTGGTAGGGCATTTAAAACGTCCGCGTGGCTAGCTACCACCATCTTATCTAAATCTGCCGCCAAACAGCAGTGATAATAGCATTGTTGTGTTCCGGATGTCAGAGATAAGATAGCCAGTCCCCCAAATGTGTTGGGGTGTCCGGGTTAGTACGCTTCCACCTTCGACTTCATCTTCACTTAACATCAAGTGTGATTGAGGTCAAGTACCAACCCGTTGTGCATAAAAAAAAAGCTTTGCATAGTTTGGGGCTAGATGATTGGTGTTATTGTTCGAAATATTTATTTATTATTAACATCGGAATATCTGATTTTTTGACTGCATGCGCTGTAAAAGGAAAGTCGCTGGTGTCTCGATATAAGGCCCTAACTGGAGATTCGCATTCAACGTCAAGCCTAAGAAGACGGTAGTGTCTACAAAGTCCAATTGATCACCTCGTGCTAAGATTTCTTAGCTACCTGTTTAACATTCGACAATGTAAATTTTACTGTAATGTAAATTGTAGTGGCGCAGTCGCATTCGCTATTAGTTTTCGATAAGCGATGTTAATCAATGTCTGGCGCAGTCAGTCCATGGATGGGTGACCACTAGTGGCATTTTAATAAGAGTGTTTACGTGCTCCGAAGCACGTAAAATAGTCGATCCCGGTTATTTTAAATTGAAGGCAGTCGTTAAGCCAAGTTGGTGTCCTACAGAAGCGGCTTAAAAACAGGGGGGCGGTTGATTAATGTATACATATACATACATACATGAAGACACGTCTGTGTTGCGTAGGGGTAGGCAAAGACCACAGATTTTCACTTGCTACGATCCTGACACAACTCTTTTGCTTCATTCACTGTCATAAAATTGTTCATACATGCTCGTCGGTTTAGGGTACTCTTTAAAACGTCCCCGATTTGTGATGGTATTTAGCCGTGGTCATCCCCTACCAACACTACCATCGACATTTGCATCGTATATCTCTTTCGTTAGTCTTCTTTCATTCATCCTCTCCACATGTCTAAACCATCTCAGCATACCTTTTTCAATCTTTATCACTACGACTTCTTTCACACTGCTTAACTCCCTAATTACACTACTCCTGATTCAATCTGTCAAAGTCACCCCATTCATACTTCTCAATGATCTCATTTCCACTGCATTGATTCTACTTACACGTATATACTCGTACATACAATTTATTTTCGTATAAGAGTAGATTATTAGCTGTTTGTTCTCTATCGAAAATCATCATTAAACACAATATTATATCGATTTTCCGATTGAACAATTTAAGCTAATGGTAATCCACCCGAAATAATAAAATCAAAATAGGGTCATTAGGTAAAATTAATCAAAGAACAAAGACGTTGAGTAACAATTTAAATGAGTAGCTACTACTTATATACACAATTAGAATTAAATACATTTAGTTAACACATTTTACTCTACTAAGAAATAGGCATGTAACCGAATTTAGCGTTCTTATTGTTGTGGAAACAGTGACCATCCTTAGTAAACAGTAAGGTGTGTAACATGATTTTTAGTAACCCGATTATATTGTACACACTGGAATAAATAAAAGAGACAGATAGCATCCTTGGCTGATTAGTAATAATAAATATTTAGCTAAACTTTGTGTGTATTATCGGATAATATTAAGTTAAGTATAGGCAGCGTTAATATTTAAAAGTAACCGCTTTATAAAAGTTTCAGCGAATCTAAGACATGATTATGGGAAGCACATGAAAAGAGCTCTGTTAATTTTTGTTTTATTATGTGATTTTGCCCAGAAATTAAAAAATATTTCATGTAAAACCTTGAAATGATATTCCATTTTCCAAATAAAAAACAAATTTGGATATAGCTTTGAAATTCGCAGGAATTGGTACATATGATTAACGAAGAAAAAAACTTCAATTTCATAGGTAAAGACCCCAATATCATTTACTTTGTCATAAATATGTACAGGTAAATGATTTTTAATGCATTAATGATGATGGGCTCCTAATAAACCAATAATAATGATGATCTGTTATATCTGTGCATTGTACGTAGCTACTTTGTGTATCCAAGCGCTACCAAACGAGCTATTATTGTCGGGTCCACAGAGCATGAAGTCGGAATAGTTTATGATCTCCACTACATCAATAAAAAAACGTGTAATCGATGCAATTTTTTAAAAGGTCATTACATAACTTAGTATAATTTTTTTCTCCAAACAGCTAGAATTATTCTCTTTTTGGCTTGTCTATATATTACAAACATTACAAAAAAAGACAATCATACACTTAGTGAAACATCAGTAATCAGTATTTTGATTTAAAAAGTATGCCTACAAGTATGGAACAGTTGACCATTGAATGACATATCGATGAAGACACCATCTTTAATGTTGTTAGCACGTCTTTAAGCGGGCATTGCGAATTACGATATCAATGGTCACTCGAGGCGTGCGTTATTTGCAATACTGGTTCAAGGCCTTGTCCATTACACGTTAGGACCATTCTAAAGTACATCTTTCTTTAGCGTCCCGTTCGCGGTGCCGCTTCTTGAAAGTGAATGGAGCTGTTTAGAGGTAGTTAATAAAACATTAATATTTTGAGTCTTAGTCTTTCCAACGTCATTAATAGCCATACACGGCCCCACTGTTTGCCATAGTCCAATGTGCGGAATAGTGGATTTCTGTTGGAACGACAGTATAGGTCATCGACTTAGTTAACGCCTGCCTTCAATTGAAAAACAACCGGAACCGATTATTTAACTTGCCCTCCGAAGCACGGAAACATTCATAATAAAACCGACATTTATCGAAAACAAATTAACAAATGCGAATCCGCCGCGAGTGCTTCCTTTCCTATGTATTTATTATAATGTACAACAGCCTTGATTCAAATTCTATAGCATTCAACGGTTCAGTACGGTGCTTCCTAGTGATGCCTAAAGGAGAAACTTGTAGGAATTGTTGCTTGTCTGTGGTGTTTGGCCTGGGTGGTGGTGGTGGCTGCTCCTATACTATACAAGTGTTTAAGTGGGAGGCTGTTTGTGCTTTGCGAGGGCAACGGTCGCCTGCGACATTGTTTATTCCATTTGAATTTATAATTTTAGCATCTTAGATATGGGTTTCCGCAAATAACGCCTGATTAAATTAGTCCCAAGTGGCCACTGGTCTGGCTCAAATCCGCCAATCTGCACTGGGGGTCTACTCTAACGGAAATAGCTTCGGACGGCCGTAACTTCGGACTTTTTCTTTTGCAGTTTGCTGTGTCAATTATAAACCAATCGTCTTTACTTTTGTTGTATATAGTTGGACATCACAATTTAGTACGGGACGCAAGGAACGTCTGAAGTTATGCAAACAAAGGATTCTTAGCAAATGAAAAAGTCCGAAGTTAGAGTACGTTAGAGAGTAGACCCCCTGGCCCCTTCTGGTAGATTATGTCAAAGGAGGCTGTGCTTGCTCCAACAGTTGAGAAGTGTAAGGCTGTTCATGATGAGTCTATTCAGAAATCTTAAACAAGCCTTCCAGTGTATAACTGTTAGTTTTAAAAGGGTATTTCAGACACTGGTAAACAAAAAAGTGAATGTTTTATGGTAAGACGGTAAAGATCACTCACCTCATTGTGTTCGGATCAGTGGTGAGCTTGACCTTGTCGTTGCTGATGTACTGAATGTTCTTGGTGATGTCCTGGCTGTGCGCGCTGCGGTCGAAGGTCACCATCGCGACAGGAGCGCATGACAAAAGCGGCCGGATCGACACCTGGATGAATAATTATCACTTAAACGACATGTAACAAAGACGTTTGAGCCTCAAAAGTCTTAAAGCAGAGATGCTCACACTTTTACCGGTGATAGATAGCTGTAGCCAGCCAAAGAAAAAATGGGCGAGAAGTGATCAACTCTGGAGATGGTATAGACTACCATTTAATAAATTGTTGATATTCGCAAGTCGTCTAGCAGACAGAGACGGTGTTGATTCACTTTTTGTTTAGTGATGTTGATGTAATCTCCTAAATACGAGTGTTTATGGTAATATAGTATTTATTTAATAATAAGACACACCAAGAGCACACATTAAAAGTCACAATAAGAAACAATTTCAAGTAATTATCAGATCCGATACATAAGCTAATAATAGGGATGTACAACACCCAAGAGATGGGCGTCAAACAGTATGCGAAGGGCAATAGATTTCATGAACATGTTCAAAATAAAAATTGTACTGTAGGGTACAAATATCTTCAAAATTAAAATGTTACTGGAGGTCTTTCCTAAGGGTGGCAAAGTACGGCCTGCGTCCGGCCCGCCAAAACGTCCCTTCAAAAGGAGTACCTATACGTTGTCCTCTACCATGAAGACACAGTAGAACTGCCTTAGAGGTAGCTAGGCTAAATGACGTCCACCTCTCGCTTTTAAAAGTAACATGATCTCAGCTTGAGTATTAAGGGCCCGTATTAATAAATCATTCTCAAGATTACCGGTCTCGAGTAAACGTGTAGATTCATAAACCTATCTTGAGACCTGAAAAGCACGTGCATACTCAAGTAGTACTCACTTAAGAGGTGCGCGTATTAATAAACGAAACTCAAGATTATCATTCATTCGCCGCTGAGGCGAATACTTGAGAAGTGATCTCAGCTGAGTAGACCTCAAGATTGGTTTATAAATTAGAAGACTTTTATTGAGATTGGTTTATTAATACGGGCCTAAGACATCATGGCCAATCAAAATCAGTTCCAAAATCAGTTCCATTTAAACCACGCCTAGCATGGCTGAGCTTCAAGCAAAAGTAAAAACTATGCCAATTTGTGTAACATGTATCAAAACAAAATCTCAAATTAGCACATGAGAATAATCTAACTTACGCAACTGGTTCTTGTATTAGCATTGCCCCTCTCATTGTAAGTGGGTAGTGAATACGGTTAAGTTCTTTTTTCTTGACATGCTTATAACAAATTGTCCTTTGGTAACTCCATTGAAATGCTATTGTACTTTATTAGCCTGTTACTGCGAGTACTGGAAATTTTATTTTTGCATACTTGTATTTATATACTGTGCGGTGTTGTACTCTCCAGTCTCCTCCTCCAGGGAGTCCAATGTCGCGACGTTATGCTGAGTGGATGCGTTTTTGGCACCAACACGTCATATTGTACCAATTGAACTAAGCAATAATGGTGTCAAATAAAAACTACTTCTTTCTTTCTTTTAAATTGGTTTTGTATAAGTTTCTAACTTTGTAAAAAAGAATCGGATTCCATTCAGTACCTCACCTACACACTTCTGTTCATTTTCAGTTTCATTCATAATTAATACATCGACCTGTTAGTTAGACCTGGACCCCTATTCTCGCACACTCGACATTTGTCTATCGATAGACATTGGCATGTCTATCTCTTTCACACTTATATACGTGTGTAAAAGTGACAAACCTATTGATGTCGTTCGACATTGAAATGTCGAATGCGCGAGAATCAAGGCCCTGGACCCCAATTCTCGCGCATTCGACATTTCTCTGTCGATAGACATCCATAGATCTGTCGCTTTTGCACATGCATGTAAGTGTGAAAGAGATAGACATACCAATGTCTATCGGCAGTGATATGTCGAACGACATCAATAGGTTTGTCACTTTTACACACGTATATAAGTGTGAAAGAGATAGACATGCCAATGTCTATCGATAGACAAATGTCGAGTGTGCGAGAATAGGGCTCCAGATCGATACAGTTAGAATTTATAATCATTTACCTAATGAATTCAAAAATAAAATTGATATAAAATATTTAAAAAGCAGGTGTTTGCATATTTCCTAGAGAAGGGTTATTATTCAGTATCGGAATTTATTTTTCTTTTTATTGCATATTTTCTGACATTGAAATTAATTAATTTATCGTTAATAATTAATACTAATTAGACTTGTTTAATAATTTACTATATATTTAATATTATGCTTTAAGACAATGATATTTGCACGCGATAAATGGCAGAATATGCGAACGCGCTGTATTATATCTATTTAAAGATCAATATTGTTGGACCATATTCTTGTGAATAAATATTTCATTATATTTCATTTCACCTGTTAAGAATACATTTGTACTTACAATTTAATAGAGCAGAGTAGGTACATAAAAACGGACGATCGCGTGTATTTTACCGTTTTTGCTGCTATATTGGTTTGAAAGCATACATTATCCAATTGACTGTAGTTAACAGCTTGGTAACGAAGAATGTGTTCTTGCGTTTGCTAATATAACGCATCCCGCTCTCACTAGCATGAATTTGCCATTAAACTTACTTTTTTTCCTTTATGTACAACGGGTTGATACCCTCAATCACACCTGATGGTAAGTGAAGATGATGTCGAAGGTGGAAGCGTACTGACCCGGAAACCCCAATTTGGAGGACTGGCTATCTTATCTCTGACAACCGGAACACAACAATGCTATTAAAATTGCTGCTTGGCGGCAGATTTAGATAAGATGGTGGTAGCTAGCCAGGCGGACATTTAAAATGCCCTACCATCAACCAAACCGAGTACTTAAACATGTACCCCGCTGGGGATCGAACCCGCGACCTCCGAATCGTAAACTCAATGTTGTTTACATTGAACCACGGAGGCGGTCCTCTTTTTAAGTGAATATAATTAATTTCTTTGTGTGTAATATTAACTTAAAATATAATAACCCGAGTCTCGCAGTACTCCAGTAAATATCAATACACAAGACCAAATAAAATTCAAATAAAATGATAGCGTAACTACTGAGTTACGCATGTTATCGATTTTTATCGATGCAGTAAAGTGAAACCGATCGTGAAACGAATGGCAGACATATTATAAGTAGAATTACATACATTCAGTGTACTAAGTATCGGGAATTTGTCAATAAAACAAAAAATACAAATTATTCATCTAAATTTATTTTATCGCCTTCAAAGTAGGCCCCATCGCTTGCAATACAACATCTCCACCGCTTCACCCAGTCTTCCATACATTTTTCATAGGCTATTTGCGGTATGGCCTTTAGCTCATTCAGCGAATTTTCTTTTATGGCTTCTATCGACTCAAAACGTTTTCCTCGAAGTGGTAATTTTAACTTGGGAAATAAAAAAAAGTCAGACGGAGCCATATCAGGTGAATACGGTGCTTGGTCGAGAACTTTTGTTGAATTTTTCGCTAAAAACTCTTTCACTATAATGGCTGTGTGTGATGGTGCATTATCATGGTGCAGCATCCATGAGTTGTGTTGCCACAAATCTGGACGTTTTCGGCGGATACTCTCACGCAAACGCTTCATGACGCCTAAATAATATTCTTTATTCACTGTTTCTCCCTCTGGAAGGAATTCGGAGTGAACCACACCACGGTAGTCAAAAAAACTGTCAGCATCACCTTGATTTTGGAGCGACTTTGCCGCGGTTTTTTGGGTTTCGGCTCGTTTTCGAGACGCCATTCTGAAGACTGTTGGCTTGTTTGCATGTCGTACTCATAAACCCATGTCTCGTCGCCAGTTATTATACGTTTCATAAAGGTCGGATCCGTAGAAGCTCGGGAAACCATGTCTTCAGCGACATGCTTTCGCTGCGCTTTTTGAACAAAATTGAGCTCTTTTGGAACTAGTCGAGCGGCGACGCGTTTCATGCCTAAAATGTCAATGAGAATGTTGTGGACGGACTTAAAAGATATGTTCACCTCACTAGCCAACTCTCTCAGACTCATACGTCGATTTTCGAGCACTAGCTTCTTGATTCTGTCGATGTTTTCTTTGGTCGTAGCGGTTGAAGGTCTACCAGAACGAGGCAAGTCTACTACTACTTCTCGGCCTTCTTTAAAAGCCTTATACCATTCATAAGCCCTTGTTTTCGATATACACGATTCGCCGTAGGTATTTCGCAACATTTTTAGTGATTCACCACATGAAATATCATTTGAAACACAAAATTTAAGGCACACTCTTTGTTCAACAATATTTTCCATTGTAAAAATCGCCGAGGACTCAAAACTATGACCAACAAAAAGTGTAGTTTAAAACAAATTAAATGACAGATCCCGCTCAAATTTTGCGCGCTAAATCAGTACAGTGCTACCAACATGCAGTAAAAAAATTAGAACGACCTCTTTTACGCGGGTCTTTTTATTGACATATTCCCGATACTTTTTACACAGAGTAGTACATATAGTATAAGATCCGGCAATAGAAATATATACCCTCATCTGTTATTCGACGATAACAAAATTAATATGTTAGTTAATGAATATATTAATACATTGAAAATGGGTTGCCTAGCTAAATCGCGGGCCAAACGGTTAATTAATGTAAATCCAAATTAATTGTTTTTCAATTAACTTCCCCGATTTGTTATTTATAAAAATCGACCATTATCTGAAAGAACATAACATAAGGAACTGGAAAAATATAGGTTGCCTACTTTCCCTTCAGCATAACTATGGAGTTGTCATGTATAAACATGCGAGCAAGCGTTATTAATATACCCTCATCAGTTATTTAATTGATTTTTTTTTAAATTAAACGTTATTTTATTCTCTTTCTAACAGTATAAGGTTGCCTCAGTAAAAGTTTGTCACATGCACGGTTGCTGTGATTTTAGATGTGAAGTTTTGAGCGCAAGCGCGGAGAGTGACAGAGAGCGTTGCACGCACTTCTCCATGCGACAGACAGAGACGCAGTGATGCCGGTAAGGCATGCGCCAGGCAGCTGCTGAGTTAACGAGAGAGAGACATGTTCCTTTCTCTGTGTGTTAGACAAAGATAACTAGATCATATTTTATTCTCCGGTGTAAACAAACGTGCTCTTGTATACTTCGTTAGTAAAAATATTAATCTTTTTAACAAAAAATTACATAATTAAAAATGAAAAAGTGTTTTGTTTGTGGTTTGAAGGGCTCTGTTATTGATTTTGATAACGAATCCTTTAAGAAATGTTTTTTGAAGTTGTTGTTTCGGCGAGAAAAAAACTTTGCGTACAGTGAGGTTAAGTTAAGCTTGGATTTAATCAATAATTTTGGTTATCATTCGTCTTGCTATAAAAAAGTAACGGTTGTATACTTGATGTATATTTGATGTATGGAGTACATATTGATATATTGATACATATTGATATATTATATATATATATTTTAAACAAAAAGATTGTTTAAATTGTAAAGACAAACAATTAAAAAATTTCTACTACTACCATTACAAAGAGCATTAAAAATTATAAGATATATAGTATGACAATAATCGTCGTTCTTTGTAAATAATATTTTTATTATACTTAAACAATTAAAAATACAATAATAAGAAAAATTTACATTCTATTATTATTGCACAAAAATATAGGAATTTTTTATAACGTTATTAGACTATCAGCATCTCTGTCTGTCGCATGGAGAAGTGCGTGCAAAGCTCTCTGTCACTCTCCGCGCTTGCGCTCAAAACTTCACATCTAAAATCACAGCAACCATGCATGTGACAAACTTTTACTGAGGCAACCTTATACTGTTAGAAAGAGAATAAAATATCGTTTAATTAAAAAACAAAATCAATTAGATAACTGATGAGGGTATATTAATAACGCTTGCTCGCATGTTTATACATGACAACTCCATAGTTATGCTGAAGGGAAAGTAGGCAACCTATATTTTTCCAGTTCCTTATGTTATGTTCTTTCAGATAATGGTCGATTTTTATAAATAACAAATCGGGGAAGTTAATTGAAAAACAATTAATTTGGATTTACATTAATTAACCGTTTGGCCCGCGATTTAGCTAGGCAACCCATTTTCAATGTATTAATATATTCATTAACTAACATATTAATTTTGTTATCGTCGAATAACAGATGAGGGTATATATTTCTATTGCCGGATCTTATACTAATAATGTCACGACCTATATTCGGAACATTACCGTTTGCGTATTCCGACGACGACACTTAAAAATTTAAAAATAAAATCAAAAGTACCCTTATTAGAAAGGCCTATATCAGTCAAGCCATCTACTCGAAAAACATTACCCTCCTTCTTGGGCAATTGGGTAAAAGACATAGACAGATGGCAACACGTGCCTATCTATTATTCGAGGACAAGCGTAAACTTTGCCAAGTAGTAATTAATTAAATACTTTCATAATTAAGACCAACTCTGAAAACGTGAAAGAAATCTACTGTTCCATAAAAGTTTTTATCTAGTCGAAAAAATGAATTTGAATGGAACAGATAGGCAGTTGGTTTTTCTTTTTTTTAACAACGGGTTGATACTTGACCTCAATCACACCTGATATTAAGTGAAGATGAGGTCGAAGGTGGAAGCGTACTGACCCGGAAACCCCAACACATTTGGGGGACTGGCTATCTTATCTCTGACAACCGGAACACAACAATGCTATTAACATTGCTGCTTGGCGGCAGATTTTAGATAAGATGGTGGTAGCTAGCCAGGCGGACATCTAAAATGCCCTACCATCAACCAAACCGAGTACTTAAACAAGTACCCCGCTGGGGATCGAACCCGCGACCTCCGAATCGTAAACCCAATGTTGTTTACATTGAGCCACGGAGTTGGTTAAATTAATCATTCAATTGAAAGCCCATTATGTCTGGCACACATTTCCCACATTTCAGGAAACTGCGATGCGTGGGTCTCTTCTGTAGTATCAAAAGCATCCTAACCTAACCAACTCGCTCTGGCAACACAGTTTTCTGTCAAAATGGAAATATGTTTAATACATAAGGGAACATACCCATACAAAGTGACCCGTTTTAGGAGATTTTAGACCCCCCTCCTGTGACCATTTGTGTAGTATTCCTCCATTTCAATTTATTTTAATAAAAAATGGTTTGTAATTTAGTTGAATGACTTATTTAATCATCTCCCTTCGACGACATAAACACAAATATATCTAACAAATTCCGTCAAACATTTTGCAACGCGTTATGTCGCAATCGCAGTTGCACCAAGAACTCTGACGTTTACAAAACACGTTTATCGTTGGGATCGTAATGCCAGCTTTAATATTACAAATGACAAAAAAATCGAACTAGGTATTTTATCCTTTTATTCCACAGACCAAGTCTATGTTTTATTCCACGAAATTTATCTGAACCGCCAAAAATTGGTATATTATAAATTTGAGTGCATCATCAGATGGTACCACCATGACAGTATCCCCTTTCATTTACAAAAAAATATATACGTGAATCGACAGCCAAAGCTCCGAGTAATCAGTGTACAATTTGTACATGTATTAAAAAATACAAAAGTCCGAATTGAGAACCGCCTCCTTTTTGGAATCAGTTAAAAATTGTTTTTAATTTTGCTGTAAATCAGCTGATAGTTAACACTTACGGCCCAAGTCTAGACGCACACTTGGCTGATTTCTTTTAATTTAAGTTTAACCGCCTCCGTGGCTCAATGTAAACAACATTTGGTTTGCGATTCGGAGGTCGCGGGTTCCATCCCCAGCGGGGTGCATATTTAAGTACTCGGTTTGGTTGGTGGTAGGGCATTTTAAATTCTACCACCATCTTATCTAAATCTGCCGCCAAGCAGCAATGTTAATAGCATTGTTGTGTTCCGGTTGTCAGAGATAATATAGCAAGTCCCCCAAATGTGTTGGGGTTTCCGGGTCAGTACGCTTCCACCTTCGACCTCATCTTCACTTAACATCAGGTGTGATTGAGGTGAAGTCTCAACCCGTTGTGCATAAAAAAGAAAAAAAGAAAAAGATAATGTGATGAAAACTATCGTACATTTGCCAACTAAGTAGCAGTACCTAACGTGTCACTCGGCAACCAGTTATTTTGTAATCTTTGACACACATCCCACAATGTTATCTCTTATAATTAATGTAATGACACTGTTCGGACAGTCTATTGATATTCTCCATGTTTAGTTGAATAAGACATTTTATGTTAGACAAGTTTTATGAATAAAAAAGAATAATAAAAAAGCTCGTCTGGCTGTTCATTGCGTGGTGCTGGTTCCAACACCGATTTACGGGAAAAAATGCTGAGTATGGCAGAAGAAGAATGAAAATAGAACTGGAATTGAGATCTTTGAGAAGGATGACTTTGAAAGATAAAATCAGGAATAGTGCAAATAGGGAAATCCCCATTTAAGCAGTGTGAAAGAAGAGGTAATTAAAAAGGTGTGCCGAGATTTTTTTTTTATGCACAACTGGTACTTGACCTCAATCACACCTGATTTTAAGTGAAGACGAGGTCGAAGGTGGAAGCGTACTGACCCGGAAACCCCAACATATTTGGGGGACTGGCTATCTTATCAAAAGAATTTTAACACATTACCTATAATATACAATATTATAATGATTCAAGTATTAAAGGGGGAGACCTGGTTACCCGAGATACAGGGTCACCTAGTTCGGGCACCAGTTCTCTCCATAACATTGCTGTTATAAGAATACCCTACAATAATTTTAAGAATACCCACTAAGTTTTTTTTTATCGTTGACAACCGGAACACAACAATGCTGTCAACATTGCTGCTTGGCGGCAGATTTAGATAAGATGGTGGTAGCTAGCCAGGCGGACATTTAAAATGCCCTACCACCAACCAAACCGAGTACTTAAACATGTACCCCGCTGGGGATCGAACCAGCGACCTCCGCATCGTAAACCCAATGTTGTTTACATTGAGCCACGGAGGCGGTTAATGTAAGGAGATGGTTTGGACATGTGGAGAGGATGAATGAAAAAAGTCTAACGAAAGACATATATACAAAGCGAATGTTGTTGATAGGCGAAGATCACGGCGAACGTACCATGATCAAATCGGGGACGCCTTAAAGAAAAGCCAAGTCAAGAGTATCCTAAACCAACGACCATATATTAACAAAATTATGAGAGTGAATGAAGTAAAAGACGTGTGTCAGGATCGTAGCAAGTGGAAGTTTATGGTCTACCTGTCTACTAACAGGCGTAGCTTTATGTATTTATTTACGTTATCTATGTCACTAGTACTAGATAGTAGAATAGCTGTAGAGCTATTATTGTTATGTGAAATAGAGGATGTGTAATGTGAATAATATTATCATAGGCCCGATTTGGAACGTGTTAGAAGCATAAATTAGCTATAAACAATAGATGTAGTCTATATTAAATGTTATCAAGCTGTTGCATAAATAAATCAGGTCAGAGTATGATTCATCCAACATTTTACTAGCTTCGTCACTTTTAAGGGGGTTCAACTTCCGTCTGATGTTCTGGATCGGTTAAAGGACATTACGTAAGAGCATCAATCGCCCGCCCTTACTCCCGTATGGTCCTTCCACACTGCTTGGACATCTGTACATTTATAGGCTCTAAAGGCAAATACAAAACCCTTATTTTTTTGGAACGACTAGAGGTAACCGCCTCCGTGGCTCAATGTAAACAACATTGGGTTTACGATTCGGAGGTCGCGGGTTCGATCCCCAGCCGGGTACATGTTTAAATACTCGGTTTGGTTGGTGGTAGGGTATTTTAAATGTCCGCCTGGCTATCTACCACCATCTTAGCTAAATCTGCCGCCAAGCAGCAATGTTAATAGCATTGTTGTGTTCCGGTTATCAGAGATAAGATAGCCAGTCCCCCAAATGTGTTGGGGTTTCCGGGTCAGTACGCTTCCACCTTTATTTAACACTTTATTGCATATATGTATAAGTATACACACATACATTGAAAATACATAGGACAGAAATTACAATACACAAAAGGCGAGCTTATCTCTGTAAGAGATTTCTTCCAGCAAACCGGGTTCGAATCCCACGAGGGGTAAATGTTTGTATGATGAATACGAACATTTATTCCCGAGTCTTGGATGTTTATATAAATATTTATGTATGTTTATCCGTTATCTAGTACCCATAACACAAGCTTTGCTTAGTTTGGGACTAGATAGTTGGTGTAAGTGTCCGATATATTTATTATTTAAAAAAAAAAACCCTCGGAAGTAAAAACGAATTTAAAGATTTTTATTGCAGGCAAAGACCACATCTTCACTTTACATCAGGTGTGATTGAGGTCAAGTATGAACCCGTCGTGCATAAAAAAAGGTATAAAACTAAAATTGATTTCCAATACTAAAATCAACGGTAAAGTTTTGCAAATTTTTTTTGTTTTCCAAACATATAGCTACCATCATCTTATCTAGGTCTGCCGCCAAACAATGTTAATAGCTGTTGTGCTCCGGTTGTCAGAGACATGATAGCCAGTCCCCCAAATAAGATGGGGTTTCAGGCTCAGTACGGTTCCACCTTCGGCCACATCGTCACTTTCCATCAGGTGAGATTCTGGTCAAACGCTTATACAGTTACTCATAAAAAAATATCCCAAAAAATTGTGCATTATTGCCACCAAAATATATAAGTCCCATAAATAGTTCTTCAAAATCAACGAGGTTATGTAGATATTATAGATATTTTGCTTATTTTATAGATGTTATGTTTAAGTACGTATATTTGTCTATTGATCTATGTATGTACGGTATGTAAATATATGTTTGTTCACGTAGTTTGTGTCTGCATCCCTATTTAATACCGCACAACCTACCTATTTCAAATGTACTGTCCTTATACCGAAAGGTTGCTGGAAGAGATCGCTTTTAGTGATAAGGTCGCCAAATTGTATATCCTGTTCTTAGCACTTTTCTGAAACTGTATTGTCTTTTCTGTTGTGCAATAAAGTGTATTTGTATCTTTCTGAAAAGGGGCAGCGCAGACGACGGACGGAAAGTGTAACGAACTTTATGCTATTTATTACATATTAATTTTTGTGCCAATAGAGCCTGCATAAATATGTTTTATTATTTTATTTCAACTTAAGATATTAATATCATTTATGCAAAACGAAAAAGCAAAAAAAAGGAGCGTAATAGCTGTATGCTAAACAACTGTATTCGTAATGAGTATATGAGTATATGTAATTGTGTATTACAAAATTATGACAAAAAATTTATGCAATACAATGTAGTTATATCATCAGAATTTTATAGTTATGGTTGTATGTTGTATATAATTAGTTTTTTAATATAAACCTTGATATAAAACTTATGTTAGAGGGTCTAGGTTGGGTTAGTTAGCATCAGGTGCAGCGAGAAAAACGGGTTGGGGCAGAACCGACTCGTATGTTGTAGGTTCAGAAGGCTTTGAGGCTTTTGTACACCCTGGGTTACTATGCCAGCCTCATTGGTACATTCGCCTTTTTAAACCTCACTCTGTTTTTGCAATGGACAATCAACAAATTTATACAGACTGACAGCACTCCTACAGAGCATCAGCCAAAACACAGCTGAGCTGCCCATTGCATAGCTCCGATGACTTAATCAAAAGTCGTTCTCTAATATCTGCATCTGGTTTATCACAAACTGTACACAGTGGTGACGGTTTAATTCCCATCTTATGATAAAATTTATTTGTTGGTATGTGTCCTGAGCGCAGTCGAAAGACTGAGACCAAAGTCCCCCTGGGTAGGCTGGCAGAGTCAAACCAAGGCGCCCATATAGGACCATTCTGGATGGCTTAGCAATTGTTCAAAAATTCAATAATACAGTTTTAGTTTTCATCAGAATCGGGCGCGAGACTCCTTTGGTCGTTTTTTGCTAATTGCACGTTCCTTTTGAAAAATTCACCCGGTATAGATTATTCATATAAATTGCTCACATTTCGATTCCTCAGGCTGTGTTTCCCGTTGTTAACTGCCACCGAGACGACTGTTCTAAACACGCCCATTATGCGTTTTCTACACTGAAACAATAGAAATTGAGTAATTAATAAATCTATTGACACACACACCCTCTCTCACTCATATATTTACATACACATTTTAATCAATATACCTCTGTAACAGGTATCTTAGATTAACTATTCTAATGCTTGTATTTTTATTCTGGAATATTGGTTACTCTGTGTAGCAGTGACGAATAGTCTCTTTCAGTGTCATAATAACTAGATTTGCTAATATTTCAAAATCAAAATCAATCAAATCAAATGCAAACGACAGGCTTGAGAACCTCCTCCTTTTTGAATTGGGTTAATAAAAGGATGATGATACCTGATGACCGGTTGGTGTAGTGGATAGTGACCCTGTCTGCGAAACCAACAGTTGCAGGTTCGAATCCCGATAGAGGTAAACATTTGTGTGATGAATATGAACATTTATTCCTGAGTTATGGTTGTTTATTATTTACATATAATTACCCATTATCTAGTGTCCATAGTACAAGCTTTGCTTAGTTTGGAACTAGATGATTGTGTATACCTATTTATAGTATTATACCGAAAAATATAGTTACAAGAATCCAGTGCATTCTAATATCTCAAGGTCATTCACATAACACTTGTAAAGTAAGAATGAACTTTGATCTTATCATAACGACCTACATTAACAACAGTACATTATTGATTGTTTATTACACATAGCCTTATGTTGGTGTTAAATTATAATGTTACATTGTCTATTGCGATTGAGATGTATGCAAACAGTGTCCCACTAGTGTCCCATTAAAAATGGGTAACTGTTTGACCTCCTTTAGAAAATATCTTATGGATTACAATGCAATACATATCAGCATTTCTCTACATAGGGCACTGCATTTCATTCTTTTTGTACATACAAATTAAATACATAAGGTTGAGACTTCATAGTAAATATATAATAAACCTGTGGCAGGAAGTCTCGCTCCTATAGAAACATGTCATGTTTTGGGGAAATGTGTTTTTGTTTGTCCTTTCATTGTGTGTTAAAAATGGACCCATTTTGATAATGTTAGTGTGACTTGTAAAGTAATCATCATTTCTCATAATGTTCAGAAGTTATTAAAAATTTTTTGTTTGTTATCTTTAGCAATTCAAATAATAATAAACTTTTTTCAAAGACCCTTATGTTTAGAGGGCGCTGTGATATTAGATAATGATGTCGATTCGGATGTACACCAACTAAACTAAAACCAGTTTTAAAGTAGTACTCTCTTTCTCCTTGGAACAGTACGATGCGACAGCATCACTCCAAAACTGGTTTTAGTTTAGTTGGTGTACATCCGAATCGACATCAATATCTATTTATTTTTGTAACACTTGAATTCAAAAATGACCTGAATAACTTCTTCCTACTGAGTATCCTACCTGGTGATATCAGTAAAATATTTTCTAGTGTCCTGTTTGCTAAACCTTGATCGCCTTCATAATTATTCATTTCCCAAAAATTATTAGACCCGTAATCGAAATTATCTAACTAATATTATAAATGCGAAAGTTTGGACGTTTGTTTGTTTGTTTGTTGCTCCATCACGACGAGACGGATTTGGATGAAATTTGGTATATAGGTAGAAGAAACCCTGGAAACATAGGATATCTTTTATCCCGATGAAGTGAGTAATTCCCGCGGGATAAACAAATTTCCGCGATAAAGTTATTCCACGCAGGCGAAGCCGCGGGCGGAAAGCTGGTCACATATAATTTAATAATTCATACAAAATAACCAAAGATGTTAGCAATTGTGGAACAATATGCAATTAATGCATAGCTACGAATTAAGTACATTTATACTTACGGTGGAAATGAAAAAAATGTGTTGGAAAAAACCTCATAAAAACCTGGGTTTATTGGCAGGAAATAATACAATGGCTCACCCAGGGCAGTATCTCCAAATCAAAGCTCCAAATTTATTTCAAAATGTACATACAAAAGAAAATGTCTCTATACGAATGTGGCACACGCACAAGTTACACACTATTCATATGAAGCGGCGGACTGAAGTGATTATTAAACGGTTTTTGTATTCGCTGTTCTGAAGCACTACAATACAATAATATAAAGTAAAACTACCTATTATCCCGGGTCAAAGAACAAGAAAATGACGAGGTTGAGATTCGAGAATAGAACACATGAATACCTATATACATACCTACTACTCTCCAAGCAAAAATATCACAGATTAAGTAGATCCAGTGTTGCCACCTTTAAATTACAAATCTTCTCATACGTAGATACTTGTATTAGAAACAAGCAAATATTAGGAGGCGACTAAACTTGCAGTGATGATGCTCCCGACCGATTTCGGCCATGGCGACATATTTGTACGGTGTGGCTCAGGGATGCCACACCACTCACCACTGTGGACCAATCCAGCCGCTATTTAAATGATTTGATCGTAGAAATACGAGGCATCGAAGTTCGTTGTCAAATTGGCACAATTTGTCTGAATAATTTGAGTTAGCAGATGATGCGTATTCCTCAGTCACTCAATCCAGGGTCTGATAACCTTCGGCTGTTGACTCAATGTTGGGACTGAGTGGGGAATTATATTATACGAAGAATTACTTGTTTTGACTGAGACTGACTAATAAATTGAAGAAATAAGAGAAATAAGGCTTTTTGGCGGGATCTCGGCGAGTGAAGTTGCATTTTTCTTTATAATTCTTATAATTTGTGCATTCTAACTTTTGAAGCTTAATAATGGCAGAATATTGTGCTGTAAACGTTAGTGTTGGTGTACAGGTGAAAGGAAGTGTAAATCAAAGTGAGTAACGCAGCTTTCGGGTTCCCACAAGAAGCCGCCAAAATCTTTTGTAAAGCATTCTGCCACTTAAGAATGACTTGACCGTGACTAGACTCTGTATACGCCAAGTATACGACGAATTACTTGTTTTGACTGAGACCGACATAAAAACTGAAGAAATAAGAGAATAAAATTTTTCACTCGAAACCATAGACTTAGTATATACTTACGCTTTCGCGTCCGCCTAAAGGTTAAGTCTATGCTCGAAACTGCCAGTAGTGTTCCTGTTGCCAACTTCAAAAATAAGAAGAAGAAGAGAAATAAGATATGGCTGTATGGGCTTAGATCCCTTTGCCTTCTCCGAAAGGAGTGAATAAAATGAAAATAAATTAATGTGATGGATGCGATGATGGTTGGATATTTATACGTATTTTTCCCCAAAATTTAAACTAATCTCGAAGAGGATCTTTTGTAAAAATGGATATAATCGAAAAAGAGTTTACTCCACTCGGGGTGAAACCGTGGCTAATTAAACAACTCTTTTCTCTTGGTAAGTGGGATCATAACCTACAAAATCATTTCTTGCTTTAGCTTTGATAATTTATTTTTCTATCCAACAGGCATAAAGACACCTACACCTATTCAAAAAGGTTGTATACCACAAATATTATCTGGAGATGACTGCATAGGGGCAGCTAAGACTGGCTCCGGAAAGACTTTTGCGTTTGCCTTGCCAATACTGCAGCATCTAGCTGAGGACCCTTATGGAATATTCGCCCTGGTGCTCACACCTACACATGAATTGGCTTACCAGGTCAGTGTTCACTACAATAACTAAGTAAGACATAGGCACAATCATCATTACTTAAAGCTTTTTATTGAGACATCTAGAGGAAGCTAAATACATAGTCAAAAATCATAACCCTCCTTTGGCTTCACCATGTACATAATGTAAATGGGTCACAACAGTGAGTTACGGCTTAGGGCATTGCAAGGTAAGATAAGATAATCTAACACAGTTGTTCAGTGTTAAATACATAAGTGAGTTTTTTGTGCTCCCGTTTCGACTTTGTCATCAATTTGTGAAAACTTTAAGATTCATATTCTTTAGCTCAATATGAGCAACAATAGTTGTGATGCAGTTGATTAGCCAAGTTAAGCAATGTCTGGTATGGTCATAGTGATATTTTTATAAGTCTTTCTAAGCCAATTCAGACAAATGCATGTACGCACAAAGTCATGCACATACACACACAAACAATTTATCTACAGGTATAAAATTTAGTATGTTCAGATGGATATAACTAATTTTTTGTATACATTTAACCATTACTCCTTATACTGTTTTATCAGTTAAGGAAAACCTGTAATTGGCTTATGTTAAGATAAAAGCTATTTTGCAATATTCTATTTACCAACTCCCAGAAAGGTGGAGGTCAAACTTTAAGCATTTATTTCAACGTAAGATACATGATATAATTTGTTAAATGTCAATTTAAATCTACTGGAAATAAAAAAGGTTTATTGAATTTATCTGTTAGTCGGTATGTCCAAGCTACTACCGCTTCGGAAAGGGAAATCATCTGTGGGAAAAGAAGCGGTGCAAGAAACCCACAGGATCATAGCTGTCCTTTTTTTTTTAATTAAGTATATAACTAATACAATTTTATAATTTTGGAGAGCTGATCGAAGCACACCAAGCGTGTTTGTCATTCAGGTAGTCAGTAATTTTATAATAACCTTTTTTTGCTAATGTATATTTGGTACCATGTTCGTCTATATGTATTTTTATGTATGTTCACTTATATTTTCTGCTATTAGTTTCCTGAATTACACTTTCTACCAGTGTTCCATTGAACATGGATTTTTAAAAAAAGTGCATCTAACGAATTTTGAGCATAACTGCATAGACCAGTAAAGGGCAGTAGTGTCAATAGTGCGGACCTCCCACTAGATCGCCAACTGTTATGTCCAGAGCATTGTGGACTTTAGGGCAAATGTTCATGTCCAAACGCATGGAATATGCCCTTAGAAAAAATTTAATGAGTATTCCCGTGGAGAGTGATGCAGGTCATATCATGGGTAAGGTGTCTAGCAGTGGATTTTTATAGCCTGTCTATACATTTTTATTATAGACATCATCACCTCTGACTTTAAGTGAATAACCTATTATTTATCAATAATGTGTCCTTTTTATTTATTTATAGATAGGTGACCAGTTCAGCATCCTAGGGCAGCCACTCAAACTCAGGGTCTGTATTGTAACTGGTGGATCAGACCAACTTGAGGAATCACTGAAATTGGCCAAGCGTCCCCACATTGTTGTTGCAATGCCAGGTCGACTGGCAGACCATATCTTGGGATGTGATACATTCTCTTTGAAGAAAATAAAGTATTTAGTATTGGATGAAGCCGACAGGTGTGTTGTGTGTTGTCACTTGTTTTGTGACTAGAGGATTTTTGAAACATTGCTCTATTATGCTAAGATGGTTGAATTTGTGTTTGTAATGAAATGAGCTTACTGTTGGGTTGGTTCCTCCAACCAGGGGCATATCATCGTAAGGACCCAAAAGTGCCCCGCTCAATCTGTTTAGGGGTGGACAGATTTCACTTAAAAAGCAAAAGAAAAACACTCAAGAAAGGGTTTGTCTAGAATAATTAGACAAAATGTTCAATCTACCTTTAGGGGCGGCTTAAAACACTGACTGACACGTAGCCCATGTCCACCATGCAGGCCCACACCCTGTCCAAGAGAAGGCTGTGTCCCAAGAGTGGGGGCCTGATGAATATTTTGGAATAAAAATATGACAAATTATGTAGAGAAATCTCTTTAAGATTTTAATCTATTATTTATTATCGTCAAAAATTATGGTAAATTATTTTGTGCAATAAAGAGTATTTGTATTGTAAGATACAGGTGAATTTTTCAAGTGGAGGTGGAAGGTCAAATCCGAAACTATGAGGAATAGCGAAAAGTACTCCAAAGAGCCTTGGGCCCAATTTAATGAAAACTATTTTAGGAAAACTAAAATAAAAAACTCGAATAAAATTGAATCTCTTCCCATAGGTGTCGTAAAAGCCGACTAAGGGACTTTCCACCAAAAAAACATCTGTAGATTTGCACGTTTCAACGGCGATGGGCTCATCCCCTGTCACGTGTAAGGACATTCCGATACTAATAAATATGACTAAGTACTCAATACTTTTGATTCGATACCAAATTCTTACTCGGTATCGCATTGAAAGTACTTGGTATTGAATCGAATCAGTGTGAATGTGTGGATGAAACGAATGTTACGAGTGATTATACAATATGGTGAACAAGTCGGAATAAGTGCCCTCTCTCGCTCGGTCCCTGGCAGGCGCAGGTTCGCGCGAGCCGCCCATAGGTATTGCCCATATTGTCACTCACTCACTATTATGTCAGGACTTTTCGGCGGGAACTCGACGAGTGATGTTACACTTTTGTTTGTGTTTCCTGCAATTTGTATATTGTGAGTTTTATATTGTATAGGCAGAATATTGTGAAGCAAAACACACACCGGATAAATTCACCCTGTATATTATAGGGAAGTCATATTCTTCAAAATCCATAGAAAGTTCTATTGTCTAGCAAATTAAGCATAAAATTCTGCAATGGACAACCCAAACATTAGGATACTGTTTTGGATCTGTAGAGATACCCGTCTTGTTATTAATTATTGTTTTGTCTATCCACATTTTTAGAAGTACTGCTAGCATTTAAACATGATAAGAATAAGTAAACAGTTTCTTGATATTCTGACATTTCTTCCAGATTGTTCAGTGAATCGTTTAAAGAGGACCTTGAGAGTATATTCAATGTTTTACCACAAAAGAGACAGAATCTACTTTTCTCAGCCACACTCACAGAAGACGTCAGGGAGTGTAAATTGCTTCCTTTGAACAAAGAGGTGAATTTGAATTTCTTACGAATCAAACAAAATCATTAATTCATTGTAGAAACTATTTTTTGTATTTTTTAAATTGGAAAATTGTTTGCAACGGTTTGCAAAACTAGTATTTGCTGGTCACATTTGAGATAAAAGTATGCTTAAAATAAAAAAAAACAGTTCGAAATAAGATGATGACAAGACATACTTTTCTAAAATAGATTTGGCAGAAGCATGTGGAGTAAAGTAATTTTATTTTCGCATTTTTAAATAAACTTGCCAACGCCATCTACGAAGTTAGATGTAAATATTTTTTTATTTAAAAAAATATAAATATCTTTTATAATTAAAATTATTTACAGTTACATATTGACAACTTGAACTTATCTCACGACATAGGAGTCTTCTAAAGCTTTCCAATAGGTGAGACTGTGGTTAATCTAGGGTCAAACGCGTATCCAATTCATCACAAAAAAAAAACAATATTTCAACAACTTTAATAGGTAATTATCATTTATGAAATAAAATAATAATTTATTTGCAAATTATGCTAAGGACATTGTGACAAAGTACGTAGCGGCGCGGCGGCGCGCCGCAGAACATTGTTCAAAGGAAAGATCTTTTTTTTTTTTTTTTTATATGAGAGGGCGGTAAACGAGCATGCGGGTCACCTGATGGAAAGTAATCACTGCCGCCCATGGACACCTGCAACACTAAAATCTTAGGTGTAATATAATATATATTATTTATACAAGGTATTAATTTGTATTGTATACAAAATTATTAGGCATCGGAGGTAGAACATATATGAAGGTTCAAAATCTTTATTTCGAAAACATATAATGGAAATCTGTTCGCGAAAAAATGTACAATCTTTTAAGAAAAATAGTGACATACATAATGTTAATACAAGATCATTTAAGGGGCAATACGCTTCTATTTTAAGGTTCCAGAAGACATTCAAAATTTGCCTTTAAATTAATTGAAAACCACCATAAAACAGAAATTATTCACTACAGGCTATTATAAAATTTATCCGCTTTCAATGGGTCACTTTGGAATTCTATGGAGGAGGCCTATGTTCAGCAGTGGGCGTCATGTGGTTGATTGATGATGATGATGATTATAAAATTTCTGACTATTTGGATGATAAGCAAATATGGACAGGATATTCAGTCTTAATTGTAACCCAACTTCTAAGTAAAAGAGCAACCCTTGAGTTTCTTGCTCGTTTTTCTCTGGGTCGTCAGATTTGCGAATGAGCAGTAATTTTAATGTTAAGTTAAAAAATGTAACGCTATCTAGTGATATTTTGATTTTATTAAATAAAATATTTTGCATTTATACCTAATAATCCCCTTTTTGCTTAGTACCCTCTTTTAAAAATTATTTAAACCATTTATTGCAGACACTGAAAATTTGGACAGAAAGTGACACACAACTAACGGTGTCAACCCTCGATCAACGCTACGTAGTGTGCCCGGCGTATGCACGCGATGTGTACTTAGTACAGACGCTACGAAAGTACAGAGAGACAAAACCGAGCTCACATATTATAGTGTTCACAGATACTAAAAAGTGAGTATTCTGTAATTTTGATAGATAAAAGTTTATGTGCATTACAGTTACACACACAGTATACATCAAAACAAAAGTAATCAGGATTAAAAGTAATGTAACAGACGAAACATGTACAACTAATTTATGTGTTTGCCGCAGTAATACAAAAGGGTTATAGCTCATATACCCGCCTCCACACTCCTCCCACTGTAACTCCTGTAAGCGAGGATCAACAGTGGTACTCGACACGGCGCCTACTGAAGGTAGACGGTGCCCTACGTGATTCTATTGCTACCTTGGACCCCAGACTAATTAAAGAAAAGAATAGGGTGTGTAAGTAGGAAAAGAAGTTTCCCACTTCCCCCATCGGCAAATCGGTTTGTTTAGTTACAGATTATAAAAAATATTATGTAGAATTAGGATAGTATACTTGGCAAAAGGAAGTGACTCAGCATTTGCTTACTTGAGAACATGATCTTGAGGAGCGCTGGTTTTGTCACTCCCTTCTTCCTAAGATGCTGAGTGGGAGCTAGTTGTGGAGGGCTTTCATTGACATTAACGTATATGAAATTACTTAGTGTGGAACTAAATGGCGCTGTGTGTATGTCCAAGGTTATTTATTTATGTATCTACAGGGAATGTCAAGTACTCTCGATGATGATGAACGCAATAGGTATGGATAACGTGTGCCTTCACGGGTTCATGCGTCAAAAGGAACGGGTGGCCGCCTTGACACAATTCAGGTCAAATCTCAAGTGCACCCTGGTCGCGACCAACGTCGCTGCTAGGGGCCTAGATATACCCACCGTGGATTTGGTGGTCAACCACAAACTGCCACTGGAACCGAAGGAGTATATTCATAGGTGAGTTATCATTCATATCATTCTCGTGTTCGGTAACGGCAAGTGTACGGCATTGGTGTAGCGGTAGCGTCCTCGCGTAATGATTTTTAGCGTGTAGTCATCTATAGACTTCCAGAGCGATCGATTGGAAATGGCCTGCATCCAGTGACTTCCGTCGGGCTTCATCACGTGGACATCCTACGCTGCGTTTGCCAGTGCGTGGTAGAACTTTAATGTCCCACTGGCACATAGTTCTTCAAGCTATGTGGTCTGCCCACTGCCACTTCAATTTACTTATCTTCTGGGCTATGTCGGTGACTTAATTTTTCCATTGATTTCCTCGTTTCTGATCTCTCAGAGAAACGCCGTGTATCGCCTTCACCACAGCTCGTTGCATGACCTAGAGCTTTCTTATGAGACCATGTTTCAGTGAGATAACTCAGCACTGATAACATACATGGATTGAAGAAAGAAAGAAACCATTTATTCAGCTTACAATGGGCATGTACATGAAAATTTTGAGATATTAAAACTAAAACATAATAATGCAAGCTGACATAGATTCCAGCTCAGCATAATGCTGTGGCATGAACCATATAGTACTGAGTAGTTTGTAGGAGGTTAGGCGCTCATAGAAAAATAAAAAAAAAACAGACAAATAAATAATCGACTCCACAGACACCGAAGACTCGTTTTTAAGCACTGACGTATTTTGGACGGGAAGACATTGCTTCCCGATAATATATCGTCATCGTCATATCAGCCACAGGATGCCCATTGCTGAACATAAGCTTCCCGGTAGATTTCCATTATTTTCCGATATATTTTTTTTTTACGCACAACGGGTAAAAAACCTGATATTAAGTGAAGATGAAGTCGAAGGTGGAAGCGTACTGACCCGGAACATCTGGAGGACTGGCTATCTTATCTCTGACAACCGGAACACAACAATGCTATTAACATTGCTGCTTGGCGGCAGATTTAGATAAGATGGTGGTAGCTAGCCAGGCGGACATTTAAAATGCCCTACCACCAATCAAACCGAGTACTTAAACATGTAGCCCGCTGGGGATCGAACCCGCGACCTCCGAATCGTAAGCCCAATGTTGTTTACATTGAGCCACGGAGAAATAATTATTGTTTATTATAGGGTGGGTAGGACAGCCCGAGCCGGTCGTAGCGGCCTGGCGATATCTCTCATCACCCCCTTTGACATCTTGCGGCTCGGCGAGATCGAGGACCAGATCAAAACTAAACTCTGCGAGTATAAGATCGATGGTATGTTCATTATACTTATAAGACTATGTCCGCTACTGAAACCTCCCAAAGATCAATTTGCATCGTATGAAAGGATTGGCTACGCGGTGCAAAACTCGTCTCCTGTCATCTTGTCCCTAAATTAAATAAGCATTTTTAAAACGTCTTCGTTCGACGTGAGATCAGGCGCAGGTGATTACCCAATGCCACTTCAACCCAGCTGAGTTCTTTTGTGAGCTTATCTCAGCTATCGCTCATTCCTACTGCCAAGTTATTGACCTCGTAAATCTTAGGATACAACAAAGAGGGAAGAGCATTTTATTTTAAATTTTCAATGTCTACTAACATAGTTATAGCATAGAGGAATAACACTACCCGAAGTTATAGGTACTAACAAAGATGGACCTTATTGTCTGGAAAATAAATGATTTATTATTTTCACCAGGTGTGGGATATGTCTTACGCAGATACTCCCCTCCTTTAAGGACTTAAAGGGTGCGATTTGACCATTGCTTCCTTCACCGCATTCGCAGTCGAGAGATTCGGCCAGTCATCGGAAAAAGATATATATTAATATCCTTAGTTAGACATACATACATATTATTAATGTAAGCTCCATAAGTGGGATCTAATTATCCGTAACGCGTAGCAGGATTCGAACCCGCGATCTCTAGACATAGCCGTCAGGCTCTCTAACCAACCACTACACTAAACAGGTTGTCAGTACAGATTGGAAAAAGTCACTCGAGGCGGGCGATCGTAAGTTTGTCTGCACCAATAACGCTGTATCGATGTTAATTCAATCCTCAATTTCAGATGACGAAGCTGTAAAAGTGTTCACTACGGTGAGCGTGACGCGTCGGGAGCAGGAAGCTCAGCTAGATAACGAAGAGTTCGAGGTGCGCAAGCGCAACTATCGCGTCAAGCGGTGGATCCAGGCAGGAGCAGATCCTGACATGATGGAGGAAGGGTGAGGAGCGCTTTTTACTCGGCTAAACCGAATGTGGATTTTTATTATTTACGACCAATTAAGTCAAGTGTTTTTAATCTTATATCAGAGTATAAATGGTACTCCTTAGTTATAAATATGGATGGAGATTTTATTTGTTTACTTATTCATTGCATTGACAGTTTTTCAAATTTAGAAATTTTGCTTCCGCCTGTTTTCTTGTTTATCCTACTGCCCCAGAAAGGAATTCTACATTTCAATTTTATTTTTAATGCACAATGGGTTAGTTCGTCCCTTAATCACACCAACGTTAAGTAAACATGGGGTTGAAGGAGGAAGCATTCTCACCCTACCTGCCGTTATATACTTACCTAAATCAACTTATAAATATACATACACTCGCAAAACATTACCCTCGTTCCTTAAGCTTCGTTTTCAATTTAAGAGTCTTGTCTTGTCGGTAGAGTAATGAACACGTCTCTCCTTTCTTGGGCGTCGGGTAAAAAACTAAAATAAGATGCATTCATAGATTTTAAAATTCCCATACAAATCGATTTATAATAGTTTGAGATTCTTCCTTTTTTTCATGCACAATAGTAAGATGAGTAAGTACCTTTGATAGATCAAGTCGGGTCGTGCCAGCTCGACCTAATTCAGGAACCAATAAATCAAATCAATAACATTTATTACAGTAATCATTAATTTATTTAATAATAATAATACATTGTATAATTTACAAATGAATATAACAATTATATATTTTTAAGCAAAACGACGCACCGATGGCAAATAATTTGGCACAAAAATTAGGTAGAAGCCATCATTAAATTAAGAATATTTAAAATTATTTTCTAGGGCGATAAAAATATCTTTTTTATTTTGCGTTAGTTCGAAAAGAATTATAAACCGCACTTTAAATATAATTTCTAAGTCACGTGATAGGTATCTTTATATATTTGTAAAGCTAGCGATTTTACTAGGTGCTATTGTGTCCATAATTTATCATAAAAAATCTACATTGCATATATTTCTACCAATACAGGAATTACTTGCATACAATTATAACTGCATTAGGTCAGAAAGAACCGGTCAAGATGTTCAAATAATAACTGACATGCCCGTGCCAAGATGAACCTCATACTTCACTAAAACTGAGCGGCATTTGAATGGAAATGAGAGAATATATTGTAGCCATAGATTTTTCTAGTAACATAATCAGTGTTGCCTTTTTATATTTATCGTTCGGCCAATATGTTAGTAGGTACTTTATTCTGCTAATTATGGACATTAGTCGCAAGCTGGATTCAGGCCAGCGACTGCAGTCGCTGGGGTAAACTGAAAATTTACTAGCTTATCGCTTGCGGCTCCGCGTAAATTACTATATTGCTTTTTTGAGGACGAAAAGTAGCTTGTCCTTTTCCGGGTTCCCTCTCTGCTAAAGGACAACAGCACAGATCCATACATCTTTGGGCCAGTTTGTTGTCACTTCAATTAATAAATATAGTCTTGAACTCTTAGTACCAGACGTGCTAAAAACCTAACACATATATTTTTAAAGGACTTTAGAAAAGAACAAAAGAGGTTTGAAATATGGTTTGGGGAACTTTGAAATTATATACTGGCAACATTAACCACATGCATTCTCACGCATGGAAACTAAATGCTAGGCCAAAGAAATATTGTTTTTTCTTTTCAGAGTCGTACGTCGCTCGCTCGCTGTTGCTGTTATCCCGTTATCCCTACTTAAATTATAACCTCACAGTCAAAAATGTCAGTTGTCACTTGTCTATTTTTTTTATTTTTTTTTGGAAAGAATTTAGTTTTTGTATAGTTTGTGAGCCAAAATGTTTTCTGAGAGCGATATTTTCAAATATTTCTTATAACTATACTAAGGTTCCAAAAATTCTTTTGAATAGCTAAGTTGATAGTCTTTAGTACCGGCTTTTTTTAGGTTTACCTTTTATTAGGTGTACCTTTTATTAGGTGACACAACACTGGCCCAAAAATGCTGATGTCTTTTCAATACAATCGGTTCAGAGATTTAGTCGGGAAAATGTATCAAACAGACACACCTAAATATTGATCTAAATGTGAATACAAACTTATATTGGTAAAACGATATACAATAACAATACAATAATATTAATAACATAGACATATTCTTTTCTACTGTGACTATTACGATACTAAAATCTCTTTAGTGTTGCCGATCACAAAATATAAATTAAAATTTTGAGCAAAACATACAATACTTATCCTGTGAAATGCATAAAAAAGTACTTGTAATTTATTACAGAAATCTGTCACCGAGCTGTTTGTTAATTATCTTCAGCAATGGCAATAAATTAAACTGCGCACATGCTTCTGATTGTAACACAGCCAAAGTAATTGTTCGGTCATATTTTCTGACTTACATAAACATTAAGTCTCGTAAGGCTGGGAATACACATCACGATTTTTCCATCAGATAGTCGGATCCGACTATCGAGAGGTGTTGGCGCCATTATTTTGTTTGAACATTCAATACACGTCCGATCTGACCTAAGAGTAATTCGTCATCCATTTTTTTTTCTGCTCCGCATGCAAGCACACCGAATAATAGCTCGAGAACGCCCGAGTTCAAACAAAGTCTGCCGTAACAAACGGACGTGTATCAAGTAAATACGATCAGATAGTCTGCCCTTACATTATGTAATTTCATCGGTATCGTCATCGATAACGTTAGCCAATGAGAAACCTTTAAATTACCGATTGTGCCAACCAATTACATGTCAGAACGTAACCGATGACGATTTCGATGAAATTAAGTAATAGAACCCCTGATCAGATAATCGAATCCATAATCTGACGGTTATTCCCGCCCTAAGATCCTTTAAGTATAGTCTGAAACAGATGTTTTCTCACATGATTTTGGATAATTAACAGACTTCTTTATATTTAGTTTCAGCAATTACTGAGTTCAACCGTATAACCAGAGTACATCGAAAAACATACATGATTTCTTTGAAATATTTAATTTGTATTATGTAAATGTCTGTCTGCTTCAGACTGTACATTAGGATCACACCCTTGTTATGATTTGCCATGGCTGGTGGTTTTTCTTGACCTAAAATAAATAATTTTAAAAAGATTTTTTGGCAAATTATAATAAAGTTTTGGCTAACATACCTAAAGGATTAAAATTAAGCACGTGCGCAGTAAGTTGTTGAAAGACTAACTAACTTAGCTTAACAAACCCTTCTCAAGATTGAGATGACCTTTGAATTTAAGAATCTGTTGTTTAATAAACAACAAACAGTATCAAAATAAAAGTGGAAGTCTATGGTCTCTGCCTATCCCTACGGGAAACAGGCGTGACTTTATGTATGGACGAAAAAATTGTATTGAGACTAAGGCCCATTAATAAACCATTCTCAAGATTGAGAACAGGCTTGTGATCGGTCTCAAGTAAACGTGTTGATTAATAAACCTAACTTGAGATCTGAAACGCACGTGAATATTCAAGGAGTACTCACTTTAGAGGTGCGCCGAGATTCACGTATTAATAAACGAAACTCAAGACTATCATTCATTCGCCGCTGAGGGGAATACTTGAATAGTGATCTCAGTTGAGTAGACCTCAAGATTGGTTTATAAATTAGCACGGAGCTTGAGATAGCGTCAACTGCTTAAGACGCATCTCGGATGATACAGCCTCAAGACTTGTATTGAGAATTATTTAGCCTAAGGCCCGTATTAATAAACCGTTCTCAGATTGGGTGGCATTAAGTTGATACTTGAGAACCTGTTGGATATTAAAACAGTATCAAAAAAAACAGTATTTAGACTGAGACGCGATCTCAATCTCAAGAACGGTTTATTAATACGGGCCTAAGATGCGATCTCAATCTCAAGATCGATTTAATACGGCCCTACGTTTCTTAGGCTGAGCTCGAACCTTTGTTTAATCAACTATAGAAATTAGTTTTCATATAAACTTAAATTCACCAAAAATATAGCAAATTATGGTGTTTTATGTATTTTAATTTAATAATAACATCAACAACATTTGAGATCTACTTACCGTGAATTAAATATTATGTTTATATTTGGTTATTTTTACTATCATTCAACATTTTTTTTTTCAATATTTTTCCTTAATCCAAGGTTACTTATTTTATTCACGACAACTAGACTACTAGTTATAATTATTGTTGCTAAAATACAGAGAATTCAACACATTTTCTGTATTTTCATTTTGTGAATAAAATCTGAATGTACGATTGGTCTAACGAATTCCATCCCATTTTTATTTTTTCATTAGTATAAATAATTCTTTTATAGCATTTTTTGTTGTGCAATAAATTCTTATTTGATTTAAAAATATCCATACACTTGCACTTTACCGTTAAAATTATATTACAGGATGTTGTTTTAAACACTGGTCAAATTTTATATAACAAAAATCATCATCATCAGACTTACATGTCTCACTGGGACAGGGTATAATCAAATCACATAATGGATGTCTGAGGTACTGAACTGTTGTATGGAACAGCTGATTTCAAATTTTGTTATTTTTATGTACAACGGTGTTAACCCTTAAATTCAATCACACCTAGTGCCTGGCAATCTTATCACAAACAACCGGAACACAACGGCAGATTTGGATGATGATGATGATAGCTAAGGCGAAGATTAAAAAGTGTGTATTGAGTCGTTAATAATACAGAGGCGGTAATAGTAAAAGCCGTTATCATTCCATAAAGCAGCTTAAAATGCAATACCAGTGTATAAAACAAGAGCCCGAATTTGCTGGCTTAATTATAATATTGAAGGCATTGACAGCAAATGTACGATTGACACTTGACATAGCGCTTCAGCACCGCATGTAATTCTTCAGGTCTTATAGCATACATATTTCACAATGACACATAGCTAACTAGCTCAACATGTAGATGTAATGGAACTCGTCTAGGGATTTAAGTAGCTTCCTAGACATGGACAAGTCCTTTTATCCTACGAGATCAGGTATGAAGAAATCCGTAGAAGAACTAAACTCACTGACATAGCCCAATGGAATAGTAAGTTGACTTGGTAGAGGGCAGAATACATAAACCGAATTGTTGGCCGGTGGGGCTTAATTCTACAGTGGATACCACGCACCCGAAACGTCCACGCATAAGTACGTCCTATGAAATGTTACCTAAGGTTCAGTTCATTTGAAAAAAACGACCAAAAGAGTTCTGAAGAGAGAATGGTTGAGCTGTGTCACTATTCTTCTTCAATTTAAGAGCTATGCTCTTGTCGGTGGAGTAATGACCACGTCTCTCTACTTTCCGCCCTAGTTTTAACCTCTTGGTACGACACGACATTCACGTTTTCTTTCACTTGGTCAAAGTAATTACGCCTAGGTCTTCCCCTCTTTCCTATTACGTGACGTATAATCTCACAGACAACCCACCTACATCACCAATTGCTGGAGTGTGGTCGAACAGCAGTCTACAGACAATTTTATTTCTGAAGAAGTACTCTATAGATGGGTATATGTAGGGAGTGCCTTTTCAACAAATTTTATTTCGACAGCGAGACACACGTCTACTTGCTTTCACGCATTCTTTTATATATCCCTAGATAAGTTACATACCTTTGCAAAACACAAACACTCTGAGCAAACACATGCTCAACATAGGGCTCCGAGAAACAGGAATGTGCAGACTTTGCCTCCTCGCAGAGGAAACACCTGCACATCTGCTGTGTGAATGTGGCCCGCTAATGCGTAAACGTAATATCCACCTGGGCAGACACTTATTACACCCGGATGAGATAAAAACCATCGGTGCCAGGAAAATTATCCAATTCCTCAAAGAGGCAAACCTGAGCAACGAACTGTAGGTTAGTGGCGATCACAATAGATCGGCAACGGTCGCAGTGATACAGGTCTCCGATGACCTGCAACAGCCACACACACACATACAATACATACCTTTTGTAATAATTAATAATGCGGCGGGTCAGTGACCTCATTCGCACTACACACAAACCTTTACAGGTTTTCGTAGGCGTCTTATAGCGAAGATTGTTAAAATAATGTTCTATGGTTAAATACACTAAAAAAAAAAATTAAAAGAATAAGATAACTCGCTTTGGGGATAGAACCTGTTGGTTAACCAATATCACGGAAAACGGAGACGAATGAAATGCGAGTGAATGAAGCGAAAGAGTTCTGTCAGGATCGTAGCAAGTGGAAGTCTGTGGTCTCTGCTTACCCCTACTACGGGAAACAGGCTTGACTTTATGTATATATATAAATATTTGTATCATTATAGATTCATATTTGTAGGCATCTGTATTTTTTACCAAGATCAATGACCGTCAAATTAACAGAACTACAGACTGTGGTACCTCGCGCTGACGTCATGTCCTAATCGTACATAACACTGCAAGGATACGTATTTCTCCAGCAGTGGATCAGTACAGGCTAGTGTTGACGATACATACATTAAAATATATGTTTTCAAGTTATTCCGACATTTGAAGCAGTGAGTTGATAGTCGCGTCTTTATTCCCGCGGTTGGCTTCCAGCACGGATTTTATCACTTCCTTGTCGATGCTTGGGAACATTTCCTCGATCTAAAAAATATTTAATAGATTAGCTTCTCATTCAAAAACTTTAGCGATAGGTCGTCAGAGCTCTATCCATATAAATCTATGCGCACGCGCACAGTTATTTACTTTTTATTCCTTAAGTATTACACATTGAAAGAAAAACTATAACATATTTTATTAATTCGTGATTAAATAAAGATAAACTTGCAGGTCATGTAAGCAGACTCCGCAAAATCAGTAATTCATTTTACAGGGCTATGCATACGTTTTTTCAATAAGTTTCCCAAAAGGTGTACAAAATCTTCCTTCCAATAAATTTAAAGATTATAAAATAAGAAAGCAAAATTATAAAATATCAGACTATTTGGATGGTAAGCAACCATGGACGTAACCATCTTGTTCGCACGCCAGACTATTTCACGATTAATAATAATAAATATCCTTGAACATACACACAATGCCTCAATCAACATCGATGGGAATGTGGCCACTTTACACCAGCTTTACAGTTGAGGAGTGGGGTACACCATCAACGCCAGTGGAAATGTGACCACTTTACGTTACCTGTTGTAACTGCTCTGCAGTGATCGGCGGCTGTTGGGGTTGCTGAGGCGGCGGTTGGGGCTGTTGAGGCAGCTGCTGAGGAGCAGGGTACATGGGCATCGTCGCGTATCCCATACCAGTGCCGGGCACCACCAACATAGGTGGGAATGTAGCCACCGCTGCTGGACCAACCTGGAAAATTCAAAATAGCCTTTATTCACCGACTGACTGAAGCATGAGCTTTTGGCGACTTGTCCTAGGACACAGAACTCATGCATCGACTTCCATTCTACTATATAATGAACAGATCTTCTAAATTTCTGTGACAGTCATGTTCCCATATTTTTGTATGCTTTCCCCTTTTTCTTTTTCCTCCCTTGGGTTAATTAAAGTGATTTTTATTTTTTAATCACAACGGGTTGGTACTTGACCTCAATCACACCTGATGTTAAGTGAAGATGAGGTCGAAGATGGAAGCGTACTGACCCGGAAACCGGGACTGGTTATCTTATCTCTGACAACCGGAACACAACAATGTTATTAACATTGCTGCTTGGCGGTAGATTTAGATAAGATGGTCGTAGCTAGCCAGGCGGAAATTTAAAATGCCCTACCACCAACCAAACCAAGTACTTAAACATGTACCCCGTCGGGGATCGAACCCGCGACCTTCGAATCGCAAACCCAATGTTGTTTACATTGAGCCACGGAGGCGGGTGATTTAACATAAGATATCATTCGCATTAAGATGTGGATAAGTACGCCACTTTGATTGAGATATTCTATCACAGGAAAGAAACTTGACACCTTAATCTTTTTCCCACGTTATCTGAGTTTATTTCAATTAAGTATATACTCACAAAATTGTGATTGTCTTTGTGTTGTTTCGTTTTAGATACGCAACGTGACTGCGAATACCGGCTCTTAGCTCAAACACTTAACTCTTCAAACACCAGTTTTTGGCAGAATTACTACAAATTGCCATTAAATAATAAAGTGAACTTATTCGTGCTGTTAGTAAAGTTAAAAAAAAAAAAAGATTTTCACCATCTCATTTTGTGTAAACCAAAACAATAAAATAAATACCTCTGCGCCTACGCACGCGTGCCAGTTAGCAGGTTATCCCGAGTAAACGAACAAAGTGAGCCATGACAGCTTCATATTGAATTGCCATGTATCGTGTGATTAACACCCACAAAGCTTTCTAAGACGAAATGAGTATTTTTAGATATCTTCAATCATGAATCTACCCAAATATGCCAGATGACTACGACACAGTTTGCCGGGTTTCATTAATATCTTTGTGGTTAAATGACTTACTGAGTAGCTGAGGACAAGGTTGATCATGCCCTCTAATCCGTCTCCTTGCTTGCCGTTCACCGGGTACCAGTCCTCATGAGTTTCTCCCTGTAACAAAAATTTAATTTGAAAATGTCACAGTCTGTTGTGGATTATAAATAAAATAAATAAATAAATATCCTTAGAGATACACCCAACGTCATCTATTTCCACACTAAGCAACTATAGGCTTGTGTTGTGGATACCAGATGGTTGATATACTACATAAATACATTTTTTCTTTTGTAAATAATTACTCATTATAAATGAAAACATCCATAACTCGGGTACACATGTCCGTATTCATCACACAAACATATGCCCCTAGCGGGATTCGAACCCGCAACCTTTTGGTATAGTGGTAAGAGTTGCTAACCACTACACCAAACAGGTCGTCTAAATTCTAACGATAGAATTAGTGTGCAAGTGCAGCAGTTACCATAAACCAAGTAGACGCGCATGCGGGCTATAAGATGGTTCATCCCGCACCTATTTGTGAAACATGTGGATGTGTAGAAGATATTCAGCATCTTTTGATGAAATGCGAGCGGAACAAAGCGAAACGTGAGATGTTCATACGATCATTAGAACTTAACACGTTCACGGATACTGAACCAGACACAATGTAAGTTTTATTTGTAATCACGTCTATATGCGTTAAGGGTCCGTCGACATGTTAATGTTAGAGATTTGGGGTTATTCCAGAGAATTCTGTCTTCTCCACTGTCAGATGAAGCCAGGATGTTATATCGTTTTGTGTATGTAAGTTTGTACCAAACGAGTCATTTATTGTAGTAGTGATGGTGATTGTTTTGGGGGTACTCTGGAACTGACTTAGTCACATACAAAGAGAAAAATGAAATCCCGGCACGGTATTCCATAGAAATTTTCATGTCCAAATTTTTCGAAATGAATAGACAGATTCCAATGAAACTATATATACATAAATCACGTACATAGACACAGAATTAATATAGTACTAACATAGGTCTAAAAAATTAGCAAAGAATATTTTCGAAAAAGAGGATTGAAACTAAACTTGGAAAACTTAATATCGTACAAGTTTTCCATAGTAACAGAAAAAAATGCAATAGAATCTTTTAAACTCGATTTTTCAAAATGTTTAATACTAACTTTTGAGATCTATGTATCCTGCTTATACTTAAAGTTTGATTAGAATCATTTTGAAACATTTGGCCTTGAAAGATTGTTTTTAATGACGTGTGAGATAAACCCTCTTAACCCACTGTGTATAAAAAAATAGATATGAACTCACGCTAAGAACTGCAGGTGGTATAGTGATGTGGGCCCATGCAATAAGCTCGTCCATCGTGAAGGAGCACTCGTCGAAGATCTCCAGGTATATCGAGTTCACACCGGGCGGCAGCAGACTGAGGTTAACATAAAATTAATGAGATACAATCATATGATGCGTAACATGTTCTAATTATGACGAGGCTCGCTAGTGTACGGGAAGAAAACCGATGGATTTGAGGACGCTGAAGAGCATAACTTTACCACTAATATTTACCACAAACCCTAATACTCAAAAGCTTCCTATTAAGTAAGAAGTTTATGTCCCTAAACCAACATAAAAAAAATACACTAAAATTCATTTGGATATTCTAATGTAAACAGGCAATAGATAAACAATAGCTACCGTCACAGATTTGTGACGTTGGGTGTGTGACACCATACGCGACTAGTTGGGGTTTATGGGCCTTTTTTGATCCCAGTTGTCTCATGTAAATAGTAGGCCCCATGTTGTTGCAACATTGTCCATACATGGCCTCTTGTATATGAGCCATTTCTTCCAATGTAGAACGCAATAAGATAAAGACGTGCTATTTTCGGTAACTCGTTTTTGAATTGCGTTGTTGGGGCCTCACTCCTGCCTACCTAGCTGAACCAAGAAGCCTTGCAAACTCTTGATGTAATTGATGGCTTCAAAGAGATCCTAGTGCACACCCATTCCCAAAGGATGTAGGCAGCCGTGTTCTCTGCATCCACAGAGTACTGTCGGTAACCCTAGGGTGAGTAATTGTTTGTTAGAGGCCATGACCGATGAGCAGATAATAGGTCAACTGTAAGGAATATGTGTCAAACCGCTAGTCCTACACTTAAGTCTCAAAACCAGCTTAAATTATACCAGTGTATAACTTTGTTCCATCTCGGCGTCTTCCCACCGCTGGGGTCGGTGTGGGTCTCGTATATGCAGTGGCCGACGCGAAGTCGCACGTATGGGTCCATACGCGTGAGACCTGTTGAGCGTTATCAGTATATTAATAGTATTAGCCTTGAATATAGAATATGGGTTTTGAGAGCGTTCAGAGAAACCTCCAGGTAGGTCACGTTTGTCTTTTTTTTGCAAACTGGTTAGCAAGGTGGCCGAAGGTGTAAGCGTACTGACATGGAAACCCTATCTTTTTTGAGGGACTGACTATCTTAACTCAGACAACCGGACCATTCATAGTTTGGCGGGAGACTTAGATAAAATAGTGGTTATGTAAAAAATAAACGAATTTTAGATCTCAGGTTCGATTCTCAGTGGGGTACATATTTATTACTCGATTTGATTGTTAGTTTCTTAACCCAGATCTAGAAGATTTTTCGTCAGTAGACCCTTGGTCCATCGCCACGGAATCACTGGGACAAAAATGACCTCTAGACGCAACACAGACAAAAACAAAAACCACAATACTTACCATAATTCTTGACAAGTTTCGCCTGAGCTATTGTGATGCTTAGCCTCGCTGTTAGAGGAGGACCCGCGGCTGGCACCTGCCAAATAGATACAGCATGTAAAAACATCTAAAGAATAGCTGGTTCTTTCGAGATTTCAGAGAAGTTCGCTACCAACTTTGGGTTTCTGTTTATCTACAGGCAGGTTTGCAAATTCAGTATGATTAGAGACCTAACTAGATTCCATCTGAGGAATGTGGTTAGGACCTGCCTCGTGCAGATGGATTATAGATGTGTCGAGAATATTCTGTTGATCCAGGGCTGAGGTTTGGAAACTAGCGTTAGTTTCTGGGGCTGATTTCTAAATTTTAGCTTTGTATGTCTAAGTCTTAGTCTTTACAACTCAATGTGCTCACAGAATTTTGTATACAAATATTTGTCGCGGTTGTGTGCATTACTTTTTTTTTTGATCTTTTTATTTTACTAGAACAGCTTCATATAGGTAATAATTATGTAGTGGCTCCTGCATCACAGGCTCTGCCTAGTGCGGGACCCACAGGTAATGCGCCTCATTTTGTTAGCTGTAGGCTTGTAGTAACATATATATTGATTTATGTATAACTCCTATGTGAAATTCAATAAATTATTCTTATTCTTAACTTGGCAGAAGAATCTTAGTGAAACCCAAAATAAGTAATATTTATTTTAACATAAAAGGTTCGTCAACATTCAATCGTCAAACATACTAATATTGTTGAAATGGGTCTATAAAAGTCATTGAGCATAATGGTCATGAGTTGTATTATGTTGGTTAGGAAATCATTTGCTCGGCAATTTGATGGTTTCCCATTGGTCAATGTTATGGATGATGATATCAGTAAAGTTACATAATTTAAAGGCTAATCAATCACCTGGTTAAATTTATGTATATCCTCAGATTGTCTTTTTTAAGGATTAAGGATACATTTTCAAATCTCATTGCCCTTTTGCAATGGTAAACCCAAGTTAAACAGACTGATGGCACTTCAATAAAACACATCAGTCAATGCACAGCTGAATTGTTCAATACATAGCACGATTTAATCTTCAGATTGTGTCAACAAGATCACATACCCAGTGCTGACACACGTCAGCCTTCTCCCACTAGAAAAAGGATATGAACCATAATCCATCATGTGGGTAGAGAGCTGAACTGGTTTCACGTCAGAATAGAAATGATGGCGTGTTTTAGCCTGTCTGCCTGTTTAATGTGCTCAATGAAGCACAGAAATACTCACGTCACTAGCGGTTTTGCATCCAAGGACTGAACACATCATACATTACTTATAAGATTGACACCTCACCCATGTTAATCACCATGCTAAAAATGTAGTTTTTAATATATAGAAAATAAATACTAATTACCGTAGCACCACATAACTGCTGCTGCAGTGCTAATGCTGCTTGGTAGTCAGCATCAAGGGTGTCAGGTGTACCATCCGTTCGCAGAAATCCAGCTGGCAATGGTCCCAGTAATACCTGGAATAAAAATTTTTGAAGTCTGTTTAATTAGTATGAAAGATGACTTTCTAAAAATAGAGACCAATCTGACTCACACCAATTTGAACTAAGGTCATGTAAGATTTTATTTATCTAATGTAGTGCAGCTGCAGGAGGCATATGCTGGTTAGACATACAACCTCTTAAGAGCTTCTGCTATTTTTTTAATTATAAAAACGAAGTGCATGTGTACAGTTTTTGTCTGGACATATCTCAGTAATGTGTGGACAGATATTTTGTATATTAAAGACTAAACGACCTATTGGCCAATTGTCAAGACGACACTGAGCGTGCACGTCTACTGGCAGTTTCGGAAAAAGAGTCTGGACACTGGTTACATGCTCGGCCTTCCCAGAACCTAGGCACCATCCCCAATCCCAATGCCCTACGTATTTCCATGAGTTTACGTTTGGGTGCTAAGTTGTGTGAACCTCATCGCTGTTCATGTGGTAAGGTTGTGGACCAGCTAGGACGCCACGGGCTTTCTTGCGTGAAGAGAGCCGGCCGCGCATATCGCCACGGTGCAATTAATCAGTTAATTAAGCGCGCTCTCGCCACTGCAGTCGGCAGTCTCGGCGTCTCTGGAGCCTTGTGGCTTATTCAAGGACGACGGGAAAAGACCTGATGGAGCCACCTTAGTACCCTGGTGCTTGGGGCGTACCTTGGTATGGGACGCAACTTGTGTGGATAGTTTGGCACCGTCCCATATACAAGGAACTGCGCAAGGAGCTGGAACCGCGGCTGAACGAGTTTGCGGCGCTTGCAATGGAGACATTGGGCGCTTGGTCTCTGACACGAAACAATTTGTAAAAACTGTGTTCTTACACGTTTAATGAGAACCTACAATGACATGTTTGAGTCTGTGGATCGCTTTCACTGCTCTAAACCCACATTTAAGAGTAAGATATGTACGTTGTTGTCCGCTCTCCATTACAACTGATGTTGCTTCCTTATTGATGAAACTATTTTATAGGCTTTCTACTTGGTATAACATTTATGTATTCTGATCCTGTAATTTTGTACTATCATTTATGTGATAAATGGCGTAGTAGTATCTTTACACGTTCACATAGTTTCGGGTTCAATTCCCGCGTCGGATTAATTGGAGGACAGTTCATTATCTGAATTGTCTTTAGGGCGTCCTACTTAAGGGCTAATTAATCGTGGTGTCCGTCGGTTATTATTAATTTATTTGTGTGTAATCGTAAATAAGTATTTTGCATTGTGTATAGTGATGTATTGTTTCTATTGATGTAATATCCATTTCTTACACAATATTGTGTACATGTTTATAGCGGCTATATATTATATACAATATATATTATTATTCATATATATTGCTATTCAAGTATTTTTATAAGGCATACTGTTGAGGAGATTATCAGGATTTGATAATAAAAAAGCTTAATTTCAAGTTAAACCGATGTAATGAGTAACAAACACGTCATACAAGAAGAAGGGAGTCCGGGGGGAGGGGAACATACAAATACAAATACAAATAATTTATTTGCAGGCTAACACGGTACAATCATTGATGAACATTTATTTTAGAACAAGCGTGTTGCGTCATCTAATGGCATGCAAATGGTTAAAAGTAAATTAAATATTATTCAAATTACCTAATCATTAAAATGTCAACACAATAAAAGCAAAATACAAATGTCAAGATACAAAATACACTAGGTCATAATGTCAATGTGTAATTATTATTGCCGTTATTAAAATGTCATTATAATAAAAGTTAAATACAAATGTCAAGACAATCAAATTAATTTACAATGTCAAAACCAAACCAAAGCAATCGAAAATAATCAAATTAGGTTATTGTATCTCTAAACTTAAATGTCAAGAACTCGGTAACACTATAAAAGCAGTTATGAACCAAAATTTGGTATAGCTCCTTTTTAAATTTTGGTAGGGGTAAATCCTTAAGCACTCCAGGCAGGAAGTTAAATAGTTTTATGGCCATATTGTAACTATTTCTAGAAAAACATGTTGTAGTGTGCGGGACAACAGCCAAGCGCTCAGGGTACCTAGTTGGAAATGTGCATGTATTAAATTTCTTTTTAAAAAGACTAGCGTTCTGTTTCACGAACAAGCATATCTCAAAAATGTACATTGATGGTAGAGTGAGTAAATTCAAACTTTTAAATAATGGTCTACATGTCTCCAACGGTCCCACACCGCACATAGCCCTCACACATTTTTTCTGTATTAGAAAAGCATGATTTATCTCTACTGAATTTCCCCAGATTACAAGACCATATCTCAAAGTAGAGCACACATACCCATGGTAGGCTGTCAGAGCCGTTTTTAGATCGCAGATCTTTGTGAGACGGTATAGGGCATAGATAAACCTATTCAATCTCTGGCATACGGTATCAATGTGATGTTTCCATGATAAGTGTGTGTCAATAATAAGTCCTAGAAATTTAGCGGTTGTGGCCTCACTTATTGGAACATCACAATAATTCAATGATAAATTTACAGGCTTTCCATTATAATTATAGAATTGCAAGTATTTAGTTTTGTGCAAATTAACGCAGAGATTGTTACTCTCGAGCCAATTAACAATTTCCCCTATCGTGTAATTTATTTCTTTTTCATAATCAATATTAGGTTTCTTGGGAACCGCGATTGAAATGTCATCCGCGAACAGTGCGCAGGGATATTTGATGACTTCTGGGAGGTCATTGATGTATAGTATAAATAACAACGGGCCTAGGATACTGCCTTGAGGTACTCCGAATTTATTCTCCTTAAAGTCAGATCTGTATGCAATGGACTCCGAGAATTTATTTAAGTTGTTTATTTCCACACACTGAAATCTTTCACTCAAATAACTTTCAAACCAATTTTTAGCCAATCCACGAATTCCGTACAAATCAAGCTTGGCTAGGAGGGTTTTATGGCAAACAAAGTCAAAAGCGCGACTCATGTCGAAAAATACAGCAGAGACCGGTGTCTTCTTATCCATAAAAGTTGAGATTTCCTTTATGAGTGAGAACCCTGCGAGTGTTGTAGACTTTCCCTTTTGAAATCCATGTTGTTCTGCTCGAATTATATAATATTTGGTTAAAAATGAATTTAATCTCACAAGTATAGCTTTTTCAAAAATTTTTGATAGTACGGGGATTAGTGTTATTGGTCGGTAGTTCGCAATATCGTCTTTTTTACCCTTTTTAAACAGAGGTTTAACTATTGAGATCTTAAGTGTTTTTGGGAAAGTACCGCTTTCAAAAGATAAATTCACAAAATATGTCAGTATTGGCGATAATTCATCAGCGCAGGCTTTTATTATTTTTGTGTGTATATTGTCATAGCCGGTAGAGTTAGTGTTATTTAGGGATTTTATTATTTTCTTTATTTCATTTTCATCAGTGGGTAACAAAAATATACTAGAATCATTTTTTTTTACCAGTTTCAAGTCACAAGTTTTTTTATGATCAATGTTTGTTATATTTATAAAATGGTTATTGAAGGTAGTCGCTATTTCAGTAGAGTCAGCTATCCTAATATTACTTACGGTTAGATAATCAATTGTCTGTTTAATGTGTGTTTGTGTCTCTTCATTATTTATAAGGTTCCAGGTGGCTCTACATTTGTTCTTAGAATTACTTATATGTCTAGTATTACCCATCTTCTGTGCTGTAAATATACATTTTCTTAGCAATCCGGAGTATTCCCTGTAAGATAATTTGTTATAATATGATTTATTTTTATAATATATCATGCGTAACTTCCTTTTTGTTACACATGACTTTTTTAATCATTTTTCCAAGTTATTGTTAATTTTGCTTAATATCTTAACCCTATATTTGGGGAAGCATAAATTGTATAGAAGTTGCATCTCATTATGAAAACGTGTAAAAGCAGAATCTAAATTATCAGGACAGCCTAAAACGTCAGACCAAGGGTAATTTGCCATAAAATATTTAAATTTAGATGTATTTTCTCGACTAAGGTCTCTTTTAGTTTCAAGCCAATACTTTAAAGGTGGTTTTCGCTTTTTTACCGGAATAGTCAATAATTGAGCAGTATTATGGTCAGATAAACAGAGCGGCTCTGTTTCTCCTATTGCTTCTGCTATATTGCTGGCAAAATGATCGATACATGCTCCTTGGCGTGTCGGCGTATCAATATGTAAATCAAGGTTATAGCTCTCTAGTACTTCCTTCAACTCCCTGGATAGTTTAGTATTACTTAGGGTATCAATATTAAAGTCACCAGTTAGAATAATTTTTTTATTGGTTTTGTTTTTTATTTTGTCGAGTAAAATCTGCAATTTGTCGAAAAAGATGTTGGTGTTGGCTTTAGGGACTCTATAAATGCATACTAGAATTAATTTGTATGGCATAATCTCTATCCCGCAGCACTCAAAAGTTAACTCAGATGCTACATCATGGATGAATGGCAGCTTTTTAGTCTCTATAGTGTTATGACACAATATGCAAACTCCCCCACGTTTTTGTTTAAGCCTAGAGAAGGATGCGCATACGCTGTAACCCTTTAACTGAATGTTTAATTCATGACTGCGTTGAATGAATGTTTCTGAAAGGCATAGAATATCTATAGGTTTACCATCATTAGCCAAATCGCACAGTGTTATCTCTAAAATGTCTTTTTTATTTAAAAAACCTGCTATGTTTTGATGCATTATCCGTATCACATTGTTATTTATAAAAAAGGGAAATTAGATTTATCTTGTTCATTGGAATAAGAAACCGGGGTACGTGGGTTAGTATTTTGGTGCCTTACTTGGTTTTGAGCGTTTAATAGTGGTTCACTTAGGAGATTATGTTTATAAATATGAGTAATGTGTAGTATTTCTCTGTATATTGAAAAACCCAGGTCAGAAACAAAGAATTTAAGACCCTGTCTGGCCCCACCGTAAGTCATAAACGTAAGGCCCAGCGTAAAGGGGAATACAGATCGCCAATTAGAAAACATTGCTATGCGCTTCATTGCAGGCACGGCACTCTTCGCATCATGCCGATCCACAACACATATGTACTACATATTCTAGTAAGTACATTATGGTTCATGAGTGCATATCCCATCGCGGTTCAAACAACTAAGTCTTCAATTTGCTTTGCCTCTAATTTCCTTTAACTTTATATATTATTTTTAATATGTTTAATTCTTGTACAGTCAAACGTACTACATGAAAGCAGCAATCGATATTTGCTTTTATTACAAGTGCGGTTTGTGAACAAATCTTCTCTCTGTTTTATATAATTTGTGGTTAACTTTTATTAGTCTATACAATTTAAATAATATCTAGTTGTAAATCTGTGTTTTAAGACTGTTATTAACCTGAATAAATAAAATAAAGGATTATTCGTTAGACTGGTCCACGCCTCTGGCGATGTGAGGGCTGGTGCCTACTTTGCTCAGCAGCTGAGTTTATGCATTCAGCGGGGCAATAGCGCTAGCGTACTAAGTACTATGCCTCACGGAAGCGAGTTGGACGGCGTATTTTTTCTATAAGATATAGGTATTTTCGATTGTGTTGTATAAATTTGTTGTTTCAAGTAAAATTTATGGTTATTGATTAAATATTTCTGTAGGGCCAGTTTTTATTGTATTTGATTGACTGTTGACATTTGTAATGAAATATAATAACGCATCATGCTCATTTTTTCAATCCGGAGTGCGTGTATTTTTCAGTTTTCACAACTACTTTCTTTTAATCTACATTGATATTTATGAGCAACTATGACTATCATGTTGAATATCTGATTAAGCAGTTATCATAAAACAGATAAAATTATTATATTAACTAGTAAAACAAATGATTTAGGTACCTACCTAGTACATAATTTAAAAAATCCCTGTGGGTTGAATAGCGCTGCTGGATTGGCCAACATACCAAAATGAGCCAAGAAATAATTCTTTTTCATTTTGTTTCTTACATGGCCGTGTTGCTGTGGCTTAATGATTTGCACCCTTGGTAAAATGCAAACAAAAAATTTAGTGTGAAGACTTAATTAGTGCATACATTTAACTGTAAGCAGTACTGGCAGAATTATCAGTGCCAAGGTATAGGTCTCTGTCCATATTGCGGCATTATGCTGAGTCAGAGCCGCATCAATAAAGAGTGTACACTACAGCTCATTGCTAAGAAAGTCTACCAGCGAATTATTGTTATTATTTATTCTGTGTATTATTTATTTAAGCTTTTGTTTGTGTACTTCTATCTGTCTTAGTTGTATGTACTATGCAGTGATTAACAGTTTTATGGATACATCTATCTCTGCAAAAAGACTAATGGGACAAGCATTTAACCCTGAAGTGGTCGCGTGGATTACATAATTAATCCACTCATGTAAAATCAAAAATTCCCAAAAATTGGGTAAAGCTAACGTTTTGACCTTCAGGGTACTTCATAGAGTGATATAACATACGGGGGTACTTTAAGTCGAATAATTTGAAGGACGCCTTAAGCGCTGTTCAGACGCTTGGTCGCTTATGGTGGTGTCGCAGGAGCGCCGCAAACTCATTTTTTTTCTTATTTCAAAATTATTTCCTGGAGAGGAGGGACGCCTTTGCTCAGCAGTGGGACAGTTTGGTCTCCTAATAATAATAATTGAAAATTAAAAATAAAATGTAATAACCGTAAATAGTACATAAGATATAGCATTTTGCCAATAAATAGTAAAAATATTACATTAAAAAATTCGTCTCCCAGGGACGACCGTATCGTAAACTATGGGCAGCCAAGCTGAAGAACATAGGGAGGTAGTTAATAACACGACAGTACATAGACAACTACTTTTAGTTATAGTCTGTGAACAATCAACCTGGTCCATAGCGGTGGAATGCTTCCTTAAGCATCTACATACATACATAATGTCACGCCTGTTTCCCATTGGGGTAGGCAGAGACCACAGACTTCCACTTGCTACGATCCTGACACACCTCTTCTGCTTCCTTCACTCTCATAAGGTTGTTCATACATGCTCGTCGGTTTAGGGTACTCTTGACTTGGCCTTTCTTTAAGACGTCCCCGATTTGATCATGGTACGTTCGCCGTGGTCTTCCCCTACCAACACTACCATCCACATTCGCTTTGTATATCTCTTTCGTAAGTCTTCTTTCATTCATCCTCTCCACATGTCCAAACCATCTCAGCATACCTTTTTCAATCTTTGTCACTACATCTTCATTCACACTGCTTAACTCCCTAATTACACTATTTCTGATTTTATCTTTCAGAGTCACCCCATTCATACTTCTCAATGATCTCATTTCCACTGCATTTATTCTACTTTCATTCTTCTTTTGCCATACCCAGCATTCACTCCCGTAAGTCAATGTTGGAACCAGCACCCCGCCATGAACAGCCAGACGAGCTTTTTTGGACACATTCTGGCTCCTCATAAAGGCATGCAGTGCTCCATTTACCTGATTTCCGGCATTCACTCTTCTTTCGATGTCCTTCTCACACTTACCATCCCTTGTAAACAGTGAACCCAAATACACAAATTCACGCACTTGCTCCACTTTTTCTCTGTCTATCAAAATATTGCAATCCGTCATACATACCCCTCTCTCAAATACCATAACTTTCGTTTTAATCACATTGACTTTCATTCCTTTTTCTTTCAAAGCCGTATTCATAAGTGTTACCATCTCTTGTAACTCCTCTTGGGACGACGCAAGGATTACTTGATCATCGGCATAGAGGAGACATTTGACGAGTAACCCATTCATTCTCAATCCACATTCATACTCTTTCAATATTTGCAGGCAACTGTCCATGAATAAGTTAAACAGCCATGGGGACGCAACACAACCCTGTCTAACACCTTAAGCATCTGCGATGTTAAAAATATAAATTTTTTAAGATTTTTTGTTTGCACCTGTTATCAACAGTAATATTAATTCGGCATAAAAATAAATGATACCCAATTGTGTTAACTGATAAATATAGCTCCAAAGTTATTGAAGTATAATGTAATAAATAACGCACCAAAGCATAAGCTGCTCTAATCAACAACGTACTAACCTTTATACTATAGGTATATCTTGTGAGAAAATCTAGAACGTATATCGTAATAAAATTGCGACACTTAAATGATTAGGATCGAAATTATTTGCGAATTATTTCCACAGGATCCCAGCAAAATTTTGTTGAGAGAAAGAAAGATAAACTCGCTCATTATGAATCATTCAGTATCATACAAACATTCCTACACACTGGTATTTCAACAAATTGTTCTGCTTCCACTTACACGGCGGCGGCGTTCCTCATTTCTATCATCGGGCAGCGTTGACGTCATTGTTCTGCACTAAAACTCTGTATTCTTCAATTAATTTCTCAAATATTCGCAAAATTCATGCAAATAAACCGTAACACAACCAACAACAAAACCTGCTGATTAGACATTACCACAGGCTAAAAAAATCTAGTGAATAAAAGTCAGTGTTGCCGACAAGCCATTTACAAACCTACTATTCGATTGTTGCTCCAGCTACTAAAAGTACTAAAACCACTAGTTTTTTTTTTCCGCCGATTTTGTTTTTCTAGTTCGATGGGATGGAGTTCCATGAGACTCCCATGGCTTTTTGGCGGGAACTCGGCGAGTGAAGTAGCATTTTTCTTTATAAGTCTTGTAAGGTTTTGAGCTAGTTTTATATTAATTAGTATTTAAAGTATAATGATTTTTTTAAATCATAGTTTAATATATCGATTTCATTCACTCGATCACCTTGAACGAAAATATATAAACGTCAGCCATTTTGAAACACGAGTCAGTCGTGAGTGCTATTTTGACAAGTGCAGTGAAAGTGTATTATATGTGAGAAAATCAATATATTATAATTGGCTAGATCATTTGGTTTTATTCCCCAGTCTATACTTCTGAACTTTTATAGTTCAGAAGTGGGATTGACAAGGAATATTACTTAATATTCCAACACGCCCGCAAAAGAGGTTGGATAGAAGAAAACAGGTAAAAGTTGATAGTTAATGTGAATTAAATCAGATTAATTGTACCATGTCCAAAGACCGGAATGATACGGTACGTCATCGTGACACGCCGTCACGTTCTCGCTCGAGGGGCACGCGATCACCGCGCTCTCGATCCCCTGCGAGGTCATCGAGATCGGCCTGCAGGCGAGAGCGACCAGTCGCCTCTCGGCGACGCCGTCAGAGTTCGCGATCATCGCGGGCGCGGTCACGTCCGCCCTCAATGGGCAACCGGCGCAGACGCAGCCGCAAGCGAGCTCCAACTACGAGACAGCGGAGTCGGAGCTACTCGAGGCAGCCATCACGACGACGTATTGAATCCAGACGTAAGCGAAAGCGCCGTTCAACTGTAAGTTCTTCCCTTTCCTCTAGTAGTTCTGATATGAGTTCTAGTAAATATAGTCGTCAAAGTAGAAGTGAACGTAGAGTAAGTGATCGCAATGTAAATAAAGGCGAGGTAACGAATTTTACGGTAAACGATGTAATGGAGCTAATTAAATCACTACCCTCTTCGATACCACAGAGTTTGAATCATTTTTCAATGAACACAAATGCAGTGCCAGAATTTGATCCAGCCAGCAAGGAGCAAACTATAGACGCTTGGATCAATAAAGTTGAAGAGTGTTCGTCCCTTTATAAGTGGTCTGAAACTCAACTGATTCATTATGCCTTACCTAAACTTACTGGGGTGGCAAAGGTCTGGTATCAAGGATTGCCTTCACTTAATTTCAGTTGGCTGGAGTGGAAGGAAAAGTTGACCAAAACTTTTCCCACTGTACAAAACTACGCTCAGCTTTTACATGAAATGCTAGAAAGAAAAGTGAGGCATAATGAATCATTAGAGACTTACTTTTATCATAAGATTAATTTACTCAATAGATGTGACATAACAGGAAAGAAGGCAGTAGATTGCATTATATATGGATTAGAGGACAAGGGTATGCGGTTAGGGGCTCAAGCTGCCAATTACTCGCAACCAGAAGATTTATTATCTTATTTTAAATCTATTAAAGTTGACGATGCCAAGGATAAGCGTGTGCCGTTTATTAGGAAACGATTTGATGGACAACCAAGCGATGCTCAAAGACCGACTACAATAAAATGTTTTAACTGTAATGAATTAGGGCATCCAAGTTTTAAATGCCCTAAGCCATTATTAACATGTAGTATCTGTAAGCGGTTGGGGCATCAGAGCTCTAACTGTAGACGACTGGTTAGAAATAACAACGAAGGCAATAGGCGCAGTGAAACCGAGAAATCAGTATCAGAAGTGAAGTTGGCAGGTAACATGGATGAAAAATATGTTCTTCCTTTATCGATAAATGGTAACTCCAAGACTTGTTACGTAGACTTGGGTAGTCAATGTACATTAATCAGATTTAGTGATTTCATTGACTTAGGTATTGGTTACTGTACAAATGATTTGCCGTCGTTGAAGGGATTTGGTAATTCGATTATTGAGCCGCTGGGTAAGGCAGAAGTAGAGTTGCAGATACAATCTGTTAAAACTAAGGTGGAGGTTTTGATTGTGCCAGATCAGTTACTTAAACACGCTGTTTTATTAGGACACACATTTACGGAGCAGGCTGGTATCGTGATAATTAAAACTGATGAACATTTAATATTGCAAAAACAGCCTAAATTACCACAAACACAAGAACTCAGCAATAAATTAAGGTTAGTAGTAAGTTCAGACGCAGATATTCAAACTATAGATGCAATACCAGTTGAAATAGATCACGATACCACTTGTAAAATTTATGTGCGTGATTCCATTAGAAATATAGGCACGGAGAGGTACTATATTTTACCTGGAATATATACAGTGGTTAATGGTAAGGGATGTGTGATAGCAAGTAATCTCAGTGCTAAACCAGTTAAACTACGTAAAGGCCAGCTGCTGACGAGAGCTCTTGTGTACAACGATGACGTGGAAATGTTAGAAGTAAATAAGATAGATTCTGCACAGGAGACTTTGTCAACCAACTTGAGGGTGGGCAAGGAGATGACTGCAAAAGATAAAGGTAAACTAGAATCGCTAGTTAATAAGTATAGGGACTGCTTTTCATACAATTTATCTGATTTAGGGCTAACTAACTTAAGTGAAATGACTATCACATTAAAGGATGCTACGCCAGTCGTATACAGACCATACAGATTGGCTTATTCCGAACGTAATAAAGTAAAAGATATGATACAAGAAATGTTGGATTGCGGTATCATTACTGAGTCGACATCATCCTATGCTAGTCCCATTATATTAGTTCAAAAGAAAACTGGAGATCAGCGATTATGCGTTGATTATAGAGCCTTAAATGCTAAAACGGTTAAAGAACACTATCCCTTGCCTAGGATCGAGGATCAGTTGGATCAGCTAGGTGGTTATGAATATTTTATAACCCTAGATTTAGCCTCTGGCTACTATCAGATTCCAATCGCTCCTGCATCTCAAGACAAAACTGCTTTTGTAACGCCAGATGGGCAATACCAGTTTACGCGCATGCCTTTCGGCCTAGCCAATGCTCCGTCTATTTTCCAAAAAACAGTCAATAAGATGCTTAAAGATGCTAAAAATGAGGTAGCGTTTGCATTCATGGACGATATTATTATTCCAGCACATAGTATCGAGCAGGGTTTGGAGCGATTGGAAATGGTATTCAAGCTAATTAAGGAAGCAGGTTTAACTTTAAAGCTGTCGAAATGTAACTTCTTTTGCACTAAGATAGAATATTTAGGATTTGAGCTGAGTAAAGAAGGAATTAGACCAGGAGAGAGGAAGACGGAAGCAGTAGAGAAATTCAAATGCCCCGCAAACCAACATGAAGTCCGACAATTTATAGGATTAGCTAGTTTCTTTCGGCGATTCGTGAAACACTTTGCGATCCTGGCTAATCCTATAACTAAGCTGTTAAAGAAAAATAATAAGTGGGAGTGGGGAGTAGATCAAGAGAAGGCATTTGCAACCATAAAATCCGAATTAGTAAAGAGGCCGATACTGGCTTTATATCAACCAAGGGCTAAGACACAAATACATACAGATGCTTGCAAGGCGGGGATTGCAGGAATACTGTTGCAGGAAGACGATGTAGGTAGATGGCGTGCTGTGGCATATTATAGCAGGCAAACTACGCCTGAGGAACAGAAATATCATTCGTTTGAATTAGAAACGTTGGCGGTTATATCATCTCTAAATAGATTTCGTGTTTTTGTATTAGGGATCAAGTTTACTATAGTAACGGATTGCAATGCGTTGAGGACTACATTGTCGAAGAGGGATATCATTCCTCGTATTGGCCGTTGGTGGTTGCAATTACAGGAGTACGACTGCTGCATCGAATATAGACCCGGTGATAGGATGAGTCATGTAGACGCACTTAGCAGAAATGCTATTCCAATAACTGACGAACCTGAATCGGTATTCGATGTATTAGTGGTGGAAACTGAGGATTGGTTATCAACCGTACAGGAAGTTGACGAGGAAATTTCACTGATCAAACGCACTTTGGAGGACCCCAATACACCTAAAATAGTAGAAATTCAGCAAAATTATCAAATGAAAGGCGGGAAGGTCTATAGAATAGTTGACAACCAGCTAAAATGGGTGGTCCCAAAAGGAGTAAGGTGGCAACTACTTAAGAGAAATCATGACGAACTTGGGCATTTCGGTATTGAGAAGACGTTGGATAAATTAAAATCACTTTATTGGTTTTCTGGAATGAACAAGTTCGTCAAGAAATATGTGCAATCGTGTTTAGAATGCTCTTATTATAAAACTCCAACAGGTAAGAGACAAGGTATGCTTCATCCCATACCAAAAATTAATGAGCCTTTCCATACCATTCATATGGACCATTTGGGACCGTTCGTAAAGAGTAGATCTAAAAATACTTATTTACTTGTGTTAATCGATGCCTACACAAAATATATAATGCTCTATGCCGTAAGGAATACTAAAACCAAGTCCACCATAAAAGTTTTAAATCAATATTTTAGCTTGTTCGGGATTCCTAGTCGGTTGATCAGTGATAGGGGGTCTTCATTTACCAGCAAGATTTTTAAAGATTTTATTAATAAATTAGGAGTGAGGCACGTATTAAACGCGGTCGCAACACCTAGAGCCAATGGCCAGGTGGAGCGGTACAATCGCACCATATTGACTTCACTTGCAATTAAGAATCACAACCACAAGGAGAATGAGTGGGACAAACATTTAGAAGAAATACAGTTAGGATTAAATACAACGTTAAACAAGGGAATCGGTAAGAGCCCGGCTGAAGTACTTTTTGGAAAGAGACTGAAAACTAAGGGTGACGGTATAGTAGCATCGCTATTAGATCAGGAGGGTACTCGTAGTACACTCGATGAAATAAGAGAAGAAGTAGACGAAAGAATTACCAAGGAACAGCAAAGACAGAAGGAAAGATTTGATAGGGGAAGGAGGCAAGCTAAGAAATATGAAGTTGGTGACTTGGTTAGGATTGAAAGAGAGATAAATAGCAACGACGGAAAATCAAGGAAACTTCTCCCTAAGTTACAAGGCCCCTATAGGATAGTCAAGGTTTTAGATAACGATAGATACGTTGTAGAAGACACACCGTTAACTCGTAAACAGAATAGGAAATATAATGGTGTGATTGCCGTAGATAAAATGTACCCATGGTTGACGGTTAATAATGACTATTTAACGGATTCGGGAGATGAGAATTCGGATAGGAATGAGGATATTTCAGATAATATTCAGGATAGGAGGGAAGGTGTCGAAGAGAGCGGTGATATTGACTAATAGCTCCTATTATTCGGGTGTACTTTGAGCATTGTAAGAATACCTGAACGATTTTGAATTTTAGTAATCTAGGAATATGATGAAAGTAAATAATAATGATACAATAACAATGATTTGAACATGATTTATGAATAGGATGAATGATGATGATTAAGGGATTTGACTGAACTAACAAATCTACACATAATGAGCCTTACGGCAATATGGGAATGTGTTAGATTTCAGATCGTGCAATGAGGCCACCGAGCCAAGGAAATGAGCACTTGAAATAGCTATACTTGGATAAATTTATAGATTTAGATTATGCATTTAATTGATGTATCATGAAGGATAAATCTACACATAAAGGAGTCGAAAGACAAATGGGAATGTGTTAGATTTAATGAAACATGATTGCGCAATGAGGTCTTGAACCAAGGAAAGGAGCGCTTGTAGCTGTTAAGTTCTAGTTGAAAATTGTAAAAACTGTATGTATGTATTTCTTACGTTTTTGTTATGTATTTGATATACTGTATATAACCCATAGTGGTAAAGATTTTAAGATAATTAATGGAACAATTATGTAAGAAGATGGCCGAACGAATATGTAACAATAATACCTAACAATAAAAAGTTGTTGTTTGCTGTTATAAACATTGTCATGATTAATAGTGTAGTAAAAAAAATTATATTAGCTTAATTGTTTACGAGTCTCGCATTGTGCTATTACCGCGAAATGTAACGAGAGGACTCGTTATTTCAGTATGGCCGACTGTAAGGTTTTGAGCTAGTTTTATATTAATTAGTATTTAAAGTATAATGATTTTTTTAAATCATAGTTTAATATATCGATTTCATTCACTCGATCACCTTGAACGAAAATATATAAACGTCAGCCATTTTGAAACACGAGTCAGTCGTGAGTGCTATTTTGACAAGTGCAGTGAAAGTGTATTATATGTGAGAAAATCAATATATTATAATTGGCTAGATCATTTGGTTTTATTCCCCAGTCTATACTTCTGAACTTTTATAGTCTTAAAATTTGTGCATTCTAACTTTTGAAGCTTAATAATGGCAGAATAGTTGTTGATAATGGCAGAATAATGGCAGAGTAGTGCAGCAAACGTTAGTGTTGGTGTACAGGTGAAGGAAAGTGTAAATTAAAGTGCGTAACGGAGCTTTCGGGTTCCCACAAGAAGCCGCCAAAATCTTTTGTAAAGCATTCTGCCACTTTACTGAAGAATGACTTGACCGTGACTAGACTCTGTATACGACGAATTACTTGTTTTGATTGAGACTGACCTGTAAACTGAAGAAATAAGATAAATAAAAATTTTCACTCGAAACTGGCAGTAATGTCCCTCGACAATGAGGTTGACTGGTTGCCATCCTCAAAAATAAGAAGAAGAAGACTCCCATGAATTACTATTCATATTTATGTAGAAATGCACTGACAGTAAGGATGTAGGCCGCTTCCAACTGGTTGCTCTGGAAATCTATGGGGGACGAACATGTTCAGCAGTCCTGTGGTTGATATGATGATGATGTTTGAAATATAAGATTATTCTTACATATGGTTACACAACTATGCCTGTATATATTTTATAAGCCCACATCAGCTTTTTAGCAGTATTTTATCGGATTTTAAGTTTTGAATTCTTAGAGCAGTTATGCAATTTTATGTTTTCCACATCCATGCAATTTTTTTTGCAAATTTTTGAGGGTTCTCCCAGATGACCATAACAAATATACATTATTGCCGATAGTGACGACAGTTGGCTCTGTTTCAGGTCATGTCTCCAAATTAAAGATTATAATGGTTCATACAAATTAGTTACTTAGAAAGTCCTGTTTTAGATCAGTAGATCCCAATTTTGTTTTTGATCAAGTTCATAAATTCTCAAATAGTTAGGTCCAGTGATTGGTATGACGTAAAACTGTAAATCCTCAGTAAGAGCGCATGACATGGAGTCAGATGCAGGTCTTACTGAGATAGTTATCTTCAGAATAGGAGGGTAACTCAGGGTGGTGGCGGAGGAATGACTTGCTCATCAACGGCGGCACCCACAGGTCTAGTTAGATGGCTTACTGTTCACCGACCAACCCGCACTGGACTAGCGTGGTCGGTTAATAGTCCAAACCCCTCATCGTTATGAATAGTACAGAAAAGCGCAGGCCCCTAGTGCCCGGCGGCCCCGGTGGAGCTGCTGATGACGGTGGGCAGATACACACCGGGGCTCGGGGTGCGAAGAATCCCCGGGCGTTGTTATCATCCAACCGTCAAACGACTCACGCTAGAAACAAGGTTCCCGATAAAACATTAAAATTACTTACTTTTAACGTACATAACGAATCCAATCTTTCCTTATACTTGGCATTTGTCGATTATTCGAAAGCATTTGACAGCATTTATCATAGTTCCATATTTACTGCACTTCAAAATCAAGAAATAGACCCTACATACATCAAACTAATTCATAGAATTTACCGCAATAGTACAGCAGCTATAAAACTACAATCTACCGGTCCTTCATTTACTGTTGAAAGAGGTGTAAAGCAAGGCGATCCACTGTCTCCAAAGCTCTTCACCAGTACAATAGAAGAAGTGTTCCGAAAACTAGCTCCACGATGGACGGACGAGGGCATTGACGTGGGTGAAAGGAGACTTACAAATCTTCGTTTCGCCGATGACATTGTTTTATTTGCCAAAACCGCTGCCGAACTGGAAACTATGTTACAGGATTTGAGTGAGGCAAGCCTTGAGGTTGGATTGAAGATGAACATGTCAAAGACTAAGATCATGACTAATAGTATAGCACGAAGAATGGAAGTAGATGGAGAGGAAATAGCATATGTCCAAGACTACATCTACCTAGGTCAAATAGTTTCTTTCCAGGCCAGACAGGACAAGGAAATCGAAAGGCGAACCGATAATGCCTGGAAGAGCTATTGGTCTATGAAAGAGTTCATGAAGGGAGACCTTCCAATGGCACTAAAGCGAAAGCTTATGGACATGTGCATTCTTCCCATTCTTACATACGGTGCTCAGACTTGGTCTTTGACGGAACGTCAGAAATCAAAACTCAGGGTTTGCCAGAGGAGCATGGAACGTAGCATACTGGGAGTCAAACTGATCGACCGCGTCAGAAATGCTACACTACGCTCACGGACTCGGATCTTTGACGTAGGGAAAAAAGCGGCAACGTTGAAGTGGGACTGGGCGGGTCACGTGGGCCGCATGCCGTGCGAGTTGTGGGCAAATGCGTCCACTATTTGGACTCCTACAACCGCCAGACGCAAACGGGGCAGACCGCGAAAACGGTGGAGAGACGAGCTTGACAGTTTTGATAAGGGATGGTTTGTGCTCGCCAAGAACAGAAACGATTGGAAACAGATGAGGGAGGCCTTTGCCCAGCAGTGGGACACTATGGGCTCTTAATAGAATAATAGTTAGGTACTGTGAAATTAGCCCTCATATTATGTCCTTACAATTATTCGTTTTTATCTCTCTGGCTAGACCCAATATTACTTTCATTTCAAATTACCCAAGCAAAACTCTATTTGAAATTCTGAATTGTTCTTTTGACAACCGCAGCTGGTCGCAGGCAATATTGCCTAACCGCCACGGTGGTAGTATAAGCATAACAAAAATTTCAAGTGTAGCCCTATCGGAGTTTTTCAGTAAAACAATATATGCGTAATCGCCCAAAATGCATTTTCACGAATCTGGTGGAATGAAAGCCTGCCCGTAAATCAGTCTCTACAAAGTTATGGGACGAACAAATCTGTATGAAAATTAAAACACCTTGTAAAGTCAGCTATAAACCCAGTAGATCGTATAATCTTATAAGGTTATTGAGGTATCTAACGATTGTAGGGCTGGCGCTTATCTCGGCAAACGGATCTGTATTTATTACTTTTAATTACCAATCAACATGGTGGCATCAAATTTCAAGAGCGTCATGAAAAGGTCAAGTGACCCGACTATTTAGGTTTTTGTATATTAATTGACCAATCACATTCTTTACATTTCCAACTATTTTGGTAGGATGGCAAATAAATCAGAATCAGATCGGAAGTAATACGGAACTAGCGTTAGACGTTCCCAGTGCGGTTTCCGACCGCGAAACAATAGAGCGATAAAAGTAACAACCTCAACTTTTTATTTAAAGATTGACCATTACTGCCAGACTCCGGTTGTGTGGCTGAATGAGGTTGCCCAGTATGAAATCCGTGTCAAACTATGGGTCTAGATCCCAGTCTAAATTCTGTTTGAGCGATCTAAAATAGAAAGAAAGACAAACATGATAATGGATGAAATGAAAACTATTTAACTTCCTGCCTGGAGTGCTTAAGGATTTACCCCTACCAAAATTTAAAAAGGAGCTATGGTTCATAACTGCTTTTATAGTGTTACCGAGTTCTTGACATTAAAGTTTAGAGATACAATAACCTAATTTGATTATTTTCGATTGCTTTGGTTTATATTGCGTGTTGCTTTTTGACATTGTAAATTAATTTGATTTAATAACGGCAATAATAATTAGACATTGATATTATGACCTAGTGTAATTATCTTGACATTTGTATTTTGCTTTTATTGTGTTGAATGTTTAATAATGTTTAATTTACTCTTAACCATTTGCATGCCATCAGATGACGCAACACGCTTGTTCTAAAATAAATGTTCATCAATGATTGTACCGTGTTAGCCTGCAAATAAATTATTTGTATTTGTATTTGGAACACAATATTTCAAAATACGGGCTGTATGGGTTCAGATCCTTTTACTTGTCCTACAGAACAAAATTTACTAAAAAAAATGTCAATGTGCTTAGTGTTGCTAGCTGTCGATGTCTTAACAGTGGTAGTCTATCGATAGTTGAATATCCAAAGGCTTACCGATAGCATTAGCAGCGCGGAAGATGATAATATTATTGAATAATAGCAACAGCTACATCTCTACACTATTGTCTGCCTGTGGCTGCGACGAGCCAATTGCCAGCATTGCTAGCACCATGCAATGTCATGTGTGGTAGCGATGGTCTATTCCATACTAAGACTAACAATTGCTCGCTATCGATCATATATCGATAGAATATCGACAGTAGTTCACTATTGATTGACAACACTAGCATTCTCAGCTGAAGTAAAGTTTTTGCATTTTAATATTTTTTTAAGAACAAAGTGATTATTCTTTAAACTTCATTAGTTAATTTATATCCACACAAGTTAACTTCCAACTGTTTGTGTTATTTGTGATATTATTTTCCCAATGCTGACTTGAAAACGAAGTGGTTATTTTATCGATTTTAGAGTATTCTGCTATGGATATCATCAAAACTCCCAAGGTAAGTGATTAGACAGTTAATTTTACATGTTACTATTGTATTTGTGCTGTAGTAAGATATATTTGAACAGTTTGTATTTATATTAAATTTTTTTCCAGGGCGTGTTTACCTATTTTTTTTAGTTTGGTTTAACTGAAAGTGAAGTTTTATCTCTTGTTAAGAGTGGTTAATCTATCTAATCACTGTCAGCTAGTTCGCTGAACTGTGTGGGTTGATAACGATACAGACCGAAGTGTATCGTTATATATTATGTGAAATAATCTATTTTACTACTTTATCTCTATAAACAACACAATTTTGGCATATGTCAACATTATTTTGCCTATTGTATGGATTCAGTTAGCACACTGAGGAAAAAGTAGACTCAGAAAGTAGTAACTTTATTTTGGCTTGCACATGCCATCCACACTGACCTTCACTTGGTGCTACAGTGGATTTACCGTTAAAGTGGCAAAAACCTTATTAAGGGTTGGCTTATTAATGTGGCAAAGGCCACACTCGAGAAAAACCTTATAACAGTTGGCTTTGATATCTGGCACCAGTACCTGGGTGATTTTACACCAAAAACAGTTGGTCAGGTTAAGTGAATTTTATTATGATCATCCAGAAATCTGTTTTTCAAAGAACCATGCACTGATCACAGACTCTAGTGATTTGTGACAGAATTTAAACAGTATTGGTCAAATTCACATAGGCTTTGGGTGTTCGGTACCTCATTTCTTAAAGTGTACTACTAAACTAAGGATCATAGTGTTACTTGCCAAATCGCAATAACTCTGCAATAGAAAGTCTGTTATGTTTCATGTATGTTGTATGAAGAATTATGGAGGATGAAATTCTTTATTCACTCTCTATAACTAATTATTTTTCATCAACATGCCTATAGTTATTTACTTACATACTTACGAAAGCTTACTAAATTATGTGGGATGACACACTGGGGATTTAATGTCATAAATGCATGGGAACAGGGCACAGGCGTATCTAATGGTCATCTGAGCTGATTTAGCCCTGTACCTACGTGGTAAGACCCTGCAGGTAGATGGGCAAGGGGGGGAAACCCATCTACCGTGCTACACTTTTACGTCGATACCTCCATAATTTTACAAAGTAGGTCATGTTTGATATCGTCATCGTATAACTAAAAGACGGGTAATTCATTTCTGGAACAACATTTACACTCATTCATAGAAAATAAAATTCACACAAAAATTTAAAAAAATTAAATTAAAATTCTAACAAGATCTATGCCTACAACTAAACCACAAGAGCTCGTTTTTTTTTATATACTTCATATAAAGACGAGCTTTATATGTTAACGATATTTCCCAATTCTACAGATTTCCAATATTACAGAGACCCTTGTCTACGGATTGTCAATACAGGTATCCATCTGTACAGATTCCCATGCCTACAGTATTAATATGTGTAACCTGTTTATACCAAATATATAAATAAACTTTTCTAATAGATTTATAAATGTGTTAAAAAAATCTATTGCGTCGCGTGGCGGAGCTGCGATAAGAGAAGTTCCTATTATGGATAGGATTTGGCACTTAATGTTTAATAATGACACAGATTAGTATAGGTGCTTCTATATCTAGATTCTCAACGTAAAATTTATTCATAATATTAAAAGAAATATTTTAAATGGTCACTGAGATAACCACAATTCCAGCTTATTTTAAATATGTGAGTTCAAATTGGTATACCCATAATTTTTAATTGGAAATAGAGTTTTTACTAAATAAAAATAATAATTAAATAAAGAAGAACAGTATAATATAGTAAATATGTATAACAAAAAAGTTTACCAATTTTTTTTATATTCCCTGCAAGCAGCAGCTGCTGGCGATAGTGTCCCCCACCCCAGTCAGCAGGACATGGCCAGTTTTGAAGCGTTTTTAACAGTTGACCCCATAAATGTCCTCCCTGATAAACCACTCGCAAAATATGTTTCCGAGGGCGTCTTCGGTTGATGGTAAATTCTCCAGCTGCCTGTCCTTCTTTATAAATAATAATCAGCACAAATATTTACTCCTCGCGGTATTCGAACCCGCAACTGTTGGTTTCGCTGACAGGGCACTATCCACTGCACCGATCAGTCGTCATACTATTTATATGTTTAGTATCGCGGGTAAGACGGAACTCATTTCCCGATTCCCGACTCGCACTTGCCGTGTTTATTCAATAGCATAGGGTTTGATGAAAAATACACCTTCACAAACTGACTATTCCATTCTTTATATTGTAGTTCATCATCATTTCTCAGACCACATTCACCCACTGCAGGACACAAGCCACGCCAATTTTTAGAGTTAGGTACTCAAACGCATTTTACAAGAGAAAAATGTTTGGAGTGGCCTAAAAAACCGGCCTGCTCTCGACGGCCTGTTTAGTGTAGTTGTTAAAAATTCTGACTGCTAAACCAAAAGGTCGCGGGTTCGAATCCCGCTAGGGGCATATGTTTGTATGATGAATACAGACATGTGTTCCCGTGTTATGGATGTTTTTCATTTATTTACAAAAAAAATGTATCTGTGTAGTTTATCAACCATCTGGTATCCATAATACAAACCTAGTCGCTTAGTGTGGAACTAGATGGCGCTGTGTGTATGTGCAAAGATATATTTATCTCTTCCCGTAGGTGTCGTAAAAGACGGCTATGGGAATTTATATCAAAACACATCTATAGATTCGAATGTTTTAACGGCGATAGGCTTATCGGGTGTCACCTGTGCGTTTCTGTATATTTCGTACGGTAAACCGTGAATGTTTCAAACATTAAACTCTTAAATGTCGTGACGTTATGTACGAGTACGTACCTTGCATATAACTAATCTAACCATCTAACTTAATATTATATAAAATGCGACTTTTTGTTGACTTTTTTTTTTTATTTATTTTTTAATTAGAACGGGATCGCTCTTGGCCTTAATCTGGACTAATGTCGAGATAAGGTCTAATGACTGGAGGAAATCCCTCTATGGCAGTGTTTCCCAAACTTCTCGGGACCGAGACCCATCTACAAGAAAGTTTAAAGTTCGCGGCCCACCTTGTATCATGAAGACAAAAAAGCAGCGGTATGTTGCTGTCGCAGCATTTACGCGTTTATTCTTATCGTAAGTTCACCACCATACCATCATCATCAGCCTACTGACGTTCACTGCTGGACAACGACGACGAACGAACGAGTAAAATGAAAATTGAACGAGTACGACAATCGTCCTATAGTTTCAGGACCCATCTAAAATCTACCCGCGACCCACCAGTGGGTCGCGACCCACACTTTGGGAAATACTGCTCTATGGGATAAGTCCGCCGTTGTACTCATACTCTGCATCTATGAAAAATTAATGTATCGCCTTTTTGTACAATAAAGCGTTTATAAACAAACAATGAGAAAGTTTGGATAATTATTTGTTTGTAATTTGGTATGTAGGTAGAAATTACCCTGGATTAACACAGGATATTTTTATCTCAATGAAATGAGTAGGTCGGTCCTCCGGGATAAACAAATTAAACATGTCTGATATAAAGTTGTTCCATGCAGGCGAAGCCGCGGGCGAGAAACTAGTATATGAATACGAAAGTTTGGATGTTTGTAGCTCAATCACGGGAAAACTGATTTAGATATAGGATACATTTTATACCGATAAAGTAAGCAGTACTCGCGCGCGGGGTATAAACAAATTACAAATATAAACGATTTTCAAGCCGGCGAAAGACGCGGGTGAATACTAGTAGTGTAATATATAGAATGTAAGGAAACTATTAACTATTACGTCACAATCTTTAACACACGTGCGTTTAAATTGGGAAGTTTTGGAAATTCATTCCATCCTCCTCTTATTTATAGAATACGACTGCTGACATCCTTATTACTCGCGCATGCCCCGTTTTCAGTGATCGGCACTGTGGCATTTCATATTGGAACTTAAATAGGACCGTTCAGAGTGGAAACTCCTTTGTTTCGCAACGCTCGGGCTTTGAAATGGGGAGGTTCTGAACAATGAAAAGCATCCCAAAATCTTGAATTTCGCCCGTCAGTTCATTTCGAGAAACCGTAGGGTGCGGGTGTAGCTTTCGTATCGGAATAATAATCTATTGTTTAGATAATAAATGTGGCCATTTAGAATGTTAATTGAGAAATTTTTGTGCCGAATAGAAAAATTTTAGAGGAATCAAAACTTTTCAACTTTTGCAAATTAAACTCAATAATTAATTTTTGTGTCAACGTCAAATTTGTGGTGCAACTCGAGCAGTTCCAAATGCAAACCTAAGATAAGGCATGGCACTCAGTTCGCTTACACCGTCGAGCATGCTCGGAGAGCTCGGGCGGCTCGCGAGTTGGCTGAAAGGGGACTGCGTTACGGCCGAAGAATATGCAGGCCTCGCTGTAAGCGAAAAGGTAAGATAGAGTGATCATTACGCAGATTCTTATGAATATTATACGTGAATGTGAGGTGAACGGGTCCCGACAAAGAACATCATCCATATCCTTCGTTGAATTAGACGACCGACCGTGTTTTAGAGCTCCTAAAATTAAAGATCGCCAACCGGCTTCTCAGGAAGAGCACGTAAAAACGCAAGCTCTCCCATAAACAGCTAATACATATCGTGCGTCAGGAGACGAATAGTGCTAAAGATAATCAGATCTTTACAGTATCATCACCAACAGCGTTATACGTTCCAACCTTTGGGGCACAGCAGGGTATGGGTCATAATCCACCACCCTTGCGTATTGGTGGATTTGTGTCAAACAGTCCTTGATCTAGCTCATCCCGCGCTGTCACGCCAGGCTACGTCAACAATTTGGGTTGTAACCTAATATATTTTCGTTAATACGAAACTGTCACCCATTCAAGTTACCAATCGAGCGTCTTTTTCATGAAGGATTGGAGACGGGTCTAACCACAATCTCACTGGAATGTGATGATGTAACCGAAGATGAAGTGCGCGATTCCAGTAAATGTCTATTCGCTCTAGGGTTGAATGTTTCTAGATTATAAGACTCGGAGGATACCAACCAACTCTGGCAGCGAGCCATCCCTTAGCAGTCTAGGAAGCGAAAAGCTTTGTGCGAATATTCAGCATGTCGTCGACAAATGGGTGGAAATCCTCCCCGCGCCTATTCCGAAGATGGAAAGACAAATTTGGAATCGTTTTATGCAATTCCAACGCACACTCACCGAAATGTTTCTTAGAAAAAACTGATAGGCATCCGACCTTGCGACGGTGTTCATAGTACTGCAATTTGGCAGTATTCGAGTCGTCACCTTATGAGCTTTGCGGCTTGTCGTATTCTATAGTCAAAAGCGGAAACTTAGTACTTGTCCGAGCCATCTCGGATCTAACAGATGTATTATATATGCCTTTACTTGGAATCGCTTCGCGTTTACCGTAATCCCCAATAGCAACATGAATTCTCTTGAAGGCAAAAATATTAGAATTTTTTTTATCTACAGGGAACAGAATTGTTAGAGCAGAATAAGACGAACCTGTCTCTTCTCCTGGGTGTTTGGGATGTGAGCATAAAAGCACAGCACCAGTGGTCGGCAGCAGGGTTCCAAAAATCTGCGATGCCGCCTGCCCAGTGTGGCTAAGAAAACGTTGCAAGGCGTGCTATGAGATAGATAAAGAAGCATTTATTTGTTTCACCAGTCACATATATTATACACAATAACAATTGTAGATCGATACAATTATGGCAAAGTATTACAGGATTATTGTTAAAATATGTGTGCTGCAGCAGTACAAAAAGGTCATAGCTCAGTGTATGGGATTGCTGAAAAAGCAAACCAGTGATTTTCAGCTATACCCAAAGAGAATATGGTTGAAAGTGCAAGAGCAAGTGAATTTTTGGATTAATAAGAGTGTGACGCAAACATGGCAGACCGCGAAAACGGTGGAGAGACGAGCTTGACAGTTTTAATAAGGGGTGGTTTGTGCTCGCCAAGAACAAAAACGACTGGAAACAGACGAGGGAGGCCTTTGCCCAGCAGTGGGACACTATGGGCTCTTAATAATAATAAGAGTACCCCCTACATTTTTTATGAGTAGAGTGTGATAGATGATTATGATGATTGTGATCTAAAAAAAATATATTTTGATCATGAATAATGAGATTCAATTTTAAATTATTAACTTTTTATAAATAAATATTAAAGTTAGCATATAATGCGAAGGGCTTATAGGAAGGTGATACAGTGCCATAGACAAAGGCTTCAAACTTATAACAACTCTACGTAAGTTTTAAAGAAAAACATTGCGTGCTCTAATTTGTTGTAATTGTTATTTATAAGTGGGCGTCGGGATAGGCTCCTACGGTTACAAGTTCTGAATAATTCGCCTTTTCTGTTAGGCACTTATACAGGATGAATTTGTATTCGTGAAATTCCTATTAATTTGTGACGCCAGTCTTGATTACGAACAAATTTCTCCATGGAACTATAATCGAATTCGATCAAAAAGTTCTCGATTACCCGTATACAAAGTAAACCATTCTGAAACCACCTTTAGTATGGAAGTTCAATAATTTTCAGTTGGTGACTCCACTCCTGATTAAGAACAACCACTAGGAACCATAGTTGATTACAGCCGAAAATTATTGGACTTCCATTATAAACGTGGCCTTCAGAATGGTTTACTTCGTATGGGTAATCGAAAATTATTTTGATCGAATTCGACTATAGTTCATTGGGGAAAGTTGACTATGGTTCCTTGGTGAAAGTTGTTCGTAGTCAGGAGTGGAGTCACCAGAAACAGGAATTCAACGAATTAAGTTATACCCTGTAGTATTTAACATAAAACGGGTAATGGTGTCGATTCGGATATACAACGAACTAACTAAATTTAAAGCAGATACATCCTTTTCTAACACTATTAACATGAAAGGGACGACTATAAATTAAGGCCTGTCAAATTAAGTTAAGAGCTGTCAAAACAAGTCGCTCCATAGTATTTTATTCGTGACGTCGCTAGGTGTACACCTAATATTGATAAAGAAGTGCTTGTTTTGATCCTTTTACTTAATTTGACAGGACTTAATTATATGTCGTCCTTTTCATGTATTAGTGGTTAGAAAAGGATACATATAATTTAAATTTAGTTAGTTCGTTCTACATCCGAATCGACACCATTGTAGACTTATTTCCAAGAAAATTTGGTTTGAAAGATAAATGCTTTACGCATTCGTCTAATTGTTTACTCCGAAAGCCGCAAGTTTAAATTACCGGGGATAATGTTCTACTTTCTATAAAACATATTACGAACCGTATCGTATAAGGAACCATCTTCAAAAGTACTCAACAAACTCAAAAAAGATTTATTTTGTAAGTTATAAAAAAAAAATATTAGAAAACGTCATACAGTTATCGCTCAGTCACAAGACAGCAAGAAACTCAGAGGTTGCTTTTTGCAATTTATGATTTGACGAAGAAAAAAAAGGAAATAATAGACTCATTACTATTATAGCGGTTCTTATCCATGCTTTCTTAACATCTAGATAGCCAGAAATTTTATAATTGACTTTTGCACTTAGGTAGTGGTTTATTTTAAACATCTAAATCGAGAGATTGTGATGAAGGTCAGCTTTATTCCCGAAAAAGGTCAACCATATTCATGAAAAGGTCACCGTACATGTCATTTTTAGGGCTCCGCACTGCCGTCCGTCTGCGTGTCTGTCCGAGGCTTAGTTCAGAGGCTCTTGTACTACAAAGCTGTAAATTGGCCTGGGTATATTATTATATTAATATATTTATTATATTATTTTTTAGGATGTTTCTCCTACACGTAAAGTGGGGATGAATTTTATTTTATTTTTGTACCCCATTGTATGTGGTGTCGTTGGATAGGTCGTTCAAAAATATTTGAGGTTATCTTAAATAGTTTTTCGATTTCGGGTTCCGTTTTAGAAATGTTAAGCTTTGATGTGAACATTTTTGTGAGTCGAGTGCTTCCCCGCCCTCTAATAGCTAACCGGTTTTAGATACGTGAAAAAATGAGGTAGTGGTAGGTATAATAAAGTTTTAATAGCTAAATAGAAATAATCAGGAATAGTGTAATTAGGCAGTAAGCAGAGTGAAAGAAGACGTAGTGACAAAGATTGAAAAAGATATGTTGAGATAGTTTGGACAAAAACGTTTATCGCGCCCATCATGCTACTAGTGCTTGGATATCTATGGTAAAAAATCCAACATGGCGTTCGCAAAATACAAAATATGCTGTCTGCTTTTTGGTTTTAATTAAATAAGTTGTTGTAATTCGCCAAAACAAGGAAAAAATATGTATTATATAGTTACTGATATTACCATCTTTCCTTACAATTTCCGATATCTCTCCGGACAAATAGCTGAATAACATATTGCGGACCATAGTATGGATTATGTTAATCGAATTTCCAGTCTAGTGGTCCGGAGAGACACATCTTTCGAAGGTATTGGCTTGTTTCCACGTCAGCACAACCTGTATCTTTAAACGTAAAAGCCTTATACAGATGCTTTGAAAGCGTTACGTGGATTCATGGTAACGCTTTCAAAGCATCTGTATAAGGCTGAACATGAAATGTGGATTAATGAATCCACATTTCATGTTTTAAACAATATGAGAAAGCTGTATGTGCTTTGGTACGACTGCCACAGCAAATGTTTGTATGTATGTCTGTTCTGTGTTATCTCCTGTAGCCTAAACCAATTATATTTACTTATTCATCCATCTACTTACAAGACAGCTATTTTTGATGCAATCTTTTAACCTTCTTCTATAAGGTTCATGCTTGTTACTTATAAAAAAAAATATAGCTCAAATCACACAAACACACAAGTATATATACGATATACTTATTTGATCCGATTTGAGTGCATTTATTTTTTCTACTTATTTATTACTAAGCTTTCCGTCCGCGGCTTCGCTAGCGTGGAAAAACTTTATCGCGGACATTTGTTTATCCCGCAGGAACTACTCACTTTATCGGGATAAAAAGTATCCTATGTCTTAATCTAGGGTATGTTCTACACATGTAACACATTTCATTCAAATCCGTTCATCCGCTTCGCCGTGATTTAACAACAAACTAACATCGAAACAAACAAACTTTCGCATTTATAATTTTGGTTAGATTATATAATTAATTCATAAAATTAGGCGGCACGGAGTTCTTGTATTATTCTAGTTCGCGCATACCTACATGTATCAAAATATTGTTTTACGACGAGAACTCGAGTATTATGTTCAACCCTACAATGTGAGTGAAGGGTGTCTAAGTGTTGATAGAATAATGAGAAATTTGAGACGGACATTTGACAGACAATCGATAACAAGTCCCCCTTCCTATAACCTCAACAATCTCTTTATAGGGCATGTTAAGACTCGATCCACAGTTGGTTATATCATATTACTACTATGGCGTATAACCCCATCCTTTTACAGACCCGTCTTACCACAAATAACAATGGTGTCGATTCGGATGTACACCATTTAAACTAAACTCGGTTCGGTTGGTGGTAGGGCATTTTAAATGTCCACCTGGCTAGCTACCACCATCTTATCTAAATCTGCCGCCAAGCAGCAATGTTAATAGCATTGTTGTGTTCCGGTTGTCAGAGATAAGATAGCCAGTCCCCCAAATGTGTTGGGGTTTCCGGGTCAGTACGCTGCCACCTTAGACCTCAACTTCACTTAACATCAGGTGTGATTGAGGCCAAGTACGAATCCGTCGCGCATAAAAAAAAAACAAAAACCAGTTTTAAAATAGTACTGTCTCTTTCTCCCTGGAACAGTATGATGCGACGGCACCACTCCAAAACTGGTTTTAGTTTAGTTGGTGTACATCCGAATCGACACCATTATTAATATTTAAAAATGTTACCCTCCTTTCTGGGTCAATCGGTTAAAAACCAAAAAACCCGACAGCATATTTTGTATATACTCTAAAACACGGGATCAAGACGAATCTAGCGACACCTTTTGGTTCAGGAGGTAAACAGAGAAATCTACATAAGAAACTTACATAAACCAGAAAAATATTACACTCCTTTTGAGTAAAAACCATTGGAAATGTTTGGTTTTGTGTAGTGTTTAGTGTAGTGGTTAGAAACTCTGACCACTATACCGAAAGGTCGCGGGTTCGAATCCCGCTAGGGCCATATGTTTGTATGATGAATACATGTGTACCCGATTTATGGATGTTTTCAAATATGTATTTATGTAGTATACCAACCCCTGGTATCCACAACACAAGCCTTAATTAATGTTGCTTAATGTGGAATTAGATGTCATTGTGTGTATATCCAAAGCTAAAAAAAATGTTGTTTCTCTAAATAAAAGGGTAGAAAACCTTTCTCCAATTATTACAAACGTAGCTTCAAGCATAGAGGAATAACACTACCCGAATAGAGGGTCAGCCCCTAACAAAGTAAAAATAGTTCAGAAATAATTTCAATAGATGGCAACGTGTATGCCGTTTTAGAAGCAAAGTTCTTTTAAATAAATTTTTTAACTTTCCATTAACTTTACATAATAGTGTTAATACAATTTACAACTATGGATGTTTTTTACATCGTTTACACATAATAACGTAATTAATTTCGGCAATAATTTTATTGTAATTCAAAAGTGATATTTTTCGTGTAAACGCCATCTAGTTTAAATAAGTACATGTAACAATTTTAGTTGCAAGGTGTACGAGTAGATGGCGCTATCAAATGACACCTTTGAATATAGATATACGTTGATTAGGATGTTTGTGCACTAAACAATTCTTCTTTTTTTTCCATTTAATTTCTTGTATCAATTTAAACCTTTCGTGACCAACTCATGACTATTTAGTTCTGTAGTGTTGTATTACAAGCAACAATGGTGTCGATTCGGATGTACACCAACGAAACTAAAACCAGTTTTAGAGTGGTGCCGTCGCATCATACTGTTCCAGGGAGAAAGAGACAGTACTACTTTAAAACTAGTTTTAGTTTAGTCGGTGTATATCCGAATCGACACCAATGAGTGGTTTATTCTACCTCGAATTAAATAATCTCTCAAACTTTCGGAACGAAATTAATTTAATCAACTCAAACCCACCTTCGTGCAAATAGAGATAAGATGACCCTATCAGTTTGAGCTTCACTATGTTGAAAGGTGAATCGGAGGCATCAAGAGAGTGCATTACATCTTCCTGCTGCCTTTTTAGAGAAAATATTCAGGTCATCTGACATGAGTAAAGGACAAGAGTGACTAAACAATGCATATAGTGAACCAATATTGTTACTAAAAGTTAAAAGAAATAATTTGGTCATAATCATAATATTTTATTACACTAAACCTGTAGCGACTTGGAGAACGAAAAAGTTCTTCTTATCACCGTGTATATACGTGCAGTTATGGAATTCAAACTTGTAATCTGGGGGCACAGCAGTGCCCCCGCCAAGTTGAGCGAAAAGGGCACGGCCGTACTATCCTATTCTCGTATCCTATTCTCGAAGCCACTCAGGGCTCTTTTGACCCCTCTGTAACTTCCTTTTGGGTAAAGCTAGAGGCCTGAATTTTCAATGGTGAAAAGTAGATACTGCAACAAGCTACAACCTTAAACTACATGCCATTCCTACGTCTAGTTTACGAGCTATAGCCAATTGAAGTTAAGCAATTTTGTAAGTGGCACACTCACCGATCATCAAAAAGATCTAGTACTTCCACTATACCTAGAGAGCTGAAATTTCGCACAGAGGTAGGGTTTAGTAACCATATTAAGGGAAAACTTCAAAACTAGGATCGTTGAAGACCTGGAGTACCCGATGGCTCAGCATGAGAGATGTGCTGCCTTTGCAGAAAATACACAAATCACCATGATGAGTTTTAGTTGTTGATTACATCAATGCACTTTTGTGGAACTATTGAGCTGATCTGATGATGGAGCCGGAAGGTGGCCATAAGAACTCTGTAATAAAACAATGCAAACCCATCGAGTTTAGGCTTGTTCGACGCGACTTGAGAAGTACTCTGGTTCTATATAGTTTATACTTTGTTCTTCTAATGTGGTGATACAGTGTGTGTGGCGACACTTATATATAAACAAACAAATAAACACTGAGCAATAAAGTGTACGACACGTGTGCGCAACAATATTACAATAACATAAGCTGGGAGTACCTACACGTGGTGAAGGCGGTAACAGTTTATTAACTGGCTAAAACTCCCATATAATGTCAATAAATGCCTTCGGGCTTATGTTCTTATTGTTGTCTTATTGAATAGTATCTAGCACGGTAGCCGACCCGGTAATGCAGGGGAGCAGCCATCATCAACTTCAAGTGTACTTTTTCATCATTTGATAGTGTATAGCGTTATTTCTGGGGGGGGGTGACTGAAAAACAGCGTTGACCGTGACATCTGTCCCGGTACAGCAAAGCTGATGTCACTCCCTTTTGCCTTGACTATTCAAAATTGTTACTATGTCAATAGCTTTAAGTTAAATAGGAACTAAGGCAATAAATAATTTTTATTATTATTATTATTATTATTATTATTTCTGTAGTCTTTGTGTAACTACTAGCACTGTAAAAATGAATACTTCAATAGAACCAGAAATATTGTACATAAATGACCATCCTAAAAGAGATAGGGAATGGGCTTTAAGAAAATCCGTACCTACCTGACGTCCAAGAAATACGACCAGAAAAAAAAAGAGGAGGACTACCTACAAAAAGAAATGAGATCCCATCAAAAACATAAAATGTACAAAAATGCCAAGTCTGACATCGTAATACTTCTGCCGAAAAAAGTTATGAGATCTCACGTCAAGGCAAGTCAGTTATTTTAATAAGCATGTCACTGTAGATGTGGCTAACGTAAATAATTAGGAATCAAATTACGATAAAGTTGCGAATTAAGTGCTTCCATGCTTACTAAAATAACTGACTTGCCTTGACGTGAGATCTCATAACTTTTTTCGGCAGAATTATTGCGATGTGAGACTTGGCATTTTTGTACATTTTATGTTTTTGATGGGATAAATATGACCATTCTTGTTATCAATGGTGCAGACACAGAGTACGTTTTCCAACCACCGAAAGAGCTCATATACTCACAGTGTCACGTAGTTGCTCTGGCAACGTGAAAAATAACGGCACTGTCAATTTTATCTCTGTACAATAAATGATCGGTATTTTAGGCTTGTCTTAAATTGTGTTTCTTTACTGGATTTCTGACATCTGGCAACCGTAAAAATGGAAATTTGGAAACGCAAACGTACCCAGTACAGGACAGAAAATGCCATTTTCGTTCGAGCGTTTCTGTGCTTCATACCTACCATAGAATGTACCTAGTATTTTATGTTTTTAAGTAGAATATTTTGTCTATTGATCTATGTATGTACCTATGTGTATGTAAATATATGAAATGTATTCACGTAGTTTGTATCTGCATCCCTATTTAATACCGCACAACCCACCTATTTCAAATGTACTGTCCTTATACCCAAAGGTTGCCTGGAAGAGATCGCTTTTAGTGATAAGGTCGTCAAATTGTACATTCTATTCTTACCACTTTTCTGAAACTTATGGCGTAGAGGCGCCAATAAGGGTTTCGACTCTAAATGAAAATCTCAGGGCACTGTTCATAAGTTTATTGGGCAAAACGTCAGAGAATGGGCACGTAAGCCAGTTATTCTTTAGTTTAGAGGTAGGTAATCCGCGAGCTCGTAGTGCGAGTGTAGTGTGATACGAGCGTGCAGCGTGCGTAGGTGTTCGTCGCGGACTCCCTGTGAGCGGGCGAGAAGGCCGGCTATTGGAAATGAGGTGCGAGGTCGCGGAGAAGGGTATGGCGCGATGCCAGCGTATACGCACGAGATCACGCCACACTCACACTAGCATATCGCGCTGGTATGCAACCGCGAGAGGCCCGCTTCGGTAGGACTCGGACAGGCTCGTGTTGCCTGGTGTTCCGGTTTGCTATAAACTGTATTTTCTTATCTGTTGTGCAATAAAGTATATTTGTATTGTATTGTATTGTATTGTACCTACCTACGGTAATTTAGTCCTTTTCGATTAACAAAGTTAAGCAAAGACTACAGATTGTTGAGTTATTGCCATTTTCATGCTGTGCCTGAACATTAACCAGCAAAAAATTATTTGTCAATGATTTACAACTTTCTCAATTGTAAAATTTTACAACAGGGAAACTTAAAAGTTTATAGCACACTCGATTAATTAAACAAATAAAAAATAATAACGTACCTACTAGATACCATAATCGAAAAAATACTGACTAGGTAATTCTTTTACTTATTCCAGTTTTTTATCGATTGACTGGTTATTCTTAATATCTACATTGCTGCTACATTAAATAACTTGCAATTAGGTACCTACATACAAAGTAGATTGACTGAATTAGCATACATTACATTATACAAAGTTTACAATAAATACTTATCCCTACTAAATGCGGTCCGCTTGTTGCACCCGCGCACCCTGACGACAGGCCCCGATCCCTTTGATTGCGCCGACCGTCAAGGTCATGCGCCAGAGCCGAAAGAAACTAAATAATGTAGATACCTACTTTCTGTCTGCGACAACTAGTCCGAGTGCGTTCGCTCGCACTTGATATTTTTTAGTACCTAATCTGAGGTGTTATGTTACGTGGTGTGTCATGCTCTCGCTGAACCTTGTCGTTTTTGATTTTTTAACATCGAAATTAAATAAAACACGCATTCGCATCGTTTCAAAATTGATATAACAAATAAATCTTGTCCGACGGTACCCTTAAATTTAATGTTTACGAAAAAAAGATAATACTTTCTGATAGAGACTTCCAATATATCAGGAGTAAAATCACAGTATTAGACGGAAAATAACAATTAGGGTTCATTGGCAATTGCTTTCCACAAAATTTCGACATTCGGACAAAGACGTTCGATGGGTTTGATGCCTGATTAAATCAAAAGTTTTGGAGATTTCTTTGTACCAACAAAATGTCGCTTTCGATTAGCGCAGTTGTTTTGGATCATTGAAGTTAAGCAACGTCTATGGATTGTTGGGCACTATTGCCGTTTTCATGTCCCTTAATTCGGAAGATGTATTTTAATAGTCGTTTTCAATTAGCGAAGTCGTGGTCGATTAGTGAAGTTAAGCAACATCCATGGCCGGTGGCCACTATTTCGATTCTCATCCGAGCGTTCCAGTGGATTCACAGGATGTACTTAGGTTACTTTGTCATTAATCGCACCGACCGATGAGTGACTGACCACTATTTCTATTTTCATGCGAGTGGTCTCCATAATTCGGAGGTTGTACCGTTATTGGATGTAGCGACATCTATGCGGGCCTTCGGTCTATTATTGACAGAGAGATAGCGACATCTAGTTTCTCATATGTAACATAACCTAAGCAACGTGACTAGGGGTCGTGTTAGTTCCATTTCTTGCCACTGTCGCTGTACTCGGGCGACTTAGGACGGCAACAACTTTTGTAAGGAGGTTGCCCAGACATGCTTCAAGTAAGGAAAAACATTGGAGGAGATGCTTTGAAAACAATACAAACATTCCTGTACGATGTTTTTCTTCGACGTTCTTATAAAAAGGCAAATAATCTATTCGATTGCAGAAAGGAAAGTGAGTGATGTAGGTAGGTATAGGATACATAAATGTTTCACAGCATCTATCATTATTTTATCATATAACATGCATTTTTTTAATGACTTTTGTTATCATGCAATTTTAGCACAATAAACTCGGCCAATCGAGTGTGCGCGAACAACTGTATGCATACTGTTCATAGTGGAATCGAATACATGATATGTTCATATACTATATCATGTATTATATACCTTGACGACCTGTTTGGTGTAGTGGTTAGCAACTCTGGCCACTACACCAAAAGGTTGTGGGTTCGAATCCCGCTGGGGGCATATGTTTGTGTGATGAATACGGACATGTGTACCCGAGTTATGGATGTTTTCATTTATAAAAAATGTATTTATGTAGTATTTCAACCATCTGGTATCCACAACACAAGCCTATAGTTGCTTACTGTGGACCTAGATGGTGCTGTGTGTATGTCTAAGGATATTTATTATTATTATTATCCTTATCCTTATTTATCCTTTATATAAATTGGTCCATGGAAGACCAGCGTCGTGGTACTGGTACTGGTATGCTAAGCTTTTCGGTGCCACATATACTGGATGGCTTTTTTTACCGTGAAATAGTGATATAGACGAAAAAAATAATTGCGGACCCTATTGAGTGGTATATCAAAATCAAGAGGATGTTTCCTAGACTAATTTTACAGGCGTAAAGCTCCGTTAATTAAATAAAAATTATACAACCTGAACTTTCTATATGTAGGAGTATGAATGAATACGCTTCTTACGCAGTCGGGTATTTTAATATTTTAAATTACATATACGCAGATGAGATTTTTTTACCCTGAGGAGAAAAATACTTTTTTTTTTTTTATATGAGAGAGCGGCAAACGAGCATGCGGGCCACCTGATGGAAAGTAATCACCGCCGCCCATGGACACCCGCATCACCAAAAGGGTCACAGATGCGTTGCCGGCCTTTGAGGAAGGTGTAGGCTCGTTTCTTGAAGGTTCCAATGTCGTACTCGTTCGGGAATACCGCTGCCGGAAGTCCGTTCTACAGGGTGGTCGTACGTGGTAAGAAATTTCTTGAGAAACGTACAGTGGTAGACTTCCACTCATCCAGGTGATGTGGATGGAAATTTAGTTTTCTCCGAGAAGTGTATCGGTTAAATTGAGCAGCGGGTGTTAGCTCGAACAGTGCTTCAGAACATATTAGATAAGTGAAATAGAAAGTCTTGGCATAGGTAGATCATTTTTTTTTTTTACAAAATCCTCATTGCGTTTTGTCATTTGACAGTCGCGTTTGTAAGCTATTCCTATAGCCCCGTGGTGGGCTATGCCCATTTTACAGACACTATGCTTGCAAAACCCTGACTGTCAGGTACGTCCCGTCTGACGTAAGTTCACAAAAGCGCAATGGACCCGCGTTGTGGGTTATGCCCAACCATCCAGTTTGACGACCTGTTTGGTGTAGTGGTTAGAAATTCTGCTGCTATACCAAAAGGTCGCGGGTTCGAATCCCGCTAGAGCATATGTTTGTAAGATGAATACAGACATGTGTTCCCGAGTTATGGATGTTTTTCATACAAATGAATGTATATTTATTTACAAAAAAAAGTATTTGTGTAGTTTATCAACCATCTGGTATCTATAATACAAGGGTAGTTGCTTAGTGTAGAACTAGATGGCGCTGTGTGTATGTGCAAATATATTTATATTTATTATCCAGCGCAAGTGCTTGAAACACTTGTCTGTTGGCCATGACATAAGTTCACCAATCTGCAAGTGGGCCTAGAGCCTGTGATCCTGCATTGGGTACGTACGTTAGGTTGTTGATGTCATTTAATAAACATGGAATGGATGATTGAAGGTTGAACTCCGTACTCGGGACAACTTCTGTACTCGCAATTTGTTTTTGTCAACAAAGAAAGTTAAATCATCTCTACTTAAAATATGAAGCTAAATAATTCAAAAGAATTGGATAAGCAATTTTCTGTCGTGAAATTAGACACCTTCATTTTGGCTGGGGTCGGTGTCGAGGGTTATCGTAGCTGTAAATTATTTAGCCCTTAGGGATTAGGTACGCTACGAAATTCTGTGTTCCCACTTTTACGGATTTCGCCTGCATTGAGATGTTATAGCTTATTTAAGTAGTTTTAGGGAGTAAAAAATTCAAGACATTTAGATAAAAGGATGCTAAATAATCAATGAAAGGTCGACTTAAAACTTGTTGTTGCCATAAAGATGTTTCTTTTTTTTTTATCCACAACGGGTTAGCACTTGACCTCAATCACACCTGATGTTAAGTGAAGATGAGGCCGAAAGTGCTAGCGTACTGACCCGGAAACCCCATCTTATTTGGAGGACTGACTACCTTATCTCTGACTATTAACAATGCTGATTGGCAGCAGATTTAGTTAAGGTGGTGGTAGCTAGCCAGGCGGACATTTAACCAAACCGAGTACTAAATATGTACCCCGCTGGGGATCGAACCCGCGACCTCCGAAACGTAAACCCTTTTCTTTGAGTATCAAGAATTATTTGAGATATTTGTACATTTTCAATTCTAAAACCCGTCCAGAATATTTTCGATTTTGTGAGTGGAAATACTGGGGCAAATAGTACTTCATTAGTATACAGTCGATAGCATCTCAGTGACACTTTGACCTTTGGAGTGATTCGACTACCTACTCGTACGAAGATGAAATGAAGTATCTATATATCAAGAGGTCTGGCAAATGGTTTTGCGGTTGAATTGCTGTAAGGTATCTCGTTGCTTACATACTAAGTTAATATATTTTCTGAGCACTTTGTTTATTTTTTTTTCTTTATTAAATAGGTTTACAAACGCTTGTTATATCGCTTAGAGTAATGAAGCCTTAAGTATATTAGTTATTAGCTAAATGTATAAACAATTATATGTAAACAACGCATGCATCAGATAGATTACATAAAAATTATTAAATTCAAAAACAAAAGAAAATAACTTAGCGAGAAAAAAGTGTACCCATTTACTCTAAATAAAAGTTGATCATTCAAATAGAAGAGAAGCCCTGCTTACATACATAGTACCTAGTATACGAGAACCATCTTATATTTTATATAGAACTAGCGACTCGACCCGGCTTCTCACGGGTGCAATTACTTTCTGTAACTATAAATACATGTGTTATACAATAGACCTGAAGAAATTCTCTAAATATATAAATAATTCCGTTTACCAATTAAGCACTTTTTATAAAAAATAAAAAAATCTTAATAAGAAAATATAATACGTACCTACCTATTCAATGCGCCCCGGGACTGTCACACCTTTTATGTTAAAACTTAAAAGGGACTGCAAAGTTTCTTTCAAGACGCTTCAACTAACTACAAAGTCTTGTACTTTGATAAAAGGCTTCGTTATACAAAATACAAACCTTCCGAAAGTAATTCTCTAAATGATATTGAAAACCGTATCAAAATCCATTGCGTAGTTTAGAACAACTAAGTGCACAAACAGACGTGGATTACGACTTTGTTTTATACTATTTATATTAGAGATAAAAATGAAACTTTCAAATTGTATAAAAAAGGTTGAAAATAGAGACCAAGGTACTCTAATAATATATATTTAAAAAGTAATAAATACGTAAATTGGTGATGAATTTTCTTTTATTTGCGTACATCCCATCACATCCCATCCCACACGGATATCGTTGGATATTTTGTATTTATCTAACATTACTATTTCACAATGTACCTATTTCTTTGTGGTGAGATAATAAATATTATTATTATTATTATTATTATAGATAATACAAAAACATTAAGGCTGCCCGCCCACGACCGACAATCGGTGACCGATTTTTTGTAGGAGAAAAATGGAACGTATTGTGATTGCAATATTTCAACGCTCACGTCCTTCAAAAAATCGGTCACAATATCGGTGATAAAAGTATTGACAAAAAAATCGGCCGATTATCGGTCCTACAAATAGTAGTTCGTGTGTGGGCGGGCACACTAAGGGTTATCTTAAACAGTTTTTCGATTCAGGAATCCGTTCGCGAAATATTAAGCTTTAAATTACTAATTTTTGTTAAAGTCAAGTGGGACACTGCCAGCTAAACGGTTGGTTTTGATACGTGAAAAAATTCACCGCAGTAGTATATTATAACTAAAATAAAAGGAAAACTATAACAATTAATTAGGCTTTATAAGTTAATGAGTAATAGTCGAAAAACTTATAAAATGTACGTTCCACTGAAAAATATTTATCAAACAACAATAGGGGAGCCTAAGTTCGCACATTGTGATGGCCAACTACAGAACCCTACACTACGCGTGGCCCGATACGCAATAGGTCGGTTTTCTTTAAGGTGTTCTCCTCATGGCGTTTCCTTAACCTTTCTTATTCAAAATGAATGAATTCCACGAATTGATTACATTTAGTTGAAACGCTTGTGAATCTTGAAATAGATTAATTGGGTATTTGTGTTCAGCCGTTTTCAATCATTTGTTCGCGTTGTTGGAGCGGCGGATTAATTTACTTGATACGGTTTTTGTTGAGCATTTATAGACTCTGCGGCAGTGCCGGTTCGAGGCAAGTTATAAGATAGAGCGAGTTCCAATTATGGCGCCCTCCATGTTTGGACCTAATAATACCAAGACCCGTATTAATAAACCAATTTCAATACAAGTCTTGAGGCTGTATCATCCGAGATGCGTCTTAAGCAGTTGTCGCTATCTCAAGCTCCGTGCTAATTTATAAACCAATCTTGACGTCACGCCGTACACGCCGCTAGCATCATTATCATTATAGCCTGCATGGCTCAATGTAATCAACATTGGGTTTACGTTTCGGAGGTCGCGGGTGCGATCCCCAGCGGGGTACATGTTTAAGTACTCGGTTTGGTTGGTGGTAGGGCATTTTAAAATGTCCGCCTGGCTAGCTACCACCATCTTATCTGAATCTGCCGCCAAGCAGCTATGTTACTAGCATTGTTGTGTTCCGGTTGTCAGAGATAAGATAGCCAGTCCCCCAAATGTGTTGGGGTTTCCGGGTCAGTACGCCCCCACCTTCGACCTCATCTTCACTTAACATCAGGTGTGATTGAGGTCAAGTACGAATCCGTAGTGCATAAAAAAAAAAAAAAAAAAGCTCCGTGCTAATTTATAAACCAATCTTGACGTCACGCCGTACACGCCGCTAGCATCATTATCATCATAGCCTGCGTGGCTCAATGTAATCAACATTGGGTTTACGTTTCGGAGGTCACGGGTGCGATCCCCAGCGGGGTACATGTTTAAGTACTCGGTTTGGTTGGTGGTAGGAGATTTTAACATGTCCGCCTGGCAAGCTACCACCGTCTTATCTAAATCTGCCGCCAAGCAGCAATGTTAATAGCATTGTTGTGTTCCGGTTGTCAGAGGTAAGATAGCCAGTCCCCCAAATGTGTTGGGGTTTCCGGGTCAGTACGTCTCCACCTTCGACCTCATCTTCACTTTACATCAGGTGTAATTGAGGTCAAGTACGAACCCATCGTGCATAAAAAAAAAATATCAGCTAAAGGACGTTCACTGCTGAACAAAGATATTTCCCATAGACTTCCAAAGGAACGGTTCAGCGCCATGCATCCAGCGACTTCCCGTGAATTTCATCAGGTCGTTTGTGCACTTTGTGAGTGGACGTCCTACGCTGCGCTTACCGGTGTGCGGTTTCCGCTCAAGAACTTTAATGCCCCACCCGCCATTAGATTCCCGTGCTGTGTGCCGTGCCCACACCCACTATAATTTACTAATCCGCTATGTATTTCTGACTTTCGTTCGTCTACGGATTTCTTCATTCTGACTCGAACACGTAGTGAAATGCCGAACGTAGCTCTCCATAGCTCGTTGCGTGACTTTGAGCTACGTAAACTATGCTACGGGGTATTTTGCTACGTAACGGACAACGCTGCTACGCGCTACGTTGTAGCGCTATATCAGTGTCAGACATTTATTTTGGAACATCACGGTTAAATCAAAAGGGTTTTTAAGATGGGACTGGGAGTCATTCGGATGGAATTCCATACAAAGTTCCCTTGATTGGGATCCAATCCTTCAATGAGCCCGACTAGTCGTAAGATCAGCCTGAAAATGGCATAAACGTGCGGTCGCCTCAGTCTCCGGAATCAATTAATCTTAATATAAATTATGTCGGCCGCTTTGAGCTTTATTACTCGTATAATATTCGAATCACTCTCACATGAATTGGTTCAGTGTTCGTGACTTAACTTTGTAATTTATTTAGAACACCCTCTGTGGGTTGGCTACCAATGGAACCAACACATCCATCACTTAGCGTCTGCCTTTGTGTAGGTTTCAATCAAAATAACAATGCCAACCCTAATCATCCCACCCTTGGCTTTTACATTATCAAATAGTTCAAGGGAAGGTACCGAACTCTAATAAATTAATGAAACTGGAGTGCCTACCTACATATGTCATTCACCTACATTCCCAGACTACTACCCCAATAAAGGTGTAATGCGAAATATTTTCTCCTAAGAAATTTTATCAAATTAAGTAGTAAGATGGTCGTTAAGGGGCCGAAGATAGGATCAATGTCGTTGATATTTTAACGTTAAGCTTTTGCTACCATGTATAATTGACCACTCCTCAAGCTATAATCACCTGCAGATTATACAGCGATGTCGACGTTCAGATGGGTTTGAAGTCATATAATAACATTTGAACTCGAATATTGTTAGTTTATTACGTGCCTAATAATGTTCATAAGTAGGCTTGCCAACTCCCAGAATTCCGGGATTTTCCGGAAAAGAAGATATTGGATTTTATAATCTTTTTTTTAATGCACAACTTGTTAGTACTGGACCTCAATCATACCTGATGTTAAGTGTAGATGAGGTCGAAGGTGGAAGCGTACTGACCCGGAAACTCCAACATATTTGGGGGACTGGCTATCTTATCTCTGACAACCGGAACACAACAATTCTATTAACATTTTTGCTTGGCAGCAGCTTTAGATAGAATGGTGATATCTAGCCAGGCGGACATTTAAAATGCCCTACCACCAATCAAATTAATTGATTGTGCTGTGAGTGGATCTGCCTACATTGATAGGTGAAGTTAGCCAACATTTTAGTTCTTCACTATCGAAAACAGATTTTTCGTTGACCCCCGCTTCCGAATTCACAATTCGTAAGCGGGGCTCCACGAAAAATCCCTCATTTTTTTGACACGCCAATGTAGACCCCCGTCGAGTCTCCCGTGGACCTCTAGGGATCCACCTGGACCACTTTGGGAACTAATGGACTAGAATATTAACAGTACTAATAGAATACAATACTACTACTATTTATCCGTTAGACTGATCCACGTCTCTGGCGATGTGAGGGCTGGTGCCTACTTTACTCAGCAGCTGAGTTTATGCATTCAGCGGGGCAATAGCGCTAGCTTACTAGGTACTATGCCTCACGGAAGCGAGTTGGACGGCGTATTTTTTCTATAAGGTATAGGTATTTTTAATTGTGTTTTTTTAAAAATGTTGTTGTTTCATGTACATACTTTACCAATTACTTACTTACATACCAAGATTGCAAGTACTAATAGTATTAGGTACTTATTTAGGTAATGTGTATTGTACTGTCTTTTGTATTTTCTTTCCCAATTTTTGACTTGCCTTCAATTTCATGGAATAGAACAAATATATTGGACCAACTGACGTCACATCACTAAGATAAGAGTAGAAGGTTCGTGTTCATACGACGACCAATCCAATTTTGAGCGAGCTTACTAACTTATGTAATATGAATGCCTTCCAACTCCAGTTAATTTCGATCGTAAAGCCGCAAACCTTGTGAATTGCCAAGGGCACTGGTATCGCTAGAGTCTAAAAATATTGCACCCTAGTTTTCCCCCCGCGGGTCCACTTGCGTGGAATAACTTTATCGCGGATATGTTTAAATTGTTTATCCCGCTGGAACTACTCCTTTTATCGGAATAAAAAATATCCTGTCTTAATTCAGGGTATATTCTACCTACATACCAAAATTTCATCCAAGTCCGTTCATCCGTTTTGCCCTGTTTTAGCAACATACAAACTTTAAGAAATATAATTTTTTTTATGCGAAACTTTGTATGTTTGTTGCTCAATCACGGCAAAACGAATGAACGGATTTGGATGAAATCCGTGTGCATTTTTGTATATTTCGTATGGTGAACGGTGGATGTTGTTTAAAGCATTGATGTCTTAATGTTTGGAACGCGCAAACACTGATGTTTGGGATATCTCTGTCCACCCCAATTGGGATTTAGGTCGTGATATTATAATATAATGTAATGATATTATAATATAATATCACGACCTTAATCCCAATTGGTGTTTGGGTGTTCCAAACATTAAGACCTTAAATGCTTTAAACAACATCCACGGTTCACCATACGAAATATACAAAAATGCCCACGGATTTCATCCAAATCCGTTCATTCGTTGCGACGTGATTGAGCAACGAAAACGTCTTGCTTTAATTAAATATTCCTATATATTAGACTTATTATTCTAATAAAGATGGTTGCTGGCAAGACGTTTTCAGAATGCGCAGTACTACCAACAAAACCGATACTATTTCTCCGTTACCTACTATTGTCTGATCAATTATTCCAATATCTTCAGCCCTCGAGGGAATTTCCTCTTCTCCCATAATGAGGATTTTATATCTGGTTTTATAGTCCTCCGTCTTTTACTGTTATTGTTAATCCGGACTTTTCTTCGTTATTATTCTTTTATATTGTACGAGTTTCCTCGAGATTATTGCACTGGTCGTTAGTGAAGTTACTATGAGGAGAAAAAGGTCTGAGCTGTTTGGATGGAGCTGTCTCGCATTTAGTATAAGATCTGGGCATCTAAATGTCTTCATTCAACCGTTATTGTATATGTTAGATAATTTATATTACGAAACTTGGTATTCGTGAAAGTGTCCGATGTCAAAGGGCCATGGAATTAAATTCTAAAATTGTATGCTAAAAGGATTTAATTTTTAAAGATAAGATAAACTGCGTGTTTGAAAGAGAATGAAATCGACAAAGATGGCGATATATATAACCCGTATTTTATGGTATCATTCGGTGAGATAGATAATAAATATCAGTATGCTCTTTAATTTAAACTATATTATACGCGTAACTAAAGTTCGATTTTTATGGGTTTTATAAAAGAAAAAAAACAATAAAGCCATGAATTCTGATTTTCTTGTCTTTATGTAAAACATCGACGACATGTTTGGTGTAGTGGTTGGAAACTCTGTCTACTATATGTTCGAACCCGCTGAGGGCATTATGTTTGTATGATGAATAGGGACATGTGTACCCGAGTTATGGATGTTTTTCATTATATATTTATTTATAAAAAAAAAAAAATTATTTGTGTGGTTTATAAACCATCTGGTATCCATAATACAAGCCTAGTTGCTTAGTGTGGAACTATTTGGCGCTGTGTAGTCCCGTGCTGGCAAGGATATTTATTTATTTTTTATGTTAGTAATACCTATCACTACAAAATATAACGTACTTTCCCTACTTACATATATTTTACTATAGATTTTGGATACCATGTGTATAAATCTAGATATACACAGTTTAATCTACGATTGACCTTTTGGACGGATTTAGGGTGATAACGATGAATTGCGGTAGTCTACCACAAGGCACGCTCTCGGGCCGATTTTGTACCTTTGATATACTTTGGATTAATTTGTCTATGGCGTGTGTAGGTGTCATTAAGTGGAATTGTGTTTTCATTTGTATTGCGCTGCTATCACTTTAGTTTTATAGTTAATTAGGTTAGGTTTTCGGATTCAATCATTTTTGTTGAACATTATTATATTGGCTAGCGTGACTTTGAGGTCAGGTAACTGGTGTGTCTATCTGGTCCTGTTTTTCAAATATAAATTAAAAATTCTATTGCTTTTATTATGTAATGACTTATTAAATAAAATTATAATGACATTATCACTCTTCTAAGTTGTCAAATTAATATATTTTGTCGATTGTAGCTAGAAGCGTTTAACCCTAATAATTATTTCCTGTTCACTAAACCTTGCCAAATTGGAAAAGTTCAGTGTTCGATGGGGACTTGCGGATTACAGTAGGTACCTACGGCACAACTTAGAGGTCTTAGAGTATTAAATTTTGTAACGATTATATTCTGTAAATATAATCTGTCGTACTTCGAAAAATTCACGTTAAGAAGCAAATACTGCTTTCTCCTTTTATGAATACCATTGCTGTTCAAAAGTTACAGAAGTAGATATTTGGCCCTATAATGTTGGGTTGGACTACACAAGGAGCGTCGGTGGCTCTGCAGTTAAGACACGGTCTCCCAATTTGGGAGGTCCGGATTCGATTCTCAGGCAGACCATGAGTTTTAAATTTAATTACTTACATTTATCCGACTTCTCTTAAAGGCGAAGGAAAACGTCGTGAGGAAACCTGCATGCCTGTGAAATAAAAATTCTAAGCCATGTGAAGCCCCCAACCCGCATTGGGCCAGCGTGGTGGACTATGGCCCATACTCCCTCATTATAAGAGGGAAGGCCTATATCCCTGCAGTAGGATGTTTACGGGCTGAGATGATATTTATTAGTATTTAAAAAGACGTGCGTGCGCGTGTGTGTGTTTATATGTGCAGGTATGTGAGTGTTTGGATAAAAGTTATATAAACTGATGGGGTAAAATATCAAGATCGTAGAAAATCAAGTAACAATGATATCAAGTAATGTCTTATAATGTGAAAATTGCATATATCAATTTAAAACGAAGAACGCATTACTTGAATTAATAAGCTAGGATCAACATGAGTTAGCACTTCACACGGGGCGGAGGCGGACGGCGTCTTTACCTAAGGTAAACGACGGAATAAGTGACTTTATAGATATCGAATGTATGTCAGTGTCCCAGTTTTCTCAGGTGTCTAGCAAGTCCAAAGCCAGGTAAAGCATAAAAATATATTTTGGAGGGGGGCTCCGATAAAAAAGAAGGGAAAGTGAATAAAAAAATTATTACTCGAACGTGTGGGGCAATATTGGAAAACAAAGGCATGAGATTTTGTTTCGAAGTATTTTACGTATAATTTACCAATATCACAGAATAATTAATAGTACTAGAAAGAAAGAAAAAAATCATTCATTCAAGAAAGAAAAAATTTCTTCCAAAATACGAGGGGCGTTCAATGTATTCTCGGTATCGAGGTGATATACTAATGATAAGGATAATTTAATTATCTCATTAGTTAATGACACTCTTTGAGAGTATAAATACAAAATTTCATTTAATTGTCACCATTAGTATTCAAGATATCATTGCGAAAAGACCACTATGATGACTGATTCGACAATGATGAAAAAAATCGAGCATCGCGCAGTGATAAAATTCCTCACAAAACAAGGAAAAACTCAAAAAAATATCCATGAAGAAATGGTGGCTGTTTACCAAGATTCTGCGCCTTCATTATCTACAATTCAGAAGTGGTCAAGTGAATTTAAACGGGGCAGAGAGAGCATTGAAGACGACCCCCGCGCTGGTGGGCCAATTTGTGCCGCTACTGAGGAAAACGTCAAATTGGTCGAAAAACTTGTACTTGAAGATGCCCGTGTAAGAGTGAAAACATTAGCAGAAAGGACTAAGCTATCCGTGGGTACCATTCACACAATCCTTCATGAGCGCCTGAATTTGTCAAAGGTCAGTGCAAGATGGGTGCCGCGAATGCTCACAGCGCTACAGAAACAAGTGCGAGTTGACTGTTGTAAGGAGTTTTTGGACCTCTGTGGTGAAAATCCGCAAAGTATTTTCGATCGGATTGTTACTGGTGATGAAACGTGGGTTCATCACTATGACCCTGAGAGCAAGCAAGAGTCTATGCAGTGGCACAAAAAAGGATCAGACCCGCCGAAGAAGTTCAAAGTCACTCCGTCCGCAGGAAAACTCATGGCCACGGTTTTTTGGGATTCTAAGGGAATCTTGCTAATCAAGTACACAAAAAAAGGTCAAAGTATTACTGCTGCATCATACGTAACCACTCTGCGTAATTTAAAGGCTGCAATTAAAGAAAAAAGACGTGGAAAATTAACCGCAGGTGTGTTGCTGCTTCACGACAACGCGCCGGTTCACAAGGCGCGCCTTGCCCAGGCTGCTGTGCGGGAGTGCGGATTTGAAGAAATCAATCATCCACCCTACAGCCCGGACCTGGCCCCTAGTGATTATTATCTATTCCCTAATCTTAAAAAAGACCTTCGTGGAAAGCATTTTTCGGACGATGAAGAGTTGAAGGGAGCGATAAACGAACATTTTTCGGGCCATGAAGAAAAATATTTTTCAGAGGGAATTGAAAAGTTACTTTCACGAACAAATAAATGTATTGAGATGTTAGGGGAGTATATTGAAAAATAAAATTTATTCAGAATTTTTCGCTTTTTCCTTCATACCTATACCGAGAATACATTGAACTCCCCTCGTAGCATTCGCAAAGGTTTTTAAAGAGCATCGACATGACAACTAAAAGTGATTCAATTCGTTTGAGATTAAGCTTTGTGAACGAAGTTGTAACTTCAACGTCGTATCGTTCTTTTCATGTACTCGAAGGCAAAAATGGATATACTACGAGTATAATCTAGCTTAGGTGTGTGCCAACCGAATTGACACCATTATTACCTCAAAATACTTTCACTCACACAATGATATCTTACTTAATTCCTCAAGGTCGACGTCATTTTTTTCTGGATTACCGATTTGAGTATTTGGTGGATTATATTATCGAAATGACAAAACATTTGGATATTTGTAAGCATTTGTTTTCGCATTTTCGAAATCACGTGTGTCCAAATCCGAGACTAACCGTAAATATTTTATAGTGAACGATGACATTTAGTTTAACATTTGTCGACCGTCTGGTCTGGAAACGGTCTCGTTTCCTCCCTAAAAAGCGACAGGGATCACGAGCTCCCAAAAAAATCTGCGATCGCCAATCCGTCTGCCCGACCATGGAAAGCCTATGTCCAACAATGGACTTCTGTAGGCTGTTGATGTGATTGCAGTCTGGACATTCGTCAAATTATTATATGTATGTATTATTGTGATAAGGTTACAGAATGTGTAAGAAATCCTTTTCCCCGAGTGTGCCTACATGATCCACCCACGCCTTGCCATTAGTCGCGGAAATTTCGTATGTTTATTTTTTATACCAAAGTGTTTTCTCTTGTTATGTTTAGGTAGGATTCCTGGAGAATGTAAGGGTCTGCTTTTTAACCGTCTTCTAAAAAGCTAGAGCAAGACTATATCTAATTTTATTTAAGATATACCTACCATCTTTCAAAATCTTACATATGTAAAGAGACTTTATGTGCAAATTTTTACCAATTTTAAAGTGCAAAGTGTCATTCATTAGACTCGTCTTAGTTCCCAGACTGTTTGATATATTTTATGATAAAATTCCAACGTGACCCTCGCAAAATACAAAATGGCGTCTGCTTCCAAGCATTTATGGCTTAAAGTTGTTACATACATTTATTAGTTTAATTAATACAATAATATATAAGTATAATTAAGTTAATACATACATTTATCCCAAATGGGGTGGTCAGGGATATCCCAGTCATAAGCGTTTGGGTGTTCCAAACAGTTAATTTTTCGAAATATACAGAAATGCATACGTGTCAGACGGTAAGCCCAACGTCTATAGGTGTTAATTAAGATATTAGTTAGTAGATATACCAAATGAAATAGATGTTCTGCAATTAGCAGCTTATTGTATAATCCCTCTTAACATAGCTTTTATAGGCAATATTTGTAGTACATAACAAATCAAAAGTACACTAAACTTAATGAGGGCTCGGCCTAAATCCACTTATGTCGCCTATTAAATGGATAATATAGGCTAGGGGTGGGTGGCCAATTTGTTTAGGATGTCATTTAATTTTTTTTCAATCTGCTGGGGTCTTAATGGAAGAAATTTTCCTGAAAATAATTTCGTACTTTTTCTCGAGTCAATGGCAAACATTCAAATTATTTATTTAATACCTTATTTACAGTAACCTCTGTTTTATACTAGTTTGCAACCCGTGCTTATTGGTCAATGATCATCGTGATTTCCATACTAGGTTGGAATCATCATCATCTTCGGAATCGTATAGTAGGTATTTCTGGGTAAAGCCGACGAGTAGGTACTCATTTGGGTGCAGATGGTACGGCTTGTAAATTATAAAATAAAAAAGTAATGTAAAAGATAGGAAAATAGCCAGTAATGTTTTCGTGTTATGTGTGCATTGCGTGTGTGCGCATGTGTGTACGTTGCGTGTGTGCGCATGTGTGTGCATTGCGTGTGTGCGCATGTGTGTGCGTTGCGTGTGTGTGCATGGGTATGCGCGCGTATGTGTGTCCTTTAACGGTCCTTTTTGAGCCATTAAAGAGCAAGTCAAACAATTTTAGGACATCACAGATTAGCTTCAAAAGTACTTCGATGGCTCTTGGAAAAAGGACCGGTTTTTTTTTAGTTTATTTATCCATAAAAACTTATTTTAACAATCTTCACTATAAGACGCCTACGAAAACCTGTAATAATTGTGTGTAGTCTGATTAAGGTCACTGACCCGCCGCATTATTAATTATTACAAAAAGTATGCAACTTTAATATCTCGATACTTCGGTCCTTAATATTAAAATAAGTATTGGAAGTTTTTGCTTACATTACTTCAATTAGGAGTGTACCCAATGTTATATTACGGACCTGTTAAAGTAGACAGATTGTTACTTTTATACTACATTATATCAAACATTATGCATACAGTATATCAAACGTTATGCGTCGTATCAGGGGTTCTACTCTCTAACGAAAACAACTTCGGACTTTTTCTTCTGCTAAGAATCCTTTATTTGCATAACTTCAGACGTTCCTTGCGTCCCGTAGTAACCTGTGATATCCAACTATATACAACAAAAGTCAAATAATGACGATTGGTTTATAATTGACGCAGCAAATTGCAAAAGAAAAAGTCCGAAGTTACGCCCGTCCGAAGCTATTTTCGTTAACTGTGTGGTCAATGCGAGTAAAAACACTTTCTGTCTATAATATTATATAATAGATTGGTTTATCTATATACAAATATTTACACAGACATCCCTAACATTGTTAAATGTGACGGAATAAACCAATTTTCTGGTAGCGGTGATCTCAAGCTTTCCACCCATAAACTGAAATATATCAAAACGCGTAACGAATTGTTTTTCCTTCCTTACCCTCTTTTCAAAGTTACGCGATGCCATTTGTAAATGTCACATTCACATAATGTACTGCGTAAAAAGACGCAGGATTCAACGTGAATCCTCATGCTAAGGTCATCAAATTCTGAGATTAGACTACTGTAATGTAGGCTTTTATAGAGACGGCTTAATTCAATGTTGTATTACGTATCTACGCGGATTGCTAGGAGGTCTCAACTTGGACTTAAGTTTCATTGCGCCGTTAGTATGTCGCAGCTCGGTGTTTTAATCGATCATACAATTAAAGGGCTAGCCTATTTAGATGTCGGATCAGGGCTAACCAAATATAAAGTCGTTGAATGCATTTACAGTGTCATCAGGCAACGTCGCGTTTTTGTGTATACTTTTCGATTATTAGAGAAATCTTTATTTAACACCAAATACACACTACAATTTCGAATGCACAAGACTTAGGTGACTATTTTGACATTATGAAAACGTTGTGTCAGGTGGCAACTGATGAAGTCACTACAATTACTGCTTATACTATTATTATATATATTTTTTAATATATTAATATATTTTGATAGTAGTACTAAAGCTCGGAATTGCTAAGATTTCATGATATTGACTTTAATTTTCTTTTTTTTTAAGGTAAGTAATTCGTTATAATTAAGCTAATTAACTAACTTCCTATTAACTTTAAGAGCCCCTTATACATCATTCCGTCTAGGAGCTCTTAAAGTTAAGAAACGCTTGACGCCCCGACAACAGACAACTTTGAGGGGTTTTCAGGGCTCTATAATTATCGTGGCAACCTTTATTTTTAAACTGTAGAATAAAGGTTACCACGATAATTATAAAGACAACTGTCAATTGAATAAAACCACTCATTATTTATAGACGATGGTCTTGATTTTGCCAGATGACTTTGAATCAATGCCACCTGTCGAGGCTAGTGGTACTAATTTCATTTAATGCTTATTTAAAAAAGCCTTCATTAATGTATACACGAATCAAAATACCTCCGCGGAATTTTTGAATGAATACTTTTAACTACGAACAATAACGTCAAACTCAAAAATGACTTTCTTCTGTGTAATTCATTTAGTGTTTTACTTTTATGTAGATATAATTCGCATACCGTAAAAGAGAACGTTATTTGGTTAAACCACAGACTTATTATAAATAGTACTAATTTTCTAGGTTTGTAAGTCTTTAAGCTAAACGTCATTCAGGCTTTTAAGCTTTCTATTTATCTATGTAATTAACTATCGCAGCGTTTAGTTTAATTTGCTAGCCGTTCGACTGAATGAATGATTAAACTACCTGGCTGCCACATATTTATAACATCATCACAAACGTAATACCTACTGTTACTTGAGATTTATTTTAATTTAATCAAAGGAAAGGTCAAGCGACATCAAGTACTGGGACCACTGATGCGTTTTCTGTCACCTTGAGGATTTGGAGAAGTAATGCTTTGTGTACAAGTTCACTGGTGTTCCTATCTTCATCAAGATCAGCCCAAGCTAGGCTTCTCTTAATATGATATCATCCACTGACATAAGCACGCGCCTACGCCCGAGTAACAACCAACTCGCTCTCTTGTAGAACTCTTTGCATAAACTGCTTGTAATCATAAGTTTTTTAAGGTAGATACGGAGATAACTCGCACACCATCTTACTAAAGTTTGGAAGTTTAATAGGTTTCCGAGGTAGCGAGACGTGATAGCACTTTATTAAACAAATAAGACACACTTTTAAAGGAGGAACCTTGGCCTGATTAACTACTCACTGGACCGTCTGATGGTTGAGATTATCGTGAACTGTAGATGAACGGGTGTCCTTTTCAGATTATTTACATCTTGGTGAACTGTGAATGCGGAGGTTTAAATCTACATTAAAATCTCTTTACATTATATGTCATTTCATTTAGATGAAAATGTGTTTTTCAATTTTGACATATATTTACTGACGTTATTCATTAATATTTCCTTTTATATAATCATCGTAGTATAATGATAAGCCCTGCAAGTTCCGACGATAACTCGTCATTCATAAATGAAATTTGTCACTGTGCTCTTAATGCTAACAAAGATCTTATTGCAAGTGCCGGTTGTGCTGATGACATAGCAGCTGTCGCCACTCTACCCGACCAATGGGTCCCTAGACACAGCGGCCCAATACTCTCCAACTATTTGAAAGAACGCGAACAAAAACACGACCAAATCCTCGAAGAACTATCAGGCGAGGCAGCAAAAATTAACAAAACAATAGATACGAATATCAGAGCTTTAGCAGAGTTACTTCTAGCTCATGTTCAGCAAAACGATCGGGACATAGATTGTATTGTCGAATACTGTGATAATGGTGCAGGTCCATTGACACCCGAAGCTCGAAATGAGGCTCTCAAACGTATTAACGTGTTGTACTCTGAGAGAGTTGAAGACATGGCTGCTTTTAAACGTGATGCGCTAAATTTGGAAAGCGAACGTGCTGACGGACTCAGAAAATTGATGCGAGATCAGTTTCAGCGGCTTATTAATGTCGGACATCACACACCTAAAGATCTGCTGCACGACTTCGATGATCGAATATATGAAACAAATCAGCAGTTGTTGAGCAATTCTAGGGCATACGGCGAATTGGAGGCACAATTGCGTGCTCAGGCAGATGAGAGCGTAATACAAGCGCGGTCTGCTTTAAATCAACTCTGTCTCGGAGTTACAATGGCTTACAGACGCCGAAGCGCCCATCCAAGAACTCCCGAGGAGAGACGTACAGTAAAACGGTCTGCAAGTGCTTCAGATAAGAAACGAGATTCGTCAGAAGCGTCCATAGGCCAGTACATGGGCAATGTCGTTGAAATCGATGCTTGCGTAAACCGCTTGGTCGACGCGTACCGAATAGCCGTTCTGAAGGTGTTCTTTGGATTTTCAGATAAATTAACTGACTTACACAAAAGTCTTACACATTGCAATATCAAACCAGAAGAAATGCACCCTTGTGAAGATTCGGGGTTAATAGAAATGATTGAACGCGCTTTGCGACGTCTATCTACCATTGTTTATAAAAAATTACCGATTTCGCGAGATATACTTGAAATAACACAAACGGAAACAGTTAGTATGCAGAAAAGCCTATGGTCATTGGGAGAGCGACTCCGGGATACGTACACTATTTTACATGATGCAGGTCACCTCTGGGACCCTCATATGCTACGTTCGGCTCTTGCGCAGAAACTCACCATGGCTGCTGTCGAAGATCTTCTTGTGAACAATGATACGATTCAACTCGCTAATGAAGTTAATTTTAACATTGCTCTGGAACAATTACGAGCAACATCCGACATAGATAAACTACATCAACAGTATGATGCTATTATAGCGATGCATGATCGCATTGCGGAATTATACTTACAACATAGTGAAGCAGAATTAGGAAGACTGGAGGAGTTTATGAACTTACCTCCGATTATGGCGAACGCATTGCTCGCAGAATTTAACTGCTTTTTAGATAATCATCCAAGGACTGTTACACAATCATGCACTAGTGTTACTGAGATGGGTTACCCCGTACCGTCTCCAGAAACTCAGCGACGTTCGATTTTACCGCGTGCAATTTTACAAACAGAGCTTCAAGAGGAAGCCCTTTTGAATTGGAGAAATGGTTTTCTTGAAGCTTTCGAGAGTAACGTTTCCAATGTGCCTGAGGAATTAATGCGCCATGCTAGACAGTGGGTGGACGAGAAGTCTTCAGCATTACACATGCGTTATTCTATGAAGATGATGTCGCATAGCATCCGCAAAGAACGAGTGAAGGAAGTATATAACGCACGTCGCGCCGAGCTCGAACATCACGAGGCGCGCCTCGAATCCCATTTGAATGCGATATACGATCTTATTGCTCGCTTACCAAAAGAAGCATCTGAGTACCTCTCCCTAGATGCATCGCAATTGTATCCACTCTGTGAATGGACTGGTCGTATTCAAGCAGATATGGACATTCTTCTAGCTAACCCTGAAGCGACCCCTGAAATGAAAAAGTTAAAAATGAGCAGCTACGCCCCTCGTCTGTCAAAATATAGACAACTTTACGAAAATTCGCTTGATGTCGCGATTCAGGGATTTAGCTACCGTGTAGAGCATTTTATCCAAGAGGGTAGAGTTTCGAATGTGCGCTTTATTTCTCAAATAAAATTATTGCATGAAAACGGTCGGTTTTCAGCGGGAGAAGCGAATAAGGCATCAGCAGCGTTGTTGAAAGGTGCTGATGCTTTGGATAGTTGCGTTAACAAGACTTTAGATGCACTGAATAACCGTCGGGCACAGTTACTTGCTCTAGCAGATCAACTCCTGTTGCCCCTTCAAAAAGTTATAGAAGAGTTTGTAAAAGTCAGTGGCAAAGGTGCAAAAGCAGTTGATAAGAAGAAATCACAGTCTGGGAAGAAGAAGTAACTAATTTCATGTAACAATAGTAATGGAATGTGCAAGATGTTTTGATAATAAATAAATATTACAAACATTTACCTGGCCGTGGTAGTCTGCTGCAGAAAAAAATGACCCTTCGTACTTACACTCTTAGGTGAATAGCAGGTCATATTTCTCTGCACTTATAGATACTAGATTACAGATAGGCATAAACGAATATCTAAGCGCAACATTTTTGTACTATTTACATGAAACATGTCGAACGTTTTTTGCAATCTGGCCAGCTCAGTACTTAACTATTTGACAATGACTATTTTATTTAGATAATGAGATACAATTGTACAATAATCCAAATTTCAAATCTATAATATAAATGACTCAAAAACGGCTGACATTACTGTGGCAGTCACTGGCATATCATTAGACCACTTTCAGAGTAGACTTATATGTCTGGAATTCGTTATGGTGCATGCGTATTTAAAGCCTTAGTACAATAGGTTTATTCACCTCGGAAGATTTTCAATATTGAAATTTATTTTTAATTTGTGTAATTCCTGTTTACTGGTGAGTCCATTTCTAATTACGAACAACTTTCCCCTAGGAACCATAGCCGAATTCGATCAAAAAATTTTCGATTACAAAGTAAACCATTTTGAAACCACCTTTCTTATGAAATTTCAAACAATTTTCGGCTGAATTCGGCTATAGTTGCTAGTGGAAAGTTGTACGTATTCAAGAGTGGAGTCACCAGTTAACGGGAATTATGCGAATTTAAATTCACTCTGTAGATAGACAATTGAAATCACTAAATAGTATAACGCAGTCGCTATCCGCGTCTGTCTGTTTGTGCGCTTAGTTGTTCGTATCGGATTTTGATGCGGTTTTACCATAATTTACAGAATTTCTTTTGTAAGGTATATGATTAAGTAATAATATAGAAAGAATTTTATATAGCGAAGCAGATAAGATTTTGTAGTCCGTTGAAGCCTCTTGAAAGAAAGTTTGTAGATCCCTTTTAAGTTTCAACATAAAAGCTGTTAGAGATTCCCGGAGCGCATTGAATAGTATTACTTTCTAGCTGTTTTTTTGCAGTACGTGCTTGATGGAAGACCGCGTTCTTTACTGTTGAGCATTGCAACGTCGCCTTTTCAGCTTTAAAAGGATGACGCGCATAAAATTGATTTTGACATGTAATTGGTGTGTAAGGCGAGATCTTTTGAACTTTTTCAAATTTTGAGAACCCGCGTAAAAATTTAATTAATTTTCCTAGTTAACTTGAATAAGTCACTATTTTCAAGTGCAAACAACTTCGAAAATAAGCATTTATCAAAGAACTCTGATACTTAGTGACGTTGATATCCCAGTCAGTTCCATTACTCCCTATACCCCTTTTAACCCTTTTCAAACGATTTCATATATCTTTATTATTTTCGTCTCTGCCTAACACGCACAAATTGTTGAAATATTTGTTTAGGTCTACCCGGGTTTCATAAAGTTTTATGGAATAACAACCGCGATAATAATATTCTGTTGAGAGCTTTCTTTTCGGCTTCTGTTTGGCCAATGTTAAGAAGGAGCTGTTGGAAATCGTGAAAAAAAATTGAATTAACTTTATTCACTGGGTAACCTTCAAGTCTACACGTTTCCTAAATTAACACATACTCTACCTAATTAAATAAATAACCCTTTAGCTATTCTGTAGGTGGGGGTGAAAAGTACTGCAGCGGTTAGGGTTGTTCTTAGGGCGTTTAGCGCCCGTTTAGCCGCCAGCAGGTAGGTAGTGAAAGAAAAGAATACCAATTGAATGGATATAGTGGGTTTATTGTACCGACAGGCACTCCCCTGCACCCCTCGGCAAATCTCCCGTACGGTCACTGGCCTGAAGGTGTTGGAGCTGCAGTGGACGTAGCCCTCGAGTCCTCTCGTAGACGACTACGAGGTTTAGGCTGGATCAGCGGTTTTCGGGGGAGGGTAGATCTACCCCGAATGTCTCCCAGGTGCAGACCTGGATGTCGACGCCGACAGTAGTTAGTTAGGAGCTTGATCCCTAGAGGGATCTTCCGTAGTGTACTTGAGAGGGTTCAGGTGGCAACCGAAGCAGTGTTCTCCCGGTAGCAAGGTCGCGGTCAAACAGAGGACGATACGGGTTCCCCCACTCTAATTAGAAATCGTCTTAACGACGTCATCGCAACCGGACAAATTAGCATACCGCAAAACCGTGGTGAGACCCTTTTTAAATAAAATAATAATTTCAGGGTTCCGTAGGAAACTTTTATTATAAATATGAAGTAGTGTGTGTGTGTGTGTGTGTGTGTAAACTAAAGGTAAAAGCGTAACGGCGCTAGACGCAACGTTGTACCGTTAGTTCCTTTTGGGTTTCGTTAGTTATTTTGACATATCCAAGACGACAAAACAGCATAAAGTCAGTTTCCGTGAAAGGGAATGTCGCCTTCGAATACTTTGTGACATAAGTATAAGAGGTATTCAGTTTGTGGTAGCTAATGAACTTTCTCTTTCCTTCACTTCACAATTATGTTCGAGTCCGTCCCTGAACATCAAAACACAAACGTGCGGAGAACTGTTCTTCGAAAAATCGTAGTTGCGATACTCTGTTGGTCGACACATTGCTTGTGCGATAAACCACACAGCGACAGAATACGTCATCAACGAACCCTAGTTCGAAAGAACTCCTCGTTATATTCAACCTAACATCGAAGGCTAAACCTTCTGCCCTTAGATTATGTTACTTCATCGGTATCGTCATCGATTGCGTTGACCAATGAGAAACCGTCAAATTGCCGAGCGAGCGATGAGCCAACCAATCACAAGTCAGAACGTAACCGATGACGCTAACGATGAAATGATGTAATAGAGCCCCTGAACCTAACTTATGTCGGGGTGCGCCGACCCATTTTAGGTATTTTAGGCACTAGCGTTCGTCAAAAAGTATTCTGTCGCTGTATGTTTTATCGCAACAGCAATGTATCTATCAATAGAGTATTGAAAGTACGATCTTTCGTACCACAGTTATTCACACGCTTGTACTACCATTATATGAGTATTATAACATTCCCCTTTATATTACCACAGCGGCAGTATCAATTATATCATATTTACAGTGGAAACTTCATAGACTAGTTTCAGGTCGCTGGCAGCTGTCAGAAGAATAAGAGAGGTACAGTCGGAAACAGACAGCCCACTCCGAAAATTAATTTTCAGTAGTACTCGTACTTTATACAACTCTGTAATTGCTGCAACTAATGTTCATGGTTTCCTGAGAACTAATTGGAGTATGGTAGAGCTTAGATACCCCTCTCACCTCGCACCATCGTAATTAACTGTAAGGGTAATAAAGGCTTGCTTCTTATTTAACTATGACGACCTGTTTGGTGTAGTGGTTAGAAACTCTGACTGATATACCAAAAGCTCGCGGGTTCGAATCTCGCTAGGGACATATGTTTGTATGTGTTCCCGAGTTATGGATGTTTATCATTTATACATATATGTATTTATTTACAAAAAAAATGTATTTGTGTAGTTTATCAACCATCCGGTATCCATAATACAAGCCTAGTTGCTTAGTGTCCAACTAGATGGCGCTGTGTGTATGTGCAAAGATTTTATTATTGTTGTCCTAACTATGGTCTTATACACACTAACAATTCTTACAATACTAAAGCAGACCAAACATTAATAACATTACCGCATTATATTTATACCGATAGATATGATCCATTATCCCTTTTTTACCGAACGCGCAAACTCATTAATCTCTCTCTTTCACATGTCACCCACAACACACTCATAAGACAAAAGTCCGTAATCCGTCTGTTGATAAGCAAACTAAGCTACATACGGTTTTTATTGTTTTAATTATAAATATTGCTTGTTCCCACATAAGATGCAATATTCGTACTCTGATAAGGTAGACCGAGCAATATACTCTTTATACTTCTCCAGAGAAGTATAAAGAGTATAGGGCATTCCTATTGCCTAGGCGTTGGATAGCAGAGCGGTAAGCGGCACATTACATAAAAAATTACAATTGGTATTCAAAGCTTAAAAATCCTTCATCCTATGATGATAGTAATAATTTTTCAAGTTAGATTAATTATATTATTTAAAGCGATCACTGATCATACTGTCTTTACACCCACCACCCCCCTTATGCGCAGGTTGAATCCGCCCTTAAGTGGGAGGCTTTTGTTGTTCACAGAGCTCTCTTCCCAGAATTCTTGGTAATTAAGACTACTGAGTACGCATAATATAACAAAACGGGAAAATTTTAAGAATAAATTATAATTAAATGTCCCGAACTGTACCTTACCTACCTTCACCATCACAATTGTGTTAATTTTCAAAAAGGGTCAATACTATCTTTTATTAAAGAAAGATGAACCTTAACCACATTACGACAACAAAGACAAAGGCCATCCTATGGGTTTTTTGCGGCGATTCTTTTCCCACTTGTTTATTCAGAAAAAAATTATCATGTCTTATTACTTTATTATTTATTTTTTATTTTACTTATTATTTTATTTTTTATTTATTACAAAATTAGTGATTTACTGAAGACAGACATGTTTAATACTTCTACCACCTCCCAATATAATTATGTATTTTTGCAAAAAAAAAAGAAGAGTACAAGCGACGCTCCTTATGATGTTCCTTCCGAAAGGGTAGTAGCTTGGGCATACTGACTGACAGGTATTATTATATTGTCAATATATTAAAACTATAGCAAGAGAGTGGAGAAAGCAGAAGAGGTGTGTCTGGATCGTAGCAAGTGGAAGTCTGTGGTCTCTGCCTACCCCTACGGGAAACAGGCGTGACATTATGTATGTATGTATAGCAAGATAATTGTGATACCATATATCTTAAGTTGAAAGAAATGCGCATTTTTTGAAATTTTGATAAAACCGCGCTCTGTTTTACCGGTTGTCCGTTGTATAATGTACAACTGATATAATACTACTACTATATCTACTTTACTCTAGGTACAACCTGTAAATGATTAAATGTAAATAAATGTCTATATTCTTATTGTTATGCATAATTTAAAACAACATTATGCGCTATTTAGGTACAAATTATTATCAATCTGCCATAGCATAGACTGCTTGCGCCATCTAGTAAGCAGGTAGACAGACTCAGAAGTGATGAAGTTTCGCTAAATAATTCTATTTTATTATTATTAAGAACCCATAGTGTCCCACTGCTGGGCAAATGCCTCCCTCATCTGTTTCCAGTCGTTTTTGTTCTCAGCACAAACCATCCCCTATTAAAACTGTTGAGCTCGTCTCTCCACCGTCTTCGTAGTCTGCCACGTTTGCGTCCGGCGGTTGTAGGATTCCTAATAGTGGACGCATTTGCACACAACAAGCACGGCATGCGGCCCACGTGACTTAATTTGTGATAACGTGATAATTCTAATTTTCTTTATTTTATTCTTAATAGTGAATAAAGTTTTCTGATTTTGTTTGGTTTGAAGTTTTATATTTACACCATCCACGCCGATTACGCAACGCCGCCGCCGGTCAAAAAGGCAGCGATCTCCACCTCTACTATTACGTGAAACCGCATGAACACCTACAAACCGTTAACACCTTTATCCCGATTAGGGTGGAATGTTTAGTTGAGCGTTTGAAACAACACCCACACTTTACCTTTCGGAATGTACTCCCACAGAAAAGCACACGTGACAGGCTCATCACCGTTGAAACGTGCAAGTCTTAGATATTTTTTGATATAAAGTCTCTTCGTCACGTTTAAGACACCCACGGGTAGAGACGGTTTAGTTGACTTCGTTTCACGTGCCGAATGCTTTTTATAGCACTAAAAGGAGATTAGATGTGAAAAGTAACGAAAGAAATGTACGAGGCGAATGCGAGTGACAGTAGGCCAGTGTAGGCTGGCCGCACGAATGCTACCGGAAATATAAACGTAGCGAGACCTCGTACCACGTAAAGTTTTTACGACCGCGATTGCCGAAGGAAGGGGGCTAATGTTTTTCGAGTGTATATATATATATATATATATGTACATTTCTATGATACATCCTGTAGCCTAAACCGCTTGACCGATTTCGAAGTGCGTGGTGTCGTCAGATTCGTCTTGATACCTGGAGAGTCACTTATTTTTATATAATATTCGCCCGTGAAATGCTAAATATGCTGTCGGGTTTTTTGGTTTCTAAATTTAATTGCATCAGCTAAACGAAATCTAAACCAAAGCCAAAAACGCTCCTGTATCGGCAAAATAGCTTGTACTGGAAGCGTTACGGTCGTCATGCGGCCACGTATACAATCTGAAAGAAACGCGGCATAGGTACTACATGACAAATTAAATTTTCTCTGGAAATCATGAATGTTTTTCGATAGTACTCTATTATATTGTTGAGCTCATTAATTGATGTAACTAAACAAAAAATTATCCAAAAACGTTCATGAATTCCAGAGCAAACTTAATTTGTATTATGCTTGTCTGTTCCAGACTGTATCGCAATCTAAACGGGAACGACGGTCGTAAAGAAAAGACAGGTCAAGAATACTCGAAACCGACGACGCGGGCATGAACAATTTTATGAGATAGATAGATAATTTGTTTATTTGCCTCTAAGCACATTGTACAATTATAACAATTGGTAATACAGAACAGAACAGTATTACAGGAATAAAAAATCTAAAATATCAGTTATTATGTGCTGTAGGGACAAAATGGTTCCAACTCAGCATGGTGCTCCGCCCGCGGACGGATGGAGCGCTGGTATTCTGTTGGGACCAGTTTGGAACTAGTGAGCGGTATGAGAACGCAAATGGATATGAAATACACATGATTATATTGATATTATACAAGTTATTATAAACGAGAACATTATAAATGAGAGGGAATGAGGCGAATGAGGTGTGTCAGGATCGTAGCAAGTGGAAGTCTGTGGTCTTACGGGAAATATAGGCGCAACATTGTTTGTGATGATCCATACTACACAGCTAACGACTTTATATAGAGCCTATACTGGATGAGTTTTTTTACCGTAAGGAAAAAAATAGGCCATATTAGGTAAGTGAAATAGAAGGTATGGGCATAAGTTGTTTTTTTTTCTTTTTTCAAAACCATTAACCAAAATTAAGCATTGTGTCATTTGACGGTCGCATTGGTAGCCTATTCCCGATAATTACATCATTAAATTAAATAAATTAAAAAAAAAACTTGAAGATAATATGAGTTTAGAATACATTTTGTTTGAGAAAAAAAATCAAACTACCTATAATAATAATAATAATAATAATAATAAATAATAATAATAAATATTTAGGACACTTACACCAATCATCTAGTCTCAAACTAAGCAAAGCTTGTACTATGGATACTAGATAACGGATAAACATACATAAATATTTATAATAAACATCCATGACTCGGGAATAAATGTTCAATGTATTCATCACACAAACATTTACCCGTCGCAGGATTCGAACCCGCAACCGTTGGTTTCGCTGACAGGGTCACTATCCACTACACCAACCGGTCGTCAAATGATGATATATGATGATAATGATGCCAATACCTTCTATTTCACTTACCTAATATGCCCTATTTTTTTCCTGACGGTAAAAAAACTCATCCGGTAAAATTCAATTCGTGTAATTCCTGTTTACTGGTGACTCCACTACTGATTACGAACAACTTTCCCCAAGAAACTATATCCGAATTCGAACAAAATTTCGATTACCCATACAAAGTAAACCATTCTGAAACCACCTTTTAGTAAGGAAGTTCAACAATTTTCGGCTGAATTCGTCTCATTTCCTAGTGGAAATTTATTCGTAACCAGTAGTGGAGTCACCAGCCGAAAATTGTTGGATTTCCATGCTAAAGAATTGCAATGGGCAACATGAATATTTTGAGATAATAACGCTAAAACATAATAATGCAAGCTGATATAGGTTCCAGCTCAGCATAATGCTGTGGCATGAACCATATAGTACTATATAAATTAATATTAAAAGTGGTTTCAGAATGGTTTACTTTGTATAATCTACGTTTTATAAATAACCTTACTAAGTATAGGTACATACAATTATACATGTTATTAATAATAAAAGGAAAATGAGGAACAAACCTGTGCTTTAAATTTTCCTTTATACATTTCATCGTGATTGCCGGTACAAAATAAGCAGGCGTTCAAATATACAATTTTTGTTTTCAAAATAACTTTTAAACCTTTCGCCACATCTCATTCTACTTTTGGTAAGTTCGAGCACATTGCTGGAACATTGCTGCGCTAAGATTTTCATATTTAGAAAGTAAGTAATTTGCTCAGATTTAAAATACACCAGTCATTCTGATATCAGGTTGGCGGCTCACTAACTTTTTGAAATAACTCTAGTTTTATAAAAGCACATTGCTTTAAATTTTACGCACATTCCTCACATTGCTAGAACATTGCTTTCATGCCTATAGAATTACTGGTTTTTGACGTACACCCGTCATTCTGATGCACACAAATTTTTTGATCAAAGCCCATTGTGGTTCCCTGGGGAAAGAAGAGTGGCGTCACCAGTTAACGTGAATTACATGAATTGAAATTCACCCTGTGGTATGAAATAATTGCGCTGTTATATGAACAACGAGTTCATGTGATATTTATATAAGTTTATCCGTTATCTAGTATCCCTAATATACAAGTATACAAACAGTACAAGCACTATTACAAGCATTGATTACTTTTGGACTAGATTATTGCTCGAATCTTCATTCTTAAACGCAGACTGCTTTACCTAACCGCCTCCGTGGCTCAATGTAAACAACATTGGGTTTACGCTTCGGAGGTCGCGGGTTCGATCCCCAGCAGGGTACATATTTAGTACTCTGTGTAGTTGGTGGTAGGGTGTTAAATGTCCGCCTGGCTAGCTACCACCATCTTATCTAAATCTGCCGCCAAACAGCAATGTTGATAGCATATAAGATGGGGTTTCCGGGTCAGTACGCTACCACCTTCGGCCTCATCTTCACTTATCATCAGGTGTGATTGGGGTCAAGTGCTAAGCCGTTGTGGATAAAAATACCTATTCATTTTTATTTTTTTATGCACAACGCTTTTGTTCTTGATCTCAATCACACCTGATGTTAAGTAAATAAATTGTGCATAAATGGTGTCACCGAGCTATTTATGAAAAATTAAAAATTCTATATGAAAAATTTCACCGAGGGCAAATATCACGACTCAATGAACTGTTTTTAGAAGATATAGAGTAAACATTGATTAAAATTTTAGAAAATTGTTTTAGGAGACCTTAGCGTCTTCTACAACGCAATGAAGTTCACGGTTGTAACTTTAATTTAATATTGTTGGTTTTATAACTAAATACCTACACTACTTTACTACAGAATGGTTAGAAAACATTTTTATTGTTAATAATAATAATAATAAATGTATCTTTATTTGTTCTTCACAAACTCACGCTTAGAGAAATGTACAGGATAAAAGTGTTTCTTAAGTCAGGTGAGTACGTGTGAAGACTGATGCCTAAAATAGGCGGTAGCCTGTGCTTTAGGACACCAGTACCCCAGATGTACCTACTTCCCGGACGTACAGTCAGACAGCGAGAAAATGACATAAGTAAGGCACACTGAGTCAGTTACATTTAACGGAAAGGATAAGAAATAGTCTTAACTAGAAAAATTAAAAAGTTTTAACCAGGTAGTTGAGTTAATAGAATCTTTCTTAATATAATTATTCTTGATACTCTATATCCTTCTACAAATAATCAGGAACTTTAAGATTGTAGGAAGATACACCACAACGTATCTTTACTGGACTAACGCGGAGAACATAAAGTCACGACCTTTGTCCAAAGGTGGTCTGAGGTATCCCAAACGTAAGCGGTTGGGTTTTCCAAACATAAAAAGTTTACTGCTTGGTACAACATCCATGGTTTTGCACATACCTAACTGATTTATAGCTAAGACCTAAGACAATATGTAGGTATAGATGTCGTCATAAAATCCTAATTTGATACGCACAGGACACATTTGGCCATAAAAAGATATGATGCGACCCCCAAAGCGGGAGTGCGGAAAATTAATGTGGCCCACATGGGGTGCTAGTAAAAATATCAAGTATCCATATAAAATGTAACGGTGTACACCACTGAGCCAATATACTAAATATAGCGCCCCCTTTAGGTACATCCTGAATCTGAAACCATATTCTTCATAAGCATCATTGGAGCACTTGGACAGGTCAATTATGTAGACAAATTAATTATTAATTTACGTACGTATTTCGGCACGTAAAATAAAAGAACCAACCCGTCTGTTCCCGTGGACGTCGTTAAGAGGCTGACAGCAGCCAATTGCGTTGAAAGATTATCATTTTTTGTAAAGCATATAGCTCGTATCATTATAAAAAAAGTTATAGGTAAAATTGATCATATTTCTGACATGATTCATGTTTTCAAAACATAATTACACAATCTTCTCTCGATAGAATTTAATTGCAAAGTAGCATCTAAAAATGCATGACATCTTATTTTTCTCAGATATGCATTCACTAACATAAATGATATTTTGTACAATATTGTGTCGTATATGTTACTAAAACAAATTCATGTTTTAGATTTTCAATAATGCGTCTATTTTAATTGAAATAATTAATTTTGTGATTTGCACTTACGCCCTATAATTCTAAGTAACGCTTTCTCTGTTACTCGTACTCAATGCGACAGTGATCGCTTAGGCGCGTTGCTGGATGGACCTGTGTTGTGCGCTGAGACGCTCTCCCAAATATTCGAACTTTTTTTCATATTCATATTCAGGACTTTCTTTTTCTTGTTTTGTTTATTTAATTAGGGTAAAATTTTGTATGTGTGTAAATAATTTTATTTATTAGGTAGGTAATCACAGTTGTAAATAAATAAGTTGGTAAAGTTAATAATAGAAAATGGACTCGAAAAAAAAACAAAACCGAAGAAACGGCAATATAAAAGAAATCAGAAACACATGATGGAGGTTGTAAAGTAAGTATAATAAAATATTATGTCTCTTTTTAATTAATTAAGTATGTACATGAAACACCAAATTTATAAAACGCAACCATAATTATGTTTTCACTATTTTGTAGTTGCGTCTACTGATACGGGATGTATAGGTACCTTTTTTCGTCACCGCTTATGTAAGACGTTTGGCTCAGTCGACTTGGGCTTGTCGCTTGAATTTCGTCGTGCTGGATCGATCCCAGTACTTTTCTTGTCTTTTTTATTTTATTTGCTTTTATTTATTGTATGTCTAAATAAATCCTGTAATCTTTTTTTACATGTCTAAGTGATATTTATCAAAAATTTCATTTTTGTGCATGGCTGTGTACTCATTATATATTCCTAGGTGCTGACGTACTACAATTCTTTGATTTTCAGTTCTAAAAATCATTTGGGCCCTGAAGAGTCATCAACCGGACTTGTTTTGCAAGAGTGAGTAAAATTATTATTTTTACCAGTATCTAGGATTTCTGAAATAGATAATAGGCAATATTGTTATTTTTGACCAAAAACAAACCTTGTCGAAAGAAATATGTAAAGGTCATCATAAAACAAAAGCATAACTTTGAGATTTTTATAAAATGATTGCCAATGGGACATATAATAAAAATTATATAAAAAAAAACAAATAAATTCCTTTCAACCGCTAAAATAATCTATTGAGAATTACCATAGACTTACGAAAATCACAGATTCGGCCATCATACTATATAAGGTCTAACAAAATTAACCCGACAAACGTTGCAGAGTGTATGTATAGGATGTACCTATTACGAAAAAAATAAAAAATAAAACATTAAAGTTAACAGATTTTATTCAAAAAGTTTTCCTGAAGTGTTTCAATAATATTATCTTTTAATGACAGGTACGACATTGAGGCACAAGGTGTTCAGAAAAAAAAAAGATGAAGAGGTATGTACTAACTAATGGCTTAGTAACCTGAATGGTCAACTAAATGTCAAACTAACGTCAAATGCGCTATATAATATATGAAATAAAAGACAAAAACTAATTCCTGACTACGGAAAATATGACTAAAAAGTATTTTGTTCGTGATGACCGCCTTATTGTCTTGTTTTTTGAGAAACACTTAGGCCAAAGACGAAATAATAATAATAATGGGCCGTAGTCGGTAAATATAATATTAACTAATAAAATAATAACGAAAGTTTTCTGTTTCAGACTTATCAGATTACAAGTGATCAGAATACGGAATAAGAAATCTGCATCTGTCGGCGGTTTGTAGCCAACTCGCATTTTTATAAAAAATTGCAAGAAATTTGAACGGACCTCTTGGCTGTAATCTGAATACTATCGATTTAATAAACGAAAAACAAGATGGGCTCATCTCTAAATTTACTTTCGTGTGTAGAATGTGCAATTTAAAGTTTCATATAGAAAATGATTATCCGGAGGATGATTACTTAGATGTCAATAGTTGTGCCATAGCAGGCATAATATCTATTGGTGGTGGTCATTCACATTTGAAAGAGTTTTCTACGGCAATAAATCTACCTCTTATTTCAAATAAAAAATACCAAACCCAACATGACGTTCTGTCCAGAAATTGGCAAAGGGTTGCTCAAGAAACTATGAAGAAAGCAGGGGAAAAAGAAAGAAATTTTGCGATAGCAGAAGGAAGCCTTAGGAAAAACGGTATACCGATAATTGATGTGATTGCTGATGGATGCTATTCCAAAAAGCTGATGATACACAATTTACGGCTGAATTAGCAGCAGCTTTCGACGTTAGCGTCAAAACAATATTGGTCAATTTGCGTCAAATTGGCAAGGTAAAAAAGCTTGACAAATGGGTGCCCCACGAACTCAATGATCATTATACCTAACTATTATTGTATAGCATATAAATTGTATTGTATTCTCATTATATATAATAGTGTATATTTATCTCTAAAGAACATTCTGCTCTGGTTTTTTATTTCATACTTTTCAGTTATTAATATTGCAGTAGTTTAATTAAATTATTTTTTCCGGGTTTTTTGAAGTCGTTTTTTTTAAATCCTTTTTTATTTAATTCTTTTTAGTGTCTGGTCAGACATTACAAAATAATAAAATATATTAATTTACCAATATGGGCAGGCTTACGAAAGGTGCTGCTCGTTTAAAGAACTGTCGGTCAAAAGAAACCGAAACTGAAAGGGTACTACGGCTTGAAAAAAATGCCTCACGGAACGCAATTTCGCGTTCCCAGGAGACGCCCGAAGCTCGCCGAGTACGTCTAGTAGCTATGAAAGATTACGTTAAATCACGTATTCGCCAGGAAACTCCAGAACAGAACGAGCATAGACTCGGTTTTATACACGATCGGCTTGCCGAGGAGTCCGCTGAGCAGCGTGAGCGCAGGCACGGCCTTATAATCACGTAAATCGGCCTAAAAATGTCGGACTAATCGATGTACATACATAAAGATTACAGAACCTCCTCCTTTTTTGAAGTTGGTTAAAAAAAGTTATTAGTATTTATCCGTGGTTGCTAATCTCCATGATAATTTTTGTGCGATGGCGAACCTTCTCGCTCCTACAGGTTAGGTGGGCACTTGGGGTATACCAGCTCGACCTGATGATCTTCGATTTGTCATATTTATTGATGATAATCACACCGACGTAAATCGGCTTAAAAATCTCGGATTAATCGATGTACATACATAAATAATACAGAACCTCCTCCTTTTTTGAAGTCGGTTAAAAAAAGTTATTAGTATTATCCGTGGTTGCTAATCTTCATGATAATTTTTGTGCGATGGCGAACCTTCTCGCTCCTACAGGTTAGGTGGGCACTTGGGGTATACCAGCTCGACCTGATGATCTTCGATTTGTCATATTTATTGTTGATAATCACACCGACGTAAATCGGCTTAAAAATCTCGGACTAATCGATGTACATACATAAATAATACAGAACCTCCTCCTTTTTTGAAGTCGGTTAAAAAAAGTTATTAGTATTATCCGTGGTTGCTAATCTCCATGATAATTTTTGTGCGATGGCGACCTTCTCGCTCCTACAGGTTAAATGGGCAGTTCGGGTGTACCAGCTCGACCTGATGATCTTCGATTTGTCATATTTATTGCTGATAATCACACCGATCTAGTCTACACTTTTTCCATACAAACCCAAACTGTATCTACTTAGTTTCCCTGTGTAAAAACTACGCAATCGTCTAAATATGTAATGCCATTCTGATATTTACCATGATTACACAAAAACTACTGGACCGATTGCGCTGAAATTACAATGGGACCAACTCGACGGTATCCCCTTTCATTTACAAAAAGAACCATGTGAATCAACCGCCAAGTCTCGGAGATATCGGTGTACATACTCCTTTTTTGAAGTCGTTTAAAAATAACACTTTTTATTTATTTATTTCGCCGTGTCTGAAACATTCTGGTCCCAAACTTATTTTTGAAAACATTCTATGAATACCTATACATTTATATTTCAATAAATCATCCTTGTTATATTATTAATTTGTGTTGTTTTTTATTTCGCGAACAGCGCCACCTGTTGCATTTAGGAGAGCTCTAACTCAAAGTTCAGTTCGCAAGAAGGTTTCCCGTAAGGTCGACTCGTCTGACGGTACGCATATTGACCGTGTCGCAGACGCAGCGCTGCTTTATCGAACATTAAGTGGGCGTATCCATTGCTCAAGGTCATTGGCTCTATTCAGCGCCTTAAACGCGACTAAGAGATGTGCCACCATTAAAAAAAAAAAAAAAACTACCTATGCCAAAACTTTCTATTTCACTTCAATATGTCCTATTTTTTTTCTTACAGTAAAAAAACTCATCCGGTATATAAAGTTTTCTTATGATCCCGAGAACTAAAATCTTGAGTTTGTCTGTACTTGGGTCACCGTTTTCTACAACTGCTTGCTTTCTGCTCGCGACTTCATTCACGTGGATCACAAAGTAAAATGTAAACTTACACATACGAATTCTCTAAATGATGGGGAATGAAAACCGTGTCCAGTTCCAGTTTGTTTGGTGGCAACTCTTATGAATTTTGCCAGTGTCAAGTGAGTCATGAAGGTGACACAGTATATAAATTTGGTCCAAATGAAAGCCGCGATGTTACTATGTCAATGTAGTTTGAAACTTTTTTTTTTTTCGATTGACTGGTTTGGCGTTTGACCACAATCTCACCTGATGGAAAGTGACGATGTGGTCGAAGATGAAGCACGCGATCCCAGTAAATGCCTATTACAATTTTTTTATAAAGTAAAATTTAAGCGGATACAGACATACATGGATAACGACTGCGTTATACTATTTTGGAATTCGAATTGTCTATATCTAACGACCGGCTGGTGTCGTGGATAGTTCAGCAAAACCACGGTTGCCGGTTCGAATCCCCGCGATGGGTAAATGTTTGTGTGATGAATACGAACATTTATTCTCGAGTCATGGATGTTTATTTAAATATTTAAGTATGTTTATCCGTTATCTGGTATCCATAGTACAAGCTTTGCTTACTGTCACCGCCATTAAGTCGCCGCCGCCGGTGTAAGTGTCCGAAATACCTATTTATTTATTTAATAGTTTCTGAATTAAATGGCGGTGACAGAGGGACAGACACCGTAAACATTCCGTTTTACCTGTGTTCCTAAAAACAATAAATAGATTCACAACTGGAGGAGATATGATATGAGAGATAAAATAGAACCTCTCCTGCATTTACAACAAAACAATAACATCATTTTCATATCGTTCTGAAGCGGAAAATGTGTGCCATAAGTATAGTACATTATTACATATAGGCATTTATCTATATCATGTGTCTGTCTACATCATTATTGTTTCGATATTGTTTACATACATGAAAAGTCAATCACCCTGAAATGTAGGTCAATCTAGAACATTTTCACAGATATATAGTTATACCTATAAGAGTGACGTCATCGCACAAGTAATGATAGGCCGTCCAAATAACAGACGAGTTGCAAATTCTGTGACACAGTTCCAGAATGATGTAGGTCTCAACACGCCCTCTGGCATTTTGTTATAAACGTACGAGTACACTGTACCTATGTCTCGTGAAAGGTCTGTAAACTTCCATCATCATATCAGCCACAGGACATCCCCCATAGATTTCCAGAGCGTCCGCTTGGGAGTCACCTGCACCCAGCGATTTCCAATACCTTTATTACGCTTGCTTGGTCTCCACTCAACGCAATGCCCCAAAGTTATCAGTTCTACGCGCTTTGTGTCCTGCCCACTGTCACTTTTCAGTTCTATCATAGAGGAATAACACTACCCGAAGTTCTATGATAATATTACATTTCTAACTCAAGTCTATAAAACTATTTGGGCCTTTCTAACGCTATTTGTTTTCGATTAGCGAAGTTAAGCAATGTCTGCCGCGTTCACTTCCTGGATGTGCGAGTGTTTTCGTGCTGCGGAGGGTGCGTTATGTAATCGGCTCCAATTATAAAGTTGTTGTTGTTAGGCAAAGTCGGTGGCCTACAGTGGCGGTTTAAACACTGTCAGGTGGCCACTCGTCATCTCAGCCCGTAAACATCCCACTGCAGGGATATAGGCTTTCCCTCTTATAACGAGGGTGTATGAGCCATAGTCCGCCACGCTGGCGCAATGCAGGCTGGGGCTTCACATGCCTTAGAATTTTTATTTCTCAGACATGCCGGTTTCCTCACGATGTTTTCCTTAACCGTTTAAGAGCAGTCGGATAAATGTACATTAGAAATTAAATTAAATTTAAAAACTCATTGGTACATGGCCTGTTTGGGAATCGAACCCGGGCCTCCCAAATTGGGAGACCGCGTCTTAACAGCTGAGCCACCGGTAGCCACTAGTGTGACAAAAACCACCAATACGCACTGGGCCCTTGTGTGGAAACAAGTAAACTGACAGCAAGCTCACGCAACACCGTCCAAATACCTAACACCCCCGTTGTTTTACGTAGATGAAGATTTTTTTTTTTTTTTTTCATAATTTTTGCCATGGCATCGGCTTCTGGTCACGATACCTAATAACTCCCTTTCGGATTAGTACCCCCTTTTCGACAAATGTTGTAGAAGTCCGTGCCTTACCATCTCCATAGGTACTGCACAGCTCGCCTACCTATAAATTATTTTGTACAATCACCTGTAGCTTAAAGTATACCCTATACGCTCTATTGCGTTAATAATGACAATGCAAGGCCGATCAAGCCATGGGTATTAATAATTTCATGTCAACACTACTCATGCAGGGTATACTACGCACTAGCTTGATATTCTTTGTAAGTCATAATTATTATTATTATTCTTTATTGCACCAAAATATTACAATAACAGAGTACAAACAATGGGTCACGTACAAAGGTGGACTTATCTCTTTAAGAGATCTCTTCCAGTCAACCTGAACATTGAAATAGGAAACTTATTAAATTTTGGGGTTTAGCAGTAAATTGTGTACAAAAGAAAAAATCCTATAACGAATAATAAAACAAATAAAAAAAGAAAAGAACTGAATAATAAACTTACACTAAATATATTACATATACCTACTGCGAAATATATACATAACATAATTTAAATATATATACAGGGCGTCCCAAAGTTATGGGACATGAAGGGGAAGTACCTTAAATATCGTAGATAGTGAATTTTGCTCAAAGAAGACTTTATGTTATTTTTAAAAGTTAGTAATTCTGCATTCATAGATTTTCTAAAAATTATTTGCTTCGGCTGGGAATCGAACCGACTCAAATGTGAAAAAAAAAACACCCTACTTTTATGATGCCAATCGAAAGAATAGCTAAAAAATAATAACTCTGCCTAAGTAACATAGTATTTTAAAAGAAAGGAACAACATAAAATGATTGAGTCAAATTTCAAGAAAGTTATTTATTGCCGACGACGTTCGAAAAGTAGCGATATTATCATTCCAAAGATAGCATTGATTATTCGTAAATAAGTACCCACTTCATAAAATAGGTACTAACATAGTTTTCCTTATTATAAGTGCACGTGTAGATGAAATGATAAAACTTGTATTTCAATACGTCCTCTGTAAGCTAGACAGAAGGCAAATTAAAAACAAAAATAAATAATTTATAATTTGAAAATGGAACAGTTTATGACAGCGTTTGTTTAATTTCTAAATGAATGTTTTCCTACATGGATTGGTACAAATGGACCGATTAGATGGCCGGCCAGATCCCCGGACCTCACACCATTAGATTTCTTCTTTTGGGGATACGTGAAAGATATGCTATACAAAAAGCGATACGAGAACGTAGGCGAGTTGCAAACAGAATTGTGCCATATCACATCGAGTGTTCACCATAAAATGATTAGAAAATCAACAGGCAGCGGGCTCATTAAAAGATTGGCGATTTGCGTAAGACAAGAGGGATCACATTTTGAGCATTTAATTAATTAATTTACAAAAAAATACCTACTTAATTGACTACGGCAGTTTCATGTATGTTTTTTATTTGATTAAAATGATTAATTTCACGTTGTTCCTTTCTTTTAAAATACTATGTTACTTAGGCAGAGTTATTATTTTTTAGCTATTCTTTCGATTGGCATCATAAAAGTAGGGTGTTTTTTTTTTCACATTTGAGTCGGTTCGATTCCCAGCCGAAGCAAATAATTTTTAGAAAATCTATGAATGCAGAATTACTAACTTTTAAAAATAACATAAAGTCTTCTTTGAGCAAAATTCACTATCTACGATATTTAAGGTACTTCCCCTTCATGTCCCATAACTTTGGGACGTCCTGTATATACTATAAACCTACATACACATACTAATATCACGAAAGATGGGAGAGATAATGCTCTTTTAGCCTTTTCTTAAATACTGCAATTGAAGGGCAGTCCTGAATTAATTTTGGCAGTTTATTCCACATCATGGCTGCTATGTATGTAATGAATGTAATTTTTATTGTGGTATACTCTTATATGTAATGTGCAGTATTGTACCTACTGTCGAGTTTCCGTGCTGTGGTGTCCACAGAATACCTGCGACGTGTTGCTGTGCTGAGTGGATGGTTTTTGGCACCACCACCAACACAATAATGGTGCCAAATAATAATCGAACGACACCTTACACTTAAAAACGGTCACGCCGTTTAGGGTATATACACACACAACACATAACGTTTTTCGTCGGCGGTTAAAAATGCGGCCTTTCAAAGCTTATTTTCATACTAAACATCCCACTGTCTATAATAGTCTACTTGGCTATCTACACAAGATTTACATATACAAACTATTAAACTATGTATATACCATCTTCATACGAATAAAACCGATTGCAATTACCTCGGGCTTATTCCCGTGATGAAATAATCGTTCAATATTTGTCTTCATCCCGAGTCGGTTACCGAGAGTTTGCGCAAATTGGGGCTCAATGCTGCTTCTGTATTCCCAGGATATTACGAACTGTGCCACTGTGGGTTTCCTTTGTTCATTGTTATCTATTATCTATCTAACTAATATTATAAATGCGAAAGTTTGGATGTTTGTTTGTTGCTCAATCACGGCAAAACGGATGAACGGATTTGGATGAAATTTGGTGTATAGGTAGAATATAGTGACATTGGATATTTTTTATGCCCATAAAGCAAGTAGTTCCGGCGGGATAAACAAATTAAACATATCCGCGATACAGCTATTCCACGCAGGCGAAGCCGCGGGCGGAAAGCTAGTATGGAATATGATATCTTGCCTGTGCCTGAGTGTAAATAGAATACTTGTAGAACCAACCCGTCTCTTTCCGTGCGCTTCGTAAAAGGCGACTGATGAACTTTCCACCAAAAGACATCTATAGATTTGCACGTTTCAACGACGATGGGTTCACCCCCTTTAACCGCCTCCGTGGCTCAATGTAAACAACATTGAGTTTACGATTCGGAGGTCGCGGGTTCGAATCTCAGAGGGGTAAATGTTTAGTTCTCGGTTTGGTTGGTGGTAGATCATTTTAAATGTCCGCCCAGCTAGTTACCACCATGTTATTTAAATCTACCGCCAAACAGCAACGTTGTGTTCCGGTTGTCAGAGATAAGATACGCTTCCACCTTTTGCCTCATCTTCACTTAACATTAGGTGTGATTGAGGTCAAGTGCTAACCCGTTGTGCATAAAAAAAAAGATGTGGATTTCTGTATGTTTCATAAAGTGAAACGTGGATGTTGTTTCAACCATTAAACTTCTAATGTTTGGAACAACCAAACACTGTTGTTTGGGATATCTCTGACTACCCCCATTGGGATAAAGGTCGTCACTTTATATATGTACGTATGATATCTTAAAAAAAACTCGATATTTCTAGCTTAAAAATTAACGTATAATTTTATGAAATCCCCCAAGCGTTGCAAATTTAGTGTATTATTATTACCCGCCTCCACACTCCTCCCATTGCGACTCCTGTAAGCCAGGATCAACAGTGGTACTCGACACGGCGCCTACTGAAGGTAGACGGTACCCTACGTGTCTCTATTGTTACCTTGGGCCCCAGACTAATTAAAGAAGAGTTAAAGGTGTGAAGTAGTGAAGAAGTTTTAGTGGTCTATGTGTCGTTGTTATTATTAGGTTTATTAAAGTAGAGCTTTTCCACTGCTGGGCAAAGGTCTATTAATTAGTATGCGGGCAACGTCGCTGTTGCTTGCATCGTAAATAGACATAAAAACTTTTTATTCAGTGCCACAATACATTGTACAGAACCATAAATATAATTATTATTATTATACAGGAAGAAATCTTAGAATAATGCACAATATAATTGTAGCAGTGAAAGGGCTTACTGGCTCAGCTAACGCTGCAAACGCTGAACGCGCTTACAACACTGATAATTCGGCCAGTGCCTCAAGTGGAAAGTGACTTTCAGCTTAAAACAGAACTTTGGAAGTAAATAAATATTATATTATAAGTAATTTTAATAATGTAGGTCGAACTTGTAACATCTTCAGGAAGCAAGCGGAACTCCCAAGGCTTGTCTCAGAGCAAGGAAAGTCCAACTTGTGAAGTGGCAGTAAAGTTTGCAACGTACACAGGCTACAAGTTTTATGGAACACCGACGCGAAGTACTTTGATCTTTAACAGGGTTTTTTCCGTCCGTCATTGGATAAATTAAAGTTTTTAAATACAGATTAAATAAAAATGTAGCGCTGACTTGCACTCTGCCTAAAATCTAATTATAAATAATACCTAAATAGCTTTGATGGTGGTTATTTTCCAGAATACAGTATTATAAAATAAAGTGGCGTTTTTATCAATTGAAATTTTAATTAGCTTTTAGGCTTCACGGGTGCTGATCAGAGCATATCTAGGTATTATGTATTTATAAACAAATCTTAATTCATCCAAATAGGGTTCCACTGGAACCAATAAAGCCTCTTAAACTTAAAAGTCACAAAAATGCAAAAGAAATCATTCTATATTTTATAGCATCAATCAATAGGGCCCTATATTCAACAGTGGACGTCTTGTGGCTAATATGATGATGATGAATCAATTGGGAATCAAATCTCTATGATAAACTTTGTGTCTCAAATTGAAGGTAGATCACGAAATCCTAACATGATATCACTTTAAATAAAAATGAGTTTAAATACGAAAAAACCTGACAGCATATTTTGTATTTAGCGGGCGCCATGTTGTATTTTTCACCATAAATAAAATAAATAAATAAATATTTCGGACACTTACACCAATCATCTAGTCCGAAACTAAGCAAAGCTTGTACTATGGGTACTAGATAACGGATAAACATACATAAATATTTATATAAACATCCATGACTCAGGAATAAATGTTCATATTCATCATACAAACTTTTACCCGTCGCGGGATTCGAACCCGCAACCGTTGGTTTCGCTGACAGGGTCACTATCCACTAAACCAATCGGTCGCGTCATACCATAAAATGTATCCTATGACACTTAGGGGATCAAGACGAATCTAACGACATTAAGATAGAGCAAGTTAAAAATCTTCGAAACGCCTTATCCGATTTCCATTGATTTTGGCTAGAACCTACCCCCGTCTTTAATCTAAAATAATAAAAAAAAAATTAGAAAACCTTCGACAGATTATGAATGTGTCATGTTAAATCGGCTTCGAACTCAGGTTGGCCGCAGCAAAGATAATCTGTGCAGGTGGGGCTTCTCCGATGGCGGGAGTGATCGATGCGAGTGCGGAGTCTCCCCACAGACAATGGATCACGTATTGTCTTGCCCCGCATGTCCTGACAGATGCAACCTTTGACGACCTCCTTAACGCCACAGACAGTGCTGTTAGGGTGGCTAAGTTTTGGTCCAATAAAATTTGAAACTTGCCTCGACACGAAAAGAAGAAGAAGACAAAGTTTTTAGATCTATGTACAGTCAGCTGCAGAGAAACCAGACCCCCTATTCACATAATAACTGTAAGTACGGGGGGTCTGGTTTCTCTGCAGCTGACTGTACATAGATCTAAAAAGTTTGTATAGGACATTTTCGAAAAACGAGCATAGGCAGAAGGCACTTCCCTCCGCAAACATCTACAGGCAACCACTATATTTCGAATCGAATACAAAGACATGCCACGAGTGTATGGATATAGTCATTTCCTTCACCCCGTTCGTTTATCTATTGTGACGCTGTAAATGTAAATCCCACATTTCCTTGTACTAAATAGGGCTGTCTGCCTGTCTCACGAAATTTTCTGAATAAACTTGCGTATTGAAATTATTCTTACTTTATGGATAGCTTTCCGCCCGCGGCTTCGCCTGCGTGAAATAACTTTATCGAGGAACTTTGTTTATCCCGGGGGAACTACTCACTTTATCGGGATAAAAATATCCCGCGTCGTAATCCTGGGTATATTATAATAATAATAATCAATTATAAATATCCTTAGACACACACACACAGCGCCACCTAGATCCACAGTAAGCAACTATAAGCTTGTGTTGTGGATACCAGATGGTTGATATACTACATAAAATACATTTTTCTTGTAAATAAATACAAACATCCATAACTCGGGTACACATGTCCGTATTCATCACATAAACATATGCCCCTAGCGGGATTCGAACCCGCAACCCAACCGCAAACAGGTCGTCGAATATTCTACCTATATACCAAATTTCACCCAATTCTGTTCATCCGTTTTGCCGTGATGGAGCAACAAACAAAGAAACATCCAAACTTTTGCATTTATAATATTAGTTAGATTCCACGCAAGCGAGCGCGGTAGGGGTTGAGCGACAATAAACTATATTGAACTACACTGCAATCCACTGTACTTTGTAACTATAAGTTGAACTGGAAAACCCGCGAAAGACAATATATCATCCAAATATATAGTTGTCATCCTGGGGCTGATATGATATTCGTGATGATCATGAAGTCTATCGAAGCGACCGGGGCGGCACGTCCTCTTGACATAGACACTAAGTTGTGGAGCTTTTGCAGGAACGCTAGAACCGGGGAATAGGTTGTGTAACGTTACACGTTAAAACTAATTGTATGAAAACATATAAAATAGTTTTTCAAAACAGAAACAATAAAACTATCAAATAAATACTTAAAACTAAATGCAAAATAATTTGTTAACTTATAAAACTTCAAACTAAATATCTTAAAATCTACTAAATAACTAAACTAACTAATGTCATAATACCGTTATATATGAATACCTTGAATTCCTTAAAATAATAAACATTGACAATAAATTTCCAACAAACAAACAGACAACTTAATTCAACTTCACCACATTTTATATACGGATTACCTCAGAACGGACTGGATTGATGAGCGAACAAACAAGTAGCTTGTTCGTTCGGAGGTTCGTTCGTAGGTTCGTTCGTTCGGAACTCACTCGCACTAGATTCGCCAAGGCATGAACCTCGTTAAATACTAAATGAAATAACTAACTGTAACTACAGTTCTTAATAATCAAATATTGACCAATCTTATTCTGGAAAACTATTGTGAAGTGCGTAAATCCCATACTGGGTAAGTTGTGCATTGATTTTATGTAGTACATAGTTGCTTAGTATGTCTAGCGAATTCTATTGTTCTGTGTCCACTATTTAACGAATGTAGGTTGTAATTTATGAAATAATACTTTTGATTGTTCCATAATTACCCTTCCTGAAGCTTACTAATGCTGATTATTGTAAATTTAATACGTTGAACAAGAATAGAAATTTTACTTAGAAAAAATTATTAATGTAGGTAGATAATTAAAATGTTTCTATGTAGTTTAAAATAGCAACTAAGCTGCAATCCATCTTCATTAATGCTTTCGAATCACAATGTACGAATTATTACTAGAACTATCACCTGCTTTATGCATACTTTCATCAAAATTAACTGTGTCACCTCGTCATATCACATACTACGTTTTACCTCACCTTACCTTGCTTGCCGACAATTGATACTTTACTTATGTCCTAAAATATTGATTTGCAATATGTGATATGATGATTTTAATTGTAACTCATCGCTCATTAAAAGGTATTCTCGGTACCGCATACTATGCCTTGACCCTGTCGTTGCTTGTGAATTAAATTATTTGTTATAAATTAATGTTGGATCACATAGTTGGTATGTGGTATCGTTTACCTTAGCTTTTAGATGCCTCTTGATGTACCTTGCGCCTAGACTGCCACATCGCTTCAGTTGCTAATCATTGTAATACGTGCACTCCTTACTTGGCACGTTAGCACTTGTGGCGGTCCAGGTCCTCGAATGTTACATGTTATGCTCACACGGTTTATTCACCGTGTTGCAGGAACACCCTTAGGGGTCAGAAAACGCAAAATCGGAAAAGAAAAGGAGCGTACTCCAGTTCTCGCCACCACACTGTACCGTGTGACCTGAGGAGCGGTGGACCAGGTGGACGGCAGCCGCAGCCTACCAGCCAGGGGAGTCACGTACACGTGTACCATCAAACCAATACTGCCAACCTGCTCGCCTAGGCCTCAAACCCACGACCTCACTCGTTGTTTTTTTTTTACAATATACCGGTCTCACTTAACTTCTTATTTTTTATTTTTACTTGCTCCCTTAGCAGCTGACTGCGAAGGTGACAATGGCGCCCATATACGTGGTTTTATAGGTTGAGCCGGTGGTATTGTTGGTTTGGTGGTATTTTGTAGCAAAAACTGGTGTCGGTGTGTGCATGTGTTTGGCAATGTCGTAACTATAAGTTATAATAAATGTAGCCCTAATTGTAATTACCAAATATTTATAATTGGAATCTCATTATAATTTTTATTTTAATAATTATGGTACCTCCGTGCACAACATACCTAGGTTAACCTCAGTATTAGTAAGGTATAGTGTCGGAAGTAAACTTAAATAAGTTTTAATTCTATATTGAACTCACGCTCAATTGAATTTGAATCAATACTGCTTATTATAATTAATGATAACTTTTATTAATTTATATCATATAAATCTTATTGAAATATAATAGTTACAAATAATTTAATAATAATAATACAATTAAAATCAATAATAATTAATTAAAATGGCTTATCCTATAAAATACTTACAACTAACAAAACATGAACTGACCTATGAGGTTAGAATACGAGCTGAGACTCCTAAAGATAAGGTACAAGACTTGCGTCTCCGTGTAGGGACGGATTAGAGTACTAATCCCTACCGCTTCCGGCTAGCGTGTCGTAAGAGTCGACTAACCGAGAATGCAGTTTTCTGCTACCCTGACAAAGTCTGTCGCCTTGTTACTAAAACCAGCGGCATTAAGTGTCAGTAGACTGTATTAGCTAAGATTATATGTTTTGTGTTGTCTTGTACTCGTAACTTCCTGTTTTAAGAGACTGGCAATTTTTCCCCTCAGCTTGTATTCAAAGAATTCTTAGACACATACAAAAAAAAATCTAATTACTCAAAAACTGTTATAGTTAAACTCCAAAATTAGTCCTAATTCTTTAGCGTATACACATTCACACTAATGTACCCATTTGATACTTAACCCTCTTGAACAACAAAGTATATACCAAAGTATGTACTAACCACAAAAACTGACCTTGATTGAGTGCATCATGACTAACATGGCGCATCTCTATTTATGATTGTTCCTTGGTCTTGCTAACCTTGACGGAGTGCACCTTCACTAATAGGCTGTATCTCTTATATGCTTGTTCCTTGGCCTTGTGTCCCACCACTACTCTAGACGTGGTGATGACATTATCTAATTGAAGATGGAAGAAAGTTGATGTATGACTGTGTAAGTTGGTTACTTCCTCGGTTACTCGTTGGGTTGGGTACGCCTTCTATTACGGATTTCAGATAGCTAAAATCCTTTTTCTAGGAGGGGGTGTACTGTAACGTTACACGTTAAAACTAATTGTATGAAAACATATAAAATAGTTTTTCAAAACAGAAACAATAAAACTATCAAATAAATACTTAAAACTAAATGCAAAATAATTTGTTAACTTATAAAACTTCAAACTAAATATCTTAAAATCTACTAAATAACTAAACTAACTAATGTCATAATACCGTTATATATGAATACCTTGAATTCCTTAAAATAATAAACATTGACAATAAATTTCCAACAAACAAACAGACAACTTAATTCAACTTCACCACATTTTATATACGGATTACCTCAGAACGGACTGGATTGATGAGCGAACAAACAAGTAGCTTGTTCGTTCGGAGGTTCGTTCGTAGGTTCGTTCGTTCGGAACTCACTCGCACTAGATTCGCCAAGGCATGAACCTCGTTAAATACTAAATGAAATAACTAACTGTAACTACAGTTCTTAATAATCAAATATTGACCAATCTTATTCTGGAAAACTATTGTGAAGTGCGTAAATCCCATACTGGGTAAGTTGTGCATTGATTTTATGTAGTACATAGTTGCTTAGTATGTCTAGCGAATTCTATTGTTCTGTGTCCACTATTTAACGAATGTAGGTTGTAATTTATGAAATAATACTTTTGATTGTTCCATAATTACCCTTCCTGAAGCTTACTAATGCTGATTATTGTAAATTTAATACGTTGAACAAGAATAGAAATTTTACTTAGAAAAAATTATTAATGTAGGTAGATAATTAAAATGTTTCTATGTAGTTTAAAATAGCAACTAAGCTGCAATCCATCTTCATTAATGCTTTCGAATCACAATGTACGAATTATTACTAGAACTATCACCTGCTTTATGCATACTTTCATCAAAATTAACTGTGTCACCTCGTCATATCACATACTACGTTTTACCTCACCTTACCTTGCTTGCCGACAATTGATACTTTACTTATGTCCTAAAATATTGATTTGCAATATGTGATATGATGATTTTAATTGTAACTCATCGCTCATTAAAAGGTATTCTCGGTACCGCATACTATGCCTTGACCCTGTCGTTGCTTGTGAATTAAATTATTTGTTATAAATTAATGTTGGATCACATAGTTGGTATGTGGTATCGTTTACCTTAGCTTTTAGATGCCTCTTGATGTACGATCGAAAAGAGGTCCGCCTGATCACCTTAAAGTACATTTTCAATTTAAGCGGTCGTACGCCGCTGCCGGCCGGCTACGCCCCCCGACCAATAGGAGAATACACGCAGCGAGGTATTTGTTGGTATGCGTAAGAGTACTCTGTGTTTGCCTAAAAACGAAAAACTTGTAGGTAATTGTTTCTTATATTATTATGGTGCGGCTTTAAGTTTTTTGATGTCATGCGCAGCGTAATAAAATGTAGGGAAGAAAGAACACACTCTCATTGGTAAAATCATAATTGTTTATTAAATAATACCTTACATACTGTTTATCTAGTCTAATAATAATAAATAAATATTTTGGGCATTTATACCAATCATCTAATCTCAAACTAGGCAAAGTCACTATGGATAGTAGATAACGGATAAACATACACAAATATTTATATAAACATCCATGGAAACATCCATGGGAATAAATGTTCGTATTCATTTCATTCACGAAATTGAAACCCTCGACGGTTGGGTTCGAAGGCAGGGTCACAAGGGACTGCACCAATCGATCGTCATTAAATGAATGTAAACAAATATAAACACTATAAGTAAGTTTTAATTAGAAGACCATCTTTTCATGAATGTTCTAATGGCGTGTGTATCCCAATTTAAAACATTTTACTTTTAACTAATGTCTATTATCTCATAAAATATCTATAACCTCTATAAAGAACAGAAAAAAAAATAACAAAATCAGATTTTTTTGGTTTCTCGAACCGTAAATATAATGTCAATTTGTAAATATACTTCTACATTAAAAATATATTAACGTTTAGACGGACGCGGGCACCGATCGGTGCCAAAAAAAATTTTATACCGACAACACTCGCGGACACCGATCGGTGCCCACGGACACCCGACTTTCAACTCTCAATTGTAATGATTATAGAGTTCCAATTCCTTTGGACTGTGTTTGAACTTGTTCTCTATTAAATTCCGCATCCAATAATGTGCGCCATGTCACAGTATTACAATATCTTCCTTGTCACAGTATTACAATAGGGAGTTTGTAATACTGTGGCCATGTTATGTTAGCTATGATATTTAGTCTGGTATTTGCGAAAATAATTTTTTCCTCTTTGGGTGGGAGTATAGGCATAGAATTCCAACTACTGTTTTTTATTAGAACGGGCTTAGAAACCTGCCATAGAGCTTCCAATTCTCATAACAATTTATTGAATTACCCGTTTCTTAAGAAAAACATGAAATAAATCTGTGCTTTCCGTAAAAATACCAATTATATCGTGGATATAGGGATACCTACATATTACAACTCGTAACATTTTTCTGATTTTTTGTTTATAGCTGTAGTAGTGTTCATTCATTATATCCATATATTTCCCGTAGCTATAGCTTTTCACAGATTACAAATACACCCAGTAGAAGAGTATCTATAAACGTTTTTAACACCGCAGGTATCTTCGCAAATATGACAGGCGCGCCGAGATACTTGACCCTTAGAATTTTTGCGTGGGAACGGGCGACAGAGAGGTTAAATAGAAAAATCTGCAAAATATTCTAGAGGCTTTTATATACAGTAGTGGACTAGAATAAACTGATGATGAAAATTTTTATAACCAAAAGTTAAAACATAGCAGTGGCGCGCACAGCGTTTTGTCACAGGGAAGGCACAATGATGAAATTTGGTGTTTAATGAGATAAAATACTACACAAAATGATAATTTACTCCTATTGTAGTAATTCTCGCAACTGTTTAGAATATTTCTGTCCACATTAGTATCAACCAGTTGTCCCGACAATGCATTTAGAGGAAAGCTAACAATTTGCTAGGGTTGGCTCTGCTTTTCTGTCTGTATGGAGGGCACGCCACTGAGGCATAGTCATCTCATATTTTTGTAGCCGGCGGCTCTAGAATTTAGACTTAATTACTTTATTTAGTAGCGGAATATCACACCTTCAGTGAGCTGTCTTCCGGCCAGATAACTTAAAACACTCAGAAACGATCGGGAATCGATCCTTGAACCGACTTCGCAGACGAGGTGCATACAGAAATATAATTTAATAACATGTCTTACAATAACGAAAATAATAGTGTCAGTTTAGCCTTACAGAATAATAATAAATTTTACCTATATTTAAAAAAAATCCATAGAATTCACACAATCATTTTCATGAAAACGGCTGAACTATCAAAAGTTATTTCGAACAAAAAAATTACATTGAAATCGGTTCATTTATTCTAGAGCTACAATGCCAGACAGAGATACAAATATTAATATTTAGTTGCGGCACCAGCTGCGTCTATCACAGCATCACAACGGTTTCGCATAGAAGCCACAAGAATTTCGCATAAATCTGAACCTCTAATAGAGTCCCAAACTTGGTCACAATGAGTGATGAGTGCTTCTTTAGTTCGCTCATTTCTGTTGTCCCATCTTTGCACCATCATGCCCCATAAATTTTCAATGGGATTGAGGTCTGGGGAACGAGAGGGCCATGGTACTGACCGAATTTCAGGATTTGCTTGTATCCAATCCTGAACAACCCGCGCACGGTGTATGGGACAATTGTCTTGGAAAAAATGAAATTCTGGAACTTCGTCGCGTGGATATACTGTGCGTACTGAAGGAACCATCGTATCCTCCAACAATTGTCTATAGGTGAGACCATTTGACCTTCCTGGAATGTAGGCAAGTTCTCCGGGACCCCCGGCACTCATCCACCCCCACATATTTACAGTTATTCTGCCAGATTCATGGTTTGGAAGAATATTTTGAGGTTCATAGCGAGTGTTTATCACACGCCATAAATGTCGACGTCCATGTTGGCTTGATTTAAAACATTTTTCATCGGAAAATATGGCGTGTGTAAAATCGAAGTCCCTGTAACTTCTAGCGAAACGCACTCTCGCTAATTTTTGTTCTTCCGTTAGAGCGATTTTCTTTGCCGGTTTTCTGTGATGAACACCAGCACGATGTAATGCTTTTCGTATGGTTTGCATTGAGCAATCGAACTCCTCTGCAAATTGTCTAGTTGGAGTAAATGGTTGCTCTCGGTAGGTATCCAACATTCGCTCCAACTGTGGCCCTTGTATTAATCTCAGCGGTTGTCGACGGGGTCGATCGTTGAGGTGGCCTTCGCTTTCAAATCTTTGCACCCAAAGGCGGACCGTATTTCGCTGCAAAAAATTAACGAGTAGGTAAATTACTTTTGAACTCTGAATGAGTCATAAAAGTCGACACAATATAACTATAAATCTGACTTAACAATTTTAAACTGTTTTAGTGAATACAAAAGGGACCATAAAACTTTGCAGGTGCGCTATCTTTTAAATCTTTTTAGCACAGGACGGGCACGCAACAAGTCATTTTATCTACTGCGTTGAAAGATAAAATTATGTAAGCATAATTATTAACCAATGCAGTGAAGATGCTATTGGAATTATTTTTATATTTTTTTTATTTTAATTTATAAATGATTATTTTATATCATCATCATATCATTTTATCTTCGCGCGTGTTTTACTTTATCGCGGAAATTTGTTTGTCCCGCGCGTGTTAAACATCCAAACTTTCGCATTTATGATATTGGTTAGATAAATGTAGTAAATGAATACTAAAAACAAATCGTCACTTTTCTATGTATTTTTTAAAATAAATAATACATATTTCGGACACATACCTACACCAATCATCTAGTCCCAAACTAAGCAAAGCTTGTACTATAAATACCAGATAACGAATAAACATACATAAATATTTATATAAACATCCATGACTCGGGAATAAATGTTCGTGTTAATCACACAAACATTTACCCCTCGCTGGATTCGAAACCGCAACCGTTGTTTTCGCTGACAGGTCACTATCCACTACACCAATCGGTCGTCATAATTTATTTGGATCCACCATTTATCTTCCATCACACATGATATTATAATTGCGAAAGTTATTTTTGTTTGTCCTTCTTTCTCGTCAAAATAGAGTCAATCGACGAGATGTTTTGCGCAGAGATCTATGGCCGAAGAGTGACATGGTTACTTTAGATTACATCATATAACAAGCGTGTCGAAGCTACTTTCAATAAGTATAGTGCTTCAATATTTTAAATATTTTTAACATGCCTACATAACTGACATTAATAGTAATTTCAATTTGAGATCCTAACTAGTCTATACGTTTTTCACCTTAACATCCTAATCATAATGTCGGTTAGCATTTTTTAGATACTTCCACATGGATTGTAAAGTTATGAACGGAATGCAAAGGTTAATCCGACCATTTGACAATAGCTAATTTACTTCTGTAGAAATATTAATCGATAATCTTAAAAATAAAGAAATGATGAATAAACAATGTGAATTGAATAGTGTGATATAAAATCTTCTTTTTTAATTATTCTACTTTCTTCGATTAAATAAAAAAAACCTTGAGAAAACGCTCACCGACATTCCAAGTTCATTAGCAATTTGGCTGATGTTGAGTCCCTCTCGGTGCAAAATAATTATTTCATTTCGTTCTTCCAAATATAAATTGCGTGACGTCGCCATTCCAAAATACGCCGGTTCACAAGCAATTAAATAGTCCAGTAGGTGAGCACAGGTTAACAGATAGGCAATCAAAGTATAGTCCAATAAACGAGCGTAAGTCAACAGGTTAGAAATCAAACAGTCCGATATACAAGCACAGGTCAACAGAATCCGTTATTATACACAAATAAAATGGCGCAATAGCTCGGCATCAACTACAAGCAAGTGTAACAAACTTACTGAGACTTATTTTTTAACTAATCTCCTTCCGGCTTCAATAATTGCACGCGCACACACAGTTACAAATACTTCACACATAGTCGCGCTGCAGTATGCATAAACAAAATGCAGTTACCGTGTAACTGTGTGTCCGTTGTCAGTAATTGGCAGACAAAAAAGGGGGCGTGGTTTACTTAGAAACGTCGTGCAACGGAATATTTTTGTAAGTGATCAGGCGGCAAGTATCTCGATCGTACCTTGCGCCTAGACTGCCACATCGCTTCAGTTGCTAATCATTGTAATACGTGCACTCCTTACTTGGCACGTTAGCACTTGTGGCGGTCCAGGTCCTCGAATGTTACATGTTATGCTCACACGGTTTATTCACCGTGTTGCAGGAACACCCTTAGGGGTCAGAAAACGCAAAATCGGAAAAGAAAAGGAGCGTACTCCAGTTCTCGCCACCACACTGTACCGTGTGACCTGAGGAGCGGTGGACCAGGTGGACGGCAGCCGCAGCCTACCAGCCAGGGGAGTCACGTACACGTGTACCATCAAACCAATACTGCCAACCTGCTCGCCTAGGCCTCAAACCCACGACCTCACTCGTTGTTTTTTTTTTACAATATACCGGTCTCACTTAACTTCTTATTTTTTATTTTTACTTGCTCCCTTAGCAGCTGACTGCGAAGGTGACAGTTGACCCCCCTAAAATTGAGCAAGAGGAGAAAATAACACATTGATAACAACCCTTGATCAAAACATATAAATATACTTTCGAATCTCATATATATTCGTGTCTGTGGCGGTGTCTGCCTGTCTCTTTCCTTCCAAAATTTCCTAAAATCTTCATATCTGTGTGTAGCAATAAAGTCCGGCCACCTCTAACCTACCTCAATAACAGTACCTCCATCAATTTCACCCACAATCTGCCGGCTCATGTAAAAGTCCGGTAAACTTCAGTAATAAATTTTCCCACCGTCACCGAACAGTTTATACGATACAAGTATCCCGGGCTTCGACAACCCTAGCTCCGTAAGTCCTTTCGTCCAGAGCGCCTGTCACTCTAATACTTACCTTACTCCCACATTGGAAGGTGTACATTCCTAAATCCCTTTGTGTAGGACAATGCGAAGTCCCAAGGTGACACTTTTACAATGGATGGTGTCCGCGTGAAACTCTTTGGTAATTTTTGTGGAAAATCCCCCTATACAATCCTCGTCCTTAATTCAGTTGTTTGGTTTTTTTTTATGATGAATAATAAAAATTTCTTTAGATTACCTGCTGTTACCGATTTCGACATAATTTAACTACCTACTAGCTCCAGTTTAATATCAATTTATTACGAGCCAACGAATTTGATTCCCAGCGGGGACAGGGATTTTTATGATTGCCTGGATACGCGTTTGATCACAATCCCAAGTGGTTGAATGAAGTACACGATCTCAGTATATACCTACCTATTTACTTTGCTCTTGAAGGTCCCAAAGATTGTAGGATATAGGAGAGACTAATGTTGGGAGCCATGTATTTGAATGACGAATCAAACCGCTTAGGTTTTATAACACCTGGCAAGCTATGACGTTGTCTAAGGGCCGTATTAATAAATCGATCTTGAGATTGAGATCGCGTCTCAGTCTCAATACTATTTCTTTAGACATTTTTTTAATATGCAACAGATTCTCAAGCGTAAACTTAAGGTCATCTCAATCTTGTAAAGGCCTAAGGGCCGTATTAATAAATCGATCTTGAGATTGAGATCGCGTCTCAGTCCTATTTTTTTGATAATGTTTTTATATGAAACCGATTCGTAAGCGTCAACTTAAGGTCATCTCAATCTTGTGAACGGTTTATTAATACAGGCCTAAGTTGCAGTGCCGTAAGGAGTTGCAGCTATGTTAATAGCATACTTGTGTTTCAGTGGCTTGAGATAGTTTTCAGTGAAGGTTCTGAGAGAGCTCGCTATCTTCAGTCTCAGATGGGTTTTAGGTCAAGCACTTGTAACACAGTCGCATTCGCTATTCATTTTCGATAAGCGAAGTTAAGCAACGCCTGGCGCGGTTAGTCTTTTGTTGGTTGGTTGGCACCATTCCATATACAGAGTGAATTTAAATTCGTGTAATTCCCATTAAGTGGTGACGCTACTCTTGATTATGAACAATTTTCCGCAAGGAACCATGGTCGAATTCGATCAATAAATTTTCGATTACCCATACAAAGTAAACCATTCTGATACCACTTTAGTATGGAATCCGACAATTTCCGGCTGAATTCCGCTATGGCTCCTAGTGGAAAGTTGTTCTTAGAGTCAGGAGTGGAATCACCAGTAAACACGACTTGCACGAATTAAATTTCACCCTGTAGAATATCCTCAATGGATCATGAAAGCTTACATAAATGTAAGGGCAAGCCTTTGAGTGTTTTGTTTTGCATTTTGAATATGAGCTCGGGCCTTTGCTCGGGTGGAGTGCCCTTTGATGTGTTATACATATTATATGAGTGTTCATTAGGAAAGGTTGATTTGGGTAAAAATGTAAATTCATACTGACTCAACCATAATGTAATGAGCGTTTTAAAATGGGAGTAGTATTTTTGTCAAGGTATGACAATGGAACAAGGATCGGAAAGAGATTTAAATTGTAGAGCTCTTCGCTATTTGCTCATTATTTTTATAAAGAACTGATCACGTCACACCTATAGACATAAGGATAAAGTCGACGCTTTCGTCATCATTGTTTTCGGCCTATTGTTTCGCCCATTTGACTCTCAATCAAGGTATTACAGTCGACGGCAGATCTATACTGGCTCGCGACGCTACTGAAAATGTGAACACTGCTGATACTGAAAGTGTTACGGTCATCGTGCAGCCGTGTGTACTAATCCTGATGTATTTAAACTCCTTGGCATATTGCAGATTATTTACATCTGTGATCAATCTGCTGGTTCTGTTCTGGGGGTCTACTCTCTTACGAAAATAGCTTCGGACGGGCGTAACTTCGGACTTTTTCTTTTGCAGTTTGCTGTGTCAATTATAAACCAATCTGCATTATTTTACTTTTTTTGTATATAGTTAATAGATGATAATCATCCCTGGACGTAATCAGATTGTTCGCATGCCAGGCATTTTATAGGAGGTAACTTGTTCTTTATTGTTGATTGAAGAGAGCTGCTTGCACATTTTGTCATGTCTTGCTAAAAACAAGTTGAGCATAGTGCTCTCCATCAACACCCTTAAGTGCTCACTGCTGGGGCACAGCCCCCGTTTTCTAGAAGAGCCTTGGACTATAATCTACGACGCGGCCCAGTGCGAATTGGTAGATTTATCGTCTAGTCAGTAGCCACCTAACAGTCAAATGTTATCAAGCCGTTCCTGTAGGCAACCGACTGGTCGTAATGACTGTTGCACATTGAAAACAATCAGAAACGTCTATTTGATGTGCCTTCCGAAACAGTGCCACGAGCGGTTACCCATCTAAGGATGGATCTGTGCTAGATATTCGCTAAACGCATAGCCCCCGGTACTAGTGCGTACTAATATCATTACTTTTTCTTTGTTTCAGTTGGAGAATGTACAGCTGCTGGATAAGTACAATATACGGAACCCGTCGAAAGGCACGCTCTACTTCGCCACTACGCATCTCATATTCGTCGACCATGAGATGAGGAAAGAGACATGGGTAAGTTTATTTAGATCTCGTCTCAATCTGTTTGCCACTCTTTTAAGTGAAACCTTTACCCACGGAGCCTTCTGCTACAGCCCGCTGCAAGTGGTAGTAGTGTATATGAAAGCAGCGGGTTGTTCTTAGTGCCGACTTTGCATTTCATTGGCTACATACACTCCCATTTTCCGATTATCAGTCTAGACTAGACCACTGCTGAACACCTTGGGGGAGGCTTTCCCCACACAGATCAATCTGCGGCTTTACGCGTCCAGTCACTTCCAGCCGTCAGACTAGATTCGTCGTTCTATCTAGCTCCCACATTAAGTTTGCCATTCCGCGGTTTACATTCTGGAACCATGGACAATGGGTGTGGAGGCGATATCTGTTTAATACTCGTAATTTGGTTCATAATTACCTACATTTCGACTCCTAGCTCAAACGCTTTAGATTTCAGTGAGTAAGTTGTCCGATGTGGTATGTTATGTATGACGCACCTTTTCCCTACATTGTGTACCTAGTATATAAGTAATTGCACGACTCATTTTGATGTCATTATACGCGTATCACCAAGTTGTGCATTTCATTTACTGCTCCTCCTGGTCCCCACATTGCATGGCGACCCTGCCAGTGCTGCCTTCTATATAGGCAGCCCTGTGCATTATATATTTTTTTTTAAAGAAAGTACTGTTTGTTTATTACAAAATACAAATGGAGTAAAAAATTTTGAAACTGAAATAAGGGCTAAAAGCAAATCGGACATAAGTAGAGTAACCATGGTTCGTGGAAGTGGAAGAGCTCTACTTCAATACTATTTTTGTGGGTGCCGGGAGTTGATTGCATCCAGATTTGGAGAAGAGATTTTATGGGCGATCTGGACGATGTTGGAGCCAATGCAGGAGGACGTTGCCTCGCTGCCCACTGGTGCATAATATTGTGTGCCCATGCCCAACGCCAATGATAAAAAAGTGTGAGTGATAGTGAAAAATGACACTGTAAGTTAATATTCTTTTTTATTGCCGCGGACAATTTAATTTTCCAATGTGCACACATAGTATAGAATTTGATTTTACATTGATTATTTACATAAATTAAGTACCTATTTTTGATAAGCAAATTTGTTATTTTTAAAGTGTACAATCCAATGAGTTGTAGTGCTATGCGCATGTTGACAATTTCTTAGTAACTACCTATATGAAATCAATATAATTACAGAAAGTATTTCATTCCTAAAAAGGGATCTCCCTGATATTCACATCGCACAGACTAAGAGAAAATGCCATATTATGTGCATTATATGTGTGTACCCAGACAGGTTTAATTATTTTAATATGTCTGATCATTAATTTATAACATAGGTATAACAAATACCTCTCTGAAATACACTATTATAATAATTATAGCCTAACCCATAGGTATGAATCGGATGTCATTTGGGTGAGTGTCCGATGCGGCACATAATGTAAAACAATACCTTTGCTCAATGTCATCATAATATCATATTTACACCTCTCGATGATAACATATTTGTGCATGTACCTATTAGCTACCTATGCAATCATAATGCAATTTATAAAGAACCTATTATGCTGTAATTCACGACCGATAGGTATAGTGGTTAGTGACCCTGCCTACAAATTCAAGGGTTGCGGCTTCGAATCCCGCGATAAAATATTTTGATTGATGAATTACAAACATTTATTCCTGAGTCATGGATGTTTATATAAATATTTATGTAGTATTTTAATCCACTATTTAGTATCTGTAATTACAGGCTTTGAGTTTGGAACTAGATAAATGTCCAAAATTATATATTTATTTATTTTAATTACATGTATCCTGAGTAATGAAAAATCATTATTATTGCTTTTAAATGTGTTCGTTTTTCTACTTATAATAAAAGGTATAATTTCGACTTAATCACCAAACTTATTATAGTTTTATAGCTTTAAAAGCCGACAATGACTTTGATTATCATTTTATTTTAACAAATAAATTAATGTTACAACTATTAATTACCCATTTAAAATAAAAACGCACTTCGAGTACCTGACCTAATACCTAATAATAAACCTAATAGAATTTACGAATAGAATTTTTTAACGTCTAGATACTAAAAACTATAACATAATTATTACTGTTTGAAATATTATTATGTTACGTTTATTAACATTTTACATATTTATAAATATTTCTAAATAATTGACTATTTGTTTTGGGTAGTAACTACTCCTTACTTAACCTGTTTGATTTAGGTATTCGTTAAGGTTGCTTGCGTTACACGGCTAGATAAAACACTGCACAGTAGGGTACGAAATATCTTATACAATATCATATCAAGCGTACATACCCATTGAAGAAATTATAGGTAACGTACTTAAATTTTCACCGATAATTTACTAACTTTTATGTATAACATTTATTTTTACATATCTTCAATTAATACCATCCCGTTGTTAGTTATATATTTTCTTTTGAATAATGCTTATAATACGAATACTAACATATTTAAAATTAACTAACATTTTTGAAATATTATGATATTGACGCAAATACATAACTATGTAGCTATCTCTTAACTAAGTGTTACAAGTTCCGATGTTTTATAATTATGGTATCTTTACTGTGTACCTATACTGGGCAAGTTACTAATACTGAGTATTCTCAGCTATACTACGCGAACAAGGATAGTGTATGAACATAAAGATTTATATTATTTTGAATCAATGACTATTAGATACCAAAATACAATAAAATAAAGAGAACATCAATTTAAATATAGTTTTTATTTGAAACTTGAAGCATTAATTTCATTTTTGGATTCTTTTAAAAATTTTACCAAATTCAAAGAGTTCGAATATGTCTATAATGATGAAATGAGTTCTCATTTTGCTTCGTGTAATTGCAGAACTTTGTCATTTTGAGAAACTTAGTAATGAATAATTACTTGCATTTACCTATTTCAGTTAGGTATGTTATACAATTATTTACATTGCAGTAAGCAGACACTATCAATGTGCAGACACGTTACCTGTGTCAGTGACCTTCAAGTCGATGATGTAAAGACAATTGCAATTTAAATTATAAATATTAAATTAGGTCATCATATGAGTTTAATTGATTGTTTCCAAATATTGTGGGTTTGTAATTTTATAGGCAAAGTCGGTTTAAAGAATTGCACTCTAGAGAATTTGTTATAGATTTGGTAGTCAATATTAACTACGTACAGAAGAAAATTAAAGATTATAGAGTTATGCAGAGCAAAGTTAAATGGTTTATGGATTGGCGTATTATGAGAAATTTATTAAAAAACTTTTTACTCCTTTGAGATGTAATTAGGTATTTTTCTCATTTAACCAGATCTCTCTTGGTGAGGATACTGGTAGTAGTAAGTAGACTGGATATTTTAGGATGTTACTTCTTTAAAACGGAAATGATTGGTACAAGATACAGTTACTTAAAGGATGTTGGGAATAATTTGATATATAAGGTTCTGATAAATTCTGGATTGATCACCCAGATGTCACAGAATTCTTGTAGATCAAAGGATTCAATTTGGATGTGTATATGGTAAGGACAATAGTATGACAGGTATGGATGAAAATTAATGCGTGAGCGCAAAGTACACGGTACACAAAAGAAAGGTAATTCGAGGGTCATCCTTCGCTCGATCATGGTGCAAACGACGTTTCTCTGTGAGAGCTGTTGGAGATTTAGGAATCTTAAAACTAATGGCCCCAAGTTATTATAGGGTGTGCGCACAACCCATACTAGACAGAAGTCTATGTATTATTTAATTTATTAAAATGAAAGTCGACTTAAATAAAATGTACCTTATGACAAATATTGGGACCGGCCGGCCCAAATAAAAGGAATAATATATCGAGATGATATAATTAAGTGTACCGGTACGTATATTATGAATAGATATTGTAATTGAGAATGGTAAAGGACTGTTTGTATAAAATATGGATCGTTTAAGGAAGTTTAATAATTTGGTGGATGATATTGGTGCTAAACCCATAAAGACAATGACCAAGTATTTTATTTATTTTATGGTATCACTGTAAAGATGTGATCTATAGGACGAGAGTTAGGTATATTATATTATTTTCAAGTTTATAACAAACACTGGGCACATTTATCATGTATTTCTTTTACTTTTGATATGACACATTTATTTTATTCGTGTGTATTTTTCTTTTAAAGCACACAGATCTTTTAATTAACATATGTTCTTCATTTGTTCTTGTTCTTGTTCTTGTATGATAAATTGGTGATTGGTGAATTAAAGTAAGTATTGATAAACTGAAGTACATTTTTGTATGTATACTTGTCAACATTGCGCATAGACACAAAATATAATATTGTGTCCGTTATTGTACAAGTTTTTCTTTTATATAGAATATAATCTAGAAGAAGTTACTTATATTTTATCATATATTAATTTAACATGTATTTATCAAAAAAAAAAGGACACTTATGAATTGTAAAACTTCATTCGATGAATATCATAAACGCATCTTAATGTGTTTTACTTAAGTTTGATTAATATTTTTCGCTACATTTAAAATGTTTTTTTTTGTATCTCAGATTTTTACATTTGTAAAACATAGTGTTTTTTATTTTATTTTTTGTATTTGTATTAAAAATACTGAGTTATTAATTAATTGGTGAATGAAAAGAAAATATAAACTAAAATTCATTAAAGTTAATAATCTTCTTACATTTCAATAATAACCCAAGTACCTATTACCTATTTTAGTAATCTTGGAAAAAAAAAAGGATTTATTTTGTTGAAATTTTTATAATTTGGAAATTATTTTCGAAAGTTGGTATTCTATAATTTTATTTTTGTTACACCAAAATAATAATAAAGGATTTGAATTTGAAAAATATTTATGTGTTAACTATACCCATTACATGCGTTGTGAGGTAGACTAAATTCTATGTAAGTGTGGCAAGTATAGAAGAAATAAAGTAGGTATCCTTAGTCAACTGTAAAATAAGAGTAAGTAATAGAATTGACAAATAATAATATTATCATCCTTTGACCTACTCAATTTTTGGTTTCTACTTTAACTTTGTTATTTATATTGCACTGTAATGTCACTATGTTGAAAATAAGATTCGGATATGATGTACTTAGATATGAGATGATGAGTATAGTATCGCTCTCGACTATACATACAATACGTTTTTTGTTATTTGTTTTGAATTAATAACTTGTTTTTTTATGTTATTATTATTTTTTGGAAAAAAAAATCAATAATTTTTTTTTCAAAAAAAAAAAAAAAAAAAACGGGGGAGGTGTGGTATGTTATGTATGACGCACCTTTTCCCTACATTGTGTACCTAGTATATAAGTAATTGCACGACTCATTTTGATGTCATTATACGCGTATCACCAAGTTGTGCATTTCATTTACTGCTCCTCCTGGTCCCCACATTGCACCGATTCAAAACTTGCGAACCATTTTGAACCACTCGCTGGTATATGATTGATCTGAAATTTGGCAGATTTATGTAAGTTCGGTGACAACTCAATATCGAGCTGATCTGACGACGGAGCCGGGACGTGACTGTAACTCCCTGATGGCAAGATAGTGGAATTTGGTTCAGTTTGTTTTGTTGCCATGAGCATTTTCTATAACACATAATGTAGTCACGAGGGTCTGAAGATTGCCACTGGAGCTCCTTGATGGACTTTATGTTACTAGTCTTTGTACTAGAATAATATGTGATAATTATGATGGAGTATTAAAAGCTTGTTTTTAAAAGTGTTTTTAATGTAGCACTCATTTTTACTTAAACACCAATATTGGTTTGCTTTGGATAAAAGAGAGACCAATTAGCGCCCAGTTCTCCATTCGTATTATAAAGGTATTTTAACCATTCCAGATTCTCCTAATGCACATATCGTCTGTGGAGCGGCTACCGATTACCACCACCGGATCACCGCTTCTAGTGAGGACGAAGACCTTCCAGTCCGTGTTCTTCGTGATCCCAAGGGAGAGAGATTGCCATGAGATGCATCAGACGCTCCTACGGTTAAGTCAACCTGGTAAGTTTCTCCAAATTAGTTCGAGATAATTCAGCTAGACTACCCCCTGACACGTGTGCATTTCGTGGGTGAACAGTGGATGTGGTTTCAAGCATTAATGTTTGGAACACCCAAACGCTTTATTTTGGGATATCTCTGACCACCCTATTTGGGATAAAGGTCGTAACTTTATGTTGGTATTTCCGTAATAATGATAGATAGGAATAGGTAGTACAACTCTTTCTGACAGGTAAAATTCAGCCGTATTTTTTGCACAGGAAAGATTATAATTGAAATTTTTATGCGTTTACAAAGACAATTCACACACTTTAATAGAACTACCGGTAAACGAAGTTGCCCTTAGCCCTATCGATGGCTACAGGCAATTTGATTTGCCCGTGGTCCGATTGATAGAACCACAGGCAAAAACATTTGCCCATGGATCGACCAGTAGAACTCGGCGATCGGACCACGGGCAATAAACGTTTTATTTTATGCTTTTCAATCTGAAAAAAGAAGACGAGATACAGCATGTGTGCTAGGCAGTTTTTTTCAGTTCGAAAGGACGTAAGTAGCTTAAGAATTTTGATCAAGTTTGATCTTAACCACACAACTAATAGGGCCAAATTTAACTTGTACAAAAAATCGACTACAATACTTACTATTCCTATCATATGGTAGTAATCCAAGCCCTTATTTATCTTTACAGTGCACATAGACGAGTTATATTGCTTCCACTACAAATCAACGCCGGAGGACCTGCCCAAGTCAGCGGGATGGAATTTCTTCGACATACAGACGGAATTCCAACGCATGAACGTTCCCAACGAGCAATGGGTGTTGTGCACGGCCAATAGAGACTATGAGGTGAGCTCTGGAGTTTACACGTATAAATTAATTAATTAAAATGTTTCGGACACTTATGCAATTCAAATTCAATCATAAAAAAAACATACCACCAATCGTGTGCCGCTGATGCGTTAACGCAATATCCACCTGGGTGGCCACTTACTGCACCCTAAAAACCATCGGCACTAGGAAAGTAATCCAATTCATCAAAGGCAAACCTGAGCAACGAACCTATCTAGGCATACTACCTATAATATCCTTAACCGCTGAGCCACCGACGCTCCTGGGATATATTTTATGGAAAATACCAACATGGCGTCCGCAAAATACAGAACATGCTGTCGGATTTTTTGGTTTTTAAATACTTAAATAGTTATTGATGGACTAGAAACGTTCTTGACCACAATCTCATGTGATGAAAAGTGACTATGTAGTTATATTTATAGTTAATGGTAATCTTGTATCTATCTTTTTCAGCTATGTGATACGTATCCGAGCGAATTATACGTGCCGGCCCGGGCGTCCACGGCTGTGCTACTCGGCAGCGCTAGTTTCAGGTCGCGGGGTAGATTACCCGCGTTGGCATACTTGCATCACAACAAGGCAGCGATTGCGAGGTGTAGCCAGCCGCTCAGCGGGTTTTCAGCCAGGTAAAGTTGATTGTGTCCAGTCAGCATCAGCATTAGATACGAAAGTTTGAACTACCGCCTTGAACAAACCGCCTCCGTGGCTCAATGTAAACAACATAGGGTTTATCGAAGGTCGTAGGTTCGATCCCCAGCGGGGTACATGTTTAGTACTCGGTTTGGTTGGTGGTATGGCATTTTAAATGTCCGCCTGGCTAGATACCACCATCTTATCTAAGACTGCCGCCAAGCAGCAATGTTAATAACATTCTTGTGTTCCCGTTGTCAAAGATAAGATAGCTCCAAATAAGATGGGGTTTCCGGGTCAGTACGCTTGCACCTTCGGCCTCGTCTTAAGTTAACATCAGGTGAAGTAAATGATTGAGGGCAGAGAAAGAGAAATAGTAAATAACGAGAAGCTAATACAAATTCATTTATCAATCAAGAGCACCCTAAACCGACGAGCTTTTATGAACAACTTTCTGAGAGTGAATGAAGCAAAGAGGTGTGTGTCATGTGGAAATTTGTGGTGTCTACGTGATAGATGTGACTTTATGTTTGTATGAGACCTACATCGCAATAATTCCCACTAGATATCGAAAGACGGGTAAATTTAGACGTCACACTTGAGATATAGATCAATCTAGGTAATTTCTTATAATCGTGTAATTTGAATACGTTCCCGAAGTACTTTATAGTAGGTCGGAGTTGAACGTGTACCTGCAGCAAAATTTATTTAGATATGTCACAAAATAACGAGAAAACTCATTGTTATTTTCAGATGCATGGAGGACGAGCAAATGCTTGATCTGATCAGACGAGCGAATCCAAATTGCGGATACATGTATGTGGTCGATACGAGGCCAAGGGTGAGTTTTATCTTCTTTCTAAACTATTATAGCGAATTTTCCTGACTGTCCATCTGTCTGTCAGCTGTGTTGTGGCCTTTGGCGCCTTAATCGGACACTGACTATATTGTGTGAAATTCGTAGTCACCGCCATGGACTCCATTGATACGATTGATATTGTGCTTTGATCATGGAATTTGTATAATTCAGAATAGAATACGTTTATATTACACACTGAACGACACATTAAAGATATACAAAAGCAGAGAAAGACCAATATAACATAATACAAAGTAAAAAATAATTTTACGAGTGAGTCTCAATCCTAAGATCGCTTAGTGCTATTAGAATCGGTATCGTTAATTAGTGTCAAAAAGGTCTCCACTCAGCATGAGTTGCAGTTGTATAAATAACTACAACGCTGTACAATGTATCTTACGTTGAAATAAATTGCTTTGCTGTGCTTTGCTTTGCTGATTTTCTGTGGAGCCTCTCGTGAGGTACACGGACGCTTCACTAACACTAACGTGCATATTGATGAAAATGTCATAAATTAGTGCTTAACAATATACTTATTAAAAATTTAAAACAAACATCGTATAATCGTAAAGAATGTGTGTGATTAATTATATATAAATGATGATAAAATTATATAATAAAATTAATGTGGATATAATTCCTTGCACCTATAGTAAGAATGAGAACAATTTATTATGAATAGTATGTGGTGAGTTTTTAGGTCACGGACTTTGTGTAACACTGTCTTCTATTGCAAGCAATCAGGACCGACTGTTTAATATACCCCCCGAACCACGAAAACACTGGTGTAGGCGACACATTTTAAATTTATAATATAGAAATTTTACCTTCCAATAAAATTTTTATTATGTTTCCATAGACGTCCGAAGTCCATTATGAGAGTACATCGTCTTCCCTTCGACTCTGGTCGCTAGATGTAGTGGTTTTTATCGTCACCTGACAACACCAACAACGCCCCTATCGCCAAATCTGCGAACTAAACTAAACCAACCACAAGCCGCCATATTGCTTGTCATTGTTCGGCTCATAATGGTAATGGACTTTTGTACACCAGGAAGACCTTGCCTGGACTTCGGACGTCTATGGAAACATAATAAAAATTTTATTGGAAGGTAAAATTTCTATATTATGTGTTCCGTCTGACGTCCGAAGTCCATTATGAGAGATATGTTTGTTATCTCCTGGTGGCTTGTATAGAAATGCAACAATGTGATGCTAGTACATAATTGGTTTATTTGTTCTATTCATATTCGTATACCTATCTAATCAATATTTTTAACAAAACTAAAATATAATTCACCCAATTGTAGGAAGAAACCAAATACATAACACTTTTACAGTAACAGAAAAATTATTAGCACTGATTTAAAAATGCTTAATTATCTTCTTTCTGAGAAACGATAAAATACTGTGACAGAGACTTCTCAGAAGAAACTTCGTTTCCACACACATTAAGATGTCTGTGATAGAATTTTCTAAATGTACATTCATGTTTCCAATTTGCTTTAGCCAGGATGTCATTAATAGGATATTTTTCTAGCCAATTTAGGGATGATACGGCCGATCTAAAACTACCAGGTGAAGCCTGGATTCCTGATTCTGATAACAGTCGCTTCACCCAATTTCCAATCATCGTCGCAGTAGCTGGTCTTACTGGATCTTTGGATGCAATAAATAAACTGGATACTGAACCTCTAAGGTTTTTAGAAACATTGCAAAGAGTTCGAAGCCAAAAAACGGGATCCGTATTTTGATCAAGAGAAGATAACAATACCCAACTTGACTGCTGATGCGACGAGGAATCAGTTTTTGAACCAAATATGGGATGTAGAGTAATAGAATCACCGTTATCAATAAAATGCTCATTATCACATCGTAAAAGGGTAAGGTCATGGACCCTACGACTAGACGCCAATAAAAGAATTGCAGCAGTGCGTCTGGAGACGTCGTATAGGCTATTCAAGTTAGGAGTAGTATTTTTTAGATGACTAATGAGAATTCTCGCATCCCATATTGGAACTTTTGGTGGTATAGGCTTTGCTAACGACACTGCTTTAAGAATATGTTTTACTATATGACTGGAAGATATTTTAATGTTAGACATGGTTTCACAAATAGAAGCAATCACCGACTTGTGGACGAGAATGGTGCGATAGGCTAATTTATCAGTTAAATGTAAATGAGCCAAATATCTTGCTACATCAGCCGGTTTTGGAATGCGAGCGTTTATATTATTTTGTATACACCATGCTGCCCATCTAGACCAAATGGGGATATAAGTTTTAACAGTTGAAGCTCTCCAACAGGACGTGAGTAGTTCTTTCTCTTGGGCAGACCAGTTTTCTGTTAAAGAGTCCCACCCGAAATGAGCCAGGCTTGCAGCTGCAAGCTGCTGATGTGAGCTGGAGGGAGACCTGTCACGGTGTCCACCAGCGTGGTCCCCAGATTCTTTATCTTCACTGGGCGTGATAGTGATCTGTTCTTCAGGTCCGGCCGCCAAAAGGGCCTTTTCCACTTGGGTGCTATCACTATGTAACGTCCTGAGGCCGAATTTAGATGATGTAACACACGAGGAATCAATCCTGGCGGAGGGAAGATCCATGCTAGAGCGTAGTGCCAACACCTGCTGAACGCGTCGTGATAGCAGGCGTTCGAGTCTGATAAGTTTAGAGTAACATAGCTCTGTACGACGTGTGCGCTTTTTGAGGCAAATAAATCTATTTCTGGGGTTCCCCATAGATCGAAAATGTTTGCCGTTGCTTCGACTGTCAGGTGCCATTCGGAGCCGGCGCGGTTGCGCGAGAGGTGATCGGCTTCCGTGTTGTACACTCCCGGGAGATGGTGTGGGACGAGTACCACGTTTAGGTTGTCTGCTAGGGCCAGTAGCTGCTTGGTCAAATCCAGTAAGGCACGCGACCTCGTTCCCCCCTCGTTCTTGACATAAGCCACGACGGTTTTGTTGTCGCTTTGCAAGATTACAGTTGAGTTCCTGACTTCTTCTGCTTTCGTCGAAATAGCGGCTACAACTGCATACATTTCTTTTAAGTTGCAGTGCCATTTTCGCTGTTGGCGGCTCCAACTCCCTTGAACTGTGTGGTTGTTGACAAGAGCTCCCCACTGTATGTCCGAGGCATCCGTGATGACATAATTTGTGGGTAACACCTTGGGATGAATCTCCGTCCTCTGACTGACATTTTCTAACCACCATTCCAGTTCGGCACGTACCTCGTCGGGATATAGTCTGGATTCTCTTGGAGATTTTCGTAGTTGGTTGCTGTGGCGCTGCAGCACACGGCAACGCAACCTTCCCCGGTGGGTGATGAAGGTCGCGAAGTTGAGTGACCCTAAGAGACGTTGAGCCTGCTTGAGGGTCCAACTGCCGGCTGCTAAGCGACTCAACAAACTGTGTTGGAGCTTTTTTATCTTGTCTGGAGGAAGGGACTTGGTGTTCCTTTGTGTGTTCCAGTTGATTCCCAGAAACTCTATCGATCTTGTCGGAACCATAAGGGACTTTTCCTGGTTGACACACCACCCTAAGGATGCGAGAAACTGCATTGCTGTCGTCAGCTGAGTATAAAGTGCCTTTTTGCACTGATGGACTACCAGATAATCGTCCAGGAACACCACCAGGCGTAAGCCCTTTGCACGCAATACTTCGGCTGTCCAATTTGTGACTGAGGCAAACATTCTTGGAGCTGCTGCTAGACCAAAAGGTAGGCATGTCATCTGTAGGAGGCGCCCGTTGTAACTGACCCTGAGGAAGCACCTGTGCTCCTGTTTTATGGGCAGATGGTAATATGCCTGGCTCAAATCTAACTTCGTCATCCAATCGCCGGACTGTAAGAATGTTGGCATCTTGTGGTGGTGAAACAAGTGAAACCGTTTGGGCCGCATATACCGATTGAGCGCTTTCAGATTGAAAATTACCCGATTTTTGCCATTGTTCTTGGTTATCAAAAATAGTGGCGAGATGAACGATGGAGTTAACGGGGCAAGCTCTAACACATGATCCCGAATCATTTTTTGGATCTCTTGGGACATCACTGATGAAACTGGAGTTTGATACTTTGTCATCATATCTAAAGTTGGAAAAATTAAAGGGGGTGTCTGGTTGAAAGGAATTCGAGCCCCCGTTATCATTTTCAAAATAGGCTTGGGGGGGTCCAAACGATGCCAGTTGCCACGATAGAGCCTTAGGCAACCCCCCGAAAATGTCGGTAAGTCATTTATGTTTATATCCTGCTCCCCTTCCCCTCTTATCTTTTCGCCCCCCTCTTTTTTTCTGGTTAAAATCGTCAAACGGTCGGGGTCGTGTGTCCTTCCTATCACGTTTTGGTTTAGTTGATCGGAAACGAAAGGGCTTATCTGGATGAGATGTAGAAGTGGAGGGTTCCGGTGATTTAGGTCGAGGACGACGCTGTGTGTTATTATGCTTCTCCAATTTATCTACCCCGCCTATCTTTTGTAAGTAGCTTGCCAGAGCTTGAGGGTTAAACATGTATTCCGCAGAAGGTGGAATTTTCTCTATGTCTTCTCGTAAAAATTTTCCTTTCAGAGCTTTCAAAAGAGAGCGACGACGAAGTTCGAGCACCTCTGCCCGTTTTCCGCAAATAATTTGAAGAATGTCATGAGATACAGTTTTATACCCTGAATCATTTCCAAGCAATTCCTTTAATTTATCATAAAGCGTGGTAGGAGAAAGTTGCACATCGGGCTTTGCCGACCAATCAACAAGCTGTTGTAAAGCACAATTCACAGACTCGTTTTGAGCTAAAAATGCGTTTGACAAGGCAGCGAAACTACGTTCCATTTGGAACCATCTTAAAGGGGCAAACTGGTCTTCAAACCGTCTCAACTCCTCATTCACTTTTAACTCAGTAAACGCTGGAAAAGCCGCATATTTCTTTTGAACCTCCGTATATCGTACCGAATTCCAATCAGGTGAATCAAATCTCTGCATACCCGAAATTTTAGTGACACGAACAGGATTAGCTTTCGGTACGGTCGGTTCTTTAATAGACACATTCAATTCAGTAATATTCTCAATATTAGATACTATTTGAGGTGGGCGCAAAAACTGAACGTCTTTCGCGGTAGGGTTAGCGGCAGTGGATGTATTAGCGCTGGCGGTAGATGCCCCACCGGTAATCGAAACCGGAGTAGAGAAAGAGGCCGGCGGCATAGCTACGTAATTAGCTCGCAACATAATATTATTTACATGACTTACTAATTGTCGGGACAGTATGTCAAACCTTCGCTCCAAATCAGACTCCAGCGAAGAAGAGCGCCTCTGACTCTGGCTGCGCCGCGGACGTTTGCTCGGTGTAGGGCTACCCTCCGATGAGTCTGAAGACGAATCGCTCGACGACAGCTCACGCGATCTCGAACTACGTTGTTTAGCATTGCTGGTATTCTCCGCGGGTAAATTTCCGTCATTCATTTTAATGCCACCCCCGGAAAACACTTATACGCAACGGAAAAACCACAAAAGTTTATATTTTAACACTAATGTAACGAACTTTCTACTTCTTTCTCGAAAATTCGAACATTTAACTTTTAATACTTAACGACCATGCGTACGGTTGAAAAAACGACGCAACAATGACAAGCAATATGGCGGCTTGTGGTTGGTTTAGTTTAGTTCGCAGATTTGGCGATAGGGGCGTTGTTGGTGTTGTCAGGTGACGATAAAAACCACTACATCTAGCGACCAGAGTCGAAGGGAACACGATGTACTCTCATAATGGACTTCGGACGTCAGACGGAACACATAATAATAATTTTAATTAATTACGTACACAGAAATTGCATTCTTTTGATTTTTTAGGTTTTAAATATTCACCAATGCTACTCTTTGCGCCATCTGTTGTTACTTGTTGATACGATGAATATAAACGCAATGGTAGGTGTGCGTAAATATTTTTTTGATAATTGAGTTGATAGCCAAAAGGACGACGTTACTCATTGTCTGGTCGCACTTTCCATGCCAAAATTTGATAAAAATTGTAGTTTTCTTTCGCGTCGTACCCGGTGTATTGTTAAGGCGGCCAACCGTCCCGGATTCTGCGGGACCGTCCCGATATTGTAGTTTACAATTATTGATAAAATGAGAGTAAAAAGCGTCTATAGCGACCCGGTGGTCCTGCATTCCTGGCTTTGTTTATATAGTTAAAAATTACTCTTGATGATTTCAAAAATCCATCACTTTTTGAACACGTATATTTAATTTTGTGATTTTAAGGCAACCATTAAAACCCCCATTAGCTCGTGACCCCCACAAAAAATATGAACAATGGTCGGGACATTTGACCATGTCCCGACTTCCCATAGAGTTGGCCGCCTTATGTATTGTACAACTGGAATGAAAATGCTAATAATTAGACGTAGTAAGTCTAGTTGTAGTAATTAAAAAATGTAATCGGGCTTTGGTTTTTTAATTACTTGTATTGTTATTAGATAAACGCGATGGTGAACAGGGCGGCGGGTAAGGGGTACGAAAACGAAGCTTTCTATGAGAACATCAAGTTCCAATTCATGGGCATTGGTAATATACACGTGATGAGGAAGAGTTTGCAGAAGCTTGTCGAAAGTGAGTCATTTTTTCTATTTATTTTGAAGACGACCCTGTTTGGTGTAGTGGTTAGAAACGGTGGCTGCTATACCAAAAGGTCGCGGGTTTGAATCTGATAAATACGGATATGTGTATATGAGTTATGGATGTTTTCTTTTATATATGTATTTATTTACAAAAAAAAAATGTATTTGTCTAGTGTATCAACCATCTGGTATCCATAATACAAACCTAGTTGCTTAGTGTGGAACTAAATGGCGCTGTGTGTATGTCAAAAGATAATTATGTATTTAGTAAAAAAAAATTACGAGAGGGTTATTGTCAAGAGTTCACCGACATGCTTGTATGAACAACATTATGAGAGTGAATTAAGCAAAAGAGGCATGTCAGGATCGTAGCAAGTGGAAGTCTGTGATCTCTGCCTACCGATACGGGAAACAGGCTTTTTTGTATGTATTTCTTTTTATGCACAACGGTTTAACACTTGCCTCTAGATGAGGCCGAAATGGAAGCGTACTGACCCGGAAACCCCATCTTATTTAGGGACTGGCTATCTTATCTCCGACAATCGGAACACAACAATGCTATTAACACAACAATGCTATTAGATTAGATGGCAAACATAATGTGTTACGTACGAGTACCTACCAAATTTACTTATTGTACTACTTGTCTGTAACACAGTTTTTAACTACCTACTACTTGTGTTACTTGTCTGTAACACAGTTTTTAACTACCACAGACAATAAAGCTTCGACAAGTTGTGAAATTTATTTTGTTTAATAAAATATTGTTTATTGTTTATTAACATTGCTGTTTGCTTCCGAGGCCCAGGCTAGGTCTGTGCCAAATTTCAATATGATTGGTACAGCTGTTTAGACATGTAAGGTTTTAGTTTGGATGAAAATAAAATTTTCATCTGAATAACGTTGTATTTTTCGTTTAATAAAACATAACACTCATTAATGCATATTTTCTGGTTTCAGCATGTGAACAAAATACTCCTACGATGTCCTCTTTCTTGGGCGGCCTGGAGTCGTCTGGTTGGCTCAAGCATATCAAGTAAATGAATGGATTATTCCACTATGTTCATCCAGGTGATATGACCCAGGTGCCCAGGTGAACAAAGTGGAATTATTAGTCAACTTTGTTCACCTCTGAAATAAATCACCTGGGTGATATCACCCAGGTGAACAAAGTGGAATTTTTTAGTCGCCTTTGATCTCCTCGGAAATAAATCACCTGTGTGATATCACCCAGGTGAACAAAGTGGAATTTATTAGTCGACTTTGTTCACCTCTGAAATAAATCACCTGCGTGATATCAACCAGGTGAACAAAGTCGAATTTATTAGTCAACTTTGATTCTGGTGTCGATGGAGAAATAGTTTTTCATCATCATCATGTGAGCCACAGGACATTCACTGCTGAGCATAGGCCTTCCCTATTTTCGAAAGCAAATGGTTGAAAGCGGTCTGTCCTGCCCTCGCCATGTAAAATTAACTTTTAGCTACGTAGCTAAGTGTATGTGAAATTATAAGTATTTTATTTGCAGTCGCAAACAATTGATTTTTTAAATATAAATACAGGATAAGTACATAAATGTAAGAGCATTAATGATTGTTGAATGGAAAAGGTCGTACTAGAAGGATGTACGTCATTCAAGTGACTGACGTACTCATAAATGCTCAGGTGCGGTCAACCACTAACCGACAAGTGTGTATGAAGCATTTGATGAGAGTCGAAGAAGCAAAAGTAGTATATCAGGATCGTTGCAAATGGAAGTCAATACAGAGTGAAATTTAATTAATGTATTTACTGGTGACTCAACTCCTGGTTACGAATAACTTTCCACTCGGAACCATAGCCGAATTTAGCCGAAAATGATGATCTTCCATACTATCTCGCAGAAGACCGACGTCTGAGTAGTGGCATTTTGCCACTGCGCTTCGTCCGGTGAGCGAGGGCGCCGGAGGCCCACCTTCCAGTCTCTCTCCAGAATGGTAGCGGTATTTAAAGAGTTAGTACCCCAGGAGGGTACCAGCACTATTAGTGCTGGAGAATCCCTCATCGCTCAGGCTGCCCTACTTATTCTGGGGTGGACACCTTCCTCAAAGGCCGGCAACGCATCTGTGACCCTTTTGGTGTTGCGGGTGTCCATGGGCGGCGGTGATTGCTTTCCATCAGGTGACCCGCATGCTCGTATGCCGCCCTCTCATATAAAAAAAAAAACTATAGAATGGTTTACTTTGTATCGTAAATCGTAAATTTTTTCATCGAATTCGACTATGGTTCCTTGAGGAAAGTTGGTCATAATCAAGAGTGTGATAAACGAATTCAAATTCACCCTGTATGTACACTTAAGTTTCTTTTTTTAATACAAAGCAATGAAGACTAAGACATAGAGGGAGGTACGCGCCAGCCCGTAGGTCACACGAGGCCAGAACCAATCGATCGTGGACGAACTTCTGCGTGTCCAATGACCACGGCCCCATAGTCTCAACAAGTCCCACAAACTCATATGGTTACCAAGTAACGATGAGTATTTGCGCGATTTAATATAAGGTGGTTTTAGAATGGTTTACTTTATATGGGTAATCGAAAAATTTTTCATCGAATTCGACTATGGTTCCTTGGGGAAAGTTGTTCGTTTTTATTTTTTATTTTTTTTGCACAACGGGTTATCACTTGACCTCAATCACACTTGATGTTAAGTGAAGATGAGGCCGAAGGTGGAAGCGTACTGACCCGGAAACCCAAATATTTGGGGAACTGGCTATCTTATCTCTGACAACCGGAACGGAAATGCTATTAACATTGCTGTTTGGCGGCAGATTTAGATAAGATGGTGGTAGCTAGCCAGGCGGACATTTCAAATGCCCTACCACCAATGAAACCGAGTACTAAATATGTACCCCGCTGGGGATCGACCCCGCGACCTCCGATTCGTAAACCCTATGTTGTTTACATTGAGCCACGGAGGCGGTTCGTAATCAAGAGTGACGTCACCAGTTAAACGAATTACACGAATAATTCACTATGTAGTCTTAGCCTACCCCAATAGGAAACAGGCATGAGATGTATGTATTAATGATTGTCTCCAGGTCCATACTGGATACGTCGGTGTGGATAGCGAACGCGATAGAGAGCGGTGTGAGTGTGTGCGTGCACTGTAGCGATGGGTGGGACCGCACTGCGCAAGTGTGCTCTCTGGCTGCTTTGTGCCTCGAGCCACACTACCGCACCATCAACGGCTATCAGGTACAACCATTGATTTATCTAAATTCTAACTTTTTTTTTATTATGCACCACTGGTTAGTACTTGACCTCAAACACACCTGATGTTAAGTGAAGATGAGAGAGAGAGAGAAAATTTAAAGATCATATCAAAATAACATTAGCAAAAAAAGGTTATTATAAAATTAGTGACTACCTGAATGACAAACACGCTTGGTGTACTTCGACCAGCTCCACAAAATTATAAAATTGTATTAGTTATTGTATACTTTATTTTAAAAAAAAAGACAACAATGATCCTGTGGATTTCTTGCGCCGCTTCTTTTTCCATAGATGATTTCCCTTTCCGAAGCGGTAGTAGCTTGGACATACCGACTGACAGATAAATGCAATAAAAACCTTTTTTATATCCAGTAGATTTACATTGACATTCAATAAATGATATCATGTATTTTGACCGCCTCCGTGGCTCAATGCAAACAACATTGGGTTTACGATTCGGAGGTCGCGGGTTCGATCCCCAGCGGGGTACATGTTTAAGTACTCGGTTTGGTTGGTGGTAGGGCTTTTAAATGTCCGCCTGGCTAGCTACCACCATCTTATCTAAATCTGCCGCCAAGCAGCAATGTTAATGACATTGTTGTGTTCCGGTTGTCAGAGATAAGATAGCCAGTCCCCCAAATGTATTGGGGTTTCCGGGTCAGTACGCTTCCACCTTCGACCTCATCTTCACTTAACATCAGGTGTGATTGAGGTCAAGTACGAACCCGTCGTGCATTAAAAAAAAATGTATCTTACGTTGAAATAAATGCTTGAAGTTTGAAGTTTGGTCGAAGGTGAAAGCGTACTGACCCGGAAACCCCAACATATTTGGGGGAATGAATAATATTATAAATGCGAAAGTTTGCATGTTTGTTTCTCAATCACGGCGAAACGGATGAACAGATTTGGTTGATATTTAGTATATAGGTAGAATATACCATGGATTAAGACATAAGACATTTTTTATTCCGAGATAGTGAATAGTTCCCGCGGGATAAACAAATGTCCGCAATATAGTTATTCCACGCAGGCCAAGCCGCGGGCGGAAAGCTAGTGTGCTGTATATAAAAAATTATACCGAATCTAGCCCCCGTAGCTTGACATCGTTTGTCGCGCGCGACACGACGTGAGAGTGGTATAGTTGTATATTTCGTCCAAGTGAATGAGCAGGACGGATCATACTCCTTGTGCAGGAAGAATTAAAATATAAACTTCAGGATGACCAAAAAATCTAAATAGACGTTGATAAAGAATTGGATCTCATTGCGCACGGGAGTTCACCGCAAAGATCGACTATGTTAGCCAGGTTCTATTACATAATTTAATCGTTATCGTCATCGGTTACGTTCTGACATGTGATTGGTGGACTGATCGTTCGCTCGGCAATTTGACGGTTTCTCATTGGTCAACGTAATCGATAACAATACCGATGAAGTTACGTAATATAAGGGCAGAGCCAAACCGATTCGCCATGTGGTCGCCATGGCCGAAATCAGTCGGAAGCATTATCATCATTAGATATGGTCGCGCGAACAATCTTTTTCTCCCTGTTTCTTAGTAGATAAAACAGCGCCATCTCTTTTAATCATCGAGAACTAATAGGAGAATGCGCACAACTACATTTTTTTTTAATCTGTGCGCAACCTAGATATGTGCAAGAAAAATCGCAATATTGATTAATAACATGAGTTTTACGAGTAATATATTGTGTTCGTTGTACTCAAAAGTACGTGTATGTTTTTTGATCACGTTCACTCGCGCGCAAAATTATTTTGTACACTAGAATCCTTCGTTCGGCTTTGGATTCAAAATAGCGCTCTCGCCTCGCCATAAAATTATTATTTTGCTTGCTTGTTATACAATCTACCATTTTTTACATGTTTTCATGTTAGTAGTATCTAACTTAAGTATTTATACTTATCTGAAAGTAAAAATAAATTAGCTATCAGAGAGATAATATCAATCTCTAACCACCACTGAGGTTGGCTGGAAGAGATCTCTATTAGAGATAAGCTCACCTTTGTACAATATTTCCGACTGATTGTCAACATGTTTTTTATGTGCAATAAAGAATAAAGAAAGAATCTGAAATAATCATATACGAATTTTATTACACTTATTTTTATCCCCTTACCTTTTTTAGGCCCTAATAGAAAAGGACTGGCTATCATTTGGCCACAAATTCACGGCTCGCTGCGGCCACATAGCATGCGACGGCCGCGAGCGTTCCCCAGTCTTCACTCAACTCCTGGACAGCACGTGGCAGCTACTGCGTCAGAGCCCTGAAGCTTTCCAGTTCAACGAGCGGTTCCTGTTGACCCTGCATGATCACGCGCACGCCTGCCAGTATGGGACCTTCATTGGGAACTGCCAGAAGGACCGCCGTGACTTAAGGTATGGTCACTTCATTTAATTAACGCCCGACGTAAACGTAGATGTTAGAAAACTAAACATAACATCATCTATAAGTAGGGTTGCCATAACTCTAGAAGTCAATACGGGACGTTTTCTTTTCTAATGCCTAAAACTCGAGCCTAAGACAATCAATACCGACACGCGGCTTTTGAACTATGTTTTATTATATTTAACTACTTTTGCACGCATGTGCACGTAGTATGAGTTTTCTAACAGATGGGTATTGATCTGATGAGATTATCTCCACAGTAGTGGCTATCGCGGTCGCGCCCCTCACCTCTCTATTCTATTTCCGTATTTTGTCGAAACACGGGACAAATACGGGACATATAGTAATACGGGATGGAATGGTCAAATACGGTGACAGTCCCGTATATACGGGACGTATGGCAACCCTATCTATAAAGCAAATGTGTTGAAAGTTAAATGTTTCGAAACGTCTTCTTTCTCCTTATTGAGTTACGTTAGGACAAATACTGTACACACACAACGCCGCCAAACACATAACGCTCGTAAAATTGTTTCAAAATATGGTATCAGATTTTTGCGTTGTTAGTTACTTAAATAGTTAATAAGTATCTTGACTTTTGATCCAGTCCATTTAAGTTTTATCCCTCGTTCGAATGTTAGGTGCGAGAGCCTAAATTTCTAGATATTTTTATTTTATTTTTATTATTGGTTAACTTAGTGGCAGCAACTTTCCCTTTCATCACAAATTTAAAACTATTAAATACAATTCTTATTTATTATTTATCACGCTTGCACTTACATGCATACATCTTACTGTCACTCGTGCTGTAGGTTTTAAATTTGTACCTTGTTCTTTAAAATGACTGAAGTTTTTGTTTGTTGAGTTGAAGTTGTATTTATCAAGTATATTCGTAAATTTCTGTGCAATAAAGTGTACTTCATTGATTAATTGAAATTAGGTTTCCTATTGTGAAATTTGTAGCTCTTATATTTACTTTAAAAGGTGACTTTACGTAAAAGGCGACTAAAGCACTTTTCACCAAAATAAATTTATAGATTTGCACGTTGTAACAGCGATGGGCTCACCCCCTGTCACGTGTACAGTTCTGTATATTTCTAAACGTGAACCGTGGATGTTGTTTCGAGCATTAAACTTTTAATGTTTAGAAAACCTACACGCTAAGGTTTGGGATATCTCTGACCACACCATTTGGGATAACGTCGTGACGTTAGGTATGTACTTAACCGTATTTGCCCTTTTTTCAGATTGTCAGAGCGGACATTCTCACTGTGGGGATATATGGCGAATCATCTAAATGAATATAAGAATCCTCTATATAATCCAAAAGCGCATCCTGATGTCCTCAAACCGGACTTGAGCGCCCAGAGTATAAGGTAAAGCATTATATGAAGAAAATTCTCATCAGCTCATGTATTTTTGTGAAATTCGATATATTCTTTTCATACGACGACCGACTGGTGTAGTGGATAGTGACCCTATCAGCGAAACCAACGGTTGCGGGTTCGAATCCCGCGACGGGTAAATGTTTGTGTGATGAATATGAACATTTATTCCTGAGTCATGGATGTTTATATAAATATTTATGTATGTTTATCCGTTATCTAGTATCCATAGTACAAACTTTGCTTAGTTTGGGACTAGATGATTGGTGTAAGTGTCCGAAATATTTATTTATTATTATTTATTTATACAAATATGACTACATGAATACGGTAATAGCGCGGATGTCATAAAAAATAGCATAAGGATAGTTGAGTGATATTATTTAACTATATAGATTTAACCGCCTCCGTGGCTCAATATAAACAACATTGGCCTTACGAATGAATGAAATGAATTTAGTATCCAAAAAATTAATTATTACTGTAATAGTTTTAAGATTCATAGATATTTGCATGCTGTTAAAAGTGGCTGAATAGGCGATATAACCAGTACCAGACTTAGATAAGATGGTGGTAGCTAGCCAAGTGGACATGTAACCCGCTGGGGATCGAACCCGCACCCTCCGATTCGTAAACCCTATGTTGTTTACATTTTACGGTTACGGTTAGTTTGTTAGTAATATCTTATATTGGTTGCTAATAGGTTCTGGCGTGGTATGTACTGTCGGCATGAGAATGGAGTGCATCCTCGCGAGCCGTTGGGCGACCTGCTCCCGGCTGCCGTGGAGCACTGCTCGGCGCTGGAGCACCACATCAACTACCTCTCTAAGGTAATAAGAGCGTGCATCATTAGATAACTGTAAATTCATTTTCATACATACATAACGTCACGACACCCATCGCAAACGGGGTGGACCCGTTTTTCCCGTTCTCGTGGGAATTTTTGTATGACGACCTGTTTTGTGTAGTGGTTATAAACGCTGATTGCTATAAACCAAAAGGTCGCGGGTTCGAATCCCGCTCGGGGCATATGTTTGTATGATGAATTTTCATTTATATACCTACATATATAAATTAAATTTCATCGTACAAACATGCCCCGTGATATATGATATGCATCATACAAAAATACCTACGCATTTATTTACAAAAAAAAATGTATTTGTGTACTATATTAACCATCTGGTCTCCATAATACAAGCTTAGTTGCTTAGTGTGGAACTAAATCGCGCCATCTGTGATATGTCCGGGGATAGTTATTTATTTATTTATTATTTCAAAAGTCCCTGCGAGAATTTTCCAAAATCCTATCTTAGTGAGTATCTGAATATGTAAAAATTTCCCGTGGGAATTTTCAAAATTTCCCGTAAGCCAATTTTCCCCCGTTACCTCGGCTGCGTGGATCTCTAAATAAATACAAATTGAACCCACAAAATGCCGTTCTCGTGCGAGTATTTACCCACAGCGATCCCGTTTTTCCCATTCCAGTGGTATTTCCCGTTCCCGGGAACTTCGAAAAACCCGTTCTTAGCTGAAGTCTTCTACCTACAAACTATCTACCTGCCAAATTTAGCTTCACACGTCGTTCGAAATTACGTTTTTAGACCTTTCACTTTTATATTTGGTTGGTGGTAGGGCATTTTAAATGTCCGCCTGGCTAGCTACCACCATCTTATCTAAATCTGCCGCCAAGCAGCAATGTTAATAGCATTGTTGTGTTCCGGTTGTCAGAGATAAGATAGCCAGTCCCCCAAATGTGTTGGGGTTTCCGGGTCAGTACGCTTCCACCTTCGACCTCATCTTCACTTAACATCAGGTGTGATTGAGGTCAAGTACGAACCCGTGATGCATACATTTAAAAAAAAAAATTTATTTCAACAAAGAACTAAAATTATATTGACATAAAATAAAATACCCTCTATACATTCGTGTGCAAACCACCAACTGTACTAATATATTTAAATGTAACTTTCCAGAGGATATCGACATTTAAGAATCTCCTCTCCGGGAAGAGGGCGGATAAAAACACGGACTCCACGGTCGTTAACTACCAGAATGGGAACCTTGATGCTGTCGAAATAGAGACGAAAATCGAAGGGCTGCAGATTGATAATAAGTATGATTAGTTAATATTTGACTCAAAGTCACGGCTTGCCGGTGCGTGGTCTCCACCCGAGAACTTTAATGCCCCACCGGTCATCAGTTCTTCGAGCTATGTGTCCTGCCCACTGCCATGCATTGCTAATCCGCTGGACTATGTCAGTAACCTTCGTTCGCCTACTGCTTTCTTCATGTCTCATTCGCTCACGTAGTGAATCGCCGAGTATCACCCTCCCCATGGCTCGTTGAGTGACCTTGAGCTTTCTTATGAGACCCATAGAGAGACCATTTATGGGAGCCATAGAGAGACCATTTATGAGACCCATAGAGAGATCATTTATGAGACCCATAGAGAGACCATTTATGAGACCCATAAAGAGACCATTTATGAGACCCATAGAGAGATCATTTATGAGACCCATAGAGAGACCATGTATGAGACCCATAGAGGACCATGTTTCAGTGCCAAAAGTCATCACTGGTAACATATTGATTGAAGCCTTTCGTCTTCAAGGTATTTTGAATGTCGTTGAACCACATATCACTATAAATTAAATTGATTAAGGATATAAATTAATAATTAATGTAATAAGAAATATGCGGCTCGTGTTTAAAAATAATATTTTGGACACTGACACCAATAGCTTTATCTGGCTGTTGGACACTAACACAAATGGATCGCATAAGGAAAAGATATGCCTGTTGGCAACAGTTGAGAACCGAAGAGGGAAGATGATAGGTCACTTGATATGACACGACATTTTTGAGGGAAAGAGAGGAAAGGGACGACCTAAGCGCAATTTGACCAAGTGAAAGAAAAAGTGAATGTCGTGTCGTACCAAGAGGTTAAATTTATCCACCGACAAGAGTATAGCTCTTAAATTGAAGAAGAAGACACCTATTATTGACTGAAAAATTTACTGGTCTCTCCTTTTCAGGTTATTATATGAATCTGGCGGTTCTCTCTCGGAGTTGGAGTGCGCAAATCATGACCATCCTCTCAAAGAGGCGAACGGGCCTCATATGAAACCTAACAAGATTCCTCTCATCACTGAGGTCGGTATCACAAAAAAACATGTAACATATCTATCCCAAAATTTGGCAAGACAACAGAGTTCAGTAAAGTTACACTCTCTATCTCTGGAGATCAGATGCTATATTTCTATGTTGCCCTGCGCGTCTCGACACTTGTACGCTACGGGCCCTCTACGATGCCACAGACAATGCTGTACGCGTGGCCATATTCTGGTCCTCAAGAATTTGATATTATTGCCATCGACTCGCTAAGAAGAAGATCATCAGATCTTAACAAAATTTATATGGGACCACCCTGGTGATATACCCTATCGAACAAAAAAATAAACCTCAAAATCGGTTAACAATTAACGAAAATATGGGTGAACGTAGTTTGAAAAAACATGCAGACGAATACAGTACCTCCTCCTTTTTGAGAGTCGGTTAAAAATAAATTTAATCTCCAATAATAATAACTTTTCTGAAACTGTATTTTCTTATCTGTTGTGCAATAAAGTGTATTTGTATTGTATTGTAATAAAATATAAAAGCCACACTCGCAGTGCCACCAACGTCGCCTATCATTCTGAGCACAGACTAAAAAAAATACTTGCCGAAACTACAATTACACCAATAAATAGTTCCATACTCGTCTCGTATTATACCCATCCGGACCATTTATACCGAAGATGAGCTAGGACAGAATTGAAATTTTACTATACAAATTATAACACTCGTCTCGCCAGCAGAAAACCACCTTCACAGTGGAAGGCATGAGAGTGCGAAATTGTTGTACTATCGATTTGCTTAACTGGTAACCATCCAATCAATCGAAACTAACGCCATCTATGAAATCATACTGATACTTGCTAGCAGTAATAGCATTGCTACAAATTATTCTATTCAGTCGAGTTATATGCCTTTTGTAAACTAATATGTTCGAAAATTTCAACAACAGTAGGCATATCACTCGTAGACGAGTGGTTTTGAACGTCGTAAACAATTACTATGGAAACGTAGCGTTTGGTGGATCGAATCCTTGTCAGCCTACAATTTTTTTTGCTTTTTTCACATCAATAAAAGAAACTGAAAATTTCAATTTGCATTATGCTAAAATGGTCAAATGGTACCTGTTTTATTAAAAGGAATATGTGGGTAATCTACCGTATTTCGTTTTAGCGTGGAGACGACGCTATTCCGGCTAACTTCACGCAGTTAGAGCAAGAGGTCAACACTGTCGCTCTCGACTGGAAAAGCCTCAAGAACGTCACAGAGTGCAGTTGCTCAACGCCTCTAGACCACTTCAGTAGGAAGGTAAGGACATTCCTTACTTTAATAATTAAAGAAGATCTCAACTTGTAAAGAACATTGACTCCAGTGGCGCCATCATTTCGTAAATTATGATTTCTATTCAAACCAACTTAAATCCGTAAAATATTCACTGGGCACAATCGAAATGACTAAAAGTTAATCACAAATAATATTTAAATGCGCAACGTCTTCTCGTTCGAGGATTTTTTTTCGATAATGAATAGAGATTTCACCTTACAGCCGCTTTGACAGTTTACAATAGAAACTGTCAAAGCGGCCATTATAGCGTGCTTTTACCTTAATCATCTTATCAGCCAAACGATGTGCACTGCTGAATGTAGGTATTGTAATTATTGTAATAATTAATTATCCTGGCAGGATCGCCATATAGGGATGGCACTAGGAGAGTAGTGAAACGAACGAATTATGTTGCAACACTGCTTTATTAATATTGGTAAACTGATTATACTATATACTATACAGGGTGGAAAGTTTCAATGGGGCAGCCAAGGGAGGTACCTTAATCGTTGCAGCTACAAGAAATTGGTCTTAGGAGACTATCCATAATTTTTCAAAAAAATTTCATTCCCATTCACAGATTTTCAAAAAAATGTACGGTTAGCAAGAAAATTACCATTTGTCACAAAAAAAATTTTTGATACTAATCGATCCTGTTCCGTATGCTGATCAAAAAGTTCTATGGGACCAACTGAGGTTTCAGTACTAGAAAAGTCAGAAATCAAAAAAAACTTTTTTCATACATTTAAAGTACTTAGATTTTTTTGTCAGGCCATAACAAGAGGTAACTTTTTGTTGTAGCTACAAAAATGATTAAGAAGATGCATATGCAATCAAACAATAAAATTATTTGGAAAATAATAATTATTTTTATTAATAACTTTATGATATAAGATGCTCAAAATGTTCTCCATTTTGATTAATGCATAAATGTATTCGTTTTCGTACTGACCGCGTGGCGGACAATAATTTATTTGGATGAATTCCATACAAAATTGTACAGAGCGAGTTTTTTAATTCTTCGACACTGTCATATTTCTTTTTATAAATTTCATTTTTTAAATAGCCCCACAGGAAGAAATCAAGCGGCGTTAAGTCACTGCTCACCAAATTGTCTATTCAAAGAACAACGAGTGTTTCGGCTGTTGTATGCAGGAGCACCATCTTGTTGAAAATAAACTCTTCGTGATTCTGATAATGGTAGATTATCAATAATGTTTGATACATTTTCTAATATTATGTTATTGTAAGTGTCGGAATTTAAGTTGCCCTCATAAAATTCCACCATTACTACTTCGTTTCCCTTTAAACCACACCAACACAACAAAGTTCGAAATTTAAAGCTTATTTGAATTTAAACTAGGTAGGTAAGTAAATCTTTTTTCAGAAAACTATCGAGGTTACGTAAGTTCCAAGTGAAACAAAATTAATTGACTGCATATGTATGGGAAAAGTTTTTTTTGATTTCTAACTTTTCTAGTACTGAAACTTCAGTTGGTCCCATGGAACTTTTTGATCAGCATACGAAACAGGATCGATTAGTATCAAAAAAATTTTTTGTGAGAAATGGTAATTTTCTTGCTAACCGTACATTTTTTTGAAAATCTGTGAATGGGAATGAAATTTTTTTGAAAAATTATGGATAGTCTCCTAAGATCAATTTCTTGTAGCTGCAACGATTAAGGTACCTCCCTTGGCTGCCCCATTGAAACTTTCCGCTCTGTATATTATATTATACTCCTCTCAGTATGGGCACTCGAATATACTGCCATCTAGTTGAATTATCGGGTGCAAATTATAATAAGTGGGCTTTATGATGAACATGGACAAAACGACATATGTAAGGCTTTTGACAGGGTCTGGCATGCCGGTCTCTTAAGTAAGCTCCCTTGCTTTGCAATTCCCTCTGGACTGAGTAGTTGGACATCTGATTTTCTGAGAGAACGGTCAATTCAAGTAGTCATCGACGGCTGCTCATCTGGCCTATTGGCTATTAATGCCGGGGTACCTCAAGGTTCAATTCTCTCCGCAACTCTCTTTTTGCTGCACATCAACGATCTGCTTGAACCCGGAACCTCGGTATGCAGACGACACCACAATTACAGAGAGATATACGTCGGGTGCACAGTCCAAAGGTGAAGATATCCGTTCACTTAGGGGGTCCATGTTTGAGCGCATGAATTTGGCATTAAAGGCGGTATCCGATTGGGGCGACGTCAACCTAGTCAAATTCAATGCCACCAAAACACAGGCGTGTCTGTTCACCAGCAAACGGAGTTCATTCAACCTGACTCCGACTTTCCGAGATGTATCCATACCAATCTCTGACCATCTCAATCTTTTGGGTATGGAGTTAACCTCTAACCTAAATTTGGGGCGCTCCATAGAATCGAACGGAATCGGCAATATCCAGTATATTTAATTCTTATTTTCTTTGTCTTTGTAAAAAGAGCAACCCCTGAGTTTCTTGATCGTTCTTCTCTGGGGAGACTGTCTAGTGAATGAGCGATAACTGTGTGTCATGACGATTTCAAATGTTATTCTTATAACTTACGAAATAAAACATTTTTGATTTTGATTCTTGAACGCTAAAACAGGGGCTAACAAGTTTGGCATTCTCCTTAAGGTCAGGCGATATTTCACACCAAAACAAATTTTGGTGCTTTACCAGGCTCAGGTCCGCTCGTACAGAGGAGCGTCAGGAGCGTCTAAAAAATATAGATAATTATAAAAAAACTTGTAAAAAAAATTCTAATTTAATATTTACAGTAAATTTAATGCTCCCTGTGGATTATAGCAGTAGCACAGAATAACAAATATTTGTATGGTTCGTCTTTGATGTAAAAAAGACAGGCAATGGTTAATGAGCCCATACAGCCATGTCTTTTTATCTACGCGGAGCGAGTCGCTGTCGGAACTAGTACTTTATAATATTATTGATGATGATGATAACGGCAGCACCACTGCTGGGGCTGCGGGCGGTACGTGTGCACGCGGTGCGTGTGTCGGCGCGCCCCCCTCCCCGCGCTGGCCTCCCCCCGCTGCGCCCCGCTGTGCGCCGCCTGCTCCCCCGCCACCCCCGCCACACCGCGAACAGGTATACTATATTACTTATAACACCAGAACATTACATAAGGCTTTTTGGCAGGAACTCAGCGAGTGATGGTGCATTTTTGTTTTTATTTCCTGAAATTTGAGCATTCTGAGTTATAATAATAGCAGAATATTGTGCAGAAAAAGTAAGTGACGGTGTGCAAATGCAGGTAAGTGTAAATTAAAGTGCGTAACAAAGTTTTCGGGTTCCCACAAGAACCTGCAAAATCTTTCGTAAAGCATTCTGCCACTTTACTACAGAATGTTTTCGCCTTTAGCTTGATGGATTTACTGTCAAGCCATTATTAATAAAAAAATCCATTAATACCGCCTCCGTGGCACAATGTAAACAACATAATATTCAATTGACGAAAATATGGGTGAACATACTCAAAAATGTATGTCTTGATGGAAGAAATTTTTTTTTTATGCACAACGGGTTAGCGCTTTACCTCAATCTCACCTGATGTTAAGTGAAGATGAGACCGAAGGTGGTAGATACTGACCCAGAAACCCCATCTTATTTGGAGAACTGGCTATCTCATCTCTGACAACCGGAACACAACAATGCTATTAAACATTGCTGTTTGGCGGCAGATTTAGATAAGATGTTGGTAGCTAGCCAGGCGGACATTTAAAAAGCTCTACCACCAACCAAACCGAGTGCTAGATATGTACCCCGCTGGGGATCGAACCCGCGACCTCCGAATCGTAAACCCAATGTTGTTTACATTGAGCCACGGAGGCGGTTAAATCTCTTTTAAGAGATTAGCTAGTACTGTACATCCTGTATCTAGTACGTATTTGAGTTTTATGTGTACTCGTGTGCAATAAATTATAAAATAAAAAAACACACGGACGAACATAGAAACTCTTTCTTTTTTAGTCGGTCAAGACAGTAAACCAGTACAAAACCGAATAGAGTCATTATTCTTAAAATTACAGAGGATAGCAAATATATTTTCTAAACCTATTTGCTTGTTCCCGTGTGCGTGCTATTATCGCATCGACACCGTCCAAGTGAAATAATTAGGAAATTATCTAATTATTTGTGTACTTCATCATCATATCAGCTACAGGACCTCCACTGCTGAACATAGGCTTCCCCCATAGAATTATAGAATTCCAGAGTGACCGGTTGGAAGCGGCCTGCATCCACCGATTTGCCGCGACCTTTATCAAGTCGTCTGTCCACCATGTGAGTGCACGTCTTACATATGTATATACCACGGCCAGGTACCGGCGATCCTTAGCACCCCCGCAGTGTCTTACATATGTACATACCACGGCCAGGTACCGGCGGTCCTTAGCACCCCCGCAGTGTCGTACAAATGTAATACCACGGCCAGGTACCGGCGATCCTTAGCACCCCCGCAGTGTCTTACATATGTACATACCACGGCCAGGTACCGGCGATCCTTAGCACCCCCGTAGTGTCTTACATATGTACATACCACGGCCAGGTACCGGCGATCCTTAGCACCCCCGCAGTGTCTTACATATGTAATACCACGGCCAGGTACCGGCGATCCTTAGCACCCCCGTAGTGTCTTACATATGTACATACCACGGCCAGGTACCGGCGATCCTTAGCACCCCCGTAGTGTCTTACATATGTACATACCACGGCCAGGTACCGGCGATCCTTAGCACCCCCGCAGTGTCTTACATATGTACATACCACGGCCAGGTACCGGCGATCCTTAGCACCCCCGCAGTGTCTTACATATGTACATACCACGGCCAGGTACCGGCGATCCTTAGCACCCCCGCAGTGTCTTACATATGTAATACCACGGCCAGGTACCGGCGATCCTTAGCACCCCCGCAGTGTCTTACATATGTACATACCACGGCCAGGTACCGGCGATCCTTAGCACCCCCGCAGTGTCTTACATATATACATACCACGGCCAGGTACCGGGGATCCCTAGCACCCCCGCAGTTATCATGGCCTCTACCACTGCTAAGAATAGAGGGGCCGCCGGGGACTGGGGGCCTGGTCCTTCGGCCGTGCATAGTGGGGGGTATGACATAATCGCCACTCTGGGCAAGCGAGTTGGCGATCGCAGACCTCGGCTTTAGTCCAGTGACGCAGCTGCCTATCCCTGTACCGAAATGTTAAAAACCCCCTTCCTATCCATTAGTCGCCTACGGGATGTAACAGGTTCCGTATTCTCCTTTGCCGGAAACCACACGGCAATTTTTAATTATATTTGTTTAATTGGACGACCGATCGATGTAGTGGATAATACCCTGTCAGTGAAACCAATGGTTGCGGGTTCGAATCCCGCGAGGGGTAAATGTTTGTGTGATGAATACAAACATTTATTCCCGAGTCATGGATGTTTATATAAAAGTTTCCGTTATCTAGTATCCATAGTAAAAGCTTTGCTTAGTTTGGGACTAGATGATTGGTGTAAATGTCCAAAATATTTATTTATTTATTTATAATTTATTTAATGATGTTTTTGTAATTATTTTCAGATATAGTTTCATCTGCGAATTAGAAGAAACAATTGTTCTAAGAAGAAGATTGTGTATAAAGAAAGGAATAAGAAGTTATATGCCAACATAATTGTATAGATTCTTAGAATAATACTTTAGAATTTCGGACGACGAATACAATGAGAGCTGGATCGTCCCGACTTAATCGTTCACGTATATGACAATAAAATTGTCATAATAGTCTTGTGCTTAGTTTGTTCTCGTTCTCGAGTGGTTCACGAATATGTTCGTCTCAATATGGATCCGCCTTTACATTGTCAGTACATTGAGCCGATCGTCTGTACCGAAAGCGAAGTTTTAGTATGGAGTCTGGCCTACCTACTCTCCGCCATTTTGAAAAATATATACCAGATGAGTTTTAACCGTAAGGAACAACATAAAAAAAAAATACAGAACCTCCTCCTTTTTTGAAGTCGTTTAAAAATAGGGCATAAGTTATTGGCATAGATAGTTTAATTTTGTTATGAAAATATGACAGACAGAGCTACTTTCGCATTTATCTACATTATTTACTGGTAAATGTAGTAGGTAAATAAAACAAACTTTCAATCAATCAATCAATCAATCAAGTACACTTTATTGCACAAAATTCTACAATACACTTCTTAAATATAGCTTCAACAAAAAAAATTGTACAACCAGGCGGTCTTATCGCTATTAAGCGATTTCTACCAGACAACCTTTGGGTAGAGAAAAAGGTAGAACGGGATAAAAGCAAGTAGATTTGTGCACCAATGACTTAAAAAAACTTTCTCGGTTATAAGAAATAATCGATTAAATAAAAAATTTATTATATTTTTCACATCCTTAGCGTGGACGATTTTCGCCTACCTACTACTCTGCCATTTTGACAGAAATACAAACAAGTAATAATTTAATATATTACCTCTATAATATAGTCACATCATGTGGAAGATTAGCTGTATCCGCTAGCAAGAATTGCACCCCCAGATGTTCAATAGTTAGCTCCATTGAGAGAGTTAAACTTGAGAGTGATGCTCGCCACCCGATGTAACAGTATTCAACAGTGCCACAAAGATTTAAAGTGAGTTGCTTCCACACAAGGTGTGGCTTCGGATGCTCGCTGCAGCCTGTGGCGGCATATACATACTCTCTTGCGTCGTTCTCTCTACTCCTGGAAGAGAGGAGTCTCTTCCTCCTGGAGACGATTTGCCATGGCCAACATGGAAATCCTTAAATTGGCTTCGGACTCAGGTCTGCCGCAGCAAAGATAATCTGTGCAGGTGGAGCTTCTCCGATGGCGGGAGTGATCGATTCGAGTGCGGAGTCTCCCCGCAGACAATGGATCACCTATTGTCTTGCTCCGCGTGTCCTTACAGCTGCACCATTGACGACCTCCTTAACGCCACAGACGGTGCTGATAGAGTGGCTAAGTTTTAGTCCATTAAACATTTGAAACTTGCCTCGACTCGAAAAGAAGAAGAAGATGTGGAAGATTTTCCTACACATTTCAAAACTATTTTAATTTTAATTTGAAGTTCTACAATTTTAGAGTTATGAGCACTAACGTGCATATTTGAAATCTGCAAGCAAGGCCCTTTATGATACCCTTTCACTATTTACAGTATTTTAAATCATTACTAGTGGCCTCAGCAGTGTAAATTTGACAGTTAAACCTGAACCTTACGGAGACTTAACCAACTTCAAAAAGGATGAGGTTCTCATGTTATATCACATTTCTTATTTGTATTAATGTTAGCTAACGAGGTAAACAGCTTTGATCAGCGAACGCCATTTCACATTTTTTTCAAAATGGCGGACTAGTACCTACTAGTAGGTAGGCCAAATTTGAATTATATTTCAATGTGTTTAAGGTTAATTTTAATTATATAATAAGCTAATATAATTATGATGCTGACTGCACTTACTGTGGCAAATAAATCACCACGTGACTCACCAAGTTATCGCCGCCCGTCACACTACAGTAACCTCTCAATGAAAGGTCGGTGGAAGTGCGTTGTCACCCTGACGAATCAGGAAAACATGTTTGTGACAGACAGAATATTTAACGAATTGCGTATTATGACATACAATGTATGTAGACTAATAACGATTGTGACCTACGGCGGCTAATCCTAAATAAAGATGTAATTCGACGCTATAATGTGTCGCTGAACTTGCTAACTAATCAAATCAAAATATTTTATTTCATAGGATAAAAATTATCACTTGAAAACGTCACTATTAATATTACATTTAAATTTACTGCTCATTCACAAAGCGAATCCCCAGAGAAGAACGAGCAAGAAACTCTAGGGTTGCTCTTTTAAACAGATTATGGGTTACAATTTGTGATTTGATAATTATATGAATAATAAGACAGCTATGTCCATGCTTGCTTCAAATAGTCAGTGATATTATAATAAATATAATAACCATGTAAACAAAAGACGATCTCAGATCTCTCTCGTACCTACTTGTTTTTACTTTCGGTATTTTATTATCCGATATAGTTTGACATAAGTAAAGGAGTAAGTAAGAGTCGTGCCCATCACTAGTAAATTCATATGTCATTCAGAGACAATTTCAATATGGCGGTTTGGTTACATAGAACGTTAGGCCCGTATTTAATAAACCGTTCTCAAGATTGACATGGCCTCAAGTTGACGCTTGAGAATCTGCTGCATATTAAAACAGCATCAGAAAAAATGGTCTTGAAACTGAGACGCGATCTCAATCTCAAGAACGATTTATTAATACGGGCCTTAGTGTAGGTCACAAATGCTACTAATCTCAAGCGTTACCGTTTTTTTACGTGTTACCAGCCCTCGAAACACGTAAAAATGTTTGCGTTCCATCGGTAATAATTACCCGTTTATAGTATTCTAGAAGGATAACTGGATACCGTCTAATGGATGGACGATAATTTACTTCTGGGGCGCTTACGTGGTACCAAATTTAACGATAAAACGCAATCAGCCGGGTCTTCTGCTCCAAAAATAACAAAAGAAGCTAAGAAAACATATTTACTGAACATGTTATCAAACCATTGCAGGCTCCTGCGACTTTTAAACAGAAACAAACAAACTCCTAATTAATATGGATATACGAAACAAACAAGCCGCAATGTTCGCAAACAACGATGAAATGAAAATACCCCCCTCGCGCAGGCGAACGCGGGGATGTTTAACCTCCACCTCGGATAACATGTTCGTTTGCTTTTGCTAACAAAACAGGCCACGTCCATATTTGATTAGAATAACATGTTAGGTGTTACGAACCCCCAAAAACACGTCGCACAACACCCGGCTTAATAAAGCTATTCTCAATGACCCTTACGCTGCCAGTGTAAGCTGGCCGTGAGACGCTACGAGAAAGTAAGCGCAGCGAGATCTACTTATAGTGGAACTGATACAGTTGTCACGCGGCCCCTTGATTTGAAACATTGTGTATATCGTGATCCGTAAGTAATTAAGTAGAATTGAGATGTACCATTTATTAGTAGATCGAAAATGTTTATCAGCCCTTCATAATAGAAAAGAAAATATCATTATTATCAGCTAATGAGGCTTGTTTTAATAATAAAGAATATTGTATTTATAAATGTTCAAATTAATTTTAATTACTACTAATTTGTAAATATTTGAATGTAAAAATAAATCATGTAGAGTTAAATATCTTTTAATTTATTCCTATTGGACGTATGATTACTTAATGGTAACATTCATGTTGCAATTCACTGTAAGCTTACATTATTAACCTCAATCGAATACTACGTTTTAAGATTTGTTTTTAATTTGTTTAAGATGAAGTCAAAATCAAAATCAAAATCAAAAAATGCTTTATTTTGTAGGTACACAGGGTACACTTAAAATAGTCAGATTTTACATTTTTAAAGCTACTGCTTGTTCAAAAGGCAATTTTCCCCTGAGAAGAACAAGCAAGGAACTCGAGAGGTCGCTCTTTTAAAAAAAGGTTTTTATATTACAAAATTATTATTTTATATTATAATATTTCATTATTAATTGTGAAATAGCCTGGTTATGCGAACGGGCTGGTTATGTCCATGATTGTTTATCATCTAAATAATCTGATATTTTATAATATGCTTTCTTAATAAGTTTCTGTTTTATAGTATCTTTAAATTTATTGAAAGGAAGATTTTGTATATCAACAGGAACTTTATTGAAAAAGCGTATACACAACCCTTTGAATGAATTACTGACTTTGTGGAGGCGACTTATGTGACCTGCAAGTTTATCTTTATTTCTTGTATTGACATCATGTTTATCACTATTTTTCCTAAATGATGCTATATTTTTTTTGACATAATTTAGATTTTCAAAAATGTACTGTGACGAAAAGGTTAGAATATTATACTCTTTAAATCTGTCTCTAAGTGACAATGCAGGTCTCAATTGATAAATTGCGCGAACGGCTCGTTTTTGTAAAACAAAGATTGTATTGATATCCGCGGCATTTCCCCACAGCAAGTTACCGTAAGATATCAGGCTATGGAAATAACTAAAATATACTAATCTAGCAGTATTTACGTCCGATATTTGTCTAATTTTTTTGACTGCATACGCTGCAGAGCTGAGCTTCTTCGCCAATTTATGGATATGAGGACCCCATTGTAATTTGGCGTCCAAAGTAATACCCAAAAATACAGTGGACTCAACAAGGTCCAGAGTGACATTTTTCATCATTATATTTGTGTGCACCTCCCTGACATTAGGCAGTACAAATTTTACACATTTAGTTTTTTTTTCATTCAGTAACAAATTATTTGCCGTAAACCATTCTACTATTTGAGAAATAGCATTGTTCACGTCGTCATAATTTAATTTTAGTCTATTTACTTTAAACATTACAGAGGTATCGTCAGCAAACAATACTATTTCATGTTTATCGTTTACAAGGTTTGGCAAGTCATTTATGTAAACCAAAAACAAAAATGGTCCGAGAATGGAGCCTTGTGGGACGCCCATACAGACTGTCGACCCTGACGATGTATTACCACTGATATCAACCCTCTGAACTCGGTTACTCAAATAAGAATTCAGAAGGTCGAGAGCTCGGCCGGTTACACCATAATGACGTAATTTCCTGATTAAAGTGTCGTGATGAACGCAATCAAAGGCCTTGGACAAGTCGCAAAATACTCCTATTGCATCCCGCGCAGAAGAATGACAACCATATAATTTAATTTTTACTCGTCGTGTAAATGTATATTTTTATCTATAGGGACCTTCGATCATTGATAGGGACTAAAGGAGGTTTTCTTTTTAGGAACACCATAATACTGCCAACTACACTGGGTGTTTGAAAACCATAACAATGGTAAATTGTACGAAATAAACCTTTTTAATTAACTGTACTAGGATCGTTGCGTTGCGAACCTAATTCTTCTAAAATGTGAAACGTTCTTTGGTTGTAGGAGTCAGTTTTGTTTTAAAGTGGTATCTAACATGTAATTGTTTTTTATTTTCTTATCTCGCACGCGAAGTGAAAGTAGAGTATTTTACTCAACACTAAACAGCCGTTATGACACTCAAACTATCCTCTCGTTTGATATTGATTCCTTTTTGTCCCGTGTTAAATAATCTACTATATCATAACCACGTAATGGAGAAGGCCATTAGATGTGCAATATATTGGACTCGTCTAAACGAATCATATAAGCCCAAACTCGAGGGGTTTACCATTAGCCACCCACTGACAACTCTTCAGTGGGTGGATACTAGTAAACCACCATCCATCTCCTGGTTCCATCATCAGATCCACGATACCAAATTATAGTATTGTCATCTAAACTACATATACATACCAAGTTTCATTTCAATAAGACCAATAGAAGTAGTTTAAAATTGACTTCCAAGATTTGTTAGTCAGTTACAAGTGAATCTAATATAAAGAGCGTGTTAAAAAAGACAGACGAAAAGATGGTAAATCATTTGTAAATTTTGGAGGCAGTGTATGGTTTCAATAAATTACAATAACTTTAATATTTTAATTTCTAAAATGTTTTGGAACACTAAAGTAAATCTTGTGAACCCTAAGAACTTACTGATTTTTTATCCAATTAAAATTAACAAGCTATTAAAAACTTTTAACCCGTAACTAACTGAAACGTCTACTCTAGTTGAAAGTGGGCAAGATGTTGTGTCGTACATTGGTAACCCTTTCCATTATTTACTTTGTGAAGACCGAGATCGCCAGCGGCGATGATGATGCTCCCGAGAAAAATAGAATGATGGGGGTAGACGCTGTTCACGACGTGAAGATTGACAAGGATACGATTATAACTAGAAATTTGAAATTGGACAGGAAAAGCCGCACGAAAAACGGTGAGAATATTATTTATAGCTACTATATGTAACGGGAAAAAATATGGCATGCTAGGCTACATTTTTATTTTAATTTATGATTAGGTACTTTTTTTACTTCGGCGCTACAGTTGAAAGTAAATCAATCGATATTATAATCACTGTTACACATTGGCGCCGACTTCGAAATTTATTTTTTCATATACTAGATATAATAATAATAGGAGCGTTTCAATGTAATTATTTTTTACTTTGTATGGCTGAGTAAAGTCGATTGATTTTTTTTTTGTTAAAAAGTTTTGAGTTACATTATGTCATAGTTGCATCATCATCTTATTTAAGAGCCCTGCTCTTGTCGGTGGAGTTTTTTCCTTATCTCTCAACTCGCCTTCCTCTTGACCTTACATTGGTGTCGATTCGGATGTACACCAACTAAACTAAAACCAGTTTTGGTGTGGTGCCGTCGCATCGTACTGTACCAGGGAGAAAGAGACAGTACTACTTTAAAACTGGTTTTAGTTTAGTTGGTGTACATCCGAATCGACATCATTATGTACCTATCAGAAATATTAATAATGCCTGAATATGAAATTATTTGTAATAGTCTGAATATGAAATTATTCTACTTATCTTGCTCGTATACCTATCGGAAACAATCGGCCGTTCAATTACAAAACTATGAAAAAACGTATAACCGAACTGTTGACTGATTAATAAAAAAAATGTGGCGGGTTGATTTTTAGTAGGTATGTGACGTGTGGATTGTATTATAGTTTTTATTTTACGATATCTACTACTACTGGGCCTCAATAATAGTAAAATGGGGTCCTTTTCCTTTCGTAACAGCTCGACACCACAAGAACCAAGAGGAGAACGAAGCGGATTGGTCCTACAATGTTATCCCTCAAGAAGTAACTTCCCACGTTGAACAATTTAAACGCAACATGTCTGAATGCCTTAAAGAAGTCCAAGCCAACGACAAACGAACCGTAAAGCGGCTATCGCCAAAACAGGAATCCCCAGTTCATGGGGAATGTCTGATTGCTTGTGTGTTGAAACGCAACGGTGTTATTGAGAATAGGAAGATAAATAAGGGTAGGTACCTACATTTGCTCCCCAAGAGTAATATTTTATTATGTATTTAAGCATATGAATTACGCATCAACGGCCTATAAAAGTCATAATGGTGCGAATTCCGGGATTTGCTCTAATCGTCACGCACTGGGCAGCCGGATTGCCGATCGCCGATTTTTGGGAGCTTCAGTCACGCCATTGACTACGCTGGTACCCAACATTGGTTTATTTTATACTGCCGTATCGTAGTCGCCTTTTTCAACAACCAGGGATAGAGACGAGTTAATAATATCCTACTCTGTGGCATTTACTTTGGTGGTGATAACTATCAAACTAAACAAATTTTAAAAGGTCTCCCATTTATTTGTGTAACGTTACAGCACTTTGTTGCGATTGGCAACAATAACTTTGGAATTCCGCCGATAAATAAGGTAAAAGACTAAAATAGATCCTTCCTCGTGCGTTTTAGAATTTTATTCCCAAATTCTTAGGTCTTATATAAAATAAGACGCAATTACTAATATTATATTCCAGATGAAAACGTTAATTATTGAAAGATTTTTGACGAAATGTTTCTCATATAATTTAATCAAATCAAAATATTAATTGTGAAGCCTGTATAGTACTTAGGACCAGGCAAAATTAATTTCATTATATTCTCGTAATAATTTTATTAGAGATTGCAGACAGACAGAACATGACATATTACAACTCATATGTTTCAGTAACTTCTTATATATTTATGGCACACTTGCCACGTCCACTTCCATTTTCCACTTAGTATCAAGTGTATACTAATTTGAGAGCTAAACTAAAAAGTTGAGAAATATTAAATTTTAAAGTGTTTCTTAAACCTATTTTGAGTATTCTCCTCATATAAAAACCCTACAAAGAAATCTCCGTCGGAGAGTTATGTCACAGTATTACAAAGATATTGTAATATTGTGGTTATGTCTAGGAAAATATGTATTAAGAAAATAATAATTGCTGGACCTCCCATTTATTATATTAGTTTTAGACTTAAAATATTACATAGAAGGCTATCTCGTTTTATTTCATTCATTTTATTTTTTAGGTGTAACGTGATATAAGTCCTTTCCTTTATATTTCTTGAACATGAATAGAAATTCATCCCTAAATTGAAAGCATGTCATCATTATTAATTTATTACTCACTAGCTTTCCGCCCGCAGCTTCGCCTGTGTGGTATAATTTTATCACGGAGATTTGTTTATCCCGCGGGAACTACTTACTTTCTCGGGATAAAAAGTATCCTATTTCTTAATCCAGGGTACATTCTACCCATATACCAAATTTTATCCAAATCCGTTTATCCGTTTAGCCGTGATTGAACAACAAACAAACTTACAAATAAACACGCATCCAAACCTTCACATAGATATTTATTATTATAATATATATTAATATTTATTATAACATATATTTCATAATAATATCATTTTTTCTTTGAGAAACTACTAACGACTAAAAAAGTTCTAAACTACTGGTTTAGAACTTTTTTGACTAACCTATATTCATTGTCGTCGTTCCCTCTCAGTGCTGAGGATCGCTTTTTTTTTTTTGGCTGGATCTGTTGCTGTTAGTCCGAAGACTTTTACAGCGTCACCGGGCGAGCGCGGGAGCGCTCTGCCCGTCTCTTGCATGCAGTTAGAGCGCTGGCGACCGAAGAATACATTTTATATCGTCTAATCAATTTATAATCGATAAACATTTTAAATCAATATTATGTATACGTCGTCTTTGACGACCTCCTCACGACCTTAACGCCACAGACAGTGCTGTTAGAGTGGCTAAGTTTTGGTCCAATAAAATTTGAAACTTGCCTCGACACGAAAAAAGATACGTCAACGAGATATACTGCACGGCCGTCATGTAACGAATTTTTTACAAATTGAATATTTTGAATACTGCTAGTATTTGTAGCAAAAAAATTTAGACTATAGAATATAAAATATTATAGTTCTTTAGAATAATAAGCCTAATTTCAAGACATATAAGGTCCATCATTCAATAATTTCATTAGATGTTGATCGCAATGTCGGTAAAACAGTATCATGAGTTCTGCAAGCAGTTAATAGATGGTTCTCGGTAAATAGTTATTATACTCTTTGTAGATGGTATAGCAAATCAAGAGCGAACGCCATATTCCCATGGAGTAGAAACTAGGGACGCGTTCAATATCATAACTAGCAGTAACAGAAAAAAAAATATTAGGTGCGATCATTATATTTTTATAACGATGTGCTATATTCGTTATCAAATATAAAGAACTCTAACTAAAATGGGTCTAAACCTGTACTATATTTGTTTGTTTGTAAAGGATTCACTGCTCGTTTTAAGTTAAGCAATATCTGGCGCTGTCAGTGTGTAGGTGGGTGACCACTCGTGGTATTTTAATAGGAGTGTTTCCGTGTTTCCAAGGGTACGTTAAATAGTCGTTCCCTTTTGTTTTCAATTGAAAGCACTCGTTAAGCCAAGTAAGCCTTAAAAACCGGACTGTCAGGTGGCCACTAGTTTGACAATAAATCCACCAATACACACTATGCCCGAGTGGTGGATTTATGGCCCATACTATCTTCCAGTGAGAAGAGGCTGTGCCCCAATAGTGGGGACTTGTAAGGTTATTGATAATTATTCTATGCATACCTTATATTACTTAGTGCCGTGTGGTTTCGGTATGTAAAAAGAATAGAAATTAAGGGACTTTTCACCAAAAACATCTTGCACATTTCGTCGGGACGATAGGGGTCACCCCCTGTCACGTGTGCTTTTCTGTATATTTGAAATGGGCGATAAACGTCCTGAAATTATGTATGTATGCATTAGTACTCAGGTTACTGAGTGAGAGGGAGCCCCTGTTTCAACATGTATTTTTAATGTAATGTTATAAAACGGATTAGATACCTCCTAACCGTGGAATACTTAACTACTAATACTAAAAATACATTTTTTTTACGGGCGGAACCGCCGGAGAAGTGAATATTATAGTACCTATAAATACAGAATAACACGTCTATTTCAGGAAATTTGATATCCCTAGTGAGCAAATTCTATGCAAAAGATACTAAGCTGATGAAGAAACTGGAAAAAAATTTAGACCGCTGCATTGAGATGAGCGTAAGGAATCGCGATGAATGCACTCTTGCATCACAGCTGAACGACTGCACGAACGATCTCATGATCAGCAATAAACATAAAATTGTTGTTAACTATTAAAATGTACTTAATTCATGTGTTGCCATCTTATTTTTTCATTATTTTAAAAAATCATCTTGGCCAAGTCCCTTTGCTTTATTTGTAAGTAAGAAACTAAACAATCTGTTCAAATCGCATCAAACAGACGATAGATTTGACTGACATACAGATGTGTGATTTGCTCTTGCCAATGGAAACAAATCAGTCGTACATACAAATGATTTCGGCCTTATATTAATTATCGTTTTAACAAACATCAAAAATGAGACATCGAGAAAGTGACTGACTACATTCATTGGCAGATTACCAACGCGCCGCTAGTGTGTACCGTCGAACTACTTTTTAAAGTTGGTCTGAGAGAAATGGCAGAATATTGTGCAGCAAACATAGTGATGGTGTACAAGTGAAAGGAAGTGTAAATTAAAGTGCGTAACGGAGCTTTCGGGTTCCCTCAAGAAGCCGCCAAAATCTTTTGTAAAGCATTCTGCCACTTTACTGAAGAATGACTTTACCGTGACTAAGACTCTGTATACGCCAAGTATACGACGAATTACTTGTTTTGACTGAGACTGACTTACAAACTGAAGAAATAAGACATGGCTGTTATGGGCTAGATCCCTTTGCCTTCTCCTAGAGGGGAGAATAAAACGAAAAAAAAAAAGGCAGCATGGTCCAATGATCTTAGCCTGTTCACTAAGTGAACGAAACTCTGAACGAAACAAGGGACGAAAAAAAAAATCTTTGTGCCTGCCTTCTCGGTAAATAGTTACTATACTCTTTGGTTGGCCTGCCTGTCTGTCTTCTTGATTGGTGTTTGGTTGAAGCAAACGTGTGCGTTGTTATTATTTTTGTTTTTAAAATAATTGTACATATTTATGTTTATAATATTTAGTACCGTATTCGTGATATGTCCGTGTGTTGTTTTACTTTATACTTGTGTTCGACCTTTTTGTTTTAGGTAGCTCAAACACACGGACCGATAGTTTGGGCTCAGATTTCACAATGGTCAATCTCATTTTCTTATTCAGCGTCTTATTCGTACAACCGGACACTGGCAGTAATGGTTGATCGCACTAAAGAAGATCGATTTGTCTGTCTTGCTGGTTGTCTATCTTGCTTGAGTCTTTTCTGTGGCGTCTTTTAAAAAAAATGCTCAACGTGCACTCGAATTCCATCATTTAGTACACAGTTTTTTGCAGAATTACTGTAAAGTACTAATTTTTCATATTCAGAATGAACTAAATGCTGCGATTTTGTATGAGGTCAGCAAATGTAATTTAAATAAATCAAACTAAATTATTATCAACTTATGGAGTGAGCTGAGATGAGCATAAAACAAAGAGATATAACCGCTACCCTCATGCATGACATATACTAAAACAGTAAGGAAGATTTGTATGAAAATTTAAAACCATGTTCGGACTTCTCATAAAATTGGATAAAAAATTGTAGAACAGTTTTCAAAGTTTCTTGCACTTTTGACAAATTCTATATTGAGGTACTGATTAATGAATTGTCGAAGCCTTTTATTGTTGTTATAATTGTAAAAGAGAAATTTTTGCGTGTGGGCAAACCTGTTAAGTTTTAAAGAAACAATGACAAAATTCAGATATGGATGTAAGTCTAAAGAATTTTTTTAAATTCTTAAGCATGAAGCTGATGGATGCTTGGATCAATGAGTCCGTAATTTAATAATTTGTGATGTGGGCATAGAATCTCAATATTAAGTTCTTGTAGGCCGCTTCCTCCGGGCGCTCTGGACATAATAAACATCCTGTGGCAGTTATCATGATGACTAAGTTCTTCGTAACGTTAGCTTCATCAAATTTGGCAGTAAATTCCTTTGTAACATTTTGAGTACGAACATCTATTAACATGGCAGGAGTGTGCACATACCCTTATAAATAAAACGCAAATATTTATTAACACTGCGACTGACGTGGCTCAATTTTTACAATTCTACTGAAGTGGTAGTATACGAGACACCATTTTGGGAGCAAATATTTTTCTAGCTTTGTATTATAAGCTTATTTAATTTATATTTATTAAAGTTCGGCCGTTCTTCGCTTGAGGAGGTGGTGTCTTCATCGCTTATATGGAATCTATACCTTCACACAACGCTCTATAGTGTTGAGTTCGGGTATACCATAAAAATATGTACCGCCTTGTTGAGGATTTTAAAATATACCCGACTGCAACATTCGTTTTGAGCATACTTTAAAAATGTGAACCGTCGTGTTAAGGATTTCAAAATATACCCAACCGCAACATTCGTTTGGGTCGGTATCAGATAAAGGGACGTTTATTTTATAGGTTAGAGATTGAGGTAAATTATACGAGAACAAAAGTGGATAAAAAACGTTTATTAGTTACTTTAAAAATAGGTAATTATAAAATTAAAAATACTAATTTAGCGCGCATTACGGACATTCATTTTAACATTCTGGCCTAAGTTATGCTTTCGTTTAGTTCTGCGTTCTGTATTAGACGGCCGCCCAGCTTGAATCCTAGACTTGGTCTTTCCTATTCCTCTGTCTTTACGTCTACTCAGCGCTGTGCTTTGAACTTTAATTTTCCTTTGTACACGCCTTGTTATTATCTGATTTAAAATAAAGTTTTGTCCTTGCTCTGATGTATTAATTTTTTTGATTATATTTGTGAATTTTCCCAGTGCTCTTAGATTGTGGACAGTGGGGTTTGTTTCAAATAACTTTGTGAAGCGTTGTACTTCAGTCTTAAACTCTGCGAGTGCATTTTTATATTGGTGAGGGAATTCTACAGCAACCTGTAGCTTGTAAGATGAAGAATTGGCAACATCCTGTATCGGCTCTTGTGTATCGGAGGAAGAGGCCTGTGGTACTACCTGTATCGGCTCTTGTGTATTAGAGGAAGAGCACTGCGGTCCTATCGAATCCAAATCATTGTTCGGTGTTTGATCCAAATCTATCATATTCATGTAGAAATTTTCATTAATCTCATCCCCCGTCGCAATTCTTGCGAGTGACATTCTATCTTGAATAGACAGCCGAGGAGAATTGGGAAATATAACTCCAAAGTTTTGCTCAATGCTACACAGGTGCTTGCAGAATTTTCCACATTTTCCAGCGTCACAGTCGCAAACGGCTAAATCGGCTCTCACAGTGTAAAAAGTATTTGGGCTTGTCTCTGATTCCATACTGTACTCATTATCGTTGACTTTAGATATATTTTTAATATTTCGAGCAGTCTTCATGAACATTGCATATATGGAATCCTTGGTTTTTCGCGTGTTGGCGTAAGAAACAATGCGACGCATAAAATAATTTTCAAAAATGGACGTTATGAAATCTACTAATGCGTATAGATGCTTCTGTTATGTTGTTGGTGTTGTTTCCTCGCGTAAGTAAATCCAACCTATCAGAGACACACCATTCAGGCCGGCGTTTCCATAAGTTACTTAGATGATTTAATAGAGCTGGCATCGTCTTAACATACTCGTCACCTGTCAATTCCTCATACAATTTTACTGCTTCTTCTGGATCAGTTATAAAAAGAATATTTCGAAATCGTGTCATGATGGACTGTCTTTTCATTATGTCAACCTTGTGATCTGCAACGCAAAGCCAACGCCAAAAGGCTTGGCAAACATGGAATGCGCATAATAGTAATCGAGCATTTGGAAAAATAGTTCTCAAAGCACTTCGTTCGGCAGTAGAATCGTCCGTCATAACAATATCCGGCTCTAATTTTTTACCCGCCTCGTTCTTTTCTACAGCTTCTTTTATAGCGGCAAAAACCATCGTGTAATTGGACTCATTTTGCTCAGTATGTATAGCACATGCCAATGGAAGCCCACCGATTTTGTGATGTGTAAAAACTAGAGTAATCGCAGATCTTGTCTGGTCACACGATGATGTTGTGTCTACAAAAATCATATTCTCATATGCAGTAGACAGAAAAACTCGTTTCATAATAGGAGTAATTATCACGATAATCCTGGGATTTTGTTTTAACAGTATCGAGTAGCCTTTTTTATACTCAATTTTCGCTTGTATGATTTCGGGGAGATTGCATTCATTACGGTCGCCATACTTTTCAGTACGCCATTTATTGTACATGTAGTACACATGATTTTCGGAGGGATTTATTTGAGAGTTTGATAACATCTCTATTCCATTTAGATCAGTATCTTGAAACGAGTCCAGTATGTTCAATTCGTTGTAATTTATTGCTGCGCAAGGTGTCATTCCGCTATCAAAATATTTCATAAAAGTTTTGTCCACGAGACGACTTCTCAGATTTTTTATTGAACGATGAATGTTGACATGTATAGGTTTTTCGAAATAAGAAGCGCTTCAACGAAGGATATGACTTTCGAATTTGATATTTTTTGAACAAACTCGTCGATAAACTTAACATATCGTTCTTGTTGTTCATTTTGTTCAGTCTTCAGTCTAAATCGCATGGAGAACTTTTCCTCCGATTCAAAATCCAGATTCTCGATAAGTCCACATTGTTTGGTTATAAAACCCTCTAAACTGGCTTTATCTATCATTATTCGTAGGTACTTTTTACGCTAAAAGGATCACAAACTATATAGTTATCACTTTATAATAATCTTCGCAACGTACTATGCACTTATGACAATTTTTTTAATTAAATACAATTGAAATCACAATCTTCAATCACATTTTAAACAGTACTGACTCGCACGTGGTCACAAAATGATGCAACAAACAAAATATTGCGTCAGCCAGCGGGTGCAAAGGATAGAACGATTTAAATAGTAACGTGCCAAAAGAGTACCGAACGATGGCTTCGTTGCGGTCGGGTATGTTTTAAAATACTTACGCGGGCGTATACTAAATCTGAATGTATACCCGATATCAACTCGCGCCAGTGACGTCACAAATGTTAGATAAAGGTACGCTTTATTGAAATGATTTTTGTTTACTGGATTTGAAAATATACCCGACGGCAACGCGGTCTCTGACGTCATGAGAGTTGTGTGAAGGTATAGATTCCATATAAGCGTCTTCATCATCATCTTCGCCTACATGTATAATTATATTATTATCAATAACAGTATCAATCCTGATATCTCGGTCAAAATGTTCCACAATCAGGTTTTTAGTCTTCTCAACCTTTGCCCAGTCATCTCTTGTGACTTCCCCGCAGGCTTCTTTTAATAGGGTCATCATCTTTTTCGTGCTGAATGGCGGGGAAGTATTGTGGCGGGCGGCGTAACCTTTTATTTGAGCCCAGATTAGCTCAATCGCGTTATATTGGCAATGATACGGTGGAATTCTTAGAACGCGATGACCATACTCCAGAGCCAGTTCATCGATTTCGTATCGCACATTTGCCGCTTTATTTTCTTTAACTAATTTAATTAGCTCTGCTTTTAGCATCTGCATATTTGCGTCAATGCCTTTTGCTTGTAACCAAGCCACCATTTCTTCTTTTTTATTAGCTTGGGTAGGTGGGTGGTTTCTGTATTTGAACCGAGTGATAGGAAGCATTATCCATGAATATTACAGAAGGGTCTGGTAGACTGGGCAAAAGCACGTTCTGGAACCACTCTTTAAATGTAGTGGCATTCATTTCCTCGTGGTAGTCATTTGTGGTTTTTGATTGAAATGCTAGTAACGCGTTTTCCACAAAGCCGTATTTTGCAGAACCTGCGTGGCATATTATCAGACGGGCCCCCTTACCCATTGGTACTTTCGACGTCGACGCTTGTGTATCATCCGTCCAAGAACGGGAAACCGTGTGATTGGCGTTTAGCCATATCTCGACAATGAACACGAGGTTATCTCAGTTATCAATTTTTTTTGCTTCTCTCAAAAAACTTATCCGTTTTAAAATTATGTCGTATCGTTCTAATAAAATTTTTCTTGTCTGTTTTTTTATACGAAAAACCAATATCTTTTAAGATTTTCGTTAAAGCAGTTTTACCCCCGCTAAACAGTCCAGCTTCTCTTAACGATGCCAAAAGCTTCTTCCTGTTGAGATATTCATTTCTGGAATAGTAACCATATAATATGATTTCTGATTGCATCGGCGTCAAAGGTGTCAATATCTGTCACGGGTTTAATTCTACGTTTCTTCTTCGGAGTACGTAAAATATTATCTTCCGTGCCAGTAAAGTCTGTTCGCCGAGAGTTGATAAATTCAGGGTTTCTCAACTCATTACAAATTGCGGGCCGCAACTTATTTAAGAACTTATACACGACATATTTTTTGTTTCTTCGGGTTTCGAACTGGGGCGAGTAAAACGCCGATATAGTGATTAAGAAAATTTTATTAATCTACTCTACAAAAACCAAATCGCTAAACTTATTCAGTACATACTCAATCTCTTAATATTATTATATATCGTCGGACGACGAACATGACGAAGTCTCAGAGTCAGAGGAAGAATCAGAGTCGGTGACGTTTATTGCGAAACGTTCAATGGCTTCGTCCACCCTGCCGTCTATTTGTAAAAATCTATCTTCTTCTTTTATTGTGTGGTCAATACATTTTTGCCAGGTTTCAGCATCTACATTTTGAATGGCCTCCACTAACAATCTTTTTACTTCTGTCAATTTAAAAGTTGTATTGTTGCGTGTGACATGCCCTTTTATATTAGCCCATATTAGTTCTATCGGGTTAAGCTCGCAATGATAGGGTGGCAATCTTAAAATTTCAATATTTTTTGTTTTTGCGTATTCATCAATATGATACGCTTGATAATTATTTCTGATTAATTTTACTTTTTCCAAGAGTTCGACTCTTAGTTCACTTTCATCAAAAATAATATCTTTACTGGCCAGCCAATTTTGTATATCTGCCTTTCTCCAGTTTGATGTTGGGGTCTTCTCCATTTTGCGAGAGTGATATGGAGCGTTGTCCATAACTATAACCTCATTTTGGGGCTTTTGATCCATTTCTCAACATTTTCCGCGTTCATGGACTCATGATAGTCACCGGTGCTTTTCTTGGATTCAAAGATCAACTCTGACTCCGGTACAAATCCATCTTTACTTCCAATATGTACAATAATGAATCTCTTCCCTTTTGAAGTTGGGTTCTTTGCTCCGACACTCAAACCTTCCATAAAAGCTTGTCGTTTTGATTTTATGTTTTCATCAACCCACGTTTTGTCTACAGTGTGTCCTGAAAAAGAAACATAATCATCAACCATGATGAATGATGAAAATAAAACAATAGAAGTGGCGTTGGACTGGACATATGCTTAGAGAACCTACAGCGAAATGGACTAAAACTCTAACAGAATGGACACCACGTTACAACACCAAAAGAAGAAGGGGCAGACAGTTCAAAAGATGGTCTGATGACATAAAGAAAGTTGCAGGATCGCTGTGGCTAAGGATAGCCAAAGACAGACAGGAATGGAAGAAGTTAGAGGAGGCCTATGTGTCTGCAGGACACGCTGATTCTGGACCGGACTGATGTGCAAACATTTCGTTAACTATAATTATTTTTTAAATTGTTAAAATCAGCAATAAAGGCTTTGATTTGATTTGATTTGATATATAATAGGGAGACTAAGGTAACTTCACTTCATTCAATGGCTGACACAAGATGCACGGATTTTCATAAAAATAAAAATAAAACATACCTTCGTTAACCCAGGTTTCGTCAAGGTAATAAATTGACCGGTTCTGTTCTCTATATGATTTTATTTTACTCAAATATTTTCTTCGCCATAAAATGATATCATCTCTATCTAAAAGTGCACATTTTCGTTGCCTCTTTACATATTTAAATTTTAATGATTTCAATAAATTGTAGAGTGTGGTACGTTTCAAATTAGATAATGTTTCATCTTCATTAACAGCTTTCAGTACCTTGTTCAGTGTTGGCAATTCTCCTTTTAAAAAAAAGGAATGCACTTTTTTTCTTATAGCACATTTTGTAAAATCATCCATTTTCCCTACAATTTTTGTTCGATTTTTTGTATGTTTTGGAGTGGTTGGCCTACCTTCTATTTTGTACTCTTTGACAATTCTGTACACTGATGCTACTCCAATGCCCAATATATTTGCCGTTTTCTCTGCAAGCTCAGTCTTGTACACAGGTTGAGTGGGATTGATACTGGTTGTTTGTTGGACACTTTTATAAACATTAATCACCATAGTTTTCTCATTCAACGTAAACGCAGAACCTCTCTTATGTTTTTTACGCGGAGACTTCAATTCACTTGAGGAATCCCTCGAAGTGCTCGGTGATTGGTTCATTATAGAAAAATATCCCTCATAAAATAATAACATTATATAACAAACAACAAAACAGTGTTACAGTAACAAAACAAAGATAATATCAACAATTTTACACAAACAACAGTAACAAAACAACAATTTTAAACAATTATTAACTGTTTAGAACAGAAAACAACACGCAAACATCCAAACGACTCACTCGAAACGCACTCCAGCACGGAATGGCAATATGGCCACCACGCCAGCTCGCCCGCACGGGCCGCGGTTGGCAACATGTGCATGCCTTGTACCACGAAAACAGTACAAACGGGAGATAAGCGATGGCCGTCATACAGTTTGCGACAATTAAGCGACAGTCGCTATTCGGGAACGTAAACATAATATTTATCAGAACAGACTTTAGAGCCGAACTTTTCTTTATTAATATTTGTTATCGTTCGTTTGCTAACTCCAAGCGCCTGAGAGACGCGTTCTGTTCGACAAGTACCAGGGGTCCGCCATTTTGCCGCTCCCGCTCAAAGTAATCTTGTAGGTTGATGATTAACTCACGGGCTCCACTTTTCAATGTTTGTCCACGTTTAGGCATTATTATGCACCAAAAGTAAAAAGAACGCAATACAAAACACAATCTAAGTCCGATTTAGCGCCGATGTCAGTTTGAAAAGCAGAAACAGTCCATTAAACGAAAGCCGGGTAATCAAATAAAAACAGATCGAAAACACTTGAAGAACGTGGTCTATACGCACGAAACGACAACAGACGACTGTTTTAGCGTCACAAAATGACGGCCCATAACGCCATTTGGGGTTACCATTTTTAATCTAAGTATAAAAATGCTAGTAACGCCATTTGGGGTTACCATTTTCAACCTAAATATAAAAATACTGTATAGTACAAATGTCATCAATTATTGGGTACCTATGTGAAAGTGGTTCCCTTCTTGCACTTGGATTGTTTAACTTTTTTCGGGCAAATTTAACTGTAGGTTTTGAATCATTCATATACAAAACTTTGCCTACAAAATGCTTCATACTTTTTTTGTACTGAACCGAGCTATAATCCAATTATCTTATATTATTATTTACTATTTCCAGGTTTTCAGTGCAGTATTCAATATCATGTAGACCAAATGGGATATTATATAAATCTATATTTTCTCTTTCTTCTTCTCGTACACATTCGGCTAAGTAATAATCCTGCATTGTTTCATAGTCTGAGTTATCTGTGTCAATTGTAACTACTTGAGTATCCGTAGATATCGAGCTCGAGTCGCTATATGACCTAAACTTTCTTCTTTTCGCCGAAATATGGCTTCGAGCGGGTTTTCTTCTTTTCAATTTATTTTTTACACTATCTTTATTGTTAACTTTCTTCCTTTTGCTTGAATTTTTCGTGCTTACTTTTTTCAGTACTTTTGTTTTGGTCTCCTGCAGGCATTCTGGTAATTCACGTTTCACTGTGGCTGTGAAGGTTACGTTTTCAATCTTATTCGAAACTTCATTTAAAGTGCGGACATCTGATTGTGTTTTTGGTTTAATGATTATTTCAGAAAGTACAGTTATTTTCTTCGAATCATTTATCAATCTTTTAGTGTATATATATTGCAATATATATTGCTGGCACTGGTGGAAGCTTCACTTTGTTCTTGTTGAACCAAATAAAAGTTGATCATATTGATAGAAATTTTGCTGAGACTCTCAGGAGTGAAACTATTCTGGTAATCAAAGTTACTAAAAGTTACTTCCAAATCGCAGTTTTCAAAACCATTTGCATCGTAATTTAGATCAGTTTCAATAAAATGCCAGTGTGTTCATCCAAAATCGGGGTATTCTCATTTTTTCGATTCATAATTGCCGCTTTAGATCATTTCTTTTTTGAATTTGTTTTCTTTTTCGTACTACCCTCAAATAGATCTTTGCAAGAATCAATATTCAAATTGAAACCTGTCACCGATTTGCCCGGCTCGCAATTAACTTTTTTATTCCTTTTTACTGCCATGGGCTTTGGTGCTCTTGTTTCCTTCAAGTAATCAAGTAGTGTTTGATCTATTCCATACGATAATATTTCATCTTGCATGTCTGGTATCTTTTTTAAAACCTCTCGCGGATTCATTGGATATATTCCCGATGCTTTGAAACCACTTTTTAATTTCTTTGCCTCCTTCAGCTCAATGGCTTCATTGCACTCTAATAAAATGTAACAAAAATGAACATAACAGCATCGGATGTATGGATTAAGTGATTTTGGAGTTGTGCAGCGTGGAATATGAATCCTCTTCCTCTTGGTAATACTCACACCTGAATACTGTCTAGAAGTGTGCGCAAACTTCTGTTCGCTAACAGTTATGCAGGACTTTTAAGATCAGCACACACTCGTAAGCCCAGTAGCATGTTGGGGATTCTAATTTCCAAGGCCATCTTGCGTGTTTTATTTTTACCAGTCTGTACCATTCATTCATAGCCATTCGTCGCTGTTTAATAACTGGTTCATTTCACTAGATACAAATCATGTGCCATTATCTGAGACAAACGTTTCACATAACATCATCGTTCTCAAGTGATGTACAGTAGCAGAAGTTGCACCAAGACTTTCTAGGCCATTCAAAAAATGAATCAACCACTATTAAAAAAAAAACTTGTTTTCACCAAAATCACAGCCCAGGAGCAAATCCATCCTGTAGAGAAAGTTCTGTACGTAGTAGCCAATAATGGCGTAAGTTTTCAACAAGACTAACTAATGAGTGACTCGTACAGTTGTTTTATCTCACGAGCGCGGGTGAGCCATACCTGTAGTTGTAATGCGTATAGACACGCGCTCCTGTGTGCGTAAGTACAGGTAGCGTTAGCAAGCTCATCGCTTATGAACAAAATAATAAATATATTAGATTTTTACTTCGTATAGATATGGTTGTTAGAGTTTACGGTAGATTATACAGTTTAAGTATCCTCAATTCCCCTGCTTGTCGTAAAGCATATTTTAGTACCTGACCTAGGTCCGCATTTGGGTTGGCCTTAGAAGCTTGACTGATCCCTTTTTCTGTGAGTCCATGAGATCCATATTTCAGTGTACACTTCGGAAGTCCCGGAAACTTGGGATTTATTTTTATTCCAGTCACTAATTGATTGTATACCTTAGTATATGCCTCTTTGCTGACATCGAGTTGTTTCTTTGATGTTGGAAGCTGATGATAGGAATCAGAAGAATCTGATCTGGGAGAAAGATAGTGATTGGTAACATGGAACATGAAGATTCCTGAGCGATGATAGACCTCGGACTTTACTTCTCCTGGTACAGTGGAATAAACTTTAATAATTTCCTCAATTGTTCTTTTGACCCTTTCTCGTTTTGATTTGTCTTTAATATAAGATAGATCAACCTTGACCTTTCTCGGCTCAATAAGCAAAACATCCTTCCTAGAAAGTTTAAGCATATTTGTCACCATGCCACTTAATTCCCCACTCTGTTTGATTTCCTCAGTTCCTCCAGCAAGGTCATACATCGCATTGGGACTATCGGAATCATCATCATCAGATTCTACAGGTACTCTTTCTCTCTGTCTTGTATTCGATTCTTTCTGTATAGTCAGGGGTGTAGTCCAGATATCGTCATCTTCTTTAATAATGGGTGGTATCTCAAACTCTTCATTTTGAGAAATTGTCAAGGAAGGGTCTTCCACTTCTTGATCATACATCGGGAGTTGAACATGCCAATTTTCTCTTTTAGCAGTCTCCTTCGCTTCCTTCAAACTTGAAGAATCCATTTTAGTTTTTTTCATATATTTGATGTTGAATTTGATCTTTGGTCAATAGAGAAGTCGATCTCTGACATATTCACCAACTGTATCTTCCCTGACATCCTTGATTCTCTCTCTTTGTGCAATGATGGCTTTTCTAACAGTCTTCGGAATCTTCATCCCCCCAAATTTGAGGAGAGCAAACCAAGTTTTCGGATCTCTACCCTCAGTAGTGATCCACAAACTGGATTCGCGGTCTTCAGGTTCTTCTGCATCTCCATCTTCTGCTTCTTCAACGTCATCTGCTGTAAATCCCTTAAGATAGTCTTCTCCAGATTTGTCGAATTGAGGGATTAAACCACCTCCCCTCGCAAATACCCAGGACATTAACACAGCGTTGAGGCCAATGTCTGCACAATTCCCTTCAAAATTGAATCTTGCATTTTGTGATCTTCTATGTCCCAATATTGATCCTACAATGTGGATCATGTGGAAGAAATACGGGTTTGCATTTGATGAATATGCAGATCTAGTGACTAGGCTGAGATCTGATTGATAAGGGAAATATGAGTATCTATCACCCGACTCTTGGCCTGGTTTTGCCAACCGGATGATCTCATCTCCCATAGTCTTTACAAATATCCAGTCCATGAGATCTCCTGCTTCGATGTTTAAGATCGACATGGCATATCCGAATGATAGTAATCCAGCGCAGTCTCTAAATCTAGAACCGAGTGTTCCAAGTCTCAGGATTGCGTTCTCACTGTCATTGAATCTGTAGAGAAACATGTCATAAGCAGCAATGATTTTTAAGTAATCCCGGTCGGCCAACCAGCTTCCATAAAGTCCTACCACCCCGTGTAGGGACATCCCTCCTCCACCTTCTGCTGTAATCTGCTCTTCCATCTTTTTGGTGAGTAACTGAATGTAGTCTTCATTATTCACTCATAAAAGTCGGTAGATGCATACTAAGTAGAGTGCCATTGATTTTGTTGTCCAAGTGTTTGGATCTCTTTGAGCACTCGACAATGTGAAAGATTGAGCTGGGATGATTGTCTCACTAGGTACATGATCAGTCTCTGTTCGTTTCACTTGTACTAGAGACCATGGACTGATTGAGGAATTCGGTGCCCCTATAGTTGCACCATAAGATTTCCATTCCTCCTTAAGTACTTCTGCCATTTTCTCTCCGTAGAGATAAAGGAAAAGCTTCGTTGTTTGCAGGGTTAGAGATGTTGATTTGATTCCTCCTCGGACGGCTGATATAATAGGGTCATCAAGATCATTGGCATACTTAGGAATGACCACAGTTGGCTTTCCTTCAGGATTGTCATTAAACCATTCGCTTGGGTAATCTACTATTTCGTCTGGATCTACAAATTCTTGAGTTATTACTTTCTGAGTAGCTATATGAACCGTTGCATTTCTCTTAGCTATGTCAACCATTTTTGGTCAGGTCACTTGTGACTTAAGTACTTTGATTATTATTGTTATATGACATTTTGATATGACAATAAAATACAGATATGACAATAAAATACAAACTTATATTCAAGAGACATTTATTTTAAACAATAATTTGACACTTATTTTAAATTAATAATGACACTGATTTGGAATTTTTATATTTTATTTTAACTAGTATTTTAAGTAGAATCGTAACTAAACTCTTCTTCAGACTCTGTTTCGTCGTCACTGTCATCTTGTAAATTTATTATTAATTCAAAATCAGTGTCAAAATATTTAATATATTCAGTTTCTTTTTTAATTACACTATTGCAAGTATTACGCCATGTGACACTCGTTATTTTTGTAATACTCTCTTGAATAAGTTTTTCTGTGTTGGTCATATTTTGGTCAACGTTTCTTAGAGCAATGTAGTTTTTAAGGACCCCCCAAATGTTCTTTATGGCATTAAGCTCAGGGTGGTAAGGAGGCAGGCGTAATACTTCGAATCCTTTACTTTTTATGTAGTCATCGATTTTGTACGTGATAAAATTACTTTTATGTTTTTTTATTATATCATATAACTCAACTTTGCGCAAATTTGAGTCGAAATGAATACCCTTAGAAGTGAGCCACTCTTGCATCTCAGATTTTTTTGAAGCTGTTGTCGGCAATTTTTCGGCACGTGTGTTGTGATATGATGCATTATCCAGTACTATTACGGAACGATCTGGCAAATTTGGCAGCAACTTTTCAGCCATTTTACGTAATTTTCAAAACTCATGTTGGAATGGTAGTCTCCACTCTCCAGCTGTGGAATTAGCTTTGTAGATTAAGCAAGCGTTCTCAATAAATCCGGTATCGGTTCCAGCGTGTACTAAAATGAAACGAGTCCCTGTACTAAGTTTTTTTAAGAATGGAGATGGTTCGTCTTTTTGGGCCCAGGTGTTATTTCGAACATGTGTTGTCAGTACATAGCTTTCGTCAGTATAGACAATAGGCCGTCCTTGAGAGCGGTATTCCTTTATTTTTTTTAAATATTTTAATCTCCACATCTGGATGTCATGCCGTTCAACTAAAACTTTCCTATTGTTATCGGTTTTACGCCACTTGCAGCCCAATTTATTTACTAACTTACGTAGCGTTGCTAGACATCAATCGAAACCAATTTTTTCATTTAAAACTGACCTTAGTTTTGCCAAAGTTGGAATTTGTTTTTGTATGATATGAAAAACTTGTATGGTGCTCCGAATAACGTCAGCCAGGAATCCATCAATGTCTACTTTATTTTCTCTCTTTCTTCGGTTTTTCATCGGTGAAATAAAATTCGAAGATGTGCTTGCGTCATCTCTTTTTATTGACATGTTCCTTTCTTCTTGTAATATTTTTTGCACTGTTCTTTCACTAACTCCCGTCGCTAATGCAGTGCGCTTTGTAATATTACGCAAATGTGATATATCACAATTTGGTTCTCGATGAAGTTCCGTGAATTCATATTCTTCTTTGAGAAAATGATAAACATTTGCAATCATTTGCCGACCCTAAAATAAAAAATACATTATTAAAATCAAGTTTAACATGTTACTGCTAAACTAACTCAATACATTAATTAATTACACACAACATAAATACACATCAAACATAAACATTAATTTGTCTTACCTCACTGCGAACAACTTTTCTCCGTTTACTTGTACCTTCCATGTTGACGGTATTCGATGAATAATTTTGGCGCGAACCAAGAAGCACTACTGACTCGGCCGGCGACTCGGCCAAAACTGAGCATTCCCGAGCTTACGCCGCCAAAGACAGTGTGCATGTGCATTTACACACACAAGCATGGCTTTCCCGCGCTCGTGAGATAAAACAACTGTAACGAGATTGTGTCGTTGTTTTATCGTCGTTAAATGGAAAATTCTCCAACACCGTTGCCGCCGGCAACGCCGATGGGTTAAGTCGGCGGCCGCAACCAATTTCAGGACAAAACTCTGTGATATGAGCTGATGCCGGAGGTGTTGGAGAATTTTCCATTTAACATAGAGCAAGTCGCAATGAAAACAACGACACAATCTTGTTACAGTTGTTTTATCTCACGAGCGCGGGAAAGCCATGCTTGTGTGTGTAAATGCACATGCACACTGTCTTTGGCTAACTTTTAACTTTTTCCCAAACCTTTCCAATTTTCAAAATATGTAGGGTTGTCATTAAATATTGATAACCTGTTTTTGTATTATTTGATTTTGCAATCTTGTCTGTTTTTCTGGTTTTAACTGTTTTCAGTTCCACTTCTCAGCACTGATAGCGGTTTTGATTTCTCCTTTTAAGAATTGTGTATGTGATTTAACAAAGTCATCTACTCTCAGTCTTTGCTTTTTGTGCCAATATTTAATAGGTAGCGTTTAATGGTTTTAAAACGGCTCTCTACATTAGACGAAAACAAAACGAATTCTATATTTTCGGAACTGTATACTCTCACCGTGATGTTGCTCCAAAGCGGTAATTGGGTCATTAATCTTAAAAGGGATAATATAAATGAAGGCATATAAAACAGATTCTCTTCCGCAGATGAATGTTCGTCTTCCGACAAGGTGATCAGCATTCGCTCTTTGTCTACGTGATCACTGAACCATTGTGGAACATTCGACTTCTCTTTCATAGACAAATCTTTTGACGAATTTGCAAGGATAAGATCATCAAATAGTGATTCGTTTTTTATTTCTGCAGTAATTGCAATGTTTTCGTTTTCTTCCACTATTTTGTATTTTAGCATGATTTTAGCAGATTCACATCTCGATCCTTGTTCAAATTTATGTACAAATTTATTCAAACTGATTGTGATGAAATCAGTAATGGTTTGTTTTACTTCATCTTAGCTATATTGCTTCTTGATATACAGAAGTCACTTGAAATAAAATGATCTCACACGACAATCTACATGTATAAAACAAGGCAAATTAGCCAGTATCTTTACAAAATGACTAGTGTCAATTCTGATGTAGCATTCTTGTGGCGTTTTAACAGCTTCATTTCTTACACAACCGTTCAAGCTGGTGGTATAATAGGGTGATATCGATACTATAACACGTGGTTGGGTGGATGGGTCATACCTAACGTGACCATTTATATTTTTCGACAGAGCGGGACACCTGAGGAATTTTGAACAAAATAAGAACTAATTGCTTTTTTAATTGGTTTTTATTTACTAATAATAAGGAGATCAATGAATAAATTTAATTAATGTAACGTCTTTAGGCACTAGTTTTATATTTGTCGGCGGAGCAAATCTGTTTTAAAATATCGGGTCTCGTTTTCAAGTAAGAATGAAGCTGATTACATGATTTGTTGATGTTTGTCTTGGTAATCAATATAGCTTTCAAAAATGGAACACTTAACTGTGTTTTTTCACTTGTCCATATTTTATTCATTAGAGAAAAAACTCTTTCGACAGGTGCGTTACTTCCAGGCAGACTAAAACATACTCAGTAATTATGCGAAAGCTCGTGCATATGAGATTGTTAGCACGGAAGTGGGTGAACAATTCCACCCAACGGTCTTCAGCAGCAACATTCTCACTGTTCCAGCTTGATATTTTTGCATCTGTGACATAATTGCAAAGGAGCGAAAACTCGTCGAACACTTCCGTATCTTGGCTGCTGTTAAGAAATCCTTGCGTGATCAGCAAATCCGTCACATTCTGTACTTCTTCCCAAGTAGGTACTTTTGCCAAATTTGTCCATTCAAATACTTCTAGCTCTGCATTAAACTGACACCACTGCTCCAAGTATTCTTTGCTTGTCTTATAAAACTCAGCCGCCGAAGTTTTCACATTCTCCTGATCAGTTTCCTGTAATTTTACCAGTAGACTACGGACAGTGTGAGGAAGGAAAAGTGAACTCTCTTTAAGTGCCAAGTTATCTCGTAGACGATTAATTTCCTTCGAAGTTTCTATCGCAGATACCTTTTGACCCTCGATTTTCAACACGACTTGATGAAAAGTCGCTGCTTGTGCATGCAAAAAATATGATATTTAGGTATGACTCATACCTAAATATCATAAGCAACGTGCTTATTGTTATCATAAAGAATAACTTTTGCTATGGAACCTATGTGGAAAAAAAATTCTGTCCATATAAGTTAACCGATCAGCTGATTCACAGACGGACAGATAAACTAACTTTCGAATTTATAATATTAGTTTAGATTAAAATTATATTATCCAAACATTGCGGCGATTTGAAAGAATTTTCCATCAGTTTTGTTTTGGGTTCACACAGCCATTCCGTACGCTTTTCTTTTTTCTAAAAATTGTTTCTTGAGGTACAATTCAGGTACAGTTAGGCCCTTCGCACATGGGTCGTAGGCGTAGTTGTCTCGTGCGCGTATCGTAATTACGCTACGCGCACGAGACGCGGTGTTCCTACAAACGAATCGTCGCGTAGACGTATCGTTTTGTAATATCTCAGTTGAAATCATGGCGTCAAGCGTACCAGATGTGTTTGGGGAATTTATTGATGACCTTACCTTCTCTTCAGTCGAAGAGGATTTCTTGTTATTTGATTTCGTTAGAAGTAGAAAGCGACGTGCTCATTGGATCCATCCATACATCGCAAATAATTACAAGAAAAGATTGTTTGTTGCTGCACGTGAACTGTCAGAAAATGACAATAAATTCCGCAGTTCTTATCGAATGAGTAACGATACATTTACAACAATACTTCGAAATATTTTGGGACCACACCTATTGAAAAATGATACTAACATGAGAGAGGCTGTACCTCCAGAAGAAAGAATCATGATAACTCTACGGTAAATAAAACTATAATATTTTTAATCTTTTATTTATTGAAAAAATTATAAATGACAAAATAAGCACCAATGTGCACCATTTTTTATTCACAGTTTCGAAATGACCGATAATGCTTAAATTTTGTAATTAAGCACATGTACGTACGTGTTTGTAGGTTTAACTTTAGAAGTAATTTATTCTGTATTTTCATTCCAATTGTACTGAGTCAACTCGTTCACGTTCAGGTCATTGCTTAGTTGACTATCATCTCTGCTAGTTCTGTAATCAAGAGGTGGTCTCACTAATTGCTCACCCTCCTGATTAGAAGTCATAGTTAAAGATACCGCAGAATATGGTTGTTGCTGCTGAATAGGGCTCATAACTGAAGATATTGGAGAGTACTGTAGTTGTAATGGCTGCTCCTGATTATGACTCATATCTGAAGAAACACGAGTGTATGTTTGTTGACGAGGTTGCTGGTAAATATCTGAATTGATTTCAGCCGTTGAAGATGATTGCTGGTTTTGCTGAGCCTTTTGATATTTTTGGATGAGCGTCATCATTTCAATTTTAAGCAATCTCATCTTATTATCATTTAAGTTTTCGATGTCTGGAAGTAAACTCAATAAAAACATTTTGCGAGGATTTTCTGTGTCAGCTCTTTGCATACATTTCTCGATATTTTGCCGTTTCGTAGCAATATATTGCATAAAAGTGCTGTTGACAACGTTATTAGATGTCTTGGCTCTCTTTTTAGGCGGCTGTGTTGAAACATCTTCATTTGTCGCACTTCATTTGTTGGTGTATTATGAGTATCCACATCGTCAAGAGTGTTATCGGTTGTTTGAGAACTAGATGGAGGGATATTTCCGGGTTCTTTCTCATTGCTAGTAGGTTTAACAAATGGAATCACAAATTGCATCTCATCGTGTAAGTAATACTGTTTCCTCGATTTCGCTGCTGAGCCGCTAGGTAACGATTTCAAACTCTTAACGAAACCATTTCTCACATTGCGCCACTTTTCTTTACATTCTGGAACTACAAAAAATAAAATTAAATAGTTGGCTAGGATAATAAGAAGAACATAGTTAAAAGAGAAACTTGTGCGGCATCAATCGTTTTTCATTTTATTTTCGAGTTCATGAATGTCTTGTTTCAGTTATCTGGCAACTGGTGACACTTTTTCATCTTTGGGTTTATATTTCGCTAGAGGCGATAACACTATATCTCACATAGTAGCTGAAACTACCCGTATTATGTGGGATAAATTGAAAGATATATGTATGAACGTCCCCACCACTGAAGAATGGAAACAAATCACCAATAGATATCACGAATTATGGCAACTACCTACTTGTCTTGGTGCTATCGACGGTAAACACATACGTATTCAGCAATATCCAAACTCTGGTTCAACAAATTATAATTACAAAGGATATCATTCCATTGTTTTAATGGGGTATGCAGATGCAGATGGCTGTTTTACATTTATAGAAACGGGATACCCTGGTCGTAATAGTGATGGTGGAATATTCCAGACGCCTTGGACAGTGGATACAAAATAATAATAATAATCTTCCTGATGACTTTCATTTACCCCACGATAATAGTAGCTCTACATTACGCTACGACTATCGTAATGACACTGAACACCTCATACGATACGCTGCAACACCGCCTCGTGTGCGGACTTGTTTGAACATGTTCCTGCTCGTACTGCTCTCGTAATACGCGCGTTCTACGATACGCTTACGATACGACGCCATGTGCGAAGGGCCTTAGTTGATATATGTTTCAGAATATGGTTCACACGCGTTTGGAAGATAGGCCAATACACATGCCAACCTGACGTCAGGATGGCTTGAGTATGTCACTACCTCTTTATTATTCTATTGCCTGAGGTACTATTCTTCTACGCATAGGTATAATTAGGTACAGTTTAGGTACAGTGGTTTAGTACTAATTTCATTAATATACAGAAACCTCTCAAGCGGTACCAGTGTCTCCAACTCTATTTGTCAAAATTACGGTGTTGCTTGCCTAAAAATACGGTATATGGCGGAAAATTACGGGAGATCAAAAATTAAAAAAACGGTAAATTTACGGTAACTTTATTTCACAATTAAAATTAAATGTCAGGCGTTTCAGCCTTTTTGTACATAGAAACATTAATACTTTTAATCATTTTATCAGTAGGATGGAAATCTACGCAGTTTTTGCCTGTTCTCTTAATGAGTTGCTGCGTAAAAAGATTCCCAGCAATAGATTTTGTAGACAATTGGTTCCTTTTTTTTGTTTTCAAGTCAGAAATGTGGCTGAAAATGCGGTCGCAATCGGCGTTTGAGTGGGGCAATGACAGCATTCCGAGCATAAAATGTGCTAAGTTATAAAATGGTCGCGAGTCTTCATTAGTTTTGATTTCAGACACCATATGCCAAAATACATCTGGAGGATCGTTGACGTCTAAATCACATTTGTTTTGTGCAATGTAATACGGAAAATGTCGCCATTCATCATCTAAAATTTGCTGGACATCAAGTGTCTTTGGAGAGATTCGGGGCAATAAGTTGAATGTGTTGGCCAATGATGTTTGTCTTTTCTCGGTTGCCAACATGCAATTTTCGTTATTCAAATCGGAAATTGCAATAAACAATTTGTTATCTAAGCTATATCTTTTTCTTATGCCAACCGCTGCCTGGACAACGAATCTCTTACAATTTTCTCGCAACTGTTTCACAGAATTGACATCAGCAATAACTTCAGGAAGTGACAACTGTTTTTGAACACCAAGACCTAAATAAATATCCTCGGGTCGTATATGTTTGCGTTCGTCTGTGGGGTCGATACTGTCGAGCGGTGTATTATTTACATAACTTGCGGGCATAATTAAGAGAAGCAGCTCTCTGTATAGTTCTTGCATTTTCAAGTGCATCTCTGGTAAGACTGTAGTTTCACTTTGAAAATATGCGTTAGTTCTAGTGAACTTCGGCAACATCCACGAAAGAAAATAAAAGTAAGCCTTCTGAATGGGGTCTCTCAAAGCAGAGTGTATTTCACGGCATTCATGATCTTCAAGCCATTTATCATCAAAATAAAGTTTAAAAGCCTCCCATTGTTCTAGGATCCTCTCGACGACGGCTGATAAGGAGAGCATCACAAAACTCTTGGAAAACTTGAAGTTGACTTTGCCGCTTACTGCTGGTTTTAAAGTGGTTGTAGATGTTACGTGTTAATTTTTCGCTTTCAGGTGGTAGTTCTTTGCAAGCCTCGCTCGAGCATAAGTGTAACGAATGACAAACGCACTTTATAATGGTTATTCCTGGACATAACTGTCTGAATCTTGATGAAACCGAATTGTTACAGCCCATCATGGTATTGCAACCATCTGATCCAAATCCAATTATATTTTTTTGGGGCACACAATTTTCTTCGAATGATTTAATTAGGACTTCGAATAGGCGTTTTGCAGTTGTAGTGTGATCTATATTATCTTCGCCAAAAAGGTCAATGAGGTCCCAAAGCCGACTGACCACACGCCCTATCTTCGGGTCATAATAACGTACAACCACATAGTTTTTGTAGACGTAATGTCGGTGCTTTCATCGATTAAAACAGAAAATTTTTGCGATTTTAAATCGGCGCTTAAAGCTGCTTTTTCCGAATCGCCCAAGACATTGTTTATTACAACTTGCAGCTTAGTATGTTTCATTTTCACATTTTTAGCAATGTTTGAATCGGGAAATGCATCAACTAACAAATCTGATAAATGGTCCATACTTGAATGTGGAATCTTATGCTCAGCCATAAATGCTGCGAGCTTGAGCTCTGCATATTTTGCTTTTTCTTCTACTGAATGAGATTTTGAAGTTTGCAATAATTTTACGATTGGTGGTTGAATAGATGTACTTTGATGCTTTGAACCTGCGTTATGACGTTTCAGCACACTTATATCAGCCTGCATGGTGGTATCACAGAGCAAACACTTTGCTTTATATGGGTTTTTTGGGTATTCGCGAAGCTCGGAAGTATCCGCTGCGGTACTGACGGTCACCATCTAATATGGGCGTCATTCTTTTTGGATATCCCGAATCACCTGATACAATAGAATTAATAATAACAATGGCTCAATGTAAACAACATAAAGTTTACAAAACGTCAGGTTGTGGATTTGATTCCTAGTGGGGTACATACACGATTAGTTAGTACTCTAATTATTTGGTCGTGGGGAATCTTTAAATATCTTCCTGATGGCCAGCTGCCATCATCTTATCTAAGTATGCCACTAGGTAGCAATGTTAACGGCATTATTGTATTCCGGCTGTTTGTCAGCCAGTCCCTCCAAATAAGTTCCAGGTGAGTGCACCTCCACCTTATCTTCACATAACATCAAGTGTGATTGGGGAAGGGTACTAACCTGATTATTTCCGAGGCCTGGAAACTGTAATGCTATTTTAAATAATAATTGCATACCCCGTTACCCAACATATTCACCACTTTCATGAGGCCCATGAGGCTCAACCTTACTGGCCGACCATATTATGGCAGTCATGTGTAGCTCTACCAAATTTGGAACTGACGTTTAAAATTTGCAAATTGTGATTGCATACCTGTAAATATAATTGGATGATCAGCACAAGCACTGTGAAAAATAACTGGTTTTTTATTGATTTATAAATCACCTGGCTCTCTTCCAATAGATACTTACCATCTGTGCATTTAAGGAGTGATATCCCTTTCTATTATAAAAAAAAGCTGGCTCAACAAATGCGATGTGAGTGCAATCAATGTAATGTATCTTTGAATCTTACAATGACATCGATTTTTTTTAACAGTAGAAACATAATAGTCGCGTATCAGCTAAGTTATTGTTAGGAGTCCATGCTATCCTTTTTTTTATATAAATTGAAATTATAAAAATTATAACTAATAGTTTGTGATGCCTTATAGAGTAACAATAGCAATAACCAAGGTTTATCGAAGTGGAAAATCCAAACCCCCTAAGCCATAGACTATGGCCGGGAGTATTTTTTAAATTACGAATTTCTAATACTCCAAACTTGGAGAAGACATACTTTAGATAGATAATAAACTTAACCCATATAGTGGTCTTCTATTACATATATTGTTGCAAATGACAATTAGATTAATGATTATGGATAACTAGGTTTTCTCCCGCTCGCCTGCTGAAATAACTTCATCGCGGATATATTTCATTTATTTATCCCATGGGAACTATTCACTTCATCAGTATAAAAAATATCCTATGTCTTAATCCACGGTATGTTCTATCTATACAGTACGTCCCAAGACTATGCGACATGGAGGGAAAGTACCTTAAATTTTATAGACCACAACTCTTTGGTATGACCCTGTTGCTAAAAAACTTAAAGCGCAAAGCACCTGAAAAAAAATTAGTGTAACGGTCAGACTGGCGATAATGGGGCGCAAAAATTACCTACCTAAGAGAAAATGTGATAATATACTGCTCATAACAATTAGAGGAAGAAGATTTTAGTCCTTTCTATTGTATAAACTACAATTAGGTTTAAAATATATTTTATGTTTAAAGAAGTATAGTGTTCGGTTACCTCAGGACTCCGGTAACATGATGTGGACGTAAAACAACAAATCCCAGGGTACACTAGCAAAGTTTATTGCCACACACTACACAGCAAAACAGTTCAGAAGGAGTCGAAGATGCGAAGAGTAAGCGTAGTACACAAAGCAACTATTATAATTCGTTATTATTGCAAAGCGATAGTTTATAAACACGATCGGAAACGAATGGCGGAAACAAAGAGACGTGTGTCCTGCGTCGGACGGAAGTAGATGTCGACTGGCGCTCAATGCAAGCAAGGTCGCGCAGCGACCGCAGCGTTGACAGGTAGCTGCGTGTGAGCAACTACGTCATACAGGGGCAGAGTGTTACTACTGGGATCGGTTCCGTCGAGTTACACTAAGGCCGTGTCCTACGTGGGCGACCCAACGCGAACGCGATTGCGAAGCGATCCGATGCGATGCGATGCGACGCGGCGACTCTGTCCTACGTGCGCGCGAATCGTTCTGCGCCACCATCGCTTCAGTGCAGTTGTCATTTAACGTTTATCATGGACGGACAGAAGCTAATGTTGTTGGAAAATTCATATCTTAAATATCAAATACTCAAGAAGTATGTACGGCAGAGAAGTGGTACTAAAATTGTATACTTAGAAAGGCATATTCATGGGGAATTTCATAATTTGTTCGAGGAGTTACGAACTCAACCCTTGTTATTCAAAGAATATTGTCGAATGTTGCCTACAACGTTTGACTATATTGTACAAGCCATTAAACCAGTTCTGCAATTCACTACAACTAATTTTCAGCAACCTATTTCTATTGAAGAACGATTGATGGTAACATTAAGGTAAGAAAACTATGATTTTTAATTATCTATAATTTTTATTATTATTATCATTAGTTATTAATTAAATTGCAATAATTTTACAAACAAGTGTAATAGTCATGTTGAGAACCGGATTGTGGTGAATTTAACTTTGCCAGCTCCGTTAGTAGAAGTTCCTGCATCTGCGTTCTAAAATGTAATTTCTTCAATGATGGTAACTTTTTTATATAAGGTATTATTGATTTAAACCAAAGAGGGTCATCGTCTGTATTATCTGGTTGATCTTGGCGAAGAATTTTCATTTTTTCTCTCTCGATATCGAGGAATGCTTCTAAACCAATATCTTTTCTTTTGCGTGTTTGCTTTGTGATAGTTGGCAACGAGGGTGAAGGAGAAGGTGAAGGCATTTGCTGCACGTAGATTTCTATAGATGTATTTTGTGGTATTTCTTCCAAAATAGACGCAGATTCAGGGAGCTGGGTGTTGTCAATGTCAGACAGGTATACGTATATGTCTTCCGCACTAGCAGTGTCTGTAGACAATGACTTATCTATTGAATTGTTATCAGTTGAGCAGTCTTCTAATATAATATTTCCTTCTGTTGGGCGGGGTTTCAAAATTACTCTTAAAAATGACATATCTTCAAAATATGGCCATGTGCCTGTTTATTTAGGCTCATTATCGGCGTCAGTCCCAGAACGTGGCTTCGGAATTTTTTTCAATTCTTTATTGAATGTATCTCTCAAATTTTTCCATTTTTTCTTAGCCATTTCACCTGAAAAAAGAAAAACAATTATTACTTAATCTTTTTATTTATTTCAGGTATTTGACCACAGGCATACAGTTCTGGCAACTCGCTTTCTCGTACAGAATTTCAAAATCTGCTATTTCCACAATCGTACCACAAGTATGCAAAGCTATATGGACTCAGTTAGTTGTGAAGCACATGCCCGAACCTTCTGAAGATAACTTTAAAAACATAGCGCAATGTTTTTGGGACCGATGGCAGTTTCCTAATTGCATCGGTTGTATTGATGGGAAGCACATTCGCATAGTGAAACCAAAGAACACCGGTTCCATGTATTATAATTACAAATCCTTCTTTTCGATTGGATTATTGGCAGTCACTGATGCAAATTATAAATTTGTAATGATAAATGTGGGTTCCTATGGAAAAGAAAACGATGCCGGTGTTTTTGATGAATGCCCCTTTCGGAATGCAATAGAACAAGGAAGACTACAAATACCTAAAGAACAAGTATTGCCGGGCTCAAATATAAATAGCTCCATATGTTCTCTTAGGTGATGCAGCGTTTCCTCTGAAGGAATACTTAATGAGACCTTTTCCAGAAAAGTCGGCTTATTGGACGATTCGCACGAATTTAACTCGCACAAAACGTGCGAATCGACTCCTTTAAAACATATTATTTTTTCTGTAGTCGATTCGCACGAATTTCATTTATTGGCGTGCGAATCGACACCCTCACAAATATGTAGTAGGCTATTCGCACACATATTGTTTTTTATGAAATGCAGTTAAGATAAAGTACACTTGAGCACAGAAGTAGTAAGGTCAAATATGTTTTACTCGTAATAGATAGAAAATAAAAACACAATCTATAATCAACAATATCTGTATTAAAATTAAAACTAAGTACTAAACATCTTCTAAGCTCGTGGTTTGAGGATTAAAAATGAGCAAATATCGATCACAGAATAATAAATGTCACTAACAAACTACTACTCCACTAACCACGTAATAAAAAATAAAAGTACTAAAAATTTACTTTTTTTTTTTTACTTTACCCAAACATTTACTTTTTTAATAAGGTAGGTATATATATAATTAACAACTTTTTCTTATATTTATTATTGACGAACATTTGGTACAACAAAAACATGTCTTAATGTTTTTTAGAAGTGTACCTAAAATACACAGTTCTCATCATTATAACAATAAAACTTTTAATCATAAAACTAGAACTAGGGCTATAATCACAATTTGAATCACAGATTTTTCTTTAAAATAACGTATAAAAGTGACTAAACTTTTATATACAACTAACAAATCAACAATAATAAATCAAGTCACAACAATAATAAAATGCTTACTTCTAATTTATATATAACAGGTTAAAAAATAAACTTACGAGAATTATAAAAATAGATATTTGGCTTTAATCACAATCAAAATCACAGTCGTTACCTTTTAGGAATAAAATAATCATCAGTTATATATGTATTATGTATACAATATTACCGCCAACTAATTTCGTAATTTTTCAATACAAAGTTGTATATTAATTTCGCCACGATTCAATTGGCTTACGATGTCTTCGATTCTTTTTTGAAGTTTTATTCTCTCAGGACTTTTAACTGAAATATACTGATTTTTATTATAAAGAGTTAAATAATAATTGGAATCTTTACGTAAAGTATCCAAAAACATTGCAATGTTTGGTTTAGGTTTTACCAATCTGTTAAAACGCGAGTTCCATGATTCGATGGCATTATTTGTTTTATGACACACATCAAAAAATGACCATGTGTTTGAGAAATAAGCATTTTCATCTAACCAAGTACGAACAAAATAATCATTAAATTGAGTAATTTTCTTTTCAGGCTCATTTTCTGATTCAATATATAACCAGCCATCTGATCTATATTCTCGAGGTACATATGCTAGAGCCATGCAACGTTTAACATGCATTTTATCAATTAATGATTTATCCATACCTAACTTCTTTGCATTTCTCCATAAAGACTTTTGGAAATGAAATAAACAACCTTGAATACGTGCGTCAGGAAATATTTTTTCAATAGCAGCCATCGCACTTTTTTCAAAATCTGTGGTGAATATACGTGGAGAAAATTGAGGAATTCGACTTTTTATAAGGTAAAAAAAAATTTCGTATGTTTTTTCTTGTTTGTCCGGTAGTAAAGCGTATATGGCTGGTAAAATATTTGTATGTTCATGGGTACTTCCCAAATCTATATGTAACGTGTATACTTGCAAAAATGGTGGTACGCAGCTTTTGAACGTCCCATCGCAGAAAACGCTTTCTGCTGTTTCAATATATTTTATAACATTTTGGTTTGCAAAAAGTGTAATTCTTGTTTTCTTATATCCATAATCAGCAAACTTCAAATCTTCGTAGCATGGAGGAATAATAAGATCTGTAACTTTTTTGAATCTCAATTTTTTTACCTGTAGTGATGTGTTTCTGTGTCGATAGAGTCTTTTCTTAATATTTTTAAAATCAGGAACTTTTTGTATGAGATCATATCCAGCATTATGCAAGTCCGAAACCATTTCACCATAAATTTTTGGTATAGTTGTGAGCTCTTTCTCCGATCGTTTAATGCATTTGTCTAACTGATACTTCATTTCATTTTCTATGACGCTTGGTTGGCATGAATGAGGTTCTTCTTTTGTTAACAGGAGATCATTATTTGTATGTAAGAGTGCTTTACAACGTTGTCTATTGACGCACCTCCAGACTGTAACACCATTTTTGTTCTTGCGCTGCTTATTATATCTATATCCATGCCTTAATAGAAGTTCTTGACCTCTTTCTGATTTTATAAAACCAATGTCAGCCCTTTCATCTCTACTCGTCGATGGTTCTGCCGCCATACTTAGGTATTTTCAAGAAGCTTTCTATTTTGTCTGAAAATTAAAATAAGTATCCAATGAGATACTAATTAAATCAAGGAGGTTTTACCAGAATTACTTTTATCGCATTAAACATTATTAATATAATTAACTTCTTTGCTGAGCAGATAGTAAATAAAAGTTGTGCATAGTATCCATCATCATTTATGCAATACTAAAAGCAAACTTATGTTGACTCATTTTTGTAATCGATGATTTGGTGACGCTTCCACTAGGTGGCGTCACTTGCTCTTCAACGACCACAGTTTATAATTATTTATTATTAATATGTAGTATTAAATACAAACCGGAGTATAAAAAGCTTTTTTATATTAATATTTGAACTATAGTAGATCGTTATAAAATATATTTTTATAGGCAATAAATAATAAATTAAAAATTAAGAAAGATTTCTCATAATTCTCAGTCACTCAGAATAAAGGGGTTAATAATGTTATCACAGTTAATACTAATAATTCTATTACTTACATGCTTAACGCCTGCACATTACTTTGATGTCCTTCCAGCACACAACACTGTGTCACATCACAATAATTATCTTAAATTACCGTCCGGCACGTGTACTTTCTACAGTTACAATACAAAAGTAAACCAAATGTAGACCCATGACCAACCCGAGTGAGCGTGATAGCATATATATAGCTTTCTCTTTCATTTTTCCTGTAATAGGCGAATTTTGCGGTCATGTTTATATTGTTTTGTATTAGTAAAAATGTAGATATGCCACGTTTTAAGTAATTATTATTATCACTTATTCCATACAGATCTTTCTTACTTTCAAGTAAATATCTGCTTTTTAAACTTCGATTATTTTTTATTTTTATTTCAGTGATGGCTGAATACGACTGTACTTGAATTTTTTTAAACCTTAAAATGAAATGTGTGCGAATAGCCTACTACATATTTGTGAGGGTGTCGATTCGCACGCCAATAAATGAAATTCGTGCGAATCGACTACAGAAAAAATAATATGTTTTAAAGGAGTCGATTCGCACGTTTTGTGCGAGTTAAATTCGTGCGAATCGTCCAATAAGCCGAAAAGTCAACAAATAAAGGAGACGCCAAAGATAATTATAATTATCGCTTATCTCGAGCGAGAATGGTTGTGGAATGTTCTTTTGGTTCGATAACTTCTAAATTCAGAATCCTACATAAATCTATCGAAACTAGTGTTGAAAATGCAGTACATATCGTCAAAACTGTATGTTTACTACACAATATAAATACGTGATCTTGAATCAATAAATGAGACTGAATATATGTCTTTCCGAGAAACATATCAAAATATGTCACAAACACCAAGACAAAATTCTCAAAGAAGATATAATGCTACATCACGAGCAGCCGCACAAGCGAGGGAAAATTTTAAATTGTATTTTGAGCAACATCCATTACCAAGAGTGTAAAATAATAAATAAATATGTTGTACTTACTTGTAGTCCCAATTACTTTAGCCAAATTCTTCCATTCGCGGTTCGATAATAACCGGTTGTGATAATTTTTATTCCTTTTGTCCCATAATATAGGACGTTATCGTATAGTATTAATTAAAATCTCTGTTTCCGACATATTTATTTGAAAAAACCCGACGGCGGCAGACGAGACGTCGCGTTCAGTTCGGGCGAAAATATCAAGCCAACTGATCGCGTTCGCTTTCATCGCGCCGCGCCGCGCCGCGCCGCATCGCACTTTAGTCACGTAGGCCACTTCAATAGGTACCGACTGTTTGTTGCTTTTTCACCGCGCCGCGTCGCTTCGCGTTCGCATCTCGATCGCTCACGTAGGACGTAGCGTCAGGAGGACCGTCGCGGTTAAACATGTCTTTATATTTCAAACGTGGAAATACAAACATCGGTGGAATCGAGTTTCCCAGAGCACTCACCGCTAGCTCAACAGTAACTAAAGCTCCACGCTCTGTTGAAACAATTGCTCCTACTTGCTTTGTTCCTTTTTGAGACAAAATTTTCTTCGGTTTCAGCACAGTTTAGACACCAGTCTCGTCCAAGTTCCAGATACGTGAAGGAGTAAGATTATGCTTTGTAATCAAGTCGCCAAGCTTCTCGAAAAATTGATTCACGTTATGTCGGTTGAATGAGCTCGCGCGTCCTGCACTGGTAGCTTCGGGTGTTCTTATAGAAACTGTAGAGTTCCTCTTTAGAAAGTTTGTCAACCAATCCTTGCCAGCCTCACCATTTGTATGCCAAGATGGTGGGATGTTTTGTACATTAAACTTCACGGCACATTGGTACGCAAGTTGTCGTACTTCTTCCGTTAGAAGACCGAAGTAAATAGAAGCGCTTTTTAAGATGTACTTTGAGAGTAGTGCCTCTTATTCCTCATTAAACACTAGTCTTGGTTTGTATCCAACCGCAGGAGTAAGTCCACTTTTTATTTTTTTGACATAGCGGTGTAGTGTTGTGTGACAAATTTCTAATTCACGTGCAACAGTTTTTAATTTAAGTCCATCCTTGATGACTGCATCAGCAGCCCTTTGTAAAAGATCTTGAGATGTAGTTCCCCTTTGAGATTTTCGCTTGTATGTCCTCATTCTGTCAAAGACAATAAATGCAGTATAAAGTACCTATCATCATGTCAAAAAGTATTTTCATCGCGTCAACATAAACAATATTGAAAAAATAAAGATTGCTTAGGGGTTGGTGGTGCCGAAAGTTCTATTTTGAAATCTTGTTCCGCTAAATGTTTTGAGCAGTATATCTTTTTCATGCAGCCTGGGGCAAATTTCCTTTTCTGTTATATTAGTAGCTAGTTGCACTAACCGACAAAAACTTTTTGTTGGGTAGGTAAGTGAGACCCTATCACTCCACCTGATATGGCAGGGCCTGTAAATAGCCCACCAAGCGGGAAAGTCATTTAATTATGTTGGTTGTAGACCTGGGAGCAAAACCTCAATTGTTTCCCTAAAAATTATGGGACACCACACCAAAGCTGTGTAACTATGATTAGCTCACTAACCTTGCGAGTAACAATCCAGTATGTTGCGGTTGCGAAGGATCCAGCACGGCCATGCATTCAGCTACTACACCAATAGTTAGTTTTTCACAATTTGTTGCACGTGTTAAACGTTAGTTCAAATTAATAAAAACACCCACAGTTCTAAGCACAGGTAAATTAGGCGGGTTTACAGTTAAAAGCGGCAAAACAAAATTATTTTATGCGGAGCGAAGCGGAGTCACAATTACACACCATTTTTTACGCCATATTGTAACGTCTTTTCTCGATGAAATTGACCAATTAAATTCGACGATTGTTCGCCAAAATAATCAATTTGAACACGTGTGGCGACATCTCCGCCGTAACGGTGTAGCTTAGGCGACCGCATACAGCACAAAATTAATGACCTCTTAGCCCACAGATGGCGTTAGTGGCCTATGGGTTAAATAAGGAAACATTGCGTAGCCACCACCATTCCCTTAACTTAATATATCTATAAGCGGCGTCATCTGCCAAATCTGGGTTGTCGATTTTCAAAGACTTATTACAATTTCGGCAGTCGTTTTTTTTTTAATCCTTGAGGCAATGTAACTCCTGATATAAGGCTATTGGTTGCTCTGACAATTCAATTAAATGTTTTTCTGAAGCTTCGTCTTCTTCAGAGCAACTTAAGACTGGACATCCAGTGTCCTTATTTTCTTCTTCTTGTAAACTTTACAAAATTACAAAAAAATTACAAAATTATTTATTTCAGTAAAATATCAGTTTTAATAAATGAGTAGTTGAGGTCTCCTTGTAAGTATAGCAATACCTGTATCAGAAGACCTCACTCTTCCATAGCTATGTAATATTATTTTACTAAATAAAACAAACAGTGCAAATTTAATAAGAAACTTAACAATAATAATAAACAGGATTACTTGAGTGAGAAATTGTGAGTCTAATTAACTGTTATGAAAGTTCAACGTGTTCGTTTGTAGCTATGTGAATGTATGTGTATGTGTATATGTGTGTGTGTATGTGTGTGTGTGTATGTGTGTGTGTGTATGTGTGTGTGTATGTGTGTATGTATGTGTGTATGTGTATGTGTGTGTGTGTGTATGTGTATGTGTGTATGTATGTGTGTGTGTGTGTGTGTGTGTGTGTGTGTGTGTGTGTGTGTGTGTGTGTGTGTGTGTGTGTGAGTGAGTGAGTGTGTGTATGAGTACATTTGTATGTAAAAGTAGGTGTGTTTGTTAATAATAGTCTAAAGATTTAGTGTAGTCTAAATGTTTATTATGGAAGTGTGCATTTATACAATGTGTCCCGGAGAGAAGTGACCAGCGGGCGTAGTTTGAAAATTTATACAAAATTATCGATAAATCATTTAAATTTAGAGACCTAACTGCTTTTGTTTTTTAAAAATTGTTAATCCTTTTTTTTTAATAGACATGTCTGACCTTCTGCACTATTTTAGTCATAATTTCTTTGTTTTTACGTCTTTCCCAATTCTTTTTTTTTTAATTCAGTGCTGTTATTATTATTCATCAAATTAAGTTATGAAAATTATCCCAAAACAAATAAATAATTTATTAAAAAAGAAATAAACTTAAAATTCGACCAACAAAACTGTATTTCTTTAAGTTTAAAAATAAAAAAACGAAAAATGTCCCTATAACATCATGTTTTTTTTTAATTATTATGATACTACATGATATTCTCTAAAATATCCTCGAACAATGTTTTTAGTTATTTCAAATAAATGTGAACGTACGAGACATTGAAATTGACCTTTTATGCTCCAGTAACTAGATAGAGATAAGTTTAAAAAAATGAAAGTAATGTTTTAAGCAGTTTATTTGCACATTTAAGTGTTTTGTTATTACAATGAATCATTTTGATTTTAACATGATAGTTTAAGAATAAATAAAAGATACTTAATTTGTTAAAATGGTTGTTTATTAAGAAAAATCAGGTAATTAATTAATTATGTTTTCAAAATGACCGCCGTCAGCGGTTATGCAGGCCAGGGCCCTAAATGACATCCTTAGTGTAGTTCGCCTTATTTCTGCATGATTCTGCGCTATTTCTGCGGCAGCAGCATCGATTCTCTGTTTCAGCTGGTCTCTTGAAATTATTGGCACAGCATAAACTTTTTGCTTCATGTAGCCCCAGAAATAATAATCAAGAGGCGTCAAGTCTGGTGACCTCGGGGGCCATGCTACTGGACCGCCTCTGCCAATCCATCTTGGATAATTTTCATTGATGAATTCACGTACCGATTGTGCATAATGTGCCGGGGCTCCATCTAATTGAAAGTACATGTGACGTCTCGTCAGCAAAGGGACGTCCTCTAATAATTGTGGGAGATCATTGCGTAAAAAATTCAGCATGACCTCTTGCGTAAGTCTTCTTGGCAATTCAAATGGGCCAATAATTAAATCATCAATAATTCCAGCCCACATGTTTACAGAAAACTCGTATTGAAACGAGGTCTCCCTCACTGCATATGGATTTTCAGCGGCCCATATGTGCAAATTTCGGTGGTTGGTTATTCCGGCCCTGGTGAAAGTAGCCTCGTCGGTCCATAAAACGCGCTTTATAAAGTCAGGATTAAGCCTGTGTTGACGTAATATCCATGTACAAAATACCAACCTCGGTATACTGTCACCATCTCTTAAGTTTTGAGCGCGTCGATAATGGTAGGGGTGAAGTCCCTCTTTCTTCAATACGCGCCAGACGCGCATTCTTGTTATCCCCAGCCTGATAGCAATTCTGCGAATGCTTATCGTTGGATCAGCTGTTACTAAACGTAACACCTGCTCGTCGATGTCCATACGAACAGCAGGAGCAGGTTGTACGGGTTCATTTCGTCTGCGACGTAAACCCATTTCACTCATTTGGCGATGTACTGCGATAAACGAGCGATATCCAAGTACGACCCGGTTGGGATATCGTCTTCTGTACTCCGCAACGGCAGCTCGTGCGTTCCCGTCACAAAAACCATACACAAAATGCATATCAGCCACATGAGAAGGTTGTAAATTTGCAAGTCTAGACATTTTAAAACAAAGTCACAAATTTAAACAGTAGTCCTCGAAACTCGGAAGCGCACCAATTGAATTCAAAGACGTAGCGTCACGGACACAAGGAACGATCGACTAACTAATAATAAGCAAATTGGAGCCGGTCTGAGAAAGGTGGCGGGGGACAGGAGCTATACGATAACAGCTAGTAATTTTTTACCTGCTCTATCCTTATTTGAAGGTCACAATTCAACACATTGTACTTTGGCACACGTTTGAAATTGATAGAAACATTGTTCTAGGATATTTTAGAGAATATCATGTAGTATCATAATAATTAAAAAAAAACATGATGTTATAGGGACATTTTTCGTTTTTTTAATTTTAAACTTAAAAAAATACAGTTTTGTTGGTCGAATTTTAAGTTTATTTCTTTTTTAATAAATTATTTATTTGTTTTGGGATAATTTTCATAACCTAATTTGATTAATAATAATAACAGCACTGAATTAAAAAAAAAAGAATTGGGAAACACGTAAAAACAAAGAAATTATGACTAAAATAGTGCAGGATGTCATACATGTCTATTAAAAAAAAAGGATTAAGGCTGCCTACGCACTGGCGACCATAGACGCGGCCAGGCCGCCGCGGCCATGGTCGCCGGTGCGTAGGCAAGCGCGACATGTGGACGACCGAAAAATTTGCAGTCGACTTCCAAGGGTGTGTCAAGATGGACGTGCAGAAGATAATCACGCTAACTGTGCTTGTGTATTTACTACGAAAACGAAAACGGAAGATTTCACGTAAAAGACAGTTTTGGGTGCATCCATTACTTTGCGAGAGAAAGACTAAAGGATTATATTATACTTATTTTTTGGATTTAAAAATGTATGAGAAGAGATTCTTTAATTACATGAGAATGTCAACGAATACTTTTAACCTGTTACTGGATACAATAAAACCAAAAATTACTGGAACTGGTAACAACTATCGGAAATGCATTCCAGCAGAAGAAAAATTAGTAATAACAATAAGGTAAGCTTTTTCTTTTTTAAATACAGAATGTTTAAAAAATACGTGATAGCCTTTTTTTTACTTAAACTGCTAAATGGATTTTTTTGTAAATTTGAATTATACAAGACTCGATTCTGAATCACCCTAAACCACCACTGTTGTGTTTTTCACAACAACCTGTATAATTCATTGACCAAGGTTTTGCCACTTTAAAAAATTTATGAACTATTGTTCAGTAGTATTCTACTTTACGACTTTGAAAAGGAGAGGAAAAGGGCTTGCTTATAACATGTTTTTAAATATTAAAAAACTGAAGTAGATAATCAAATTATTTGTATTTTCATAACTTAAAAAATTGCAATTGTGAACAATTAATCATTCAAATTGGGAAATAGGTCTATCATTTCTGAATTTTGAGAAATATCAGAATAATGAGTATGAGTATCGCTGTAATTTGAATCATCTGATATCCTGTTGGTAGTAGAATAACCTGAATAACTCGGTCGATGCGGGTCATATTCTTGGTCGTTAAGAGTATTGAAATTACTTGAATAGTTTATGCGCGCTGTTGTAGGTGTACAGTTCGGTTGGTATTTTTCTATAATTTCCATGATTTCCATTTTCGCTTTGGTCTTCATTGCAGCAGGGATTGTTTGAAATCTTTCGAGGAGGGATAAAAGAAACAGTCTGTCACAATTTGAATCATTCTGTGTAGTCGCTATGGTCTTATGCAGAACTGAAATTAGAGGGTCTGTATCGGATTCTTCGTTTGGTATTTTTTTCTTCCTTTTTGTTCTAAGCGACTTTGATGCAGACTGTTGAGTCTCAAGATCTTCTGATCTTGCACTTTCATTTTCTTGACTTGCCTCTTCGAGACTATTTTCTGTTGCGTTTGTGTCCAGCACTGATTTCAAAAACAGTAATTGGTTGAAATAGGTGTATTGTGATTTACGTTTTGCAGCAGAACCACTTTTGACATCTTTAAGACGGCGCAGCTCTCTTGTGAAACAGTCTCTAAGGTTTTTCCATCTTTTTTGGAGAGTAATGCCTGTAAATCAATAAATAAATGTGGTACATATTACAAAACTAATATTATGTTTATTAATGTGAATTTTATTTTCAGGTATTTGGCTACTGGGTGTTCTTTATCTCATATAAGTCATGAATACCGTATAGGGCTTCCTACAGTATCGGAAATAGTATTTGATGTTTGTGAAGCAATATGGGAGATATTAAAACCAATTGTGATGCCACAATTGACCAGAGATAAGTGGATTCAAACGGCTGAAGGTTTTCAAAAATACGCCCAATTTCCTAATTGCATCGGAGCCATCGACGGCAAGCACATTAGAGTTATCAAACCACAACATTCGGGATCTCTTTATTACAATTACAAGAATTATTTTTCAATCGTGTTACTTGCAATATGTGATGTAAATTATAAATTTCTTTACGTAGATATTGGAGCATACGGCAAATGCAGTGATTCGTCAATTTACAAAGACTCTGTATTTTATCATAGGCTTTTAAATAATGATCTCGATATTCCGAGCAATAACCCCATCAAAGAAAATGGCCAATCAATGCCGTTCGTTTTAGTGGGTGATGAGGCGTTTTCACTATCGGAACATATGATGCGACCGTATGCTGGGAGAAACTTGAATAATGTAAAGACTAATTTTAATTATCGACTATCCCGTGCCCGCCGCTATATTGAATGTACATTTGGAATATTAGCCAATAAATGGCAGATTCTTCACCGACCCCTAAACGTCAAGAAAGAATTTGCAGTTGTGATTATAAAAGCTCTATGTGTGCTTCATAATTTTGTGCGAGAAAGAGACGGATATGATTTCAAGGACACGTTAACTGTACCAGAGGCTTTATTAGAAATACCTGCATCTTTACCTAATAGAGCAAATAGAACATCAACCGAATATCGAGATATATTCGCAAACTACTTCAGTACCGATGGTCGCTTGCCCTGGCACAATTTGTAAATATATGGGTGCGTACCTACGACGGCTGCTCAGTTTGTGCGTTGAGGCACTTGCTCGCCGCGAGCCGCCATTGCGCGCCGTAAACAAAATGGCGTCGAACGCACATGCGGTATGAGTAATCTTTTTAAAAAGTTATTCCAATCATTACGAAAACCTGGGAAATTTTAGCAAATAATTGTCAAAACTCATGTGCAAAGCGAAAAATAGTAGAAATAAAATAGTTATACTTTTGACAATTACCTATTTGCTAAAATTTCTTAGATTTTGAATGAACGGAACAACTTTAAAAAAAAATCACTCATGTCACATATACGTGTCGAATGCTACTACAGCACCTGCTGCGTTTATTGTAGTTCATCGCATTATTACTTACTTAGGCATAATAAAATAAAATACTAACCAAGTTCTGCCTTTTCTTTATCTTCCATCGATTCACCGCCAAATATATCGACCACTTCAAGCCACAACTGCCGCTTAACATCTTTATTGGAGTAATCATTTGATGCTAAATCCCATAAGCCTCTTCTATTTTCAACTTCAATTATGAACCTTTCCGTGTCGAAATTGGCCATTGTAAAATAATCACTCTGTAGCTAGCTACACGTCTGGTCGCCGCGGCCGATGCGGTAGCACTGATGAATTTTAATACAGAAGTGATGTTCTCGACGGCCACGATTGGTCGCTGGTCGCGTGGCATCAAATTGGACGCCGCGGCCAACGGTGGCCGCTGGTCGCTGGCCGCTAAGTGCGTAGGGGCTATAGCGATTGCCATATAAAGTCCAGAATTCACTGGCCGCCGCGGCCAGGTCGCGGCGACCATGGTCGCCAGTGCGTAGGCAGCCTAACAATTTTTAAAAAACAAAAGCAGTTAGGTCTCTAAATTTAAATGATTTATCGATAATTTTGTATAAATTTTCAAACTACGCCCGCTGGTCACTTCTCTCCGGGACACATTGTATATATGTATATAGAAAAAAAAAACAACTACGTAAATACCTAGTAAAAATACACAACTATGTGTCCATATAATCACACAAAAAAGTCTGTATATTATATACTTAGACAGCGGTTCCTTTTCTTAATTTATTTGTACAGCGGAACCCCAAATTATAATGGTATCGAAGTGTGACAATCTGAATCGGAGCATAGATCTTAACGAAGCAGAATCCCAGACCTAAGATCTTGTAATAGTTTTAGTTTTTTTTGAGCATTAAAATTGTATAATTTTAAAGGCTTTAAACTGAAAAAAACAAGGGGGCTTTGAAAGTTCATCACATATTCATATATAAATCCACGAAAAGCTTACCTTCGCACATAAAATTGGTCACAGTAAACACAAAACACTTATCTAACCGAATTTCGATGATGGCTGCTTGTTTTAAAATTTAAATTGTCAATATATTTTATTATTTTGTGAACGCATATAACCACACTGATTTTTATTTTGGAAATAGCCTCAAGTCTCATAATAGTCTTAGTTTAGCAGAATACAAGATCCAAAGCACCATTTTGTGCGTTTTGGAGATTAAATTAAGAGCAATTTAGCATATTCCCTGACGTATACAAAGCTAAACCAAGATCAGTAGTCCTGAACTTTGTGCCCAAACGCGGTATTGTAGTACTCTACGTGGCTTATCTAAGACTTTTTCATTATGCCTTAAGTCTTTTTAAAAACGCATGGAGAACTTATTCAAAACCAAATTTTGCTACTTGGGTATTATTTGCATAATTTGGTCCGATTATTATGCTTTAAATGGCTGTAAATAAAAGAATAAATAAATAGAAAAAAGTATTTAATATCAGAAGTTGAACATGTATTCAATTTTAAGGTATAATTCTGTAGCTGGACATTTAATTAAGGACAGTAAACTATAATGAAAAATAGAGTTAAACAAAACTAATAATCTGCAGTATTATAATATCTTTAACAGCTCTATTTTATTACGTGTAAAATCAGTACCCAGTAGCAAAACCTTTGTTAGTAATTACCGCTTGACACCGATGTGGCATAGACATTATCAGTTTCTGGCATGTTTCGACAGGAATGTTTGCCCATGCCTCACAAAAAGCTTCATTAAGTTCATCTAAAGTTGTGGTACGATAAGTGGCTACTTTTTTCTTGATTTCGTGCCAAAGGTGCTCGATTGGGTTAAGGTCCGGGCTATTTGCTGGCCAATCTAGCACCGATACCGACTAACTGGTAAGAAACGACTTGACTGAACCGGCGGTATGTTTCGGGTCGTTATCATGCTGAAACGTCCATATAATAGGGAGATGCTCCTCAGCATAGGGAAGCATCGTTTCCTCCAATATTGCCTTGTATTGATGTTGGTCTAAGTTACCCTGAACTTTCCTTACAGGTCCCACTCCACGTCCAGAAAATGAACCCCACATTTTAATGTTTCCACCGCCATTTTTCACCTGCTTTTTTGTGAATCTTGGATTCATTTCCGCTTTTACTGGACGCCGTACGTATTGCCTTCCATCTGAAGAAATCAAATTAACCTTGGTCTCGTCAGAGAATAATACATGTTGCCATTGGGCGTAGGTCCAATGTCCATATTTACGTGCAAACGCCAAACGAGCATTTCTATGTTCTTTCTTCAACAACGGTACTTTGCGAGCCACTCTTCCGAACAACCCTGCTTCTACCAGACGTCGTCGAACGGTCCTCGCTGAGACACCAGCTCTTTCGTCTGTCCCAAACACTTCGTGTTTAATTAAAATAGAGCCTAGAAACGGATCTTTCTTAGCTAACCTGGTTATCATTCTGTCTTCTTGCGGAGTGGTTTTTCTCGATCTTTTTGTTCTGGGCACATTTAAATCTGTGTTATTGCGTCTGACATGTTGCACTGCATTGTACGAGTATACCATAGTTTTTGAACAATTTAAATGTTCTGCTATCCTTCGGTATGGCCAACCATGCTCGACAACAAACTTCATGATAATTTTTCGTAGTGTTGGATCGCAACTTTTATTTTTACCCATTTTTCTACAAAATATTTTTCAAAACTTAAAATTAATATCGGGATTGCCGCCAAAACTACCACGAAACAATAAAAGAAGAAGTAAAAAAGTATTGAGATTCAAATTTTGAAAATAGAACGCAATATCTCAGTGTCCCTAATTAAATGGCCAGCCAGCATTATTTGAACAAATAGCACTACGATAATGTATCAGCTATACTGCAAAGAGGTTTAATGTTTAAGAAGTTGTTATTGTTTGTATAATCGGGCACATAAATGACTAATTATACTTACATGTAAGAGATATGGAATATGGTTTAGACTAGTTGGAAAATAAAAAATAAATTCACAATTCGGTTTAACCAAAGGGTGTCCCTAATTAGTTGACCACGACTGTATGTAGATTGAACGCTACCTCATCGCTGAGATCAAGAAACTATATGAATGTGGGATAACCGGGAAGAGATGAGTGTGTGTGTGTGTGTGTGTGTGTGTGTGTGTGTGTGTGTGTGTGTGTGTGTGTGAGTGAGTGTGTGTATGAGTACATTTGTATGTAAAAGTAGGTGTGTTTGTTAATAATAGTCTAAAGATTTAGTGTAGTCTAAATGTTTATTATGGAAGTGTGCATTTATATTTAAATATTATATAATATCTATATATGTAGATTGAACGCTACCTCATCGCTGAGATCAAGAAACTATATGAATGTGGGATAACCGGGAAGAGATGAGTGAGTTTACTTATACTATCGGATGCAGAAGTTTCTCTGTGTCTTCGTACGGGAGAGTCTTTAGCCAGGTAGTTACAGTTTTTTTACATCCAAAATATGTTTTTTCGTAGATTAATAATTGCTTGTTAATCTAAATATATAAAGGAAGAAACTGACTGACTGACTGACTGACTGACATATCAACGCACAGGCCAAACCGCTGGGTCTATATCTGTGGCTTCGAAGGCAAAAGGCGAAGACTCAAAGTCAAAGTCTCAAAGACCACGATAATACCACGATAGTCTTTGGTCAAGTAAGATGCCTAAATATTTCGTTTTATTCACCTTTTCGATTGTGGACATGTGCATATGTGGTTGTCAATATTGTCGCAATGGTGAATTTTCAGGGAAAAGCTAGTATTGGGTTGTGTTTTAAAACTTAACACTTGAAATTCGTTGTCTTCTTCAATTTGACATTGGGTGGGATCGGATTGGTTTTGCCTTCATCTTTTTAAAATTAGGTTATGAAAGTCTGTTAAAAGAACTTTTTTGTCTTTTTCACAATTTGATCCACGGCTATGAGGAGCTGTAAGTCGCGAAATGACGGCTGTTTTCAAAGCTGCCACGAAATGAGCACAAGTCGGATTCCGGTTCATCGGGCTATGTTGTCGGATCACACCAAATATGTTCTCCAACGTATCTTGGTTCAACTGTTGCAGATTTAAATACTTAAAACCAAATCCGCTCATCACGAACCAAATATCTCACGAGAGATTTTAAAATTAATATATATTCCTGTACACATTTTACACTACGTCCTTCTGCACCTGTTCTTGCGTTGATAAATTTTAAAGAATTAACAGGGTTATATATTGTGCCCATACATCTATATGGTTTCTCTTCGCTGACACATTTTGCCTAAAACCTTTCTTTACGTCATCGGGGCATGACGGGTCATTCGTGCAATCAAATAAGCGGTCGAGCTGTTGAACGACGAGAGCTGTCTCCATTAATTCGCCAGCGAGAGTTGAATCTTTTTCAGTTTGAGAAAGCAACTTCAAAACTGCTGACACTTTCTAAGTAATACTTAGAATTTGGGCCGCAAACTTTACTTTCATTTTAGCCCTGTATTTCGGTTCAACGTGCGTTGGGCTAATTTTTGACAAATAAAGGAACGTCCTATTTTACTCCTCAACCTTCATAAGGTGAGACCATTTGGCTTTTTTCCATCCCAGGAAATTATTTTTTTTTTATTTTGCTTAAATTTTGTTACACTTTTACTGCGAGGGCGGTGGGTTGAAATAAAACCAGTGGACTCTGAGAGAGGAGGTATTATTCTTTCTTAAAATATCACTTAGGAACTGGTACACACCGTGCTTACAAAATAAGAGTAATGCTATTTAAACTCTAAATGAGATGAGGTTGCACCGACTAGCAAAGAGTGAACACAAAGGGGTCTTGGTGGGTTGACTCGAGGTAAGATTATACTGATTGGTTACTTATCTAATAAGGTAATCGCGTAGTTATAAAGGGCGCCAGTGGATGCTATCATCCACAAAGTAAAAATGGAAGAACGGCTGTACTTCCCCCAAACAATGAAGATCCTGCGTAGTAGTAGTAGTTGATTGGTAGAAAATGCCAGGTACTGAAGTGAAGCCTCAGGAACGCAGGGACGGATGCCCAGTATAGATTAGAAAAAGGGCAGTGAAAAACGAAACCCCTGCAATAAACATTGTAGGTATTAGAATTTTAACACCGAGGCAGTCGAACCTACTCGAAACAGTATAAAATTTGAACTAGCGCTTCGAAGAAAAAAGGGTAGAAAACTCGTATACCACATCAATGAAGAGGGCAATGAGAGACCAGTCCTCATCGTAAGGGGACTAGAACTTCGAAACGTGTACACACATCTAACCTCAATAAGGTACATTTGACTGCACTGAGCATGGGAAAAATGGGTTAAAAGTTAATGAAGACGGATAAGTACCTTTCAGGGGAAAGTAATCTGTAGTAGCTGATAAGAAGGCGATTAATGTCAACCCCTTGCCCAAACTGACATAAACACGGGTCCACGTGCTCGGGCGCAACCAAGGTTCTGAAACGACCAAGAAAAAACTAAAATCATATAATACATATTTCACATGAAGGTTAATGATGGAGGACGCAGCAGCGTATACTTACAATGGTGTTGTTTCGTTCATTCATGTTGGATTCCAGGGAACAGACCTCGTGTAGAAAAGAGTACAACGGCCGGCGCCGGAGAAATTACTTGTAAAAATGGGAAACACGTAAGGGAGATTGCCGGGCGACTAAACGGACAGAATTCATCCAGAATTGCAATTAAGACTCACCAAAAAAATGTATGGAGATAATTTAACACCTTTACGGAGGGAAGACGATTAGCGCATGCTGTGGTCTCTTAGAACAAATACTCCCGTCCCAATAGAGACTAGCGCCACCTAGCCGCCATATGTCATAACTATTACCATGTAAAATATTTAAAGTCTATATTTTCTCAAAAACAAATAAACTATATGTACCTAAGTATATTTAAAGTGATTTTTTTCTTGCCTAGTTATTAAATTTTCATATTTGAGATAGCATTAGGTTTGGTGAAAGTAAAACACGTAAAGTAATGATGATTTGGCAACACTGAGAAAAATGTCGGCTGTCGTTGGATGTGTACGCGCATTTTTTTCACTTTCCATTTTCTCTGAAAATTTAAAGTATTTCCCGTGTGATTTGGTGATTGTGATGTGCATTTGCTCCTAATGGTGTGAGTTTAGGGTCACGGTGTAGCCTTCGGGGCGGGTTTTGGTTGCTCCACCTTTAGTCGAGATTGTATGTGAGATAGGACTCTGTGAGACAGGACTCCCAAGTGTATTTTTGTCTTTTTCCTTATGTTTTTGTTTGGTATTAATTTTATTCCCACGGTTATATATGATGATAGTTATTGTTTGCTTTTCTTAAATAAAATTTGTGTGTTAAATCGTGTGTTATTGTATACCGATACCTAACTAGATTATATGTGTAGTTACTTCGGAGGTTTATTTTCGATGACAGCATTGAAATTTTGATGAAACAATTGAAATTTCAAAGTTTCATTGAAAATAAATCTCTGAAGTAACTATCAAGTTGCCAGGTTTAGGTAGGTACGGCTAGGTTTCATGACCTTGACGAGGTTAGTTACACATCATTGCGGATAGATGGCGCTGTGAACCCGAGTCGCTTGCAAACGCCAACATACCCGTCTATCTCCGTATATACATTGTAGTCTTTGGATTAGCGAAAGAACGAAATTCATCTGATTTTCCTTCATGTCATAATGATGCCCACCGTAGAAACTTTCCCACAATTCAAGGGTAAAATTGAAACTCTTTACCTAAAATCGCAGAAAATAAATTTATGTACCAGACTGCACCTACTTGTGATTGGTTGGATATGAAAATATTTTTTTTTGTTAAGTTAATTGTATTAGTACACCTCGAGTTCACAAGTTTATGTATAAATATCGCTCATTTGCGACAAGAACGTTACAAAGTAAAAATCTCAATTTGTGATAAAACGCATTTGAAAGTTTAAAATTCCTGTAGCTTTTTAATTCTTATGTTTAGACTATTCAGTTCAACACAACATAACTTCAAGGTTTTCGTTTTTTTGGATCAAATTGCATTCAGACTTATGTCATTATGTCAGTTATTAAATTTATTATGATTATTTATTTAAAAAAGGGTCCTCCTTGTTGCGTTATTCTTGTAAAAAATTTGCAGTATTGCGAAACAAACAGATATTACCGTTTTTTTTCAAAAAAAAATGAATAAAAATCTAAACCTATACAAGTTATGTCGTATTGTTACGTTTTTATTGATAATCTGTAATCTAAATGCATGGAATATTTTAATTAAGACACGTTACTGTCGTAGCAATCTCTTTATTTTTGTACTTTGTTTTACAAAATGAAAGATATTTTAGCGAAGTTATTGTGTAACTTTCGCTGAAATACAAGTAATAATCACATTTTAAAAAATATTATAATTATAACTAGACACTAATATCTGTAGTTTTACTTTTACTCACAACCGTTAGCAAATATAACGTTATTAAATATTTAGGAATGCCATATTAGCATAAACATCACAAGCCTCTTCTTATCTCAGTAATATTAGGAAACTATTCTTAATTAAGTATCACATAAATCAAATAAACATCTTAGCAAAACAGATCACAGATAGGTAATCATTCAGTACAAAGATTTATCCTCTAATCTTAAAATATTAGGAACATAACATTATTATTATTACTTTTTAATGGCACAAAGTTTCAAGGCATTTCTGAATTCACAGTTCACTTAACAATAATAAAATCTGAGTAAATGAAATAAAAAACTTAACACTTAAATCTACAAAGATTCGTAAAAAGGTCTTGTTGTGAATATAACATAGTTGGTAGCACACCCCTTACTGTAATGTATGGTGTACCCATTGTCGATATACAGCAACACCAACAATCAAAGAGTATACAAAACCTACACCAACAATATGCATATGTGTGTGCAACTTACTTGATGTGCATTGAATTGTTTGTGCTTCTTCCAATAAATGACTAAGTATAAATATTGTGAGTATTATTATGAATAAAATAGAACATGGCGCAGTCAAGGAAATTATAAGTTTCTTACCCACAACAAGTTTTAAGTGTTGGGTATATCACTTTACAAAGTATTTTGATTATTGTGGTACGTACAAAAATATTACATAAAGATGGCCGACAATACAAATTTTCAAGTGAAATTGCCTCCAGATTCAGACTTATTGAAGCCTAATTCTGCTTCTGAGTGGGAATTTTGGTTGAATTGCTTCAATGATTATTTAATTGTATCTGGAAATGAATGAATTATGACCAAATTAAGCTATCGCTATTGCGCAATATGATGGGCCCTTAAGCTGCCAAAGTTGTCTCTACACTACCGTTGGCTGATGGAGATAAGAAAGACTATGCAAAAGTTATAAATGATATTACGTGCTATATAAACTCACGCACAAACGAAGTGTTCGAACGTTTTAAATTTCATGAGCGACGTTGACCTACCTGTTGACAGGTAGGTGAACCCTTTGATCAATTCCTGACAGATTGTAGACAATTGATAAGGTCCTGCAATTATAAGGATTTTGAGAATGAGATAATGAGGGACCATATAATTCAGACAGTTTGTGATAAATCTACACAAGAGGCCTTATTGCGGATTGATGACCTCACACTGGACAAGGTCATAACGTTTTGCCAAACAAAGGAACAGGCAAGTTCTCAGGTATCACAAATGAACCCAGTTGATGTAGGTGCTGCCAAAGACAAAGGGAAAAATCGACAATGATAAATTTAAATGCAGGCGTTGCCAGACAGAGCATGGTTCACGGGAACGCCCAGCCTATGGCAAAATTTGCAAGAATTGTAGTATAAAAAATCATTTTGCTATCAGCTGCAAGGTACGTCCCAATAAGAAAATAAAGGAAGTATCTAAATTGGATAGTTCAGACAGTGATACCGAAAATGTTTACTGCGGGGCAGTCAAAAGTGTGAACGGCACTAATTCAGAGTGGTTTGAGTATATAAACATTGAAAAGTGTACAGTACAGTGTAAGTTAGACACAGGTGCTGATATAAGCATAATACCACTAAATTTATTCCAGAAAATAAATCAAAATTTAAATTTACAACTTTTAGAGACAAATATCAAGTTAGAATCTTTTGAAGGAAATAAAGTCAAACCAGTAGGTATGGTAAATATTTTGTGTGCATATAAGGATAATAGGTGTTATGAGAATTTTGTGATTGTAGATTGCAAGTCTATGCTATTAGGTCTACCAGGACGTATATCTTAAATCTGATAAAAAGAGTGCATCATGTCGAGTCAAGTATGTGTGATAATCGGAAAGAAAAATTTATTAAAAAAAATGCCGATGTGTTTAAAGGAACTGGTAAAGTACCACGTACCTTTGAAATACCTACTAAAAATATTGTTGATCACATTTGTTACCCATCACCACGTATTCCAAATTGTATGCTCCATTAAAGTGTGAGTTAGTAAGATTAGAACAGTGAAAAGCAATTGTCAAAGTAGAGAATATCAGTGACAAATCTTGTGTTAACAAAATTGTATTAGTTGAGAGACCTAACAAGAAAATTAGATTGCGTCTAGATCCATCTGACTTGAAAAAAATATTGTAAAGAAACCTAAAGTATTACCCACATTGGATGAGCTCGCTTCTAAGTTAATAGGTAATAAACTGTTCTCAGTTTTAGATTTGACTGAAGGTTTTCATGATTTGACACTCACCGAGGAGTCATCTTGGAAGTGTTGCTTCGCCTCACCATTTGGGGTATACCGTTATTTGGTCCTACCATATGGTTTGATGAATGCACCTGAATTATTCCAGGATGTCCTTGAGTCTCACTTTGGTAAAATTGCCAATGTAATTGTTTGGGCTGACGATATTCTTGTAATGGGGGACACACAAGAAGAACATGATACAGCTCTGTTAAATGTGATACAGAAGGCTAGAGATTTAGGAATAGTATTTAATAAGGACAAACTGCAATACAGACAGACTGAAGTTAAATATGTAGGGCAAATTTTTAATGAACAAGGAATGTCATTAGATAAGGAAAGAGTAAAGTCATTACTTATGTTAAAATCACCGTCAAGTAAAGAAGAGCTAATAAGAATCATTGGTTCTTTTAATTATATTCGCCGATATGTGCCAGATATGGCAGAATTAATGTCACCATTGAGTAGATTACTACGCAAAGATGTTGAGTTCACATGGCTTCCAGTACATGACAAAAGTAGGGTGTTTATGAGGCTTCTGGGACACTATGTGCGTCTCTTTCTAACGCATGTGTGGGTGATTGGTTAGAAAGAGAGGTGAATAAGATAAGGAAGTGATCGATCTCTGTGCGCCTATAGTTAGTATGGTGTGAGGGGTCAGTGGTGGTTAGTTTCTGGTTGATGTTTTGTGGTGAGGCTTCTGGGCCACAATGTGCGTCTCTTTCTGTGGCACGTGTGGGTGATTGGTTAGAGAGAGAGGTAAATATGATAAGGAAGTGTTCGATCTCTATGCGCCTGTGGTTAGTATGGTGTGAGGGGTCAGTGGTGGTTGGTTTCCGGTCGTAGTTTGCGGTGGGTCGAGGCCTGGTTCGGCTGGTTCTGGTCGATGTTTGTGTGGGCGGCGGGGCCTAGGTTCGGCTGGTTCTGGTCGATGTGGTTGGTTCAACTGTGTGTAGGTAATGTGAATAATTCGTGGGTAATAGGATTTTGGAATAAAACATTTTTATATTACTTTGAAATTTTATTATGTCCCCAAGCTAGGATATTTATACCATCACTTAATATATAACGTTTGTTATCATCACCTGATAGAATTTTCTTCTTTTTAACTTGAGTGAAGACATTATGCTTATCACTAGTAAATGTATACATGTTATCATACTGAGTAATTTCTAAGTCAAGTGACTTTACATAATTTTGGAAGAGCAGTTTTCTTACAATTGGAGCAGAGACGCTTTTATTTTTTTTAATAGTTTTGTTTTTATCGTCGGTGGTTTCATCACATTGTAGGGTATAAGCATACATTTTAGAACGTAAACCAACAAATAAATTCTTTAATAATACATCCATTGCTTTCATCTTTCATTAAACCGATTACTTTTTTATTCGCTAGAGTATTATACCACCACCATAACAATTAATCTACTTCCATTTGGATGATAGTTTCTTTATTCCCTCGTTTGGATACGGTGTTCGTGGTGGTGTGGTAGCAATATGGACAATTCATCTTCTTGAAGAATGGTAGATCATATTGAGTTATGTCTGGATTCGAATTAGGATCGGTGGTGGGGTGTTCTCTACAAATAAAGTACCTCCGAATATCGGAATCATTTCGTAAACGTTCAGGTATTATATCCTCCAGCTCGCATATGAGGGAAGGAGTACAATTCAATAGATATTCGATACATTTTCTAAATCTTTTGCTGTCAACGATCGAATGGACATTTTAATGTTTTAATAATTCTTATATATGAACACACACAATGAATAAAAATCAGGTGACTGTTTGACTCTGATGCTCATTAAAGAATGAAACAAGCGGCAAAAGCGGTCTTTAAAAGTGAAAGATTGGAGCAAATGTTGTACATCAAATACGAGTACTGTTGTAGGCTCCAAAAATGGAGTGTTGTTTCCAAATAGTATCAGATGTCTCATCTGTGGTCCTTCGAACTGTGGCAAGAGCAATGTTCTACTGACGCTACTTCTAGATCCGAATGGAATCAAGTTTTGTAACGTTTACCTGTACTCTATATCTCTACTACAACCGAAGTATATACTTTTAAACACGATACTTAACAGTGTGAATGACCTAACATTTTACACATATGATGATAAGAGTCAAGTGATAGCACCGGATGAGGCTGACGACAACAGTGTTATCATATTTGATGATGTAGCCTTAGAGGATCAGGATGCTATACGTCAATACTTCGCTATGGGACGTCCTATACAGGGCGTCCCAAAGTTATGGGACATGAAGGGGAAGTACCTTAAATATCGTAGATAGTGAATTTTGCTCAAAGAAGACTTTATGTTATTTTTAAAAGTTAGTAATTCTGCATTCATAGATTTTCTAAAAATTATTTGCTTCGGCTGGGAATCGAACCGACTCAAATGTGAAAAAAAAAACACCCTACTTTTATGATGCCAATCGAAAGAATAGCTAAAAAATAATAACTCTGCCTAAGTAACATAGTATTTTAAAAGAAAGGAACAACGTGAAATTAATCATTTTAATCAAATAAAAAACATACATGAAACTGCCGTAGTCAATTAAGTAGGTATTTTTTTGTAAATTAATTAATTAAATGCTCAAAATGTGATCCCTCTTGTCTTACGCAAATCGCCAATCTTTTAATGAGCCCGCTGCCTGTTGATTTTCTAATCATTTTATGGTGAACACTCGATGTGATATGGCACAATTCTGTTTGCAACTCGCCTACGTTCTCGTATCGCTTTTTGTATAGCATATCTTTCACGTATCCCCAAAAGAAGAAATCTAATGGTGTGAGGTCCGGGGATCTGGCCGGCCATCTAATTATCGAAACGTCCCAGAGTTTTCAAATTGTTCACAAGCCTTTTCAAAACTTTACGAGACGGTATTTGTCTATCAGGATATTTTACGCCATACCACCGCAAACTTCTAGAGATATCTTTATCGTTCAAAAAATATGCTTCCATTAGATCAAAACTTACTTGATATGCCATGTTCGCAATAAATTAACACAATAACACTTGTGTAAGTGAATTGAGACTAAACAGATCAATATCCGAAAAACAAACGCTCGCACATACTGTTCCATTTTCAAATTTAAGAACAACATTTAAAAATATCACTTCTTTTTAAAATATCTTAAAAAGTATGCATTCAAACAAACGCTGTCATAAACTGTTCCATTTTCAAATTATAAATTATTTATTTTTGTTTTTAATTTGCCTTCTGTCTAGCTTACAGAGGACGTATTGAAATACAATTTTTATTATTTCATCTACACGTGCACTTATAATAAGGAAAACTATGTTAGTACCTATTTTATGAAGTGGGTACTTATTTACGAATAATCAATGCTATCTTTGGAATGATAATATCGCTACTTTTCGAACGTCGTCGGCAATAAATAACTTTCTTGAAATTTGACTCAATCATTTTATGTTGTTCCTTTCTTTTAAAATACTATGTTACTTAGGCAGAGTTATTATTTTTTAGCTATTCTTTCGATTGGCATCATAAAAGTAGGGTGTTTTTTTTTTCACATTTAAGTCGGTTCGATTCCCAGCCGAAGCAAGTAATTTTTAGAAAATCTATGAATGCAGAATTACTAACTTTTAAAAATAACATAAAGTCTTCTTTGAGCAAAATTCACTATCTACGATATTTAAGGTACTTCCCCTTCATGTCCCATAACTTTGGGACGCCCTGTATAGTAGAATACCGAAACAACTAGTTAGGGATAACGCAAATGTTATATTATTATTCTAACAGGATGATCTAAACCTACGACATGCTTACGATGATCATGCGTCAGTAGTACGTATTCGAGAGTTCTGGACCAGCCCCGGGCCCTCCCCCTAAAAAAAGGTCACCACGGTGTGTTCCCCCTTTCACGGTCTCATTGGCGGCTTTAATTGGGTCGTTATTGACGGATTTGCCAGTTAACTTTGTTTGCTAATTATAATGGCTAGTAAAAAATTGTCCTTATCTAACCTAATAATAGGTTCACACATAAATCAAGTGGACGATAACTCCTCGGCTTTTGGCGCTTTTGTGTACCTACAACTGATACAAGTCTGAACTTGTTCATGGTAAGCATAGCGATTACAGCAGGTGTATGTTTTTAATATGGAAAAAAATTAAATTTATTGTCAGCAATGAAACTGCCTTTCCATTATTCTTTTATTTAGTTTTCTAATTTATGATCAATTTATATTTATGGCAGTAGTCGACAAAAAACATGCACCTTTTACGGTGAATAGAAACTTCGTAATTTAAGTTATTTCATTATAGTATACCATTTTTTCCTAGTAAGATTTGGAAACAGGTGAGACTTTTTTGCTCGTCACGTTGGAATGTGTACGCCTTTAGATGAAATGATAACGATCACCCACTGTCAAATTTATTTATGTTAGTTATTCTTTAGATCGCCATCTGCGGCATACGCAGTATTTTTTCTTAATTTTTTAATTCGATTCAATAATAAATATGTAGGGTTAATTCTTAATAGCTACTACGTATGTGGTATCACCACTCTACCTGGATAGGGTATTTAAAGCGAGACGGCTTGTACAGCACCACAGTCCAAATTCGATCGCCCGCCTCGCCTCGAGACACAGTCGTACATTTCATAGTGAAAAGTGTTAAACTACGCTTTCTGTCATGTCGGTAAGTTTTTGTCTGTAACTACATTGTTTATGTGTTGTCTACTTTACCTGGACGATCTGTTTCGATGCAATTGCTTGACCTAACCTTCGTTTTCTGCTCGTTTCAGACGTCGATTCCTGACAGTGATTACACCTTTAAGAACTATTACTTTCCTACTGCCGATCTAAGCGACGATGATGAAACTCAAGATCCTCCTGCCTTGAAGGTCAAGCAAAACATTGCTAAGAGAAACATTGATTGTTTCTTTGAGAAGCCCAAGAAAAAGAGGGTCCGACTACAGTCTTCCAATATTGCCCAAGCTAACGGAGAAGGAACTTCATACATTTCATCGAATAATGATGACGGATCCTCAGCGAGTCATCTCATTAAAATAGAAGTGTATGAGATGAAAAAGTTGAAAGATGTTCAACCAATTGATTACTGGAAATATGCAGATGTTCGTGTTAAATATTACGCCTCAGAAGACGACAAGCATTACCGAAATGTAAGAGATTTAATTTACAATATAACAAAACAGGTGGCAACGAAGACCGACTGCACAAAGTACTACATAACAGCGGATAAGAAATAATTCCTGGAATAGCCCGTTTCTTGCGACTCCCAATAGAGCAACGTTATAATTTATGGGTTTCTTCTTAGCACATTAACTGTCGCGACGCAGACTCTACTGAAAAACAGCAATAAATTTTTCGTTCCCCACCGTTTTATACCTGTCTATAAGATACACCTCATATAAGCCACATGCCACCGAGAGATACATTTGTCTAACGCAGGCAGAAGGATGGCACACTTCGAAACTCAATACGATGACCAACTGGTACGACTGTGTCTCGAAGCCGAACAAGACGAAATCGACCGACAACTCTATGAATTCCATGAAGAAAACCTAAATAATCTCCGCCAGTGGGCCAATTACGATTATGGTGGGTATTCAAGACCCTCACCTCCCCCTATACTAACATTTCTGCAGCGGCCAGCGAACCCACTCATGTCATTGGAACAGGAAGAAGAAGTTTATGAAACGTCGTGGGCGTCTGAAAAATTGTTTTCATTATCACCGGGTGTCTATAGTCCAACCCCGCAGATAGATTAGTTAGCTACAATATTGTATTATAATGTTTAATTAGAAAATAAATAAAGTAAAACTGTAATTCTGATGTTTCATTATCTTCACTCTTCTATATCAAAATAGGATAATGTAAATAAAAAACAGATAATTGGTAAAATAAATTTATTTCAAAAAATGGTTTTAAATATTTTATTTATGAATATATCGTTATACAAAGGAATATCGCAAAAATCTCTTAAAAACTCTGACATGCTCATATTCATAAACTTAAAGTACAGATACACTAAACAGTATTCACCACAAACAGAAGTTAAGTGACTTTGAAGAATTTTATTATTGTAAAACCATTTCCGAGTATTTCTTTTCAAAAACGATTTATGGTGGCCGGTAGGCTTTCTACCATATGAATCAAAATATTCACCGATACCATTAGCATTGATATGAATGGCTACCCAATGTGATCCCGATTTTGTATCAGGATCCAAGTTAGAAATAAAGTAAGTGGGTGCTTCTATGTACATTGGTATTCTGTTAGCAGGGAACACGTTAAATTCTAGACTGTGATTTATCTTTTTCATAAATAGTCTAATTTCGTGTGTATCCATTATTGAAATACTTTCTTAAATACATACATTAAGGTAGTTTAACGGATAATGATGAAAAATATTATATGGAAATCTTATATACTATAATAGATACAAAAATGCTGAATACTTAACTATTATAATCTACACTCACATCTCTATTTTTATTAATTTCTATAACATTGTCAAACTCTGCGTACACAATGCAGTTAAGAGTTTTTGCAAGAGCTGATTCAAATTGGACTTCTATTCTAACACACCCATGTTTTATCAAATTCCAGTGGGAACTTGAGTTAGCAGATAGATCAGGAGTTAAATCAAATGCCATTAAGCAGTATCCATTTGCATAGTCCTCAATCGATATGGAATTGCCTTCATTCAAAAAGTGAATACCTGTTCCAGTATATAACGTATGGTAACTACTCGTAAACACACCGCTACGGTATGATGGCATTAGGGTTTTAGAAGGAATTTGTTGCCCATCTACATACAAGCTAAATACATTTATATCATGATTATCGAAGTTAAATGGATTGGTATTGAAAGTACCATTAAAAGCAACATTATCAACAAATCCGATAATACATCTTTTCGGCACCTGACCAAGAAATACATTGTCAATTGTTTTTCCACGGACTCCTGATGGAATAGTTAAAACTTTAACTTCAGCGCGAGTAATTGGATATTTTGCAGTTGTAGTGGTTAAAACTTTTTGATGAGCGAGTAAAACGGATGGATTTATTCTTGCCTTTCGCAATATAAGAGTAGCGCTATCAATTTGAACTTTATATTTTGAATTCACTGATGATGACATTAAATTAAAAGTGTCTTTGTTACGTACTAATTTAACACGTATTTCTACCCCATTTATTAAGAACTTTTCTTGATTAAATAGATCACCGTGCAAATGTCCAATCATTTCAACTGATTTGCCGTCTTTTACCCGTTGATGTCTTTTGTGAAAGCCCTTGTTGTTGTCATCACATGAATCCATCTTTGAAGCTGTATCTTCGTACCACATACTACAAGTCAAGTGTGATTGTTTTGCCGCTGGTCCATAATTAAGTAGAGTCTCAATATAAGCCCGATAAGCATATGTGTTATTAGGAGGTGATACAAGTTTTTGATTTAGATAAACATCTAATTGGTTGAAAAGTGAATGCAACCAATTATTAACAGGTGCTGTCTTCTCATCAGGGGGAGGAGTGGTAGAATCTAGGTTTATAATTTTAGCTTTAACATGAAGGAGGGTGTGTGACAAATCAATGTAGTCATCTCCACTTCCTGGCATAACAAATTCAATTGGTCCTTCATCACTTAGCGATGATATCGGTGTACAATGAATCCATTGCCCACTCTCAATACTTGTCTGTGTTGATGGTATAGCAAAAAGATCTAACTCTGATTTAACACACTCACAAGAATTATTATGAAGAAACGACATAGTTAATTTGAAAATATATCTTTTATATTACTTTTTTTCTTCCTGTCAACTCCTCTTCGCTTAGATGGTTTCAATGAAATGGTAGGTTTCTTTCGAAGTCTCTTGATTTTATACCCTGAGCCAGACATAAGCGAATCAATTTTGTTATCCGCTTTTCGTTTTAAATTAGCACTTGCTTCTTTGAGTCGAGACTTAATTGATTCCCCCATTGGTTGTGCCCTGACCATATCTGATAATAAACCTACTCCTGCGCTTAATGCCTCTTTCCCGACTGTCTTGGCACCACTTGCTATGAGTGGAAATACAGATCTAAATAGTCCGCCCAAAAAACTTCCAATGCCGTGACCACGTTGATGCGGTACACCTCTGTATATGATACCTACACCTGATCCAGCTTGATTAGAATAATAATGATGATAAGGACAAACGATATTATCACGCTTATAATTCATTTTATTCGTTTAAAATGTAGTTTAACACATGCAGTTCCAAACTGGAATGGAACTCTATTACCAATGCTTGTTCTTATATCTATTTCGATTATGTCAAATTCTCTGCGCATTACTGGAAGATAATGAATTGGAGATAATACGTGCATTTTATAAGCACCATAGTTGTATTTTGATGGATCTAGCGGTATGATTCTAAATAATGAGGTCATTACATCTCCAACTATTTGAGGATGAATAATATCAGAGTAAATAAATAGCTGTGATGGTAATCCTAATTGTAAGTTCGCTGGGTATTTAGCGTATGGATCCGCAATTAAATTTGTATATGGCTCGAAACCGAGTTGAAGATTTAATGTAGGTGACAAAATCAACGATGATACACTGCGAGTTAAGTTCGTAACAGTGATAAGTTTCGAGTCGTTATCAATTTGGAATGCCACTTGATTTTGTAGGAGGCTATTTTCATTAAATACTTTTAGAAAATTGTTGATGTTATCATAAGGAAATGAAGGAATTTGGGATTTATATTCCACTGATATTAATGATTCGTCATCTCCTTCGACTATTACTTTCTTCTTGACGAAAAGAATATTCTCATTTTCTTGGACGTTAAATATAGCACAGGGATAATGAAATTCAGCTAATCCTACAACCCATTCTCCTTCCAATTGAACAGTTTTAGGTAACTTTGTTACAAAGTTGGCGGTTGTATTTTGGGGGAAATATGCAGTTGAACTATTGCTTGGCAAAGTAAGATAAAAACTATCTTCCGTCATATTGTTTCTAAGTTTAATGCGGATATCCAACTATTAAATTTATTAGGATATCCTTTCCATTTGACTAGCACTTCCTTTCTGTTGCCAGAATAGCGAGTGCGTATTATTTTATCTATTTTGTAGGTAATAGTGGGGTCATAGATTACTTTTTGTAATTCCCTTCCATAAAATGTACCAATTATTGATTCATTTTGTAGATCTTTTAATTTGTAAACCAACCAAGGAAGTCTTTTTACAATGGATTCTATTACAAATATTTCATCGGACCAATTTGTTTCATAACCTTTCTGGAAAATGTGTTTATATTTCGTTATTCTAACATAATCACCTACTTTAAATGGTAATCGGTCTGAAGTGTTTAAGTTGTACCTATCATATAAATTAGACCATACTGTCATTATATTACTGGAATTCACATCACTTGGACACATTTTTATACTTGAATGGACACTGTGATTATAAGAATATAATAAATCTTGTAAAATATCAACATACCTATACGTATTATTATGTGTGAAATATCGCCACATTTTCATTTTTAGGGTTCTTTGAAATCTTTCCACAATACTGGCCTTTATGTCCGGATTGTTAGTTGTATAGTAATTAATATTTTTCTTTTTGAAGTACTGGTTTACATCTCTTGAAACAAATTCTGTACCTTTATCAGATTGTATATGTCTAGGAGTAGCTTTCGCTTCAATAAATATGCTTTCAAAACATATCTTTACAGTTTTAGAATTTTTCTTTTTCATAGGTCTCGCAAATGCATACTTACTAAACACATCAATAACACAGAGAATATAATTAAATCCATCATTATATTGATTGTATGTTCGCATGTCACTTAAATCTGCTTGCCAGAGTTCATTAAAATTAGATAAAATATATTTATTTCTAGGAAATCGCCTATTGACAGGTTTATGTAAAGTATAAGTTTCTTGGGATTGTAACCACTTCTTTACATCCTTTTCATTCATTTTCCCTTGCATAGCTTTCGTCAATTTTTCAATGCTACTGTATCCAGCTGGATGAGAGACATCATAATAAATTTTATTTATATTATCTATATGGGAGTCCATTTCTCCCAGTCAAGTTTTCTTTTGTGAAACAAGCCACCAGGTTTTTGCTTTGGCGTTTTAATTTGAGCTGGATCGTCTTTCTCTAAATCAGATGAATGAATATTATTAATATATTCAAGCGTTTCTGGGTTACCTATACAAGATAACGGTATTTTTATATCCCTTAAAGCTGAAGCAAACTTCTCCCAGCCTAATGGTTTTGGGCGTCGTAATGGTCTTAGGGCATCGTTCACTAAATCCACAATATTACTGTTATCAATAACTTCGTCATTGATTACAACATGACCATTGGTATCCCATTTAATAATATTTTCATGATCCAATATACCTTCCAATAACAACTCGCCCTTCTTTTTATATGTTTTTGGTATATACTTAAATAAATAATTTGGAGTGTAACGTGATGAGATATGTTTTTCCGCTGCTACGTCTTCCTCTATTCTTGGCAATTCTGGAACTATTGTTTTAACATCACTTTCTTCCTTTTTAATAGTCTTAAAAACATCATACATAGAGTCATCTGTAACTATTGGTAATTTAATGGGATGACGTTCTTTATTAGCAAAATGTAAATATCTTTGTAAAATTTGCGAGTACTGTGTCCACTTCTCACGATCATCAATTTTACTGTGTAAGATTTTACTCATTTCCTCATCAAGACGGGATAAGGGCTTTTCATGAACATGGTTACTGTCTCTAATCCTTTCTAGGATGTGGGGTTCCACAAGTATCATTTTCTTTGTATGTTCCATTGTAATTTTTACTTATTTAGAAACGAACTTAGTAATCCACTGAGAACGGAACCTAAAATAATGGGTAGGAATGCTCCACCTTTCTGTATAATAATTCGTTTTCGAGAGTTACTTTTACCTTTAGACACCAATTTTCTCAATATAGTTTTGTATTTATTCAACTTGGATTTATCTTGATTCTTCAGAGGAATTTTACCATTTAAAATATTATAAATGCATTCACATAAACAATTTATTTCTTCATCCTTACAAACCTTCAATAAAGCTGTACAATACTTAGGTTTGAGTGTATGTAATGCTTTTAATAAGTCTAGATGCGTCGTCACTCTACCAACCATTGTAAACGACTGATAATATTTTTACAATGTTGTTAATATTAGAAGCAAATACTAAGCAATGTTTGTTGAAAAGAAACAATGTAGATTTAAGAAGCTAAATTTTGATTCCCGGACTTCCTTTATGGGGATTTCATCCAAAGTATCTAAAATACTTTCACAGATACGATTTATTTTGTCATCAGTACATTCTTTTAATAGAGCTTTGCGATATTTAGGTGTTAGTACTTGTAAAACTAACTCTCGATCTCGTGTCACTGCTTCTTCAGACATTATCTACTGTTAACTGTAATTTTATCACGATACGTATTATATTTATAACCCTTTTTCGATACATAAACTACACAATTGCTATTGAGGGGAAATATCTTAGTCTTAAAACGACACATATCGTCTGTATTTTGCTTTAAATCAATCATTAGATAGCCATGTGCTTCTGACGTAGCATCTTTATAAGCTTCTTCTACGAACTTAGAGTTATCTGGGAACACTTGGCGCGCTAAATGGCGTATTTGTGTTCTATCCCGGGGATTTTTAAAATATACTATGTAACTTGAATTTAAAGAAATGTCACGTTGTCCTCTGCCTTGATGAAATAAATTTTGTGTTATATAAAACACGCTAAGGTTTCTATGATGACTACCTTTAGTAAAAATGTCCACTATACGACCATCGGATTCTCTCATAAGATCATCTATTATAAGTAATTGTGGTTGCTTCCCATCAAACATGTTTAAATCCGGTATACCTTGACTGTAGTCGACGTTGTTCAAATTATATAAAGGTTGCATTTCATCGTAACACCATACTACTCGTGAAAAATTAGTGTTACATATTTCTTTCATAAATTTAAGAAAATTAGTGACAAAGTTTGATTTACCACACCCACTAGGACCTGCTACTATAGCTGTGAAGGGGTGTATGAAATGAATCATTTTTCATTATTGAGCGTGTTACTTGCAGGCTGTAGAATGGGGGAATGGAATAAAAACAATAAAACACTTATTATAAACTTTAAATTTTTTACTATATCGCTTCAAAAAGGTGTTATGGCTATGGAGAAGAAGCGACCTAAGAAACTCCACAACAACACATCTTTTAAAATTAGTCATCATACAGTATTATTATTATATGAGTGTCGATAAATATATTCATATACTTCCCACATATACACAGAAATTTCATTTAATTTTTACTTTGATTTTATCAGCATATATTATTATTATAAGCTCCCAATGTCCCACTGCTGGACAAAGGCCTCCTCTCCCTCATATATCAGCATATTATCAAAGTAAAAAAAAAAAAACAATAAAATCAATTTAACATCTCAATTAGTATTATCTTTCATTTTAAAATTACAAAAATAATAATTAACTATGTTTAATTTACTTATACATTTTTAGATTTTCTATACACATTAGTTGCTCAACAACCTGAGTTCTAGGACCCCCACAAAATACTATATACGTTATACTACGACTACAAAACTATTTTCATACAATGAAGCGAAACAAATTGCAAAAATAGTGCTACACGCTACATACGCATGTAATAAAAATTTGACACAATAGGTTAATTAATTATATAAGGCTACGACGTGTGAATAATAACTTTTTTATATAAAACTAAAAAATGTTCCTGACGTAAAAAATAACTTAAAAGTGTTCACTTTTTCTTAATTTATAGTGTCCCCAAGCTAGAGTATCAGTACAATTTTCCAGTAAATGCCTTTTGGTGTCATTATGCGATAAAGAAATCTTATTAATTTTTTGGGTATAAATTACATGTTTAATAGATTTGAATCGCAACATCTCAGAAATGTGAATCTTTTTTTGGAATAAGCAACTTTTATATTGCTCCATATTAAAATTCTTTGTCACATTTTTATTGACACCTTTTGCTTTTGCTGTAAATTTGTGGTCTACATCAATCGCATACATTTTTGATCTCAATCCAACAAACTCTCTAAATATTTTTCCATTATTTTCATCTTTAAAGAGACCTAGTTTCTTCCTATTAACTAGCGGTAACCCATACTTATTATCCATGGGATAATCAGATGTATCAAAGTAAGTCAATAAATCGGGCTTTATGTCATAATATATATTTTTACTATATATCTGATAGATAAGACTATCGGTATCAGTATAAAGTAGTTTTAAATTCTTTTGAAATTTAATTTTCATATAGTCATAGTGAAAGTCATACATTAATGTTTTCGAAATATCTAATATGCAAAAACCTAAATATATAGGCTTGTTATACAGCAATTTAGTTTTTCTTAATTGTATAGCTACCAACGATTCTGAGAAAATTGAAAGACTGTGAAATTCAGGCCTCGATATTAATGATTGAGCACCTTCAACTTTACCTCGATTCTCCCAATGTGTGAGTAGTTTTACATTAACCCGTTTTTCGATATTTTCCATAGTTTTTCCAAAGACAGAGTTATTCATTAGTTTATAAAAATCCTTTTCAAAGTCTGAGACCGCTAAAGTACGCATATTTGTGTTTAAATCGATGTATTTTTTCAGCCATATACTTTGTTTAAATTTAAGTACTCGGTGTACTTTCGTTAATTGTAAACCATATTTTAAACATTGTTTTAGATTCCTATAATGGATGATGTATTTAGTTTTATTGTTTAAATTTAGTATTAATTTTTTTTCTTTGCTATTTTCAGAGCATAAATTATCCGGACAGAAAGGTAGATCGGAATGAGAATCGTGTAAATTATCAGGATATTGTAAATCAACTTCTAACACGAATCCATATTCTGAATCATCTGAAACGTTGAAATTAGTATTTACATCAACCCATTCAAACTCACCGATGGGGAGATATTGTGACATAGCCCAACCGTACAGGTTATTTGCATCTAGGTAGATCAAATAGGATGAAGGTAATTCATTATTGTAGTCTTCCATGAACATATTATTAGCTTTCGCGTGTCTATTGCTACATTGAGAAATACCGCCTCTAATACCTTTTTTTATGAACGCAATTTTGGCAAAATCGGTCAGAAGTTCTAGGTTTACTTTTGTATACTTCAACATGGCATCCCAACTCAGACCGGGCGCAGTAAAATAATGAGCAGGGTCTAAATCATAAGTAGATAAACATAAACTTCTGAAATTCTCAAATATGTCAGTTAGTAATAAGACGTCGGTTTTTAAATATAAATCTGAGTAATCAGACATATTTTTACAATTAAAATGATTCCATACGTCTTCTGCGTGTTTATAACTTTCCAGTGAAACATGCTCATTTACCAGCGAGTTATAAAATTTATCTTGGGCTGGAAGATAATCTTGTTTTAATATATTAAATGAAGTCATATATTCATAAGGGAAAATGCCTTTCCTAGTCAAACGCTTAAAATCTTCTTGATCCGGAAAATTTTTATGGAGTTCATGAAATTTGTCGGTTTTAAGATTTTGTGCTAACTTTTCCAAACTACACGACATGAATTTAAAAGAATCTAAAAATCTCAAGGTCATAGTATTATTTAAAACATTAATTTTTTTTGAAAATGATATATACTTTTCCTTGTTTTGGGGAATTATTTCAATATCTCCCTCATCAAAATTCAGCGCGTGAACAATGAAATGTGCATCATAATTATTTAAGTTGTGCAAAAAGACAGGAACAAACCGGGGAGCTCTATAATTAGAAGCACACATCGAGTGAGCAACTCCTTTGTACAAGCCAGTATGGCCTTGTCCACATCACCACGGCACGACGTCGTCGCCGTGGAACGGTGCGGTGCCGTGGCGCGGCACGTTGCCGTAACGTGGGAATTTACGTTGCCGTACCGTAAAAATGTACCTCACGACACCGCAAAGTTACACGTTGCCGTGCCTTGTAAACTTTCGGTACATTCTTCACCAAATAAATAACAGTCTCGTTGTAGATATGGACCGCACAAAACGTATTCTGCTTCTGTTGTTATTAAAAAGACGAAGAGATAAGTTGGAGAAAAAAAAATTAAAAAGACAGTACTGGGTGCATCCATATCTTTCAATTATGAATAGTGATGGGAATCATTTCACGAGAAAATATGAAGCGTTGAAAACCTGTGACCATAAATTTTACAGTTATTTTAGAATGTCTGTATCAAGTTTTGAAGAATTACTAACAAGAGTTGCACCGCGTATACAAAAACAATTTGTATTTAGAAAACCTGTTGGGCCTTTGGAGAAGTTAGGATTAACTATAAGGTAAGTAATGAAAACAATTTATATGTATGTAATATTTTTTTATGTTCTTTATTTTTGATAATAATAGCAAGTTTAATATTTACTAAATCTAGAGTATAAAAATCACAGTTTTCGAATGAACGATTTGCTTTTTAATAATAATAAACACTAGAAAAACAATTAGGTAAATCACAATCAAACCTCTTTTATATTCATAATGATGTACATATGTACGAGTACAATTATTAATATGTTTATTTAAAATATTAAGAACAGTAGATATTGGCCTCAAAAATGCCTACATCTATATAAATACACAATAATAACTTAATATCTACTTAAAAATCACAGTTTTCAATCGGCTTATTTGCCTGTTTAACCTAACAACTAGCTAAAAATCACAGATTTTGCGGGGTTACTGGCTTGTATACCCGTAAGATTACAGTTATAACTAAGAAAAACAATAACAGTCTTTAATAACCTTAGATAAAATCACAGATTTTGAGTGGCTGAACTACCAACGTTACAATTATAAGATAAATAATAGAAAAATAATTCAACAAATTTACTACGTAGTTATCATTATGATAAAAAATATAATATTTCTTTTAATTTATCTTAATTTTCAAGCAAAATCATATGTTGATTCCAATGCACTTGCTTCATCTTCGCAATCATTTGATAGTTCTTCGAAAGTTGAGTTTGGTGGTTTGGAATTTGATGAAGTCGATGGTTGATATATACTACTTGTACTTGGTGCTGGTGTTTTAGAAACGTTTGATGACATTGTTGATTGGTATGTAAAAGTTTGTGTTGGTTGATAATTAGTAGTATATGATGATTGTGATCTTTGGTACCTATCCTGAGAAGCTGTATGATAACCAGTTGATGTTTCATACTGATATGAAATCTGATGTAAATCAGTTAGGATTTGTAAAACACGACTTTGAAACATTAGAGTTTGATGCTCATTCAATGTGTTCAATGATGGTAATATGGCCTTAAAAAATGACAGATGTCTATTTTCTGTTTCCTTTAGGGCTTGGAGAATCTCATAATCGACTTCATCATTGTTTTTTTTTTTTCGTGGAGTTGGTTGATAACGTGATCTTTTATAATCATTTTTTTCATATGGTATCTCGTCTTCTTCATCTTCTTCCATTATGCTTGAGTCAGTTAAATTTGCAGCGTTTTTTTTTAGAAACAGAAGTTGCTTATACAAATGATACTCCTTAATTTTGCTTGCACCAGATCCCGATTTATTTAAAGTTTCAAGTTTTTTCAGGTATTTTGTAAAATTGTCTTTTATATGAGTCCATTTCTTTACCACAGCATTACCTGCAAAATATTTAAAACGTGTATTATTAGCAACAATTGGATCAGTAGTTTTTACGTGAAAGACAAACATACATACTATAAATACAGCAATACATCCTCACAAACTTTCGCATTTATAATAAAATTTAAAGTGTATGACGGAAAGGGGCTGAGTATCAAACTAAAATACAGAGATAGTACTCATGTAGGTAGGTATACCAGCGGCTTTTATTACACAAATTAATTATAATTCCTATTTCTAAAAATTACTTAGGTACGCTAAATGAGTATTTACTAGGTTGATACCCCTTTGTTATGGGATCTAGATCTGAGATCTAAATGAGAAAAAAATCAGTTATTTTTGTCATCCTACTTCCTACTAATATTATCTATAAACGTGAAATTTTATGAGTATGGATGTTTGGATGTTTATGATGTTATACCCGGATTTTTGTTTCAGATTTTTGGCAACAGGAAATAGTTTTAGAGATTTAGAATTAACGGATTATCGTGGAAAGAGTACAATCGCAAAAATAGTAAGAGAAGTATGTCAAGCTTTATGGAAAATCATGTTAAATGAATGTATTCCGAAAATAACAGAGGAGTTATTAAAACAAACAGCTGAAGATTTTGACAAGAAAGCCAATTTTCCTAATTGTATGGGGGCGTTGGACGGGAAACACATTCGAATCTGGAGTCCTGCCCATAGTGGGTCTCTTTTTTTTAACTATAAGAGTTATAATTCTATAATTTTGCTCGCAATTGTTGATTCCAAATATAGATTTGTGTATGTTGATATAGGAGCATTTGGTAAGGAATGCGACTCGACAGTTTTTCACAATACGAAACTGTACGAATTATTACTACAAGGCCATCTGCCTTTACCAGAGCCAAAATGTTTACCAGGTCTACAGACACCAGTTCCCCATGTTTTTGTAGCAGATGAAGGCTTACCACTCACAAATAATGTATTGCGCCCATACCCAGGGAAACATTTGACTGTACAACAAAGAGTATTTAACTATCGCTTGAGTCGCGCGAGAAGATACGTTGAATGTACTTTTGGTATTCTGGCAAATAAATGGCGTGTATTTCACCGACCACTGAATGTTCAATATAATTTTGCTACAGATATTATCAAAGCATGTTGTGTCTTGCATAACTTTGTTATTAATAGAGATGGAATTACCACAACCGAGGAACTAATGATAGAAGAAAATTTTGTAAACTTGCAACAGTCAGAGGATGACGAATTTCCAAACAACACAAACCCAGTCAACATAAGGAATGAATTCTGTAAATATTTTAATAGCGATATTGGAGCACTTAGTTGGCAATTAACTAAAATATAATAACCGACTATAGTACGATTATTAATTCGATAAATAAATATACTAATACTTATTATAATATACCTATAACTTAATGTAACTAATAAATATGAGCTTACCTAGTCTTGTTTTTTCTTTATCGTTTTTGTCGTCAAAGTCATGAAAAATGTTTCGACAAACATCCTTCCAGCCTTCTGTTTTTAAATTTTTGTTCTTGAAATCATCTATTGTCTTATCCCATAATACTGGACGTTCTTCAACAAGTGAAATCAATAAATCACAATCTATGTTTTCCGACATCTTTTATTCACACGTACAACTAATCGCTAAGACAATAACACATCAACTGATCGGGCGCATCGTATCGCGTCACCGGCTTACGACGACGCCGTCCTTTGCACCGTTCGACGGCGGCGTTGCCGTACCGTGCTAGTGCACGGCGCGGCAACGCGTCGCGCCCCGACACCGCACCGTTCTACGGTGACGATGTCGTGCCGTGGTGATGTGGACAGGCCCTATACCAATCACAATATACCGTGGAATCATTTTTCAATTCACTTTCACAAATAAAACATACCCTACTTTGTAACACATCCCGATTATTTTCGGTGGTCAATGGCACTGGACATATCTGAAAGGAGTTTTTTCGACAGATGTTAATTAAATCATTTTTAAGAAATTTCATAAAAACCTGGGCACAATCTTCACCCGTATACTTTCTATAAACAGAAAGTTGATCATTGTATGAACATTTAATATAATAGCCGAAACTATACACTTCGTGTTTTTGTATATTGGCTGTGAAGGATTTAGATGGGTCGTTTTTACATGTTTGTATGGGCTTTAAAAATGATTCGAAATCTGCGTACACTACAAACGGAATTTTTAATTTTTTCTCATAATTGTTGAAGGCTAATCTGTTATTAGGTAGCGGTTCTCCACACCATATGGTTTTCCTCGGCTTGTCATTTGGTAAATCAGTTTTTATATGATTACAATCGAACTGATAGTGATTGTTTAACTGTTCCTGTGTTGGAAAATACAGCAAACAGCCGTCACAGATATAAACAGCGCCGTGTCTCACAGTGATTTGATTACTAACTAATCTAGATAAATTCTTTATGTAGCAGTAATGGCCACAGTTACTAGCACCATTTTTCAAATATAATAAATTAATGTGAGTTTCTTTTCGATGTTTCGTGAAGTATAAAGGCCCAATGATTTGGTTTTTTTTCTCTTTAGCAACATATTCTAAACCGAAAACGTTTAAGCTGATATTATTTAGCTGTTCAAATTTATGAATATCTTTAAGTTTCATCGGGAAAGGAATGTTTGTGAAATTTAATTTGTTTTTATGACTTAAATATGACGTTACTCTGTCAGAATGTTGAGCAGCTGGATATAGTGCGGAAAGTACAGCCCATTGAAAACATTGTTGGTCATTATTTTTAACATTTACGATGGCTTTTTTGTGTTTTATATCAAGAGGCAAGTCTATATAGGAGGAACCGCGTAAAGGGTTAAATTTATTAACATTCATATCAAGATATATGATTTTCTCCAAACTCCAACCGCTGTCTTTCTTTTCAAAATTACTAACTTTTTCAGAAATTTCTTTAAAAATTAATGAAATTATGCTATCAGGATCATCCCCCACGCAATAGCTATAATTAAAAGTTTGAAAGTCAAAAGAATTGTGTAAATCTTTTGTTTGTTGCACAAAATCGGCATGTAAAATAAAATTTACCTTGATGAGGGTTAAATCACTAATGCATTTGCTCATCAGTTGTAATAAAGTGGATTTTATTCCTAATAGAAATGATTCAGGCGTTTCGACTTCTAAATGTAATATATTGGAGTCTGAAGTTATTCGGTAAGTTTTTACCCTTTGTCCAAATGCACTCTCAATAACCTGAACATTTGCTAAGTTATCGTGAACAGTAATTAAATTATTTTTATGTAAATTACTCTTTAAATGGCTAGAAAAATATCGCTTGCTGACTGACACTTTACATATGGTACATTCTACTATTAGTTTATCTAAGTAACTCACAGTTGGGGGCACTATTCTTGATGTTGATGGTTCTTGATAATCTTGACATTCTAGTGTTCGACGAGTCTTCGAAGCAGTTCCTTCACATGATTCCGATTTTCTTTTCCCGCCAACTTGAGAACTCGATCTGTAAAGAGGTGCATAGGTTAATAAGTATAGGTTAAAGTAAACATTCAAAATTAATATTACAATCGAGAACTCGATTATAATACTCACATTGCACAGCTTGCAATATGCCTGCATTAGCATAACACCATCAATTTCATCGGTCTCTCCAGTAGTCACATAATTTTTTTTTGAATGACCACGACAAGGTGTATAATAGGGCATAATCTCTAAGTCCTCCAACATGGCATTAGGCAGTTTGTGACTAATATACCACATTCTAATACAACGATGAAATTTACTTATTATAAGTAATTTATTTAATGATAGTATTTCATCAGTCGACAAAGACAACATTGTTCTAAATTCAAAACTACGAATTAATTGTTAGTGATACCAATACCCCAGAACAACTCGTTTATATACCGACCCATACTCGCCCCCTCTACATTAGTTTGGTACATGTTCATACAAGTTACTCGTTCGGGTATAGAATCATAACAATAAAAACAAGGGAAAAAAAAAACTTACGATTTTGTTGGTCCTTGGTTTGCGACATCATCGTAGAGTTCATAGAGTTGTCGGTCGATTTCGTCTTGTTCGGCTTCGAGACACAGTCGTACCAGTTGGTCATCGTATTGAGTTTCGAAGTGTGCCATCCTTCTGCCTGCGTTAGACAAATGTATCTCTCGGTGGCATGTGGCTTATATGAGGTGTATCTTATAGACAGGTATAAAACGGTGGGGAACGAAAAATTTATTGCTGTTTTTCAGTAGAGTCTGCGTCGCGACAGTTAATGTGCTAAGAAGAAACCCATAAATTATAACGTTGCTCTATTGGGAGTCGCAAGAAACGGGCTATTCCAGGAATTATTTCTTATCCGCTGTTATGTAGTACTTTGTGCAGTCGGTCTTCGTTGCCACCTGTTTTGTTATATTGTAAATTAAATCTCTTACATTTCGGTAATGCTTGTCGTCTTCTGAGGCGTAATATTTAACACGAACATCTGCATATTTCCAGTAATCAATTGGTTGAACATCTTTCAACTTTTTCATCTCATACACTTCTATTTTAATGAGATGACTCGCTGAGGATCCGTCATCATTATTCGATGAAATGTATGAAGTTCCTTCTCCGTTAGCTTGGGCAATATTGGAAGACTGTAGTCGGACCCTCTTTTTCTTGGGCTTCTCAAAGAAACAATCAATGTTTCTCTTAGCAATGTTTTGCTTGACCTTCAAGGCAGGAGGATCTTGAGTTTCATCATCGTCGCTTAGATCGGCAGTAGGAAAGTAATAGTTCTTAAAGGTGTAATCACTGTCAGGAATCGACGTCTGAAACGAGCAGAAAACGAAGGTTAGGTCAAGCAATTGCATCGAAACAGATCGTCCAGGTAAAGTAGACAACACATAAACAATGTAGTTACAGACAAAAACTTACCGACATGACAGAAAGCGTAGTTTAACACTTTTCACTATGAAATGTACGACTGTGTCTCGAGGCGAGGCGGGCGATCGAATTTGGACTGTGGTGCTGTACAAGCCGTCTCGCTTTAAATACCCTATCCAGGTAGAGTGGTGATACCACATACGTAGTAGCTATTAAGAATTAACCCTACATATTTATTATTGAATCGAATTAAAAAATTAAGAAAAAATACTGCGTATGCCGCAGATGGCGATCTAAAGAATAACTAACATAAATAAATTTGACAGTGGGTGATCGTTATCATTTCATCTAAAGGCGTACACATTCCAACGTGACGAGCAAAAAAGTCTCACCTGTTTCCAAATCTTACTAGGAAAAAATGGTATACTATAATGAAATAACTTAAATTACGAAGTTTCTATTCACCGTAAAAGGTGCATGTTTTTTGTCGACTACTGCCATAAATATAAATTGATCATAAATTAGAAAACTAAATAAAAGAATAATGGAAAGGCAGTTTCATTGCTGACAATAAATTTAATTTTTTTCCATATTAAAAACATACACCTGCTGTAATCGCTATGCTTACCATGAACAAGTTCAGACTTGTATCAGTTGTAGGTACACAAAAGCGCCAAAAGCCGAGGAGTTATCGTCCACTTGATTTATGTGTGAACCTATTATTAGGTTAGATAAGGACAATTTTTTACTAGCCATTATAATTAGCAAACAAAGTTAACTGGCAAATCCGTCAATAACGACCCAATTAAAGCCGCCAATGAGACCGTGAAAGGGGGAACACACCGTGGTGACCTTTTTTTAGGGGGAGGGCCCGGGGCTGGTCCAGAACTCTCGAATACGTACTACTTGCGTCCTATATAGTAGAATACCGAAACAACTAGTTAGGGATAACGCAAATGTTATATTATTATTCCAACAGGATGATCTAAACCTACGACATGCTTACGATGATCATGTGAACACTGATATGACTTGGGAACAATTTCAAGATATCTGTCGTAAATGTTGGGAGGAATAGTACTCTTTGATAATGATTGATAAGGACAGAGAAATTGATAAAGGACGATATCGTAAAGGTTTTGACATATTCATCGCTATAAATTGATTAGAGTTAAATAAACAAACTCATTTCAAAAATGTCGTCGTCACCACCACCATCATCATCAACGTTGGGGGCTCATTCAGAGCAGAAACAGTTTAACATATTTGGTGATAAAGATCTAAAGCGTAAACTTGTACAATCTATTGATGTTGTTAAGAAGAAAGTGAAAGCGTTTCAAGCAAATAAGCAATTACTTACATCAAGTCTGGAGGAGACATTCAAACCTATTACAAAACCATTAAAAACTCTAATATCAGGGAAAATAAAGTTGGAGAAGAAGGATGAGGAGGAGCGAAAACGTCAAATAAAAAGTTTAAAGTTTCAAACACCTGGAAAAACAGTCATCACATCTAAAAAAGAAACATCTACACCCTACCATCATCGTCAGGATATTAAAAAAGAAATATGTGATGATGATGATGATAACAATGATAATAGTGAAGAAAATGAGAACGATGATGAAGATACTGGGGATGATAGTAATGACTTGGATGAAACAATTCACATACAATATTTATTAAACCTCTTCAAGCAGGAAAAAATACCGTTTGGTGCTTACATGAAACGTAATAAAATATATGTGGGTGACAGTCCCCTTAAAATTAACAATGATGAGATTATAGTAAAAGGAGAAAAGTTTCCTAAAACATCTGGATTTTTAGAGCTGCTTTTTAAAAAATTGCCAAAAAAGGATAATGTTCAAAGAAGTGACATTGATAAATATTAAAAAAATTTAACCATAACTAATGCCTATCGACGAGGATACTCCCCCGAAGGATAAAGGTATTAAATATAATACTTACATCAGGCGTTATCTAAATTCAGTTTCAGTATCAGTACCATCCAAAAGTGGTGGGAGTGTAGGTAGTAGTGTTGATTTTTTAAACAGCAACAACAACCACCAGATGTATAACTCTACACCAATACAAAAATCCTACTCTCCAAACACTGATTACATATATTGGGATGATCCGAATGCGTTGGTGGATCGATTACGTCTACTGATTGCATCTCAGAACGCTGGTAACACAGGTCATGTTAATGAAATCAATGATATCATAGAGGAATTACTTGAGGCGTGTATTATATTGAGAAAATAAATTTTATATAAACAGGCTGTGGTTTTAAACAGTCTCCATATTATACGAAAGTCTACAACAAATAGTATAAATGTGCTTAAAACTATTAAATAACAAATTAACAACATGGTCAGTGCCCTATTCATCTTGTAAGGTTTTATGCTTCATACCAAAATTTGCGTATACTAGCCCAGAGGCTCGACGAACGACCGATACAATAAAGTCAACGAACATAAACATTTCGATCGTCTAGTGCTGTGTGGTGTCGGCACATAAAAAGAATAGCACCAACCCATCTCTTCCCGTGGATGTCTTAAAAGGCGACTAAGGGACTTTCCATAAAAACATCCATAGACTTGCAGGTTTTAACGGCGATGGGCTCACCCCCTGTCACGTGTGCATTTCTGTGATTCCTAGGGTGAAACATGGATGTTGTTTCAAGCATTAATCTTTTAATGTTTGGAACACCCAAACGCTTCGTTTGGGATGTCTCTGACCACCCCATTTGGGATAGAGGCCCTGACTTTATGTATGTATGTATACCCATTGCGTAGTTTCCTTCTCTCCCAAATTACCAATAGTGTTGAAGCCAAGTAATATTGATTAGATTTTTAACTTATCACACATGGTGATAATGTTAGTAAAGCTATTGACAGTTTACAAAAATGTGTAGAAATGTTAAATAAAAGGTTCACTTCACCATTGAAGCTCTCTACTAGTGGAGAAACGTTAGATCCGCACACATCATCATCATCATCATCTGCTAAAATTAACCGTGTTTCCCCGCAAGCGATTCAACAGAGCTCTACGACAACAACAACAACAACAGTAAAGAAAAACAACCTAAACAATGAGTAACGCAAAAGTTGTTAAAGAATTACATAAATATGTTAGAAAGAACTTTACACGTAGACGTTTTATACAAAGAGGACTCGATGACACCTGGCAAATTGATATCATCGATATGCAGATATATTCAAGAGAAAATAGTGGTTATAAATATATCCTACTTTGAACCGTTGAAGAGTAAAAATGCTGATAATACCACCAGAGCTATGGAAACAATTTTAAGTGAAATTCCAAAGAGGATTCCTAAAAATATTCAATCTGATGGATGACGGTACTGAGTTTTTTAATAGCAAGTTTCAAACACTTATGAAACGTTTTGGAATCAATCACTACTCTACCTACAGTGTTATGAAAGCGTCCATATCAGAAAGAGCAATCAGAACTGTAAAACATTGGTTGTGGCAAAATTTTAGCTTAAACGGTTCATACAATTGGACTAAACAGATTACAGAAATTGTTGAACGTTATAATAATAAAAAAAACATTCAACCACCGATAAGTGTAAATAAATTCAACTCTTTGGATATTCTCAACAAGGTCTATAATCACATTAAAATCAAGCCACATGCTAAGTATAAAGTGGGAGAGTATGTGAGAATCAGTAAATTCAAATCTATGTTTTCTGAGGGCTACACAGGTAACTGGAGCACAGAAATTTTTAGAATTACTAGAGTGCAAAATACAAATCCCGTCACCTATCTACTTCAAGATGTGAAACAGGAACCTATACTAGGATTTTTCTATGAACAGGAACTGCAAGAAGTGAAATATCCTGATCTTTACCTCGTGGAAAAGGTGCTAAACGTAAAGAAAAAAAAAAATGTAAAGTGGTTGGGTTTGGAGGAAAAGAGTTGGATAAATGAGAGCGATATTCTATAAGTGTTCAGTTTTTAATATACAGGGTGACTTTAAATTGAAGCATAACCTTGTAAGGGGATGTTGCACAGGTCATTTGCAACAACTTTTGTAGGAACACTCATATGCAAAAGTGAACCAATCTTTTTTTTGGGAATTTTTTTAAAAATATCTATGTGGTAAGCAAAGAAAATTGTAAAAAAAAAATTGTTGAAAATTTCGATAATTTTTCATTTACTGATTAGTCTCTTACGTTCTAGTTACATATTAGCATCGTCAAATCTACATTATTTGCATTATTCTAGACACAGTGCTGTAAAACTCAAAGAAAATAATAAATAATTTACTAGTTTTATTACAAAACACCGCTCGTTTAAAAAAAACTCACTATTACACTTACTCTGCGTATTATAAAAAAAACATCTACATTTCTTAAGCTTTCAAATGAGGTATAAAACTCTGGCATAGCTAGTCAACATCAGAGATATTAGCCAAACAAGGGAACAGGTTGGAATAGCAAAAAAATTACAGATTACAATAAAAACTAATTTGTGCAAAATGTGACTCACACACTTAGTGGTGACAATTCTACAACACACATTTTAAATTTTATTTAGGTTTACAGTACCACCAGTCCTTATTTTCTTTTAAAAAGCCAAAAATTAAGAATGTTTTAAACACAAAAGTGTCCGTTTTAAACAAAATTTCACTATAACACTTGCTCTGCGTATTATTAGTAAAAAATTTATTTCATAAGCTTTCAAATGAGGTATAAAACCGTGAGTCTAACGGTAAAGGTATTCGCATAACAAAGGCGCACGGCCCAAAAAAGGGTCGGCTAGTAGAGCATGTAGAGACAGCAGGTCATTGTGTGGAATCTGTTTACTTGGTTGTTTAGTTTAGTCCGTTCTTGTGATTCGTTGCGATCGGATGCTTTCGTGTGTGCTCTGCAGTTTTGTTGTACCTCTGACGACCCGGCTTGTGACTGTTTTTGTGATTGATTGCTTTCCCGACGACTTGGCTATTGAACTGGTTTCCGTGTGTTTTACTCAGTGGATTTGGCGTTTATTAAGGACAATGGCTCGCCTACAAGAACGAGCGTTTACCAACGAAGAATATGTTGATATTCTTTATACGTACGCTGTCGCTAGAGGCAATGCCTCAGCTGCCCAGCGCGAATAACAACGCCAGTACCCAAATCGTCGTTTACCTGATGTGGGCGTGTTTTCTCGAGTGTATCGACGAGCCCGTGAGACTGGAAGCTTTCAAAGGCGACGAGGTATGTAATTTAATAAATTATTGCAGAACAGAGATGTAATGATTACAGTCAAAAGCATCTTAAACACTTTGGTCTTTGTACCGTCCCTATTCTGTGCACTTAAAATCTTAAACGTACTTCAATTGTCAAGCGTTATCAGCTCCTGTACCTAAATACCTACGTAGGTCCGGGAAACAAAAGATTGTATTCTCCAAAATGTTTTTGCATTTGTATTAAACTTTGTAACGGAAGTTCAACACTCAAACAAAGGAGTATGTTTTGTTATCATCTTAACAAAAATAGTGACTCAAATGCATGTAAATTTTCGGAAATGTATTGTTGTTTGTTAGTTTTAAAGTGCACAAAAAAGTAATTTCATATCAAATTCAATCGATAATTTAAGCTTGTTTTTTTTTTAACCAGGCGACGCTGGCAGACCTCGTCTGTACCGTGTCGAAGATGAAGAGGAAATTTTAAACCATTTCCAAAGAGATCCTACCACCTCTACGAGAAAAGTGGCCAATTTACTTGGTACATCACTATACAAGGTGTGGAAAGTCGCCCATGAATCTGTGCGTCATCCATACCATTACACTCCAGTGCAAGCGCTGGAGGAAGGAGATCCCGTCAGAAGGGTCCAATTTTGCAGATATCTGCTTAACTGCGACATAGAGGACGGAAACTACCTTAAACAAATTTTATGGACCGATGAATCCAAATTTGATAAAGACGGGATCACTAATTACCATAACGCTCACTTCTGGGAAGAAAAGGTGGTGGGAAATCCAAATCTAAAAAGACCGAAAGGATCCCAAAGAAGATTTTCTGTGAATGTGTGGATGGCTATAATAAATAATAATTTGGTTGGGCCGTATTTCCTGCCACAGAATTTAAATGGTGAATTCTATGAGCATTTTTTGAGAAATGTTTTCTTTGATTTGTTGGAAGACATACCCTTAGCCACCTTGCGTGCTATGATCTTCCAACATGATGGGTGTCCAGCCCACTACAGGCGACAAATTAGGGATTGGCTGGACGAAAATTTCCCAAATAATTGGATCGGCAGAGGAGGACCCATACCTTGGCCAGCTAGAAGCCCAGACCTGACACCCATGGACTATTACGTCTGGGGGCATATGAAAACGTTGGTGTATGTCGATAACCAGCCAGTCCCAGATATTGAAGAGTTAAGACGACGAATTATTGCAGCAGCTGACCAAATTAGATCCAACCTCAGCTCGGTGGTGGTAAAATGCGAATTAAGAAAAAGAATGAGAATTTGCGTACGAAACGGTGGGAGCCATTTTGAAAATCAGCTGTAATATCCTAGAGGTTAACTGGACAACTGTGTGTGTGTGTATTGTGTGCGTGTACCAGTAATTAGGTGTCAACTCTACAATACACACTAAAACATAATTTTATAGCTTTTTATCTATTTTAATACGAGAGAATACGGATTGGTGGAACTGAAAACCTAAATAAAATTTAAAATGTGTTGTAGAATTGTCACCACTAAGTGTGTGAGTCCCATTTTGCACAAATTAGTTTTTATTGTAATCTGTAATTTTTTTGCTATTCCAACCTGTTCCCTTGTTTGGCTAATATCTCTGATGTTTGACTAGCTATGCCAGAGTTTTATACCTCATTTGAAAGCTTAAGAAATGTAGATGTTTTTTTTATAATACGCAGAGTAAGTGTAATAGTGAGTTTTTTTTAAACGAGCTGTTTTTTGTAATAAAACTAGTAAATTATTTATTATTTTCTTTGAGTTTTACAGCACTGTGTCTAGAATAATGCAAATAATGTAGATTTGATGATGCTAACATGTAACTAGAACGCAAGAGACTAATCAGTAAATGAAAAATTATCGAAATTTTCAACAATTTTTTTTTTACAATTTTCTTTGCTTACCACATAGATATTTTTAAAAAATTCCCAAAAAAAAGATTGGTTCACTTTTGCATATGAGTGTTCCTACAAAAGTTGTTGCAAATGACCTGTGCAACATCCCCTTACAAGGTTATGCTTCAATTTAAAGTCACCCTGTATATCTTTTGAAATGTAATATTAATGGATGTTATTCCTGTCACATTTTTTTAGATCTTATTAAATCTAACTACTAAACTAATCATAATGTACAGTCAACTAGCTATTTTAGTATCGCTGTGAAGTCTGTGTGGTGTCTTGCCACAATTCACTATTAATGTAGCTGTATTTATATTGTATTTTGTTTTGTTTTATTTCATTTTGATTATTCTAAAATGGTATGACGTTGACGTAACAATGGTTACATACTTATACTTTCTTAATTAATTTTGACATACATATAACAATTTGTTTTACTATTGTATACAGGAATTTGTTTTTTATGTTATTATTTTTTGTTTTATGTTTGACAATCACTTTTATTTTAAATTTCATAAATTTACGAAACTGTATGTATGACATGCTATTGTAAAAGTGAACTAAATAAATCTAATCTAATCTAATCTATTGTGGACGTGTCGTATGCTGTAATAGCTAGCTGACGTTACATGAATATTGAATGGGCAACTGTACCTTACACACAACCCTAATTACCTAACAGCCTAGTCCTAGCCATATATATACACTTGATAAATAAATAAATAGTACGGGATGTCTGCTACCGTGCGACATAAGGCAGCAGACTGAAGTTGGGAAGGATATGGGGGTGTGCACGTCGTGCAATGTGCACAGGACAGGATTGTCTCACTGCCAGTCAACCGGCCTCTGCTGACTGATCTACTGATGGCTAGGGGTGGTCTGGCCACAGTGAGAGGATGCTGAAAGCATTAACAGCTCGTCCAGCGGGTGCTGGGAACATCGATGGGCGTCAACAGCTCGTCCAGCGGGTGCTGGGAACATCGATGGGCGTCAACAGCTCGTCCAGCGGGTGCTGGGAACATCTACTGGTGTCAACTGCTCATCCAGCCCTGCTGGGAACTTCTGTGGTCTGCTCGTCCAGCTGAACTGGGTACTGCTCAGGTCCGCTCTTCCAGGTAGACTGGGCACTTCTCAGGGAGATGAATGAGACTCGACGATCCGCGTTGAAAGACATTTATTTACAATTTTGACTAGGTATATATACAGATTTTACTCTACGCACACATATAAACTAATTTTATTGTATTCTATCAGTGTAAAGTGCAACGTTCACTAATACTAAATTTTGGGTCGCGCGCGAGCGTCAGCATGCCGAGTTGCAGTTTTATGTTCAGACATCATTGTTTGAACCATAGAGGAATAACACTTTTGAACATAACATCATACTTTTTTTTTATTTCCTTTGTAGGATATAGGGGTAAAGATGGAAAAAACAAAGAAATATAGGGTTATTATATATTTAAAATCATATTCATAAGCATTATAATAAAATATTGAATTATATTATTATACATTATGAAAATCAATTCATATTACACATATCTATTTACTATCCATATAAAATTTTATAATAGAATGATTAGGATACATGGGTATTGATATAATGGTAATCACTACTTAATTAATACAATAACTATCTGTGTGCGAAGTGTAAGTGTTGTCTCGTTTTTAACTTTACCATCGCGTTCGCGTTTACGAAAAAAGTCCTTATGAAAAAAATCGTTTTGCAAACTATCCGCTAGAGGCGCTGCACATTTCTCCATACAAATCGTCACGTAATCGTGAACGCGGTAGTAAAGTTAAGTCGAAACAAAACTTACACTCGGCCCTCAGAGGGAGATTTGTATGGAGAAATGTGCAGCGCCTCTATTTGTGGCGTGTACATAGGTCCTCTTCGCAATTCTCTTCGCACTTGTATTTCTATTTGTGAGTGTGCCGAATCCCCTTCATTTTGCGTATGTCCTCTGATTAAATATTTGTGTGTTATTGACTTTATATTTGGAAATTTCTGAACCGCGAAAAGGTACATGGCCACCATAAATTTGTTTTTTTTTTGTTGGCCAGCACAGTTATCAGAATAAAATACTACATTCATGTCATCGGTACCGTTTGATATCTGCTCGAGATACTTAAATACACACGTACCTATTTCGTTCACACCTCTGCTTGCATTTGCTTCATCCCATACATAACATTCTACAGTATTCTTCTGGACGTCATATACTGTGAGATTGAGTACATTGAATTTGATTCTATGATGAATATTTTTCCAGCGGTTTGTTTTCTGATAAACAGTCTTAATGTATATTATTATTAATCGGGTGGTTGCGTTACATATCCAATTTTCAATCCCATAACAGTAAATAGGTTGATTTTTTTCCTTCCTCATTAGAATTGATAAAACATTATATGAGATAGTGGTGAAAACATATATAGATATAACTCTTTACAAGTAATTCTCACAATTCTCCTTCTCTTTAAATTCTATAATGAATGTTTTCCCAACAGCTTGCTTCCTGATTATATACACGCTCGATTTCAGAAAATTTACAGAGCCTTCATTCATCTTGTTAAAACGGGATCGTAGCGTTACATATCCAATTTTCAATTCAATAATGGTTTGTATTTTACTAGCATCAAATTTTGAGAGGTGAATTGACACATTTTTAATTAAGGTTGATTTTCCTTGAGGTCACTCATTTTTAACCAAACTTTTAATCCTTCCTCATTATTATTAATAAAACATTATATGAGATAGTGGTGAAAAGATATATATATAGTATTTATAACTCTTTACATATAATTCTCACAATTCTCCTTCTCTTTAAATTCTATAATGAATGTTTTCCCAACAGCTTGCTTCCTGATTATACAGCTTGTATACACCCGATTTCAGAAAATTTACAGAGCCTTCATTCATATTGTTAAAACGGGATGGTAGAGTTACATATCCAATTTTCAATTCAATAATGGTTTGTATTTTATTAGCATCAAATTTTGAGGGGTGAATTGATACATTTTTAATCAAGTAAGGTTGATTTTCCTTGAGCTCACTCATTTTTAATCAAACTTTCAATCCCTCTTCATTTAAAATCAATAACAAATTACTCATTTTGATAAAAAACTCTTTTTACGAGCAGATTTGATAGCACTGATGAATGCATCGGGCGTGTACATAGGTCCTCTTCGCAATTCTCTTCGCACTTGTCTTTCTATTTGTGAGTGTGCCGAATCCCCTTCATTTTGGGTATGTCCTCTGATTAAATATTTGTGTGTTATTGACTTTATATTTGGAAATTTCTGAACCGCGAAAAGGTACATGGCCACCATAAATTTGTTTTTTTTTGTTGGCCAGCACAGTTATCAGAATAAAATACTACATTCATATCATCGGTACCGTTTGATATCTGCTCGAGATACTTAAATACACACGTACCTATTTCGTTCACACCTCTGCTTGCATTTGCTTCATCCCATACATAACATTCTACAGTATTCTTCTGGACGTCATATACTGTGAGATTGAGTACATTCAATTTGGATTTGTAGTAACACACGGATATCTCGCCTTTCGGGCACTGAAATACTGCTTGCAAGTCGTATACGCATACTGTCAGTTTTTCGTTTTTCTTGTCTTTTTCTTTTTCTAATCGTGATAGCCTCTTCTCTTCATGATGTTTTTTATAAGCGTCCTTTTTAGCTTCTTTTTCTTCGGGTGATGAATTTTTAAACGCTTCGCATACGTCACACATATCTTTTTTGGTGTAAAAAATGATATGTTGTGCTCTTGAGTAAAAATCCGGTAGAACATTACATAGTGATGAAAGGAACTTTCTTTTCCTTACAGATTTCGACGTAATCGTGGTACAGATCAGCAATGGTTTTGCTCCCATCAATGAAGGTTCTTCTTGAATGGGCTCGTGTATAGTGAGATTCAATTTTGGGTAGTGAATCTATGAAGTGCTTGGCTCCTTCTTTAATATTATTGTCAATTTTTGGTTGCTTTCCGTGTCGTCCACGGTTATCTGTCATCAATGAAATACTTGTTCCCTTATTTTTCTTGCTTAATGCAGTTGTTATTGGGCGATTATTGATACAAAGCGTATTTTTGAAAAACGCCTTGCACACTACATTTTTTCCCCTTCGAAATCAAATAAAAAGATAGATAGATAGATAGATAAAGCCTTTATTTGTTTCCACAGTCACACACATACATTTAGCTTATACATATTGATACACAGATAAGGTAACACATTTACAACAATAACATAATATTGTAACACTAACAAAACAACTAAAAAAAGCATTATTAGTTCGCTTTGGTTCAATAACCTGTCCTTCATTATCGAGTTTGACATGACAATTTGCTGGAATGGCTTCTTCAACGGATGCAGCAATGAAACTCCATTGCTTCTCGATCTCTCCTAAATTCCAGTAATCTTTCAGTATTTCACGGCGTTGTTCTTCGGAAAAGTTTTTTTGACACTTGAAAATGCAGGTTTCCTTACAGGGTTCTCTTAGTTGACGAGGCGGAACAGTTTTTTGTGATGCTTTTGATTCGTAGGACTGTCTTGCATTTCTTAACTGTTTAGTAATATTTTTTTCCATTTTTCTTTATTCAGTGGTCTTTTTTTCCTTTTTTGTAGGTGTAGGGTCTTCATTTGTGCTAATCTGTACGTCTGCAGGCGGTAGTTGATTTTTAGGTACAATTAAGGGCTCTTACAGACGAGCGGCACTTGCCAAAGGCAGACACAACTGCAGCCGTCGCCACCTGTTCACGGCTGCCGTCGACGCGTCGGCGATAGCCGCCGACGCGTTGACGGCTGCCGCTTACAAGTGGCGACGCTTGGCGTTGTGGCATGCCGCGTTTAGCAGTCGTGGTCAGCTGGCATAGGAGCCAGTTGCAAAATGGGTTTCGATGAAGAAACACTGTTATTGCTTTTACTCCGCCGTCGCCGTCGACTACAACGAAAAAGAAAGGCACGTTCATTGTGGGTTGAAGAAATATTAATGTATAGAGAACAAGATGGTGATTTTTTTACACTCTATCCACGTTTGCGAAGGAGAGAAAAGAAATTTTTCAATTACTTTAGAATGTCAATCGCTTCCTTCGACGAGCTCACAACTATTTTGAAAGCCTCAATATCTCGCCAAGACACCGTAATGCGGAAAAGCATATCAGCTGAGCAAAGACTCGCCATGACATTAAGGTAAGGTTTTTATGAAAAAATAGGTGTACCTATTTGAAATTATTTCTTTATTGAGATCAAATCAATATCACTTTGACAACATTTTTAATTTAAATTTTTAGTTGTTGTTCACATTATTTGCGACTTATCTTTCTGCCTTTTACTAAATATCAATACTATTAAGTGTTCAAAATTATTTTCTCAAAATCAACTCGTACAAAACCACGGCAGATAAAGAGGTCTTAGACACATGCCATCTTTAGTCGATTTATAGTTTTATTATGTCCTACGTTAGCTAGTATATAAGTCCTTAAAAAAATTGTATTGGTAACCCGTATACACTTAAGAGCAATGAATTATGGTCACGTCAAAATACATGAAAGTGTATATGAAAGTAGTGATAATGAAAAATAAAATTGATAGCTTACTGAAACAAATTGTGTTCAATAGACCATTCAATACTCTTTAACTGAAAGTTATAATTTTTTATTTGTTTTTTAATCCCATTTTTTTTATTAAGCTAGTAATCTTACTTTCCGAGACTTTCAGTTATCTTCATTGCTCTTATTGCTTTGTTTTTCTTTTAAAAAACATTACTTTGCTACATAAATTTTCATAAATAGTAAACAATTAAGCATCTTATAAATGTACAATCAACAACATTTTTCACTTTAATTACTACCTATACAATTACATATATTAAAATACATACTAAGGTAACAATTAGATGAAAAATAAATTATTCTGGGAAGAGATCAGTTATTATTGTGTTTGAAAGAGAATCCTGAGACGACAAGCTGTCATTATTTGTAAGTTGACTTTCCGGTCTTGCAGGATGTGTTGTGGTGGAATAGCCTGCGTAGTTATAAGAATGACTGGTTGAAGGCATTGTGTTTGGTACAGAATCCTGAGGCGACAAGCTTTCAGTACTTGTGAGTTGACTTCCCGGTCTTGGCGGATGTGATGTGGTGGAGTAGCCTGTGTAAGAAGAATGATTCATTGAAGGCACTGAAAGAGCCTTGTAATGTTTAATAACTTGTATAACTTCTAATTTCGCGTCTAATTTCCAATCCGCTGATATTTTTTTGAAGTCACTTACTAGGGACAACAGAAATGACTTATCTTCATCAGGAGGCGAAGGGGCTCTCTCATCATTTAATTTCTTAGTTAATTTTTCAATCAAAGCATCTTCACCATCACTTTGGCGTTTCCGTTGTCTTTTACTGATATGCTCTTTTTCGGTTGATTGAACTGTTGTTGGTGGATTTTCTTGAGATGGAGCATCAAAATTTGATGTACTTTGACCCTTATCTTCGGTAACATCTTTCAAAAAAAGTAATTGATTATAATAGGTATACTCTTTTACTTTAGATGCTGCGGAACCGCTTTTTCTCTTCAAGGTTCTACAATATCTGGTGAAACCGTCTCTCAAAGTTTTCCATTTAGACTGCACCTCTATGCCTGAAAAAAGTGTATAAATAATATAAAATTAGTATGTAATTACCTACTACCTATTGACCCTCAATGTCGCAAAAGGGACTGGCAATAGACTAAATTTAACTATTTATCACACAAAGTAGAGAAAAGTAAAATATCTGTATGCTGACTGCCTTTATTTTTTCAGATTTTTAGCAACTGGCTGTTCGTTTGAAGATCTACAGTATGCATATAGATGCGGAATTTCTACTATAAGTAACATAATACAAAATGTCTGCCAACAAATATGGATAAATATGAGAGATGAAATTTTGCCACAAAATATAACGGAAGAAACTTGGAAAATGATTGCTGATAAATTTGAAAGACACGCTCAATTCCCTAACTGCATAGGTGCTGTTGATGGCAAGCATATAAGAATATTCAAGCCAGGAAATAGCGGCTCATCTCATTACAATTACAAGAATTATTTTTCGATTATCCTTTTAGCTATCTGTGATAGTAACTATAAATTTATATTTTGTGACATAGGTTCTTACGGACGACATTCGGATTCAACTATTTTTGAAGATTCAGTTTTTTTCACAAAGCTACAAGAAAAGTCACTAAATATTCCAAAACCCAGACCGATTTCAAGTGATGGATGCACCTTGCCTTATGTATTTGTTGGAGACGAAGCGTTCAGTTTGTCAGAAAATTTGTTACGTCCATATCCAGGCAAAAAATTGACAAAAAATATGAGAATTTTCAACTATCGCTTAACACGTGCAAGGAGATACGTAGAATGTTCTTTTGGCATTTTGACCAATAAATGGCGAATCTTTCACACTCCCATGAACTTATCTTTGCAATTTTCTAAGGATGTTGTTAAAGCATGTTGCATATTGCATAATTTCGTACGTGACCGTGATGGCATTACATTCGAAGATACACTTACTATCAACGGTTTGGAAAATATACCCACAATACCGAACGAAGAGGAATCGTTACCGGGTCTCACAATAAGAGAAAAATTTTCAAATTATTTTAGCAGTAGTGAAGGTAGTGTCTCATGGCAGTTGGATTGTATATAAAACAGACAGAATGTATCTCTTATTATTAGTAGGGAATAATCTTCGCTTACTAATACTTACTTACACTAATAATCGCTTAGTAATTAATAAAAAAATATTTAATAAATAAGTCACTTACCAATAGCGTTTTTTTCATTTATGGATTTATCTTTGAAATCACTTACAACTTCCTCACACACAGCTGCCCATGCTCTGTTTTTTATTGTTTTGTTACTGTAGTCTTGTAACTTATAATTCCAAATACAAGCCCTTTTTTTTACTGCCACAATTAGCAAATCAATATTCATTTCGTCACTGGAGCTCATTTTGATGACCTGCAACGCTTGCGCACTCTTGACCTATTTGCAGTCGACTGACAAAATGGCGGACAAGGCATGCCAAACTGCAAGCGTCGCCACTTGTCGACGGCAGCCGTCAACGCGTCGACGGCTGCCGCCGACGCGTTGACGGCAGCCGTCAACAGGTGGCGATGGCTGCAGTTGTTTCTGCCTTTGGCAAGTGCCGCTCGTCTGTAAGAGCCCTAAATGCTTCATTAAATGGTCTTTTTATTTGCTTTTTTTGCAGATGTTGTTTCTCCATTAGTGCCCTTCTGTACGTCTGCAGGCGGTAGTTGATTTTTAGGTTCAATTTCTTCATTCAACGGTTTTTCTTTTTTTTTTTTTAGCAGGTGTTGTTTCTTTATTGGTGCTCATCTGTAAGTCTGCAGTCGGATATCTATTTTCAGATACAAATGTTGGTGTTTCTCTTCCTGTAGGCACGATGCTTGCAATGGCATCCAACATTTCTTGTCTCATTCTATCGTCATTTCCTGCCATCATTTGTTTAGCTGTGTTATCTATTTCTTCATGTAAAATCGTATTTTGCATTGTATTTGTTGTGTTCTCATTTTTTGTTTGTCATCTGTATAGTACGTATATCAGTCTTATTAGGATTTTCATTGTCGTCCATAATTATATCTTCATCTTCACTAGAACTCTCAATTCTTCGTTGATCTTGAACTAATTCGTAGTCAGGATCCTTCACTGAGTCGTCAGAGTCTGCAGCGAAAGTTTATTTAAAATTTTTATTATTAAAATACTGGGGCATAGCATAGCGCTATCATTAAAATACAGAAACTAACATTATCATCATAGAGAGAGGGAGAAAGATAGAGAGAGAGAGAGAACACTTTATTCCATATACACCAGAAAATCATCATACATCATACTCGTTCTTAAATTTCATAAGTTTCGTATTGTTTTGATGCATTCCTATTAAGGTGTGTCCAAACACGGCGTGCATGGTGCGCGGCTGCCGCGCGCGGCATTCGGGGGACACAAATTTGCCGCGCGACTAGTTTAAACTTCCAGCGCGGCAGTACTGCGCGGCATGTCCGAGACACGCCGCGCTCTTTATTTCTGTTTAAAACTACAATGAAAGCGGCCGCGTTTGTTGTTGCTGTGTTGTTGTTGCGTAAATTACGTAGAAGAAGGAATAAAAGAAAGTGTATTAAAAAAAGGCAGTGTTGGATGCGACCACTCTTTCAACAAAGGACAAACAATCTGGAAGGGATTTATTACGAAATCAACTACCGAACGCCACAGTTTTTAAGATTATCTTTGGAAGAATTCGAAACCATACATACATTGGTAGAACCATTTATTAAAAAAATGGATACTCACTGGCGAACGGCAATAACGTCGAAGGAGAGACTTGCAATAACGTTACGATATTTGGCTACAGGAGATTCCTATTCCAGTCTACAATACACGTTTCACGTCTCAAAGCAAACAATATCAACAATAATTCCAGAAGTGTGCGATGCCATAGTCAGAGCTCTTAAGGACATGATACAGGTAAATTATTATAAACTTTATGACTTATATTATTTTCATTATTTAGCGAAATATTTTAAACTACTGATTGTTAATTTTTTTATTATTTATTTATTTATTGTCATAACAAAGTAGTAATTAAATACAACACAATCATCATAACGTCAATCATAGTTTTCTCAACTAATTCACAATATTAATCTACATCCGTGTCTAAATCACGAATCAATTGTGTAAGGCCAGTACCCATGTTACTAGAAGTTGATGAGTCAAGATCGGTAAACTGTGAAGTGTAATATCCTCGTCTGTTTTCAGCGTTATATTCTTGTGTTGATGATTGATTTAGGAGCTCCATATCAGCTTCGTATAATATAGTATTTATTGAATGTTTGACTCTCGTAAACATAGTGGCATTATATTTTCTTAGTTCAGCTGCTACGTGCATGCCAAAAGATACGTAAGGATCATTACTACTGTCATTTTGTTTTCGCATTGCTTCTAATGCTTCTTCTATCATTTTATTTTCAGCGTCATACTCTGACTCTTGGTATGTCCTCTTGTTAGCGCGCATTTCTTTTCTTGGCTTCTTTGTATTTGTATCTTGGTCTCGAGTGCCTTGTTCCGAAGTACCTGATTCTGAAGTGCTTTGTCCTGAAATGCCTTGTTCCGGAATAGTTTGTTCTGTATTACCCGGCTCTGAGGGTGAACCACAATCCTGAAACAAAACAAATAAAACTATAATTTTTTTTTCAGCTACCAATGTCAGAGCAAGATTGGAAAGCAGTATCTCAAGACTTCGAGAAAAAATGGAATTTTCCGCACACTATTGGGGCGTTAGATGGAAAGCACATAACTATTCAAGCTCCTTTTCGTAGCGGCACTGAATATTTTAATTATAAAAAGTTCTTTAGTATCGTGCTATTAGCATTAGTAGACGCAAATTACAATTTTATGTATGTAAACATAGGAAGCCAAGGTCGAATTTCAGATGGAGGAGTTTATAAACATTCCGAATTGTATCGAAAGCTAGAAAATAATCAACTTAATGTACCAGCGCCAGAAATTTTACAAATACCCTACATAACTAAAATACCATATGTAATATTAGGATATCAAGCTTTTGCACTAAGCACAAATTTGATGACACCATTTGCAGGAATTCATCCAAAAGGGTCAAAAGAAAGGATTTTCAACTATAGGCTATCAAGAGCACGGCGAGTAGTAGAAAATGCTTTTGGAATCATGTCGGCAAAATTTAGAGTATTGAGAAGTACAATGATTTTAAGCCCAAAATCAGCCAAAAAGATAGTTTTAGCTACTGTTCACTTGCATAACTTTCTTCGCAGAGACTCTTTATTGAAAAAAACAAATAATTTAACGATTGAAACAGCTAATTTTACTCCAAATCAATTTAATACCACTCCTTCTGATATCCGTATTTTTTTGTCAAGATATTTTATGACAAACGGATCAATTGATTGGCAAGAAAGATATTAAATAATTACATAACCTATAAATGGCCAAAATTCATAAACAGCAGTCAGCATTATTTCATCCCATAGATTTTGTAGTATGCGAGCTGTATGTATAATCTAGACTAATATTAAAAAGAGGAAAGATTTTTTTGTTTGTTAAGATTTAACTCAAAAACTTCTGGATCGATTTTTTTTTTACTATTGCAAAGCTATATCTACACTGAGTAACATTAGGTTACAATTTATAAGAAACCACCAGACCACGCGGGCGAAGCCGCTGGCGGAAAGCTATGGTCTAATCACTATCACTACATAGTATAAAATAAAGTCGCTTTTTCTATCCCTATGTCCCTTTATATGCTTAAATCTTTAAAAATACACAACGGATTTTGATGTGGTTTTTTTAATAGATAGAACAATTGAAGAGGAAGGTTTATATGTATAATACTTTACTCCGGGAAAGTTCATTCCTGTGGGAAAACCCAAAAAACAGCGCGGGCAGGAGCCGCGGCAGGTCGTCTAGTAAAAATATAAAAGAAACTTACCACTGCATCAATAGGGTTATTCCTGTCATGTAAAAAACTAAATGCTTCATAAGCAAACCATTTAGATTTATAGGCTTTGTTTCTACCTGCAACAGAAAAAAGAACATTAAAATAACTTAAACATAAGCTGATCTTGCTAAAAGCTGGTCTTATTAAAGAATTTAATTACTCGTTTCATAAATGTTGGATAATCACGAGGGTAACTTGAAAACTAGATTTTTTATTTATTGAGATATCTTAATGATTATGGTGTCAAATCAAAGGTCTAGGTATGAAACCATTTTATTAGTCTTAATCATGTAAATCGGTCCAGGCGTTTAGAGATAATAATGAATCAGTATAGACAAAATGTAAACAGCCAGAGATTTATTAATAAGTACCTACTGTTATAAAATGTAATAAAATTAAACTTACCACAACCGGTGACATTACTTGTTTTTTCTCGGTTTCTCTCCCTTCTATAAGAACTCAAAAGACTCTTCATTTTCAATTTTAAAGCTGCTTTTGGTTGTACGAGTGTTTTTGCTATTTCATCCCATATATCTTCTCTCACATTATTATTGTGATATTCTTTACATCTAGTATCCCATAATGGACTATGGGAGCCATAAATTTCAATAAGACGAATTGCTGTTTCATTGTCCATTTTATTTGATAAAATACGTCCGTCCACACACAACCACTGGCGAACCAACACTACACTGTTCGCGGCGATCGTTGCACGCGGCAGGTAGCCCACGGCTGCCGCGCGCGGCAGTCGTCCAATCATAGCGCGGCAAGCCGCGCGCGGGTGCCGCGCTCGTATGCCGCTTTATGTTTGGACACACCTTTAAATAATAATATTGTTGCTCATTGTGATTCCCACAAACCTACTCTTTGAAAAAAACAATACTATACTTCGTGATTTATTAAATGAAACTTATTTGTGTGCACTGTGAATAAAAATACTGCTATATTGTTACTATAAGTGAACATACCTTCAATATTTGATGGTATTGATGAAGAAGAAGTGCTGCTGCTCAAAGAACTAGTCGAGTCGCAACGAGGTCGGTTAGTTTGCAGTTGTTGTTCTTCCGGTGCTGATTCACATGCTAAAAAATAAATTGATTGTTTAATTCATTTGTATTTCGAGAATCGGTATTATCTTTTCATTTTTCTAACTTACGTGAATGTTCATTAATTCCTCGGACAAGATTTACAATCTTCTTAGACCGTGATTCCATCTGAAAAATAAATTGTAATTAGACAATGTTTTTATCATTTATAATGCAACATTGTAAGCCATTCGTAGTAAAAATTTATTATTTTTTATCAATAATGTGTTAACTTGAGAGAACCAACATTAAGACCAAACATTTTGTACTTTTTTTATCAACTGTAACGGAACATCTTAAATTAACCAACAAAAAATATTGTTTATTTCAGCAACAACGGTACAATCCTATGTAAACCATAGCATGCGATTACTATTTTTACTACAATAATGGCCCACATACAAATGTCCCGTTATAGTTGCAAAAATAAATCACTAAAAAAACAAAAAGCTGTATTTACCTTTTCATCAAAACCATGACACCATGAGCTGTTACGTTTTTGCCGCAATCGGGCAGCACTATCCTCCTCAAGCGAGCGGCGACAACTGACGTGAACCGATCTTGCATTAAACTTAGGGGCGGAAAGAGATGGCGCTAAACCGATAGTCGCCGACCTTTTCCCTCATTACTCGGTCATTTTCGGTGCTAGAAATATCGCGTTTTAGCAGCAAGTAGAGCGCGATGCGCCGGATTCTACTGTATCATTAATCCATAACGATACACATTTGCGTTAATACGTTCTTGTCGCAAATGAGCGATATGTCATCGACCAACAATCAGATTAAATTTGTATTTATGAATACATACATTAGTTTGAGAATATGTTTATGCGACCAAAAATGTTCCTCTAAATCAGATTCAATTAAACAAATTTTGAAATTAGGTATTTAGAACTATATGATTACACAATTATTTGCAAACAAATATTATAGGTTGTGTTTAAGAAATTTTTTACAATACACCAAATAAATTTCAATAGCACTAGGCAGTACAGGTTATAAAATTTAGAACCAACACGTTAAATTTAAAAATGCAAAATAATATCAATAATTATCACAGCAGTTTGACATGATAACCACCTCGAGTCAAGCCCAGACGTTGGTCGCCACTGTTACACTTTTGCATATATAAGTATACAAACATACATTGAACAAACATAGGACAGAAATTACAATATACAAAAGGCGAGCATATCTCTGTAAGCAAACCCTCGGAAGGAAAAACGAAATTAAAGTTTTTATGGCAGACAAAGAGCGATACTTAAAATATAGAACAATACATTAACAAAACATCACTGTTATAGGAACACAATTGACAACGTACACTTTTACTGCGAGGGCGGAGGGTTGAAATAAAACCAGTGGAGTCTGAGAGGAGGTATTATTCTTTCTATTAAGACGGATAAATACCTTTCGGGGGAAAGTAATATAGCTGATAAGAAGGCTATTCATGTCAACCTCTTGCTCAAACTGACACAAACACGGGTCCATGTGTGCTTACGCAACCAAGGTTCTGAAACGACCAAAATAAAACTGTAAAATCATATAATATTTCACATAAAGGTTAATGATGGAGGACGCAGCAGCGTATACTTACAATGGTGTTAGATTCATGTTGGATTCCAGGGCACAGACCTCGTGTATTTATTTTCCTTCCATGTGGTAATGATGCCCACCGTAGAAACTTTCCCACAATTCAAGAGTAAAATTGAAAGGAAGATGACCGAATCAGGGGTAAACAAATATTTTGGGAATTACGAAAAACAACCGCTAAGGGCGAGAAGACCAACGAATAAAGATAACTAACTGAAAAGAAAATTAAGTTTCACATTTTACACTAGACAATACGCTGTAATTTCCTTCGATGAACACAATAATGGCCCGAAATTAGTATAATCCATTTACTAACATTGTCAAGCAATGAACAGTGTAAGAAATATATCTTAATTTAATTAAACGATAAGCCACATATTGATTTTTATTGCAATTACGTACCTAATGAAAGGATATTGGAAAACTGCATGCGGCAACCCCGGTTTACTTTTTTTAAATCATTCCGCTAGCTTGAATACGTGGCAACATCGAGCGACTTGGTGTAGTAAAAAATATTATTGTAACAATTTATCATACAGTCCTTGCCCCATAAATACAAGAGCATGGTCAGCTAATTCCTTAGACCGCCCTATACCGTCTTCATTGTGTCCCAGATCCTCGAACCCATCAACTTGATCTGTTGCAGGGTTATAAATCAGAGGACGTTTCAGAGCAACCTCATCAAAAACTATAGAACATAATTTTTTTTTTTTTTTTTTATTATTTTTCTCTTGCTACATAAGTTAGATCATTGATGACAGTTTTGTTAATGCCAGGTGCCATGGAAAAAGTATATTTTGTAACGTTTTTAAGCTGGGCAGTGGAATTAAGTTGCGTAAATATTTGTAGGCTTTAGGTGACCTTTTAAAAATAGCCAGTGCCGAAAATTTATTTTTCGTGGTCCATCGCCTTCCTTTTAATCTTCGCTTTTGATTTTTAAAAGCTGCGGTAACCATTTCTTTTAGTATCGGCGACTCGATATTTTCAATCATCTTGGCACTTTTCTTCAAAGACGACAATGTACATTTAGTTTTCTGAAGAGTCATAATGAGTTTTCTCTTTCTCTGAGTCATATCTGAAAACAGAAATGAAATATAATATTCTTTTTTGTTTTTATATAATTCGATTTCCCTATTGAAATAATCATTTAAACAAAAATAACGACAGAATACTGGCATAATTGATGTAGTGCATACACATTTTCTGGTTTTCAGTAAATTTAAGATAATCCTCATGTATTGAACTAGTGTTTTGTTATTTATGGATGTTGTTTTGTAATAATAAAAATTTTCATTTTCATATTAAACCGGTTACGAAAAAATAAACTTTATTTTGTAAAAACAAGCGTGCGCTCCGCTTCGTTGTTGTTTTCGACTGCAGGTTCCAACACGCTCGCGGCACGGGCCACTTGCTGTGCTTGTGGGTGTTAGTTAATGTACGCACACACATCTACAAAAATTGGGGGCCATTTGAAATCGTGAAGCGGGAAATTTAAAAAATAGGCCTTATTAGGACATAGGCATAGGCATTGGGCATATTAGGACATAGGTCACGCACCTCATATCGAGTATTCGCCATAATATGATAAGAAAATCAACAGCCAGCGAACTTACTAAAAGATTGACGATTAATTGACTTCGGCAGTTTCAAGTATGTTTTAAATTTGATTAAAATGATTAATTTTATGTTATTCTTGTCTTTTAAGATACTGAAGTAACATTTCATAGGAATTATAATTTTTTGCTCATTCTTTCGATTGGCATCATAAAAATACGGGGTGTTTTTTTTTTTCACTTTTAAGTCGGTTTGATTCCCAGACGAAGCAAATAATTTTTAGAAAATCTTAGAATGCAATATTATTAACTTTTAAAAATAAAATAATGTCTGCTTTCAGCTAATATCCTATATACAATATTTAAGGTACTTTCCCTCCATGTGACATAGACTTGGGACGTCCTGTATACCAAATGTCAGCCAAATCTGTTCATCCGTTTCGCCGTGGCTGAGCATCAAAAACATTTGCTTTGATCCGTTTGTGGAAATGATATCAATCTTCTGATAATAGCGTTGTGGTTGAGGGCCTCAACAACTGCCCTTGTGGAACGACTCGCCGTCCGCTATGTTAAACGTTGCGTGACGCCCAAAACTCTTTGGTATGACCCTGTTGCTAAAAAACTTAAAGCGCAAAGCACCTGAAAAAAAAACTAATAATATGAGATAATGGGGTGCAAAAATTACCTACCTAGGACAAAATGTGATAATATAACCTCAGATAATTTTTTTTGTAATCTGAGGTTATAGCCAAGGCCCTACTTACCATATTACTCTCTATTCTGTTTATTCTGCTTCTTCATGTCAATGTGTCCAATCATACTTGATCCGCTCAGAATTCAGCCACAACTACGGCGTTGTCTGCAGCCACGTAACGGTCCTTCATGCCACATATGGAGCGGTCCTCCATGCCACATATGGAGGGGCACAGAGGGCAGGAGAGCAAGTGGGCAGTGTTTTGAGATGAGGTTCCACAATCGCAGTGTATCGTAACTGGTCAGTGAAACCCCATTTCGCCAGCCTTGCTCTGCTCTTATTATAAAGGGAGATCTCTGGAGACCCTCTCATTGGGTCACAGCTCGTAAATTATGACAAAGCCGCTTAAATGTAGCGTTGATAGTCTGAAGTGTTCTATAAATAATGCCTCTGGTATCTCATCCACTTTCTCCAATTTTTGCCGGGAACTGTATCTCTTTTGGTGCCAACACTCTCAGGGGCGCCGACTTTTAGAACACCTCGTGGGTGCTCCTACTCTTTAGATGACTACCTACTTATACATCTATTTTTAAGTAGTATTTCCTCCAGTGTTAGTCTTACACTTACATTCATTTAGGTAGGTACTTTATTTAAATACGTAGGTAAGTGTTAGTGTGTAAGCAAGCATCGTATTTATAAAATAAATAATTATTGACAACATTATTTATGCAATGCAAACGTATGATGACGAACTACAGCTCTATAAATATGTCAGCGATGTTGTGTATCATCTTTGCCGTCAATGGGATCCCTAAATCTGCAATCTCATAATTCTTTTAGAGAAATTTATTTCTTGTTCGCCAGTAAAAACTGATTTTCTGCCTAACGTGCGTTTGGATAATCCACTTATCAAATAATCTCGCAAAGTGCGTCTCGAAATATTGTAAGTTTCAGCTGCTTTGATCGCCTTTTACTGCAGCACTGCCAGTGATGGATGGCTATTCTCTGCTCGACCACACAGCAAAATATCAATTTATTGTTATTTCTTGTACTTATTTGGGTAATGTTTTATTAGTTAATGTTATGAGCATTGTATTGTAAGAACCTAACAACCAACAGCTTTCACCTGCATTATGCAAATTTTGCATGTGGAGTTTGAGGGAGCTGGCCTTCCAAACATGGGAATCATGGCTGGCAAAGATGCATCCACATGCAAAATTTGTAGATCTGCGTCACATATCTGCAAACAAAATTAAGTACAATGAAAAAAATATCTCCTGGCGCAATCGGGTAAAATCAATTTCATACACAGGTTGGCAATAATTATTCTTAGTGTGACAGTGTAACTTACAATAAGTGCATTCATCGAGTGGTAATGCTTCCTGTTGAAGAAAGCTTCCTCAGACTCTGGGCCTTATAATAGCAATGCATGCATCCATGCAGCCGACAACACCTGGGACATTACGTAGTTCATAAAATCTAAAAATAAAAAATACACTAAGCCATTGGTAAAAAAAACACTCTTTTAAAACCTTATTGTAAATTATAATGCATACCTTCTTATCACAGCCAGCCTTTGTACAGCATTGGCTGGAAATTGCATTTTCTCTAATATTATATCCCTGTTATTAAGTATATCTGTGACCTCCGCTAGACAGATACTCAAGGAGGGCTGGGACAGACCCAAGTGAATATTGGTCCCTATCGTTCTTTGGTAGGAGCCAGAGGCATAGAATGCCAGGGCCGCTAGCAACTGAAATAAAATAAACAGATTATTGAATGCTTTTTGTTAAAAACCTAACCGACATCTCTAAATACAAGTCGTCACCAACAGCCTTACATGTCCCCACTGTTGAAACATAGCCTCCTTTCACTGGGAGGCTAAATACAAGTACGAATCAATATTGCACAATCTGAGAGACCTGCATAAAAATTTCCAAACAAAAACTTACTCGCAATTCCGGGCGGATTCGAGTATTGCGAACTCTTGTCTGCATCATGGGAATTATAGTTGAGCAGAGATCTTCGAAAAGTGCTCTGCTCAACCTAAATGAAGCAACAAATTCCCTCTCCAAGCAAGGGCTGGCTCATGTCGCTTGCGGTTCGCCGTAAATTTATTACATTTCTTTTCCGCCGCTCCTCTTCTATCAATGCCAAAAAGTAGGCGCCAGACACTGGAACCATTAAAAATATCGTTTCACACACAAAACACACACTAACCTATAATGGAAATTGTTGAATTTGTATTGCAGTAGAATAATAGTGAAAATATTACAGAATATATATAATGATATATTTATAGAAAGTATAAGTATTTATTGCACGTATTAGTAGGTTATGTATTAAAAGTAAAACACTCACTTTTTGTAGTAATATTTTTTGATAAAACCAAAAATTAGAACTACATGTTGCACTTTCACTGGAATACGATTACACAAGTTTTGTATGAGACTATCATTCATTCATCGGCAATCGTAACGATGACACACACACTCGTAATCGTTTGAAATTCGTAACGATGGTCGTAATAATCGTTTACGATGAGCCCATCGTTACAGTTACGTAATAGATCCTCTGGACAGCTCGCCCGTCTGCACAGCAGTAATATAAATATTTTTGGATGTATAAAAAAATAAGTTTACATACATACTTTAATATTATTTATATTTTTACCAAAATTATAAAAGTAAGAGCTGTAAATAATTATACGGGAAAGCGTTGCTCGTCTATATATTCATCTGAAACATTTAGAGTAAAATACATAGTAATATTTTAAGAGATTAAGTAGATCGAGAATAGTTATCTATCGATTACTAGCATCCCAAAATAAAATTTAGTTGAGAAGGGTTAATAACAAGTTAAGGGTTAAGGATGGTTAATACCGCCTAGAGCCGTATTTGGGGCAGGTAATATCGCCTAGGCGTAATTACCCGCAAAGAGCTTTTCTACTCAACTTATAAAATATTGAAAACAGGTTTCAATGTAATTAAAAAACACTATGGGAAGGAAGAATAATAAATATGTGAGCGGATAATTATCAGATTTTCCAGCAAATCCTATTAAAATATGTAAAAACTTACCACGATGGTCTTGCTATTTTTGGTTAACGAAACGGCAACACGTGTACTCCCGACGAGTGGCAGGCGACTACTAACTAGCTCGCGGGAGGGGAGATCCGTTGTGCGACGGTTGAATCTGCCGCAGGGACTCTCACCCGTAATGTACAGGCGTATTCCCAAAGATCTACCTTAGTAGGTATTGAGACTCATGCACTCTTTTTATGGGTCGTTTAAGATTGTTGAGGCTCGATATATGAGCTTTTATTTTTGTTTGTTTAGGTAAGCATCGTTTACACTCGAAAAGTATTTGTTCTCCCGACCTTACAAAATTAACAGTCACTCAAATGTGGCCACGAATTATCGTTCGTTTTTTGGCAAATAGTAGGCGCTAGATTAACGATTTACGGACTCGGGGATATTTAACGGAAGTTAACGAGTCCGTTAACATTTTTTTGAGTTTACTTAAAAGTTAATCCGTTAAGCATTTTGTTAACTTCGTTATAACGATTAACGGATTAACGAGTTAATGCCCACCTATGCCTATACATTGTACTTACTTTAAACCACTCCATCTCCGTTTTCGCTGTCCCGCCACCATGGGCATTCATTATGCTCGCTAAATCTTCCCATAGTTGTTGGGATCGTTGTCGAACCTCGGAAGTCCGCGAGAATCCCGTGGCCATTTCGGTGTGTTGACATAAAAAGTCCCGTAAGGTCTCCCCCTGAGCAGCGGACACTCCTGCCCTAGGCCTTCGAGGGAGACGGGGTATATGGGGCGTAAGGGAGTGGCCTGCGTGCATTGGAACGCCCCCCAGTCCCCGCGCTTTCAGCGTTTTACGTTAGATTTGTACTGTCACGAAACTCTGCGTGTTTTTCAATGAATTAATAACTAATGTTGAAAATCCTTAATGTGTGTATCAATAATAAATTACCATACCTCATAAGCGATAACAAAACAATACATGGTGCCGAAACATGACCGAGGCTACGGATACTAATGTTCGCCCGCCAAGGCCCTTCGCGATTGGTGCTGAAAAAGATGTGGCTGCTTCCTGGAGATTGTGGCTACAGTAATTTGAGTGGTATGCAAACGCGACAAATCTTATATCGAAGTCGCCAGATGTACAAGTAGCAGTATTTATGTCTTCTATAGGTCCCGACGCGGCCATTATATTCAATACTTTTAACCTAAGTACGGAGGAAGCGAAGTCGATTTCGATCATTAAAAAGAAAGAACAACGGCGAACTTCCATACATAGTTTTATTTAAAGCCAAATTCCCGCGTCTTCGGGTCAAAAATATTCTAGGTGGTTTAGCGTTAGTTTATTAAAGTATATATTTCGTTTTTAGTTTTTGTAGGTTATGTCACTTTTTAAGTAGGTAACTCGTAATTGTCCACTTTCACAAGTACCTAGGTTTATTTATTAACAATATATCCATCGCAGGCAACAATCATAAACGTTTTGAGTAAGTTTCTGTATTTGTGAAGTGAATAAGTGTGTTTTTGGAATTTGTAATTTGAGCTTTTATTTATACAGGGCGTCCCAAAGTTATGGGACATGAAGGGGAAGTACCTTAAATATCGTAGATAGTGAATTTTGCTCAAAGAAGACTTTATGTTATTTTTAAAAGTTAGTAATTCTGCATTCATAGATTTTCTAAAAATTATTTGCTTCGGCTGGGAATCGAACCGACTCAAATGTGAAAAAAAAACACCCTACTTTTATGATGCCAATCGAAAGAATAGCTAAAAAATAATAACTCTGCCTAAGTAACATAGTATTTTAAAAGAAAGGAACAACGTGAAATTAATCATTTTAATCAAATAAAAAACATACATGAAACTGCCGTAGTCAATTAAGTAGGTATTTTTTTGTAAATTAATTAATTAAATGCTCAAAATGTGATCCCTCTTGTCTTACGCAAATCGCCAATCTTTTAATGAGCCCGCTGCCTGTTGATTTTCTAATCATTTTATGGTGAACACTCGATGTGATATGGCACAATTCTGTTTGCAACTCGCCTACGTTCTCGTATCGCTTTTTGTATAGCATATCTTTCACGTATCCCCAAAAGAAGAAATCTAATGGTGTGAGGTCCGGGGATCTGGCCGGCCATCTAATCGGTCCATTTGTACCAATCCATGTAGGAAAACATTCATTTAGAAAATCTGCTGCTCTCCGACTATTATGAGCCGGAGCTCCATCTTGTTGGAAAATTAAGTTTTCTTGCTCCGCCGCGGAATGGTTTCTTATCTTATCCCTTAAAATTTGAAGTATTCCTAAATACTTTTCTGTGTTCAAGGTTCCTTGGTAAAAATGGATTAAGAAAACCCGGTTTTTTAAAAGTCCGCACCAACAGTTGAGTGAAAAACGCACTTGGTTATTAGTTTCAGTCACTCGTAGGGGATTTTCTTTAGACCAAATACGATTATTGTTGCGGTTATACATACCGTTATTGCTAAAGTTAGATTCGTCTGTCCAAATAATATTATCCAAAAAATTTGGATCTTCGAGCAATCGTGCCTGGATATCAAGACAGAAATTTTTTCTCCTTTCTGTATCGCCCGGAAGTAATTTTTGAACCAATCGTCCTTCAACATAACTCTTAAAACCGTGTTTTTTTAATACACGGTGTATTTTACTTTTTGAAACTCCAATTTCATGTTCTCCTTCTCTCACCGATGCTTTCGGAAAAGCCGAAAAGTAAATTAAAATACCAAGTTCTTCGTCGTTGATCGTATGGTTTTCTTGCTGTGGTTCTCTTGGGCGTTTATCGAAACGTCCCAGAGTTTTCAAATTGTTCACAAGCCTTTTCAAAACTTTACGAGACGGTATTTGTCTATCAGGATATTTTACGCCATACCACCGCAAACTTCTAGAGATATCTTTATCGTTCAAAAAATATGCTTCCATTAGATCAAAACTTACTTGATATGCCATGTTCGCAATAAATTAACACAATAACACTTGTGTAAGTGAATTGAGACTAAACAGATCAATATCCGAAAAACAAACGCTCGCACATACTGTTCCATTTTCAAATTTAAGAACAACATTTAAAAATATCACTTCTTTTTAAAATATCTTAAAAAGTATGCATTCAAACAAACGCTGTCATAAACTGTTCCATTTTCAAATTATAAATTATTTATTTTTGTTTTTAATTTGCCTTCTGTCTAGCTTACAGAGGACGTATTGAAATACAAGTTTTATCATTTCATCTACACGTGCACTTATAATAAGGAAAACTATGTTAGTACCTATTTTATGAAGTGGGTACTTATTTACGAATAATCAATGCTATCTTTGGAATGATAATATCGCTACTTTTCGAACGTCGTCGGCAATAAATAACTTTCTTGAAATTTGACTCAATCATTTTATGTTGTTCCTTTCTTTTAAAATACTATGTTACTTAGGCAGAGTTATTATTTTTTAGCTATTCTTTCGATTGGCATCATAAAAGTAGGGTGTTTTTTTTTTCACATTTAAGTCGGTTCGATTCCCAGCCGAAGCAAGTAATTTTTAGAAAATCTATGAATGCAGAATTACTAACTTTTAAAAATAACATAAAGTCTTCTTTGAGCAAAATTCACTATCTACGATATTTAAGGTACTTCCCCTTCATGTCCCATAACTTTGGGACGCCCGGTATATATGTGCCATCAAAGACAATGACATTGTTTCCATTTCCATACAGTCCATTTCGTATGGACAAATTGTGTTGCAACAGTTCTTCCCTTCTTAATTGATTTATTCCCAGATTTCTCTCCACAAAATCTTGTACGAGTACTTCCCTCACTTTGTCCATTAAAGACTCCCAAGGTACGACGGGGTACTTCTACTAATGTTGCAATTCTATCATCGGAATCACCTGTCCTCATTTTTAATAAAGTGCTGCCAAGCCCAATTTTCCTCTTCGTATTTCTAATATTCGGGGTACTTCTTCAACAACATTATGGAACTTTTCTTTTGTTAATCCCACCCAGTACTCAAAAACTCGGTCATCCATTTCGTCAACATTTTCAAAATCCAAGGTGGGATTGAATGCATTCACAAACGAAAATACATGTATCTGTCGGGCGGTGAATGTCCCTATAGTATTTTCAGAGTCATATAATGTATCCCATGAATTAGTGATCAAATGTTGACTACAAACGCGTGCTAGGTTTGGCAGATAATAATGGTGATTACTCAGGATAATTGCACGTAATTTGTCAGCCGTTTAAGTCATAAGGGCATTAGTGGTACCTTACAATTGGCTAGAGAAAGTGTATTCAAGGCAAGAGACATAACAAACTTTGTCAGAAAATGTAAAACTTGCAGGAAGTTTCAGAATGATAATCAAATGGAACCCATAATGGAACAGGAGGTTCCCGAGAGGCCATGGAGTATAGTTGCCTCTAATTTATTCCAACTTAATGGCAAAGACTACATTGTCATTGCAGATGCTTATTCTGGTTATTTCGATTTTAAGCAACTATTATCCACCAGCAGCACAGCTGTAATAAAGGAACTGAAGTTATGGTTTTCAGTATTTGGCATTCCAGAAATATTCCAAAGCGATAATGGTAGACAATACGATTCAGCAGATTTCCGGAAATTTGCCAAGGAATGGAAGTTTGATCACAGATTCTCAAGCACATTATTTCCAAGATCCAATGGTTTAGCAGAACGTTATGTCCAAGAGGCGAAAAACCTATTGTGAAAGTGGATTGTGTGATTGAAAGTGGAAAAGGATTTTAAAAAAAACGACTTCAAAAAACCCGGATAAAATAATTTAATTAAACTACTGCTATAATAATATAACTGAAAAGTATAAAATAATAAACCAGAGCAGAATGTTCTTTATGGATAGATATTATATGCTATACAATAATAGTTAGGTATAATAATGAAATTAAAAATATATACAATAGGTACTTTTTGAAGTCGGTGCCTGCCTAGCCTATAAAATACACGATCAACAAAATAGTAAAAACACGCCCCGAATAACTTTTTAGTGTCTGGTCAGACATTACAAAATAATAAAATATATTAATTGACCAATATGGGCAGGCCTACGAAAGGTACTGCTTTTTTAAAGAACTGTCGGTCAAAAGAAACCGAAACTGAGAGGGTACTACGGCTTGTAAAAAATGCCTCACGGAACGCAATTTCGCGTTCCCAGGAGACGCCCGAAGCTCGCCGAGTACGTCTAGTAGCTATGAAAGATTACGTTAAATTACGTATTCGCCAGGAACCTCCCGAACAGAACGAGCATAGACTCGGTTTAATACACGACTGGCTTGCCGAGGAGTCCGCTGAGGTGAGCTGAGCGCAGGCACGGCCTTATAATCATGTAAATCGGCCTAAAAATCTCGGATATGGTTACAAGGTGTGTTTGTTGTAGGTAGGTCTCTCTTCTGGTGGGCCGGGATAATCCTGGAGACCTGGTTTCTTGAGGGTGGGACAACCCTGGATATCGGACTCCAACTGCTTAACCGGAACGCTCAATGGTGGTCTTCGTTCTTGTCCGTGGCTTGTCCGTACGCGGAACCCTAACGCTGATTTTTCAGCTTTATTCCTCGTCCTTGACTCGTTCCTGTCGGCGGCTAAAGTTCGATTAAATTGCCGAAGTTTTCTATTCCGAATAATTTTAGCTTCTTCTATAATTTTTGTCTTATTCCAGACAGGAACGTGGCAGGGTGGCTATGTAATAATGTAAGATGGTTGTTATTGTCGATGGACGAAGGGTTCCGTAAAGGTTCCGGAGGACCCAGTAGGCTGTCCTGCGCTCTCCCGTCACCTGAACTCGCCGGATTTTTGTAATACCGTTGAGTTCCATAATGTACTCCGATTATTTTGATTTTACGTTAAGCAAGTTGGTTGTCTTCTTTATTCTTTTTCCAGGCAGGATCCTGGCAGAGTCGCCATGCGGTATTTTAGGTGGTGGTGGTATCTAACTAATATTAAAAATGTCAAAGTTTGGATGTAATCTTTCGCGGGCGGAAAGCTTGTAAACAATAAGATTGAAAAATGGAAAGACAAATGGACTTAGGCTCAACTCACACCGAAAGAGTGGCGAAGGTCAGCGGAGCGCAGCAACCCGCTCGGTAGAGAAGGCGCGAGGAATCCCGCGACTGCTCGAGAAGTCGCTGGAATGCGAGAGAAGTCGCTCCGCGCGCCTTCTCGAGCCCGCCCGCGATGAATTCACGGGTCGTTCTATGCGCAGTTCACTTTCAACAAAACTCGAGGAAACTTGTGTTTATGCAGTGAAAATGGGTATTTTGGATTTAATTATTATTGCACATGTAATTGAAGAAGAGGAAGAGGCCGAAGATATAAGGAGGGAAAGATTTAAAAGAAAAAGAAATTTTTGGGTACACGCCATGTGGAAGAAGAGACGTTTGTTTGGCCAATTTCAAACATTTTGCACAAATTTACATCTGTATCCTAGCATTCATTATGACTATTATAAAATGAACTATAACAAATTTGAAAGTTTGTTGAAAATTCTCAGGCCACATATTCAAAAACAAAATACCAATTATAGATTGGCTATTTCCGCTGAAGAAAGACTATCGGTCTGCCTCAGGTGAGTAAATAAATAAAAAGTATATTGTTCAATTGTATTGTTATTTATTGTTCAACATTACTACTCCAACAAAAACATTGTTTGAAAGAAAATTTAGGCAACAGTTCTTTAATAGTCAAATGTCGTATTGATAATTGGTTTCTTCACGCAATACAGAATCAGAGGATCTTTGTTGTGATTTCGACATAGCGTGTGGTATATAAGGCGACGGAGGTGGGTCGAATGAACTAGAGTTTGAATAAATCGGAAGTGAGGAGTTCTCGTAGATATTTTCTGTGTTCGTTTCTTGATAACTTGTTGAAGTCGACGGTATTTTGGATGGTTTGTATGAAAACGATGTAATAGTTTTTTTTTCTGCAGCCGGTATTATTGATGGTGTGTATGAAAAGGATGTGGTTGGAATGTTTGAATTTTCTGTCACAGATCTAGGACTGATACTGGTTGTTTCCAATGCATACTTTGAAGAAGATGATATGGTTGTATTATTTCCTGTGGCAGATATGTCGAATTCAGCTGTATCTCGTGTCATGTTACCACCGGTGTCATCGGCAAGTCTTATTTCCGTTTCATTTATAAGGCGGAAAATTTCTCCTTTTAATTTGGCTTGAATATTTTTAGGCATTGTTTTCACAGTTCGGCCCATGGTTAAGAAAAAGCTAATGGTTGGGTCATCTTCTATTTGCTTGTCTTCAATATATTGTTTGAACAATAAATTTGACATTTTGAGAGGCTGTTCGTTGGATGAAGAGGTCCGGTTTGATAGCTGCGACTGTGGCCGTGGTGACGGTGATAACTGCGACTGTGGCCGTGGTGAGGGTAAAAGCTGCGTCTGCGGTCTTGGTGACATAGACTGATATTCGCCATCTGTGGTAATATCTGAATCTTCTGGCGAACTCGTTAAATTTGAAATTTGTTTCCTGCTTTTCATGAAGGGTTTTATGAATGCTAATTCTTTTTCAAATTTTAATGGGCGTTCTACTGTTCTAGCTGACCCACTTCTACTCTCTCTTAATGAAATGCCCTTTCTATAACTATCTCGTAATTTCTTCCAAGACTTTTGGCAATCCTCCACTGAAAATAGCAGTAATATAATTATTCATATAACAATCTTGTTATGTTTTTATGGTTTTTATTTTTTTATGATGGTAAATAATAATATACACACACGGACAAAAGTAGACAACTACTGGGGCTGTTACTCTTGATTTGTCGATATGTGTAACTATAACTGGTGATAATAATTATATTTTGTTTCAGATTTCTAACTACTGCTATCAGTTTCAAAGCGCTAGCTCACGAGTATCGAATGGGATATAGTACTGTACTTCTAATTGTTCACGAAACTTGCTCCGCGATATGGAAGTGTTATGCCAAAACCGACAGCTGAGCTATGGACCAAACTAGCAAAAGAATTTGAAACACAATGGAATTTTCCTAACTGTATAGGAGCCATAGATGGCAAACATGTTAATATAAGAGCACCATGGAACAGCGGCAGTCAATTTCATAACTATAAAAAATTTTTCAGTGTAGTTTTGTTAGCCATAGCTGATGCAAATTATCGATTCGTTGTAGTCGATATTGGAGCATATGGTCGCAATAGTGATAGTGGCATTTTAAGCAGCTCAAGATTAGGACAATCATTGAATAATAATACACTGGATATACCACCTAATAAATGTTTGCCAGGTACGACAGAAGCATTGCCACATGTTTTTGTTGGAGATGAGGCTTTCCCGTTACACGAACACATAATGAGACCTTTTCCTGGAAACCAAGTGTCGACAGACGTCGAGAAGAAAATATTTAATTATCGCCTGAGCCGTGCAAGACGTATTATAGAGAGCAGTTTCGGAATACTAACACAAAAATTTGAGATTTTTCAAAAGAGAATTAAAATGCAACCCAAATACCTAGACATTATGATATTAGCGTGCACTTGTTTACATAATTACCTAAGAAATGATGAAATATTTGAAGACATAATTGAAACAGTGCCAATAAATAGTATATTACAAAATTTTCGAGCGGATTCTGTTTCCCGAGAAAATGCTATGTGTATAAGAGATAAATTTAAGACTTATTTTAATTCTTGTGGTGCAGTTTCTTGGCAAAACGAAATGATTTCCCGTAGTTGAATAGATTTAATATCAAAATGGTGTGAAGTTTTACAAAAGACTGCGCCGTATGTAAACTAACGAGTTCTACAATTTGCTGATGACATCGGGTTCGTCTCCTCTGATCACGTGATCCGTTACAGGTGGAAACGGATCACGCTAAAACTGCACTCGAATCGCGATATCAGATGATGTAAAACTCACCCTGTATAGGTTCTTACTTTTTTTATTGTATGTATACATATTTTAAGGAGTTGTTCTACCCATCAATTTTATTTTATTATTTGATCGGTTTGTATGGAGCAGCTGATATTTATTTGCGAATTCCAAAGTTGTCTCCATAGTGAAAGTTGTTCAGATTGATGGGAACGACAACCCCTTAAAATATGTACCTAATATTAAAAAAGAAACACCCTATATATAAATCAGATATTGAAGATTTAGCATGTTTTACTGAAAGAAGACATCATTTTCTTAACAATAAATCCACACAGCAGATGACCGATATCCGTGGACTCAAATGTTTTTTTTTTTGTGAAACTGATATCGCGATCAGTTGCGACAAAATTTTACATTTTTTGTAAGGGAAACTGATATCGCGATCAGACCACACGGATTTAATGTAAGTAGTGGAATCGGATCGCGTGATCAGAGGAGACGAACCCACGACATCGCAACAAGTTAAAGTTATTTTTATTAAAATATAAAAAAATGTATTATTTGAATTTTTAAATAAAAATACATATTATTTATATACGTTTTTCTTTTGCTCCCAGTTCAGCAGTGAAGCAAATAAAAATAATTAAACAAATACATACCAGACATATTCATTTCAGCGCCCACTTTTTGCCAAGCGTTATTTTTCATGTGTTTATCGCTGTAATGCCTTGATTTTACATTGTATAGGCAGTCGTACATTTGCACCAAATAAATAAGCTTTTCTTCATCCATTTCCATCACTCCTGTATTCGTTGCACTGCAAGGAATGAATGCGAAATAGCGAATGCCCGCTGCCCGCGCGCAATAGACGCGCGCGGGGGTGGGGGCGAGGGGCGGGATATTGCCAGCGGCCGCCCGCGACTGCTCGAACATTCTCGGGACTTCCCCCGACTTCTCGCGCAGGCGCACGGCTCCGTTTATGGAATTCGCCGGAATTCCCGCGGCTCCGCGGGCATCCGCGCGCCTCGTTCGAGTTTCTCATGCGATAATGAGTATTATAGTAATGAAAATAAAGTTAAAATTCTCATGACACTGAAACTGCGCTCCGCTTCGCTGCGCTTCGACGCTCTTTTGGTGTGAGTTGAGCCTTAGACTATAGGAGAACAAAATTGCAGGCCACAAAATAAAAAGTAAATAAGGACTATGAAAGAAATGGTCAGAGGGACTAGTAATTATATTAAAAAAAAAACAAATCGGACTCAAAATGGCAGATCTTTCCCAATGAGTAAGTGCTAGTAGACCCTGCGACGTATACGTAACCCTAAAGAAGAGCGAGGCCTCCTAACACAAGTGTGTAAAAGGAGTGTCCCCAGCAAAATATGTCACTAGACCAGGTTTAGAAGTAAATAAAACATTTTTTTTTCATTCTTACATGCTATTTTTATTCCCAGGAGATTCTGGGTATCCTCACTGGCCATGGCTCTTGACACTTTATGCGAATGTGGAACCTGGTTCGATGCAAGAGATTTTTAATAAAAAACACAGCACGGCAAGAGTAGTTATTGAAAATAATTTTGGGAGACTTAAAAATTGTTAGCGCTGTGTGTGCAAAGATAGGGTCTTGCATTACAAACCCACCAGTGTGCAAGAATAATAACAGCCTGTTGTGTTTTACACATTCTTGCATTAGAATTTAATGTGCCAGAACCTGAACTGATTACCGAATTAACTATCGAATCGGCGTAGTCTCTCCCTCTCTAACTCATGCTCCTGCTTCTCCTTTTCCTTCTGGAACGACCTCCACTCTGAGTCCGATTTCACAAACTGGATTCTGGCCAATTCTGATTGTGTTGCTGGAAGTGACCGCCTTGGGGAGATTGAAGGTGTTGCATGCCGTCTACCGTCACGTATAAAGATGCATATAATACAAAATATAATTAAATGCTAATCCTTACAATGCTTAGTGACCAATTTATCTAATAAATCTAATGCTCTTAATCCTATGTTTTGCCACTCCTTCTGCGTTTGCACCTCCATCTCCCTATTCTGCTCCCTTTTCATCTCCATGTAGTCTCTGTGTTGTTGCATCCTGAATCGCCTCCATTCTTCATCAGACTGCAAAAACTGTTGAGCTGCCTGCTCAGTGTACGCAGGCCTCACACGTCTTCGAGGTGAACCTCGAGCCCGTGTTGGCCTACCACTGCGCCGGGGTGTTATCTCTCCAAATTGAGCAAGCCTCACGTAACACGAGACTGAGATGGTGGCACAGTATGTGCAGCATCTGACAAATAAGTGCTTTATATTAATAGTCATAAAGAAATTATGGCTACAAATGTTATATTAATATTGAATAAACGGAAACCAATTTACTATGGATATAAGCAAAATATTTAATTGAATAGAGAAAATATGGATGCTGCATATCACAAAAATCATATTCGTCAATGTAACCAGGTTAAAATAACAATAAAATATATCTTACAATCCATACCTGCACTTATGTACACTTGGGCACGAGTTGGTGAAATGTCACACTCTCTCTCAGGAGGTGGAGATGGTGGAGCTGTATGTGGCCGTTGCGATGGCCCATGATTCTTTGACTAAAATGTGAAATTATAACTTAATTTATTCAGTAATATGTTTGCAATGTTGGTTTTAAAAACTTCATGCGAGGCAACTTACTCTCTTCTACGTTGACTATGTCTACAATCTCATCTATTTCCATAATTGATGGTGATTGCGTTTGATGACCTTGATCACTTACTTCACCCTCAGGTGGGTTCAAGGCGACTTACTTTCTTCTACGTTGACTATGTCTTCAATTTCAACATTATCTGTTTCGATAATTGATGGTGGTTGCATTTGATCACCTTGATAAGTGATCCTTCATCCTCAGGTGGTTCTACAATACGAGCCTCCTGTTTAAACACATCTTGATAAACAATGCAATGAGTTGGATATGACAAAAAAAACCTGTGTAAGGCCGGCCTCTTCAACCTGCATGCTCGTGGCGGCCTGCATACCTATTAAATTGAGAACCCTTAGTCACTTTTGCTGCGAGAGTGCTGGGTTAAAATGAAACCAGCGGAGTCCGAGTGAGAAGACATTATTCTTTTAACAATTTACCTTAGTAACTGGTATATGGTACACCCTGCTTACAGAATTAAACTCTAAACGAGATGAGGTGGCACCGACTAGCATAGAGTGAGCACAAAGGGGTCTTGGGGGTTTGACTCGAGGTGAGATTATACTGATGGGTTACTTATTTAATAAGGTAATCGCGTGATTATAAAGGACGTCAGTGGATGCTACCATCCACAAAGTAAAGAGAACGGCAGTACACAATGAAGATCCTGCGCAGTAGTAGGTTGGTAGAAAATGCCAGGTACTGAAGTGAGGCCTCACGAACGCGGGGAAGGATGCACGGTACAGATTTGAAAAAGGGCAGTGAGAAAGGAACCCCTGCAATAAATTTGTAGGTATTAGAATTTTAACATCGAGACAGTCGAGCCTACTCGGAAAAGTATAAAAAAGGGTAGAAAACTCGTATACCACATCAATGAAGAGGGCAATGAGAGACCAGTCCTCATCGTAAGGGGACTAGAACTTCAAAACGTTAACACATATTATCTCCAAAGTAACACGTAATCTGTATATTCACTGAAGTAGAGACTGATTTAAAGTCGGACTATCACTTTATATCAGTTTGACTTAGTTTAAATGCTTTTGAGTAGAATGTGGTAAAATTTATAATGCATGAAGCTATTGTATGGTCTAAAAAATAAAGTTAATTGGCTTATAATTGACTTAGTTTAAATGCTTTTGAGTAGAATGTGGTAAAATTTATAATGCATGAAGCTATTGTATGGTCTAAAAAATAAAGTTAATTGGCTTATAATCATACTAAAACATTAATTACTTTTAATATACAGCACCTTAAACAGCATTTACACTAACACAAAGGTTACGACCTTATATTAGTAAATAAGAAAACCTAATACATTAAATAAACGTTGTCGAAATATTTTATAGTGAATTTAGATTTATTTACACATTTTTAAGATTAAACGCATTTTTATGATCTTTTCTTAAGCTTATTTACAGCTAAGCATTAGCCAAACATTTACTAAAGTTTTAACTCTGTTATCTTCTTATTTTATTGTTACTTTAAAGCTTTCAGCACTATTTAGATAAATAAAAATGTAATTTTATTACTATAGGTCATAATTTGGCCATAAAACCATGAGTAGTATGATTATTTTCATTTGTGCGTTAGTATACTCATTATAGTAAATTTATGTCGCACGTGTCACGTTGTTGTCATGAATAAACAGTGGAAAAAGACTAAGAGAACAGGTGGAGTAAAGAGAAAGATAAAACGGAATATTCAAACTTTATATCTGGTTTAAGTAATGAAAAACGTGTTCCAAACAATGATACTCTTGATACACAAAATACAGAACAATCGGTAGTTGTGTATGAGCCAAGCACTAGTCAAGAAGTTCCATCACGTGGTTCCGTAGTACATTCAAGATTTGAAAATGAAAATTATTTTGCAGAAGTGTTATCAGAAGGTACCTACTTCTTTCTATAAATATATATAAAATAAAATAATCAGTTATTTAAAAAGGAGTAGGTTCTCAATTCGTCGGAATCTTTTTTTTATTTATGTTACTCGATTACTCGAAGACGGCTTGACCGATTTCAAAAATTCATTTTGTGTTTGAAAGTGTGTACTTCATAGTTGGTCCCATTGTCACCAGGCCAGGATCTGATGATGGGATCCTGGATAAATCAAGGGAACTCTTCAAATATTATAGGCACACCTATAGGGATTTGGGAGTTTTCTTTCGTAGCTGGTGCATTGCCTGCATGATGCACTAAAAAGAGTGAAATAAAAATATTTTTATAAAAAAATAAAACCAACTTCAAAAAAAAAACCACCAAAATGTAAGAAATAATGCTTCTAATACTGCATTCACACCAAATAACGTAAGTACTTACGTTATTTGGTGTGAATGCAGTATTAGAGGCATTATTTCTTACTTTTTGGTGGATTTTTTGTGTAAGAAATATTGTTTATTTAGGTGTTTTTAGTATTTCGTTACAATTGTTCAAATTATATAACTTTACAGAATCTATTATCTCGAATTAGGTATAAACGAGTCACTTTAATATTTTTAGATGATAGTTCTACTGATGACGAAGAAATTTGTACCGAATACACGAAAAATATGATTTTAAAAGATAAAATAAGAAAATGGGCTCTTGTTAAAAACATACCTCAAAGTGCTTTAAAAGACTTATTAACAATATTGAATGATAGATACCCGGATACTTTGCCGATCCGAGAACTATACTTAAAACCCCCAGGGAAGTACACATTGAAGTGGTGGAACCTGGTCTATACTGGCACAATGGTATTACAGGTTCACTTGAAAGAATATTGGCGTCCGAAACTCTTGAGCAGATAACTCTGAATATAAATATGGATGGTTTGCCGATTTTCAACAGTTCTAAGAAAGAATTTTTTCCAATACTGTGTATACACGAATTAAAAGAACAACCTTTTGTAATAGGTTTATATTACGGAGAACAAAAGCCGAAAAATTTAAATGACTGCCTAAAACATTGTTATAAGTGATGTAAATTTATTGCTAAAAGAACACCTTACGATTGGTCATAAAGTAATTAAGGTGGTTGTTAGATGTTTTATTTGTGACTCACCTGCCAGAGCTTATATAAAGGGTAAGTTAGTATGTAAATAACTCGTATTTTTTATGTTTTATTAAAACAGCTGAAACAAAACAAATTTTATATTTGCAGGAGTCTGCAATTTCAACGGTAAACACGGCTGCTTGAAGTGCGTAACTGTTGGGGAATATTCTCATCAGTCTCATACCGTTGTTTTTCCTGACAGTAGATGTCCGAAAAGAACAGATGATCATTTTCGCAAGAAATTGTACGGGTCGCATCATAAAGTAGATTCACCATTACTGCAGCTACCCATAGATATTGTTGAAGATGTTCCAGTTGGTGACTCCTTACATTTATTAGATCTAGGTATAATGAAGAGGCTTTTGGTTGGATGGCGTGATGGTAATTTCGGCAAAAAAAATACCAAACTGTGCTCACGTGATATAGAAAGGGTATCAACTTTTTTGAATGAAACTCGTCTGCCTTCAGAAATCCACCGATCTATGAGAGGTTTGAATCATCTTGCTCACTGGAAAGCATCAGAATTCACAACGTTTTTTTTATTATTTGAGCATAATTATTTTGCCACAAGTTTTGAACGCCGAAGCGTTTTCTCATTTTCTATTTTTATTTTGTGGTATAACTATATGTTCCCATGAAATGTATAAAACGCTTTTACCTTTGGCACAGGAACTTTTACTTTATTATGTTGATAATTATAAACATCATTATGGAGCTGATTATATCACTAGCAATATGCATAATTTAGTTCACGTGGTCGATGAAGTTCAACGGTTTGGAGCACTTCACACCTTTAGTTCTTATCCCTTTGAAAACAAGCTATACTTGATTAAGAGAATGCTGAGAGAAGGGAAGAACCCATTGGCCCAGGTAGCAAAAAGACTAAGTGAGTTAGATGAAATACTGGCAACCACTAACAAGAACAAAAAAAGCCATTCTGTTTTAATAAAAAGTAAAAAAAATTACTTTGAGATACACTTGGAAGATTTCAAACTGTCTACTAAAAACAAAGATAAGTATTTTATGACTAAAGATAATGAAATTATTGAATTGAAGGAAATTTATAACAATAACAACGAAATTGAATTGCATGGATTTCAAAATAAGGAGCTTGAGAATATGTGTGAAAAACCTATGAAATCCTGTTATTTTCACATATATAAATCCAAAATAAACCAAGGTGTGCGAAATTTAAAATGTTTAAGAGCAAAAGATGTAAAATTCAAATATGTTTGTACTGCATACCAACACGAGCTCTATTTTGTACCATTGTTACACATTTTAATGACCAGTTAGTAATAGCAAATTAATTTTAGCATTAATGATTTTATCTGTTAAGGGTACAACGAATGGCCCACTCAGACAAGTGACAGTAAGTGTCCGTAACATTTTAATTCACATGAAGTGTCATGAATCTATTTCTGCCGTTCAATTAATTCCCTTGCTATCCTTTAATATTACAATATTACAATTACAAACAATTGACACATTAGTCACTTCTCTGAGTGTGACCGTAAGCAAATTAATTGATATCAGCTATGAGGCATTGCTCAATTATTTATTATAAATAAAAGAAATTTTGCTTAATCAGAGTATATTTATTTTGGACTTGTCACAGGTACATTATTTTTAGAATTTTTACCAGACAAGACATTTTACAAAGTGAACTTTCCATTGAAATAATATACCTATTATAACGAAATATACCTACACGGTGTAATAAAAAATCAGTACCTTCCCAGTAGAAGATTGTTGTCCCCATATCATAAATATAAAGATGGTCAACTCTATATTTCGAAATAAAAATCAGCTGTTTCAAACATTATAGTCAATATCATTATACCTACTTATCCAAAATCTACATTTCCTACGAAACAGTTGTTTTTTTATTTTCGAGATATAGAGTTGACCTCACAGATAGTCAAAGTTGTTCAATTATAGACAGCATAGGATACAATAAGATAACATAATTAGCATAATGTCAATGTACTTAATGCCCGCAGTACTTACTGTATTTTGTTGTAAATACAAAAGTTTTAAGAAATATTACAAAAAATGGGCAGTCTAGCTGCTAGCAATTAATAATCACTAAAAAATTCAAATCAGAGAAAAGAAACTAAATAGCATTGTTATTACTTAATAACAATATTATTAATATTGTTATTAGCTCAGCTACGAATCTTATATTTCTATTTTTGATGTAGTAAATCAGATTTGATCAATAGTAACAAGGAAAAAATAAAAACAGCCAACAGTGCTGGGGTTAGAACCGTGGACCTACGATTTGCAATGCAGGCGCTCACATAAATGCGCCAACTGACTAGCTGAACATCCTGTTGAAATTAGTTATCATATGATTTTCTATTGCTTTGACGCAGCTAGACATCATCCTCAGCAACCGCACGTATTAACAAATAAAGGGTAGTTTACAAAAAATATTACAGAGAATAAAAATCTAGCCAGTAGTGCCAAGATTATAGTTCACTTCACGTCATACTTACTTTCGAGTTATTGAATTTTATAAATATCTACTTACCAGTTATACATAATATATATTATTATGTCTCATTTAACAGATTTTGTGAAAGCTAAAATAATAGTGCGTTGGGAGGACAACTACAGCATAAGAAGTATATCTAGAGAATTTGCATGCAGCTGGAATCCACAAGTATAAGCTGGCCAAAAAAATTTAACTAACCGAAGCTCATCGACAAGCTAGAATGAGATTCGCCTCAAACTATCTTAATTTTGATTGGGAGAACGAGATCGTTATTTTTACTGATGAAAGCTTTAAATCTGATGATGATGGCAGAAAAATATTGTGGAGAAGACCTGGCGAACGTTATAAGCCTCAAAATGTTTTGCCATTGAGAACCAGTGGTAAGATATTATATTGTTTAAATTAAAAAGTAGGTAATATTTTATAGGATTTTTTAATCTTTAAATTAAATATTTATTTAAAGAAATTTTTATTTTTACAATGAAAATTTTAGTTAGCAGCTCAATTAAAATTATATTTCAATATTTAATATTTATAACAGTGATATACCTCTAATTTATGCAATGATGAATTGGTTGCATGCCCTATAGAAGAATTAGAATCATTTTCTGGTGGCATGACGTAATATGGACTTGCTGATTGATAACCTCGTTGCGTCATAGTATCATTGGAATAATTGATTGCTGATGTTGTAGTAGAATTTGAGTTATTATCTGGTGACAAACTGTTGGAGTATTCGTTGGCTGTTGTTACAAAGTTTGATGTCGACGTTGTGCCTGTTGAAGTTGGCGCGGAGAGATCCATGGCAATTTGCAATACTTTAGAACGAAATAATAGTTTTTGATAACTGTTGAAAGATTTTAGTATTGGACCTAGAGAATTAAAAAATGACAAATCGTCAGGGCTTATGTCCGGCATATTCTTGTCCAACAAATCAACCAACTTTTTCTCAAACGCGGAGCTCTCTTGTACCCGTTCATTCTTCCTCTTCCGAGCCCATGTTGGTTTATGTTGGTCAGCCAACAGAGTAGAGTTTTGAGAAGAACCAGAAATGTCGCCACTAATCGCTACGTGAGCTAGTGTTTCAGATGAACTTGATTGCTCATTAATGTCGACCATAGATTCTGAAATTTCGTTTTCAGTAGTACGATCAAGGAAGTTTAATTCTTTGAAAAAAATGTATTTTGTAACGGTTTTAGTCCCACTACCGGATGGTGTTTTTTTCATATTAGCTTTGGTTTTGAAATACCCGTCTCTTGCAGATTTCCACCTTTGACGTAAAAGCTTATCTGAAACAAAAAGAAGTGAATTATCAATTGGCAATAATACTATTTTGTGTGACATACCTTCCAACCTGCACTTTTTATTATTCCTGTCCTACTTTTTACTAGTTCTAATAATTATATATTTTTTCAGGTTCTTAGTAACTGGGAACACTTACTCTGATCTACAAGTCACATACAGAATGGGAGTTACTACTATCAGCAAAATCGTCAAGGAAGTTTGCTGTGAGATATGGGAAAAACTACGTGAAGAATGCATTCCTCAACCGACAACACAAATTTGGCAACGTATTAGTGCAGAGTTTGAGATGTATGCAAACTTTCCTAACTGTTGTGGGGTAATAGACGGTAAACATGTACGCATAGTTAATCCCGCAGGCGGAGGATCAATGTTTTACAATTATAAACATTTTTATTCTATTGTCCTTCTGGCAATGTGTGATGCCAACTATTGCTTTACTTATGTCAACATTGGTTCTTGCGGTAAAAACTCAGATTCTACTATATTCCAAAACAGTGTACTATTTCAACAGTTAGAAAGAAATAATTTAGGATTACCGGCTCCAAAGTACTTACCAGGATCTACTATTGTGGCACCTCATATAATACTTGGTGATGGCGCATTTGGTATATCGAACTATGTGATGAAACCTTATCTTCGAAATGATATGAACCACAAACAGAAGATATTCAACTACCGTCTAAGTCGTGCAAGAAGGTACATAGAATGTACATTTGGAATATTATCAAACAAATTTAGAGTGTTTCACACTCCAATGAACGCTAGCTTCCCCAACGCAAAAACTATAGTTAAAGCTTGTTGTGTATTACACAATTTCATCAGAGTGCGAGACGGCTACAATGAAAATGACTTATTAAGCATTAGTGGTTTGACTGACATGAATCTTCAGCCATTTTCTAGAACAGGAAATACACTACGGGAAGTGTTTGCCGATTACTTTATATCGCCTGCTGGCAGCGTTTCGTGGCAAGCAGACATCTATTCTAGAGGTACCTAGTACCTATTTGAATCCATGGGGTGGAATTGAATTCATTGGCGTCCTTTTAAGTATAGACTATATCTTCAAGAAAAGAGTGTACTCTTTCTTAAAAGGCCGGCAACGCACCTGCGAAACCCTTGGTGTTGTGGGTGTTCATGGGCGGCGGTGATCACTTACCATCAGGTGACCCGCCTGCTCGTTTCTATGACTAATCCGCAAGCAGCTACTTGTGACTAACACAATATGTACTTTGAGTCCTACCTTCCCCTGTACATAGGGTTGCCATCTGCTAAAATAAAAAAGCCGGACTCTGTGCTATAAAAGTCCGGACATTTTACCCTAACAGCGGGACATTACCTTCTTTAATAGCCAAACATAATTTTTATAAAGCCATATGGGACGTACCTATGATTTTAATTTTGGTCATAATTTTTATGATAATAAAAAGTTTTCTACATGTTAAATAACAGAAATATTCAATATATACAATTCCAGTAATAAGTCTTATTTTTTCACTATTTGGCATGTAGGTATACTATAACAAAAACAGATTAAAATTTTTGAGTTTTCTGTTTGTAATATTACAATCAAACCTAATACAATTGGAATTCATAACAAAACATAACCCTATTTATATAAAAACTTACATAAAATTAACCATTTTGTGGATCGCATTATACTAATAAAAAGCCTAAAAAAAGCCGCACAGGCCGGACATATAAATATTTAGCCGGACATGATTACAAAAAGCCAAACACGTCCGGCTAAAGCCGGACAAATGGCAACCCTACCTCTACACCACTTTGTACACCAAAATACTGATGTTGTTTGATGTTTAATTGTTAATTTTGTTACCAAGTTGCCTTCTATTGCAGTTTTATTAACGGACTGCATGAAAAATGCGTGCTCCAACAAGTTAAAATTAATACCAATGAGTTCAATCTTACCCTATACCTACACGTTTAACGACGACTTTATAGCAACATAATATAAATGTAATTAACAAAAATAAAAATTATAGCATACCATACCTTTGTCTTTCTTTATGTAATTTTCTCCAAAGATTGCTTCTCCAACTTCTTCCCAAGCTTTATTTTTTGCGTCTTTGTTTTTGTATAATTCGTCCGATGCATCCCATAACAATGGTCGACAGCGAACTTCTTCTATCAATCGACCAGTATCGATGTAATTCGCATTCATTTTGGCGACAACAGTACGCATGCGCGCGTCCAACCGGCGAGACTGTGCAACGCACACTGAGCACAAATGACTCCTCACCCGCGCGCGGTTGAAAAGCGCGGCCGAATTGCCGTCAGCGCAGGCCAACCGCGCGTGTTGGTTAAACTATGTAACGATCCAAGAGACGCAAAGCTCGTGGCCCGCAACGCTTACCAACCGCGCTGGCGAAAGCGTCACTGTAAAACCAGCCTAAGCGTGGAGTACAGTCGCGTACATCTAATGTTGAGACTTTCATACAATATTTTTATTTATTATCATTATTCAGTTGTGATGATTATTTATGACAAATATATTATAGGAAATGTGTAAAAATACCATGGCGATCAATTTAGTGCAATTTATTCATGGTTTAGTTTTAATTCGAAAAATTGAATATTGTTATGTTGTGCGATAAAGTAGTAATTGATTGATTGATTGAATTTGATGTATACAAACTGAAAGATGGTCTAGTCCATGATGAATCGAGAGAACTCCTCACATATTATATGTATACACATACCGATTTTGGTATTTTCAGCAACAAGTCAAGCATTTGCATTCACAAAGTATAATTTGGTGAAGAACCGACTTCAAAAAAGGAGGAGGTTCTCAATTCGGTTGTATTTTTTCGTATGTCTATTACGCGACATCTTCACCGATTGTGAACCGATTTTGATGATTATTTTTTATTGAATAGGATATATCCCGAGGTTGGTCCCATTTAAATTTGGTGAAGATTGATATCATGTGCGTAATGGGTAGTAGAGAGCTAGGGAGAGTAGGCTTAGTGAAAATAGAACCAAATTGAACTTTTGGTTCTATTTCCACTATTATTTCTTTTAGCTCATTTATAGGATATGTAGGTAATTTAGTGAACCCTGATTTCTGGGCTCACCAATAGGAATAAAACAAATATTACATACATGAAAATTTAATAAAAATAAAAACATTAAAAAAAAAAATATATAAACCTAAACTAAACCTAGTTATGTAACCACAACCTGTACGAACAGTGCTGGTGAGAGCATAAAAGCTGTAAGCTCAGCAGTTGAGGTAACATGACTCCATGGGAGAGTCGAGATAAGGATAGAGTAGCGTTTTGTTTATTTTAGCCCTAAGTCACATTCATTGTCGCGCATCGAATCTGTGCACATGTCTCATTGATTAAAAATTATTAAAAATTATAATTTTATTTGTTTTTAAAAACATAATTTCGGGCTCCCGAAACTTAACTGGCGCAGCCGGGTAGGATTCGCTCAATCTGGCTGTGTCGTCCTTCGCGCGATTTTGGACTCTGAATCGTACAAATCGTGTAAAGTGTCGGCGCGAATGTCAAGCGAATTCTGCGAACCAAAGAAATAAGTTTATAGTGAAGGAACCCTGAATGAATTCTGGACATGAGTGCTATAATTGGCTGGTGAGTAGAACTTTTCGCCTTCCATTCCTTGTATGCACCATATCCTACTTGTTGCATTTGAAATTAGACCTTTTTCGATGCGAAACGTAATCTGGTTTAACTTAGTTTAATAGTAATTATAGAACGATTGAAGTAAATTATATGAAAAGTGAATAAACTGCTAATTTTGGAATAAATAAGTAATTAAAGTACATTGTGTGAATTTTGAAATAAGGTTATATTTTGTGTTATTTTAATGTCAGTAATAACTAATTAATTGTGTTAATTGTATTTAATTGTATTATTTTAATTTAATTGTGTGTAATTGTGCCCAAAAATGGCGGAGATCAATTTAATACCCAGCGAGTTTTTGAAAATTATCCCCTTATTTAGTGGAGATAAAAGACAATTAAATCTCTTTTTACGTAAATGTGAATATATAATTGATAAATTTAGAGGTAATGATGTTCAAAATAGTTACCTCATGCAAATAATTACGAGCCGACTCACGGACAATGCAGCTGCGCTTATCAGTGAGCGCGACGATGTTGAGACGTGGTCAGAGGTCAAGGCCTTGCTAATACAACATTTTGGAGATCCGCGCAGCGAGGAATGTATCGCTATACATTTAGAAAGCTTAAAAATTCGGCCGGGTGAATCTTACCTTGATTTTTGTAATCGCATCCAATCAGTCAGATCAAGTTTAATCTCAAAAGTAAATTTAATTGGCGATGATAATTTGCGATCTAGTAAAATTATAATATATAATCAGTCTGATTCGGATATAATATGCCTATGTCCAACAGTGGGCAACAAGGTTTTGGTTTCAGAACACCGTATTTACCTAATCCTCAAGCAAATTTTAAATTCGGAATTCCACCAAGCAAACAATTTAATTTGCCACCTCCTAACCGGCAATTACAGCAATTTAATAATAATCACCGTCAACCCCAACAATTTAATTACCGTCCGCCATATTCACCCCCTCAGTATGGGAGTGGCCCACAACCTATGGGCTATCGTCCCCCTCAATTTGGGTTTAGACCATCCGGGTTACAACCACTACCACCCATGCGTCCCCAACAATTTGGGCAACCACAAGGATATAGGCCACCGCAACAGAACCCTCCTAATTATTTCCCCGATGTGTCTATGCGCACCGCGCCACCGTTGAGACAAGGTTTCCGTGTAAACGAAACTGAGCTATATGACAATGAGGAATATGCCGATTATTATACTGAGTCGTATTGCGAGGAAGACCAATGTGCCTACTATGAATACGCGCCTTATAGCGTAGATTGTAATATGCATGCGACTTACTATGATAAGCAGACGCCTACGTCACCCGGGCAGCCGGACGAGCCCGATAAGCCCGACTCGTCTCGAGTTTCACACCGGCAGTCGAACTCTGATAATAATAAACAACAGGTAGAAAATTTTTATATAGGAGCCTCCACAGAGCTAAAGAAATTATAGAATTGAATTGTGATAAAAAATTAAAACTACCATATATATACATACCTGAGATCGATTCCAAATTAATGATTGATACTGGTAGCACGCGTTCTTTTATAAGCCCGCCGAAGGCCTACGAGTATTTTCAGCCATATATATATCGTGAACCATTTGAAGTCATTAGTACACACGCAAGTTCATCACATGACGAAGTTATACAGATTCCCTTATTCCCCACATTTAACACCGAGGATCGTCATAAGTTTTACATATACGATGTAGACTCTCGGTACGATGGCCTTATAGGAAACGACCTGTTAAAACAAATGGATGCAATAATTGACCTTAAAAATAAAGTACTAAAGACTAAGACCGCGGACATACCTATCACACATAACCCACCTGAATATGTTGTAAAATTGCCCCCGCGAGCTGAAACCAGAGTTAAACTGCCTACAGAATTATATTCTGGTGAGGCGATCCTGGAATATAAGGAGTTTTGTGAAGGAGTGCGTATGCCAGACGCCTTAGTTAACTGCATTAACGGTTATGCTACCACGGTAGTTCAAAATACCTTAGAACAGGAAATGGAATTGTTTGTGACCGCCCCTTTTAAGACTATCGAGTATGCTTCCGATGACATCCAATTGAATTATACAAATGACAGAACTAACATAGATACTGACAAATTACTGACGGAAAACTTAACAAAACTACGACTTGACCATATGAACCCGGAAGAGCGAGAATCAATCAATAAATTATGTATTGAATATAAAGACGTATTTTATTGCGACCAACTACCTTTGACTTTCACTAACCAAGTTAAGCACTTTATACGAACTAAAAACGAAGATCCTGTTTATACAAAACCTTATAGACAACCCCCTGCTCAGACAGCTGAAATAAAGAACCAGGTAGAAAAGCTATTGAAGGATAACGTTATTCAAGAATCCTTCTCGCCTTGGAGCTCCCCGGTGCATTTGGTACCCAAAAAGCCCGACGCTTCCGGCGAAATAAAGTATCGAATGGTTATTGACTATAGGCGATTAAATGACTTGACTGTCGACGATAAGTACCCATTGCCAAATATCACTGACCTCTTTGACAAGTTAGGGAAAAGCACATACTTCACAACGCTTGACCTTGCTAGTGGCTACCATCAGTTAGAGGTCAATGAAAGTGACAGACAAAAGACAGCCTTCAGCACGCAGTTCGGCCACTACGAGTTTTTAAGAATGCCGTTCGGACTCAAGACCGCTCCAGCGACTTTCCAAAGAACGATGGACAATATACTGCGAGGCTTACAGGGAATCCATTGTCTAGTATATTTAGATGACATAATCGTATTTTCGGCTAGCTTGACAGAGCATTTGGAAAAATTACGCACCATACTCGGAAGACTAAGACAGACAAACCTGAAAGTACAACTTGACAAGTCCGAGTTCCTCAGAAAAGAGGTACTTTACCTGGGACACACAATCACAATGGATGGACTCAAACCCAATGACGACAAGATAAAGACAGTCCTCAACTACCCCCTACCTAAAACAAGTACGGAGATTAAAAGTTTCCTGGGTCTCATTGGCTACTATCGGAGATTCATTAAGGACTTCGCAAAAGTGACTCAGCCCCTTACATCGTGCCTAAAGAAGCGAAATAGGATAGTGATTGATCAGACTTACATCAACGCATTTGAGAAGTGTAAAGAGCTTCTTACAAGTGCACCACTTCTTCAGTTCCCCGACCATACCAAACCTTATATATTGACGACCGACGCATCATCAGTAGCCTTAGGTGCCGTTTTATCTCAAGGTCCTATTGGACAGGACAAACCGATTGCCTATGCGAGCCGAACACTGAGTGACACCGAATCTCGCTACAGTACTATAGAAAGAGAGCTCCTTGCGATAATCTGGGCAGTAAAACATTTCAGACCCTATCTCTATGGACGTAAATTTCAAATCTATACGGACCACAGACCATTAGCTTGGCTCTACTCTCTAAAGGAACCCAACAGCAAACTCACTCGTTGGCGGCTAAGACTCCAAGAGTATGATTTTGATATCGTTTACAAAAACGGTAAGCAAAATACTAATGCAGATGCTCTATCCCGGATAAAGCTCAATGCACTAGACTCTGATAACGATGATGACGAATCTATGAAAGTGAATGTTGACAACAAAGACCTGAAAGACTTTATGAAGGAACTAGACGACAAAGTAACTAAGCTAGCAAACAAAAAACACGACTCTGATACGATAACCATCTCTGATTCATCTTCTACACTCTCATTAATTGAGCTAGATGTAGAATACCCTATCCCATCTGTCACTAGCTCTACCGATACCGCTCACTCGGGTCAAGAATTAGAATCCTATGGCATTCCAATCCTACACGAAGCTATAGACACCAAACCAAACCAGATCTTAGTTTTTCAATGGTTTAAAAACGAACTGCAGGTAAAGAATCTAGAGATAAGCAAAATCTCGAGATAAGCAAAAGGTATTAGAGATCTTTTTACCTGTAAATAATGAAGATTTGATCAAAAAATTCCTTAAAGAATATATTAAACCTAAAACTAAATATTTCATTTATTTTGAAACAGACTTGCATAGAAGAGATTTTGCTAGAACTGTGATAGATTTTTTTAAACGAGGAACGGTTGAATTCTACGAATGTACTGAAAGAGTAATTTATATAGAAGATGAAAAAGAGCAAAAGGCTATTATCTTGAAACATCATGACGGAAAGACATGCCACCGTGGCATCAAAGAGACCATGGTTAGGATACGCAGAAACTACTACTGGGAAAACATGATGAGTACCATAGCTGCAGTTATAAATGGATGCGAGGCGTGTCGAAAGATGAAGTACGATAGAAAACCATTAAAGCCAGCTTTACAACTCACACAAACTCAGGATGCACCTTTTCAAGAAATATTCATAGATATTTTTAGCATAGAAGGAAAGCATTATCTTACCATTGTAGATGCATTTAGCAAATTAGGTCAGGCACTCGAAATTTCCAATCGATCGACTCCCGGGACTAATAAAGTACTTCTCACTTTACGGAGTGCCCAGAAACTGTCTTCCGATCCTGGTACCGAATTTAATAACGAGCTCATGAAGGAGCTGATGAATATGTACAAAATAGATTTGCATATAACTACACCCTGTAATCCGAATTCCACAAGCATAGTGGAAAGATTTCACTCAACCCTGATCGAAATAGCTAAATATGAGCAGAAATGTACGGATGCTGCTTCCGTTATGACTTATTCCATAATGGCATACAACCACACGATACATTCGACAACCGGTCTTACACCTTTCGAAGTTGTTTTTGGTCACACGGATGCTAATAAATCATTTGACGCTAATTTTGACAAGGCTTATATCCAGCAACTCTTAAAAGACCACGCTAAACGTGTAAGATTCCTATACCAATACATATCTCAGAATATGTTAACTAAGAAGGAAAAAGTTAGGGATAGGAAAGGCGGAGAAGGCGAGCCTTCTTTAGAAGTGGGAGATGTAGTGTTTGCAAAGGATATCAACACTAGGAAAAGCAACGATAAAGCTAGATACCGTAAAGCAATAGTGAGAGGTAGTACTGAAAGGAATGTAGTCCCCGTGCAAATAGGCGGTAAAGAGACTAAAGTGCCAATTAAAAACATTAAGCGTCCTCCACAGGTGGTGTCTGACTCTGACCTTTCTGTGCGGAATGCAAGCCCTTCAACTTCAAAGCATTAATACAAACCCAAACGTTCTGCCAGTTAAACTTGGACAAGCATACAAGCTAGAAGACAAGTGGACCGTAGTAAAGGTGCTGGATTTAATTAGTATTCAAAACGAACTAGACTTCAACATTCAAAAATATAGAGAATTTGATAAATTAATTGACGTTAATCAGCCCTACGTCCACGAGTTTTACAATATTAGATTACAGACTCGATATTTGCATGATTTAACTGTAGCAAGTTCAGGCAACTTGTACCTGGTAGACTTAAAAGAGGTCTCCTAAATCCTCTTGGATCTCTTATAAAAATAGTGACACAACGACGATGCAGTAAAATATGACAAATTGATCTCTAATATTAAGGGTAATCAAATAAACTATGACAAGAAATTGACTATAATTTCAACTATGCTAGATGGTTTGTTAAATAGTACTGAGACCTTACATAATAATACTGTTATACTAGACGAGCGCATTAAGCGATTAGAGAAAATAATTACGCATATAACCACAAAAGAAAATAACTTAATCTACGCTACATACGTGTTGGGTATGTTCAACTTATTTGTAAATAATTTTCATACGATTTATATTACACTCAGTGAAATAGAAACAACTCTAGCGTTAAGTAAAGTCTCGGTACTCCACCAATCAATTATAAACTCTACGGAACTCCTTATTATTTTAGAATCTATAGCTAAGTACGATAATTTAGTATACCCTGTTAGTGTAAGTAATTTAGTAAAAATAGAAAGAACTATGGTAGTTAAGGCTTATATTAAGAAAAATCAGATTACGTTTATTATGGAAATTCCACTTACAGATTATATCAATTATAATTATTTTAAAATCTATTCTCATCCAATTTTCAACCCATCCACAAACCTCACCTCCACGATTATCCCAAAATATCCCTACCTCCTGGTGAAAGGTTCGAAGTACATGCCAATCGCAAGCCCTTGCGAAGAAATAGCCGCCGACCAGTTCTTGTGCAAAGAGGACGATGTGTTCCTCTATCCTGAACTTACCCGTGTAGAGCAGCTGATGAAGTTCCAGTCCCATAATACTCTCTGTGTTCCTCATGCCTTAGATGTGGAAAATATCAAGGTCCAACGCATTGGCCCCATCAATTGGATAATTTATACTCGTATGAGTGATATCCTAACAAAGAAATGCCACCATGACGTCACCAGAAGCCAATTACAGGGAACTTACCTCTTAACCAACGATGAAGACTGCGAACTCTATACCTGGAAAATACTAAACTTACCCACCGTCGAAGCTCTGCTGCAGATTTCCTGTTTAAGATAACTCCGGTTGTGAGTTTACCTGAATTGAAGGATGTAAAACCCAATGGGACGGCTACAGTCAACATAAAAGGAATAAACCTGGACGATTTGAAACACCTATCAAATGTGTAAAAAGTGCGTTACTCTTTAGTAATAATAATGTCGGTAACAGTGAAAAAGTGATCATAGGCACACATAGTATAAGCATAGCTACTATACTCCTTTATGTAATTATAATAATAAGTTTGTGGTAATTTCCTAGTGTGGAAATTTAAGTTTATTAAGAAAATGCGAACTCATCGTGGCTCAAACTCGTCAGATGACTTCGCACTTGAGGAGGGAGGAGTTATGTAACCACAACCTGTACGAACAGTGCTGGTGAGAGCATAAAAGCTGTAAGCTCAGCAGTTGAGGTACATGACTCCATGGGAGAGTCGAGATAAGGATAGAGTAGCGTTTTGTTTATTTTAGCCCTAAGCCACATTCATTGTCGCGCATCGAATCTGTGCACATGTCTCATTGATTAAAATTTAATTTCAGGTTAATTTCGGGCTCCCGAAACTTAACTACCTATCTAATCTCTGAAATATTGTTGACAAACAATATTTCGGAGATTAGATAGGTTACCCAATCAGAACAATCCGGAAATGGTTGATGGCCTACCGTGCTCCGCCTTAGTAGGGTTGCCTATAGGCAGGTTCAGCCAGCTCGTCATAACGAGCTGGCTGAACCTGCCGCAAAAATTGGAAATAGTCTACCTAAAGCAATGTATGGGATAACGGCAGACACAATGGCCCTAATATACATACATGGAACAGGTCGACCAGCTTAACACAAATGCGGCATAAAAAACATACATACATACAGTCTACATGGTACAAACATACACTCCCGCCCAAGATGGGAGCGCTAAGAATTCTGCCTAGTGCCAACAGATACCTAAAGTAAAGTATTTGGTTTTACAATGCGGTATTGTTGACAATTGTCCTGTTCACTGAAAGAAGATAGTTAGATACGATGAGTGAATAAAAGCAAACATGAACTCGTGACCAACCAAATCTCGCTAACATAACACACATTCACGCACGCATTCACACAATGGTATAGGAACAGGGTGCATTATTACTCACGTCGCCTGTGTTTACGACATTTTATGTCCCTGCCAGGAAGTTGTTGAGCAGTGTGCCAAACCAACCAACAATCACCTGTGCTGCACATAAACTCGTCACAAGTGACGCACATCAAAGTCACCTTCTTCTCTATACCATTCCGAGCACAAATGTGACATCTCGCTCTATTCTTGTGGCCCGGAATAACTGTGGGAACGTGACATATGTCCTTGCGTAGCCTTAGAACTTCCCAATCAGCCGATACAATTTCTTGCGGAGAGGTGTGGCGGTGTTTCTCCGCAAGAGATTGAGCGAGCTGTACTCGGAAGGCCCTATGCAAAATCATGGACATATTGCGACGCTTCTGTGATGCCGTCAACAAGATGAACGAGTTGAGTACACTGATATTCAGCAATCTTTTGAAAATTTTCATATACCATTTAACGCATCTTTTTCTTTCCAACAGATACATTGAGAGTTTTTGATCTTTTAGATCAACACCTCCCATTGTTTTGTTGTAATCTCGTACCGCAACTGGCTTTACGAGATCTCTACCTGCCTTTCTGCCCACGAAGGTTTCGTCGGTGTGATAGGTGGAGATCATGTACACCACTCTGGAGTCCTTCCATGCCAGGCATGAAACGTCTCCAGAATGGCGTGCCACGATGGTCCCCTTCGCTACATTCTTCGGAACCTTCGCGACAGCCACCGGTACATGTTTGCGATTTGGACGCAATGTCCCTAAGCAATCAAATCCCAAACTCTTCAGGTACCTTGCCAACGCTGGACAATTATAAAAATTATCCATCGTAACAAGGTGCCCGCGATGTTTGAGATCTTTCAGTAAATCAAGTACCACTTGGGTACTCTTGCCCGCCAAGTCAGCACTAGGAGCCGCGACATTGTCGTGGTCAGAATTCTTCCCAGTGTAGATCTCAAATTTATATAAATATCCCGTCCTCGATTCGCACAACTCATAAGATTTTATGCCAAAACGCGCAGCCTTTGTCCTTATTGCTTGGACCCAGGACAAGCGCCCCTTATATAAGGTCAATGACTCGTCAATTGCAATATTGCATTCTAAATTATATAATTGACTAAATTTGGAATTGAGATGTTCGAGGACAGGTTTGAATTTTGGGGAAAACCTAGTCCCTTCAGTTGACAGCAAATTCTGACTCGCATCAGAATTGTCTGCAAAATGAATGAACTTGTTCAACAAAATATAGCGGTTGTACGACATCAGCGCCCTGAACTTGGGCATTTGCAAGTCGCCGGTCGTCAACCAGTATTCATGCTGAGATGTCCGATGATCCAGCCCCATGTAAATATATATGGCAAAGAATAAGTACATCTCGTCTACATTGGTATCGGTCCACCGATGTAAGCGAGATGACTCTGACAATGATTCTGCCGCTGTCTTAGCATCGATCGTCTGCTTCGCGTACCTATTGGTCTCCAGCACGATAAGCTCTATGAAGTCCTTGCTCCAAATACTCGTAAAAGCTTCATATGGCGTATCGTAATCATTGATAGGTCCGGGGGTGGGACCCGAAAACTGTTCGGGTACACCCGCGAAAGTATCAAAATTATCCTGCCATATGAAATCAGCAGATACCCTGAGCAAGCGATCGGCAGCCTCATCCATTGCTCTCGATACTCTATTCACGAGATTACGATCAAGTTTTTTTTTGACTTAAGTCGCGCTTTCGACACTATTAATTATGAAATACTTAGGAAAAAACTTAGAATCACTAACATACCAGAAAATGTAAGCAGTCTTTTGGGGTTCTGGTACGGAAACCAGACCATCGCCGGTCCTGTTCAACCTGTATGTTAACGACTTGACAAGTTACAAGTTCAGAATAAATAACTTAAGTTATGCTGATGATATGGTGCTGCTGAGCCTCCGGCAAGGGGGCTGAGGGAGTTGATTTCGGTGTGTGAGCGGTTTGCGGAAAGGAACGGGCTGAAGTATAATACAAAGAAAACCGAGGTCATGATATTTAAGCATGATAAAAAGGGACCAGAAAATATTTTACCAATATACCTCTGTGGCTCGCTATTATAATGTGTATCAAAATTTAAATATCTAGGACATATCATTACTGAATATCTTAGGGACGATGATGACATTGAGAGACAGAGAAGGTCCATCGCTATGCGAAGTAACATGCTGGCGCGGCGGTTTGCTAGCTGCTGGAGGGACGCCAAGATCACCTTGTTCAAGGCATAATGCCACGCGTTCTACACCAGCCACCTATGGTACTCATACACACAACGCAGCTTCCACTCATTCCGAGTGCAATATAATAATGCTTTTAGAGGTATGCTGAGGTTGCCATGGCGGTGTAGCGCGTCTGGTATGTTTGCCGAGAACAGGGTGAATGATTTTTTCGCTGTGATGCGAAACCTGAGGGCGTCATTCGAGCAGAGAGCAAAATCATCCAGAAATAAAATAATTATGGCTGTATATGATATTTATATACTAGATGACAATTTTAATAATATTAACTACAAACTATTTAAATACATAAATAGTATGTAATTGTAATAGTAATAGTATGTAATATGATATGGGACCAGTTCCTGGAATAAATTTATTTTATTTTATTTTATTTATTTATTTATTTTAAACTTACACTTGTCAAATTACCTAACTGGAGACAGATGAAATATGAAAGACGTGGAGTAGGGTATCATGTGATTAAGGGATTCTAAATTATTGTTTCGGTACCCTGATTAACACTATAGCAATCCATTTTTATGACGTTAAAGGGTAATGAACATTATAACATACCTAAAAAGTGTTACAATAATGCTAAAGATATCACTTCGATATTTTATATGTAGGTTGAATGACTTAAGCTATTTTTTTATACTATAATCAGACTGACAACATTAAAAGACACTAGTTAAAAGTTTATAACATTAATATTACATGACGCCATTTGCCTTCTGTTTTCTCTAACATAAAAAATAAAATTATAACACACATATGAATGAAATACTACTTATTATATTTTTCTTATAAGCGAAGTATCGATAGAAGCAATTTTATAAGTTAAAATTAAGCAAATCGTTAAAAAAAAGACAAAAGGTGTCAAATATCGATTCAAAATTTGTCCCTATTTTTATTAAAAAAGCATTTCTGTGAGGGCGCGTGAATTATAAGCCAGAAACATATATATATTTTCACATAAGACTAATACCCCCAGTTCATTTGCATTCAAAATAAAATTGATGATTGACTTACGTTATGATAAATTATTTTCAATGAAGACACATTAAAACATCTCCGAACAACACCAATGCACTGCAATACACGCTAAACGAAATAATCAAATCGGACATGTTTCGATAGGTTTTTTCATATACTTTTATACAAAGAAAATAAAACGTTCAGCCTTAGAATAAAACGTAACTTTGGCATTGTAATTCAAAAAGCTGTTTAAAAGCTGTACTAACGTCTAAAAAAAAATGCTTTTTACATTAGTATATGCTGTCTAACAACTTTACTAATGTCTGTCTTCAATAATATTATAAGCGTTGGTTAGCAGCACTAATAATATTTAATAATGCTCAAAGCCGTTTTATTTGGGGCCCAAATTGAGCTTATAAGACACTTATAAACTTTTATACGGCTGATATAGTGCTACATATGCTGCTCATACACTGCTTTGCACGTAAGTCCATGCTGTTGTACGCTTCTTATAATGTTGTTTTGTGTTACTTGGAGCCTCAATAAATTACATTTGACTGCACTGAGCATAGGAAAAATCGGTTAAAATTTAATAAAGACGGATAAATACCTTTCGGGGGAAAGTAATCCAGCTGATGCGAAGGTGATTAATGTCAAACACAAACATGGGTCCACATGCGCGTACGCAATCAAGATTCTGAAACGACCAAAACCGGATTTGTAGTGGATTAACAATTTCTGGCTGGTCCGGGATGCAAATGCGGTCTGGTAAAGACGTGATAAACGCGTAAAGAAATAATGAACTTGTGATTTTCAGTAGGTATCAGAAAGTCTAATTTGTAGTGGATAAGCACGAAGCCTGCATGGCTGGTCCGCGATGCAATTTAGATTTTTTGAAAGTTCATGGACTTTATTAATCCGGATTTGTAGTGGATTAACACAAAGCCTGGCTGGTCCGGGATGCAAATGTGGCGTGATAAAGACGTGATAAACCGTAAAGAAATAGTGAACTTGTGATTTTCAGTAGGTATCAGAAAGTCTAATTTGTAGTGAATAAGCACGCAGCCTGGCTGGTCCGGGATGCAATTTAGATTTTTTGAACGTTCATGGACTTTACTAATATGGATTTGTAGTGGATTAACACAAAGCCTGGCTGGTCCGGGATGCAAATGTGGTGTGGTGAAGACGTGATAAACGCGTAAAGAAATTGTGAACTTGTGAAAAAGGACGAAGGAAAACAGGACAGGTGAGTTATTTTTTCTTTCGTAATAATGTTCGTACATAATCTACCTACTATTTTCAGATATTAGTAATAGACAAGTCTTCATTCGATATGGACGTTAACCAGCAGTCTGTAGAAACGCATATTGACGTTGATAAAACATGTGAAATATTTGAATTAAGAGAAGCTTTAAAACGAGAACAAGGTTATGTAACAATGTATGCATTTCCTGTATGTTCTTGGTGTATATTTAATATGAGCCACCGACATGCATTAGCTACATAAAAATTTCTAACGGCCCTTTTCAGGGCCACAAGTTGTTCATTATGTTTCAAGTACGATTTGTGTTGGAGTTATTTTAAATATTATTATTGGTAAGTCTGGGCACAAACGATGTGACAGTGAGCGGAGTAAGCGAAGCGACACGTAGAAATATGCAGTCAGACCATAATCTTTCAGTAAATCATGGAAAAGTGAAAAACTAGTAAACCAATTATCCATTACCACGTTGCGGTGGCTATTTTTTATTGGTTCCACCATTCGCTTCACAACATTAATAGCTGCAGTACTCTTCTGAAAAGGCCCATCATTTTGTCCGACATAGGGCTCGTACACAAAACTGCGATGCGACGCGATGCGTATTCGCAACGCAGAAAATTACGACACGAATTGCTGCGATGCGATTTCGTGCGGCAAGGCGTCTCCCAGGGTGACCATTCCTTCGACGACCGTCAACCGTACTAAACGTATTTTTAAATTGAAAAATAGGTCGTGACATGGATCGTAAAAAGAAGTGTGCACTTTTGTTATTGCTTAGGAGATACAGGAAAAAGAAACAAAGAAGATTTTGGGTTCATCCATTTATTACTATTATGAATCCCGATGGGAACTATTTCCATCTAAAATATGAAGCTTTGAAAACCGACGAAAAAAAATTTTTTGATTATTTTAGAATGAGCATATCTTCATTCGAACAGCTTTTAAGTTTATTATCACCATATCTTCAGAAACGATCGTACAAGGGGAGAATTCCTGTTATGCCTCTGGAAATGATTGGCCTCACTATTCGGTAAGTAAAGTAAAACAACAATTGTTTACATTCGTTTTTATTGTGAAAAGAGTTTTCCAAATATTACAATCGATAAAATTTACGTAAAATCAAAGTCTTCTTCATTTGAAAGTGTGGTTAATATGCTTGAGTTAGAAAAATCATTACTAGGTGAATCAATTTGATCTGGTATGTTACTAGTAGATGACTGTGGACGTATCAGTGGCGTTTGTTGAGATGTAGCAAAATGTTGAGTTTGATAGCCACCCTGGTAGTTGCTATTCGGATAGTAGTAGCCGTGAGGTTGATGCAATTCTGTTAAAATTTGAAGAACTCTGCTCTGAAAGATTAGTGTTTTATTGTCATCTAATCTTTCAAGTGACGGTAGAATACCTTTAAAAAAAGATAAGTGTCTATTCTCCGGTACCTTTAAAATCTTTACAATATCATCTTCAAAATTATCTTTAACCATCTTTCTTTTTGCTGGCTGCTTTTGGTAATGTGTTTTAGATGTACCTTCTTGATTATCTGGCTCATTTTCTGATTCATTTATACTGTTAGTGGTCTCATTTTGTAAATTTTTCTTAAGAAATTGTAATTGTTTGTACAGATGGTATTCTTTTATATTTTTTGATCCAGACCCTGACCTATTTGCATCTTTGAGTTTCTTTTCGTATTTATTAAAGGTATCCTTAATCCCCCTCCATCTTTGTGTTACTGAATTACCTGCAAAAAAATAGACAATATTTAATTTATGTATCTTTATATCGTTCTTTACTTTTCAAGTTTGTTATATAAATTAATCTTATTTTTCTATTTATGTTACAGATTCCTAGCGACCGGAAATGAAATCAGAAATATACATTTAGATTATTATCGAGGTATAAGTACAGTTGCTCAGATAATACGATTAGTTTGTAGTGCAATATGGAAATTTTGTTTAAATGAAAACATACCAAAACTAACGCAACAGCTATTTGAAGAAATTGCTGCGAACTTTGATAAGAAAGCCAACTTCCCTAACTGTATTGGAGCCGTTGATGGGAAACATATTCGAATTCGTAGTCCCTCAAACAGCGGATCACTTTTTTTTAATTACAAGGGCTACAATTCAATAGTTTTGTTGGCTATTGTTGACTCGAAATACAGATTCATCTATGTGGACATAGGAGCATATGGAAAGGAAAGCGACTCCACTATTTTCCACAACACGAAACTGTACGACTTACTGATGAGAGGTGACTTGCCTATACCAACATCGAGGCCTTTACCGGGTTTTCAAGAACCGGTTCCATTTGTTTTTGTCGGAGACGAAGCTTTTTCTATTTCGAATAATGTCATGCGCCCTTATTCTGGCAAGCATTTGTCTGTTAAACAAAAAGTATTCAACTACCGTTTGAGTAGGGCAAGAAGATATGTCGAGTGTACTTTCGGCATACTGGCCAATAAGTGGCGAATATTTCACCGACCCATCAACGTCTCATATAATTTTGCAATAGACATTGTCAAGGCTTGTTGCATACTACATAACTTTGTAATTAACCGTGATGGATTAGATACCCCTGATGAAATGATCATAGATGATTCCGAACTACAACCACTTCAACAAGGGTCGAATGCAGGTAGTCAGGTAGTAAGTGCAAATATAATAAGAAACGAATATTCGGATTACTTTACTAGTGAAGTTGGAGCATTAAGCTGGCAACTACAAAAAATTTAAGAATATACAATGTGGCTTACATTGTTTTTCGCTTTCTTGATAATAAGTCAATACAACAGGAACAAAAGGATCACACTGCAAAACAAAAGAGTAACTCGCTGTCGACACCGTCGACACCTAAACATTGGAAACAATTTAAAGAATATTTTTTGTAATTATATGAATAGAATGTTTGATTTGTAGGTAGTTTTAGTAAAAAGAAATTATACTTAATAAATGTATTTGTCTACTTACCAAGCTTAGTTTTTTCATTGTTTTCTTTTTCCTCAAAATTTGGAAATAAACTTTTACATACGTCCTTCCAAGCATCTTGTTTGATGAATTTGTTTTTATAATCTTCATTACTAGTGTCCCAAAGAACAGGGCGCTCCTCAATCAGTGATATTAAAAAATCAACGTCGTACTCTGTCATTTTTTTACATTAAAGTACACGTCTTGCCCACGCGCAGTCCCAGGGCGAACTAAAATGGCGCCAACAAGTGTGACGAAACATCGCAGGAATGAGCGATGCGAATCAATTCGCAAGTTCTTGCGATGCGTAGAGGGAGCTCGCAGATTTTTGCGATGCGACGTCGCATCGCAGTTTTGTGTACGAGCCCATAAACCTCCATGTTTCCCGTATAGAAGGTCTGAGCATCAGCCATAACAAAGATCTTAATTCCATATTTGACAGGTTTACTCGGAATGTATTGCCTAAAAGGGCAACGGCCACGAAACTTCTCCAGTTTTTCGTCAATGGTGACATTTTCTCCACACACAAAATTTGTCCAGTGCACGTCGCTCTTCGCGTGTATGCATATTGTCAAAACGTAAACACTTCAATAAAAAATGAAATCTTTGTCGTGACATAGCTGCTACACAGAAATCACAACCACTACCATCTTTTGCTATATATCTTTTGTGTTGAGGTGCGAGTTTCGCATTCGGCCACAAAAGTATAACAATCCAGACAGACCTCGTAGTTCTACAATATCTGTGCCTTTGCAATCTCGATCTCGTGCGTGAATAACCGCTTCTCAAAGTTTCAATATAAATATTCGTATAAACGACTATTTTTCGCAAATCGGGTAATTCGAGGGTAGTTGGCCATAGTTTTTTTTAAACGTTTTATTCGAAGATTTAAAGTAATAAATCAAGTTTAATGTTTTTAATCAACAGTATATTTAATCATTAATGAACACAAGAAGTTGCAATTATCTGAGATCAGTCTTTCTATTACCAAAATAATTTTTTTTTTAATTACGAGATGGCCATCTCTCCAAACCAATCATGGACAGATGGCCATACCGTGGCCATCTCTCCTAACTAATGGCTATACTGGTAAATATATTAATTTATGGGACTCTGCTTCTTTTCCCTTTCCCCTTTCCTTTCCACATGATGATTTTTTCTTTGTTGCCACATGGGTGACATTTGTTATCAAATTCTGTGCAGTTTTCGTGCACCCATCGCTTGCATACAATACATTCTATCCAGTCTTCAATCAACTGTGTTTCATAATAATTCTCTCCGCATGCAACACAGTCGTTAATACAACTTTCTTCAAAGGAAGAGTTACCACTCTCCACGAGAAACGGCTGTTCTTCACATTCTGTAGTAGAGTCAGTATCAGTAGACATACGATGTCGCTTCTGGCCTTTTTTATTTCTATTTTTGCTACCATCTTTCTCCTTCTTTATCTTCTTCAACTTTTGGTCAACCTGCTTTGCTTTTTTCTTATCACCACAGCATTTTTTTTTCTTTATATGTTTGTCAACCTGCTTTGCTCTTTTTTTATCATCACAGGCTTGTCTATACGATGTTGCTCTCAGACGTCAATATAGTTCAGACTTGTTTCGAGCGTTTACGTACAAGATCAACTTTTATCGGAATTGGTGACAGTTCGTTTAGAAGTTTTGATGGTGTCTCTTCTACCGTCAATGGCAGTTTCGATGGTGTTATATTTGTAGTGGGTAACATAGCCATATCGTTTTCAGCGGCTTCCATCACGAATATTGACGGGCTGTTTCCTTCGATACTAACATCCATCAGATCAGACACTCCGATTTCTTCCTCCAATAACGAAGGAGTAATTCTCAATTTATTAGGACTCACGTTTATTTTGGCTTTAGGTGGATAATTCTTTATTTCGATACTACCGTCAGACAGGCCAGATACGTCGGTTTCATCATCCAACAACGATGTAATATTCCCTGATTTATTAGAGCTGACATTGATTTTTGCATCAGATGGACAATGCTGTCTACCAGACGGGTCAGGTACTGGTTCTGCAATGATATCAGGCAGACTGGATTTATTAGCTTCTACTTGAGGTAGGAAAGAGCAGTTGCTTTTTACGGCATGAATATCAGACAGCCCAGATTCATCAGCCGCCACTGCAGATGGATTAGGTTGATTAGGTACCTCGATAATAAATTTGAGTGGATACGCGACGGAAGAATTTATGTAAGGAAGGATGAGACAAGTCAGGTTCTTTACATTCGTAGTATGGAGAGTTTAAAATTGTTAACTTACGGATTTATGATTGTATACGTTGTTATATCTCTCTGATGATTGTGTATTTATTGGTGGTTTGCAACAAAAATGCTTGTTAATATATACTACCAGATTGTTAGAGGTATAAGAACAAAAACAAATGATATTTATAACAATATTTTGCTTAACAACTACGACTTGATAGTTTTTACAGAACTTAGCTTAACTCAACTATTAACAATGCCGAATTCATAGATTCTAGGTATTTCGTGTACAAGAGGGACCGACTGTGTTCAATATCTGGTAAAAGAGACGGAGGAGGAGTAATGATAGCTGTGTCAAAACATATCGACTCAAGTCGAGTTACAAGTTGGGAAAGTAAACACGAAGATTTATGGGTCAATATAAATCTATCTGTGAAGTTTATCTTCCTCCTCCTGACAAAATTTGCATTGTCGGGCCTACTGGACAACATTAATATTGTGATGGATCATACAGATGACGTGTTAATTTTGGGTGATTTTAATTTGCCCTTTATCAACTGGTCTAAGGCGATTCTCCCACTGCACCGCGCTCCGTCGCGTAGCGCGGGATCGCAGATTTTAACGTTGTATGCAAGTATATCAGTACGTATCGAAAAACCGCGTAGTGCAACACACCGACAAAGCGTCAGCGTGCGGTAGCGCGTCGCGCGCGCAGATTCTGCTTAGGGTCAGTTCACACCGAGACGCGACGCGACGCGACGCTGCGCGCACATTTTTCATAGAGCGACTCAGAATATACTTTATTCACTACACGAAAAGATACACATTACATTGTGAGAATTCAGATTACGTTGCACCACGCAGCACTGCGTCTCGAGGTGCAGCGCGAAATCATTGGCCTCTTTGAGTATCGTCGCGTCGCGTCGCGTCTCGGTGTGAATTGACCCTTACCGTCGCGGAGGCGCTCGAACCTTTATGCGTTAAGGACGCTACTACAATGGATCTAGACGTGGATAGATTCATATTTGAAATTGAACAACAGCCAGCAATTTGGAACAGTGACCGCGTACAAAAAGTGAAGAAATGGGAAGAGATTATAACTATATTTACAGATGATGGTATATCACTTGAGGAAAAAAGAAAACGCGGTAAGTAGGTTAACTCTTATATTTCTTGGAAAAACAACTTAACAATTAAAGGTTAAACAAACTTACCTAAGTGAACTTGATCACCCAGTTACGGGTTAATAATTTTATTAAAGAGATCACGCGAACTGTAACCAGAGGATAAGAAGGCTGGAAGAACCACGTTGGAAATTTTCCTAATACCAAGGCCACCGTGGCGAATAGGAAGAGTGGCCAGGGACCAACTATGATCGTCAAAAGAACAATTTAGAATATCCGAAAGAGTTTGCCTAATCAGGTCGTCAAGAGGTATAAAATTTTGGGAATGACGCCAAAAAGGAGCAGATCTAAGATAATATGTGAATTTGGGGACAAAAAGGCAAAAACGAATAATAGAAAGGGCTACATGAGGATTAATTTCGCGGAGACGGTCACGGGCAACTGAAAATTTGGATATCTGCTCATTTATAAAATTGGGAATTGACTGTTCCAAGATGGGACTCCCTAAGAGAGGGAGCGAATCACAGCTAACAGTTTTTATATTGGGGGCCAAGGCATTAAATTTGGCAACTATGTCGCTTTTAACCGAAGACGCTAAATTTGGTGCTATGTATGTGAACTCATTTAAAATTCAACACCAAGGCCTCCAAATCACTGAAAACAGTGGCATCATCGCCCCCCAGGGTCCCATCATCAAGATACCAGATGTTAAATTTTGATTTTAATTTGGATATAACTGGGTGAAACGCCAAACTAAAAATAGCCGGTCCGAGTGGGTCACCCTGTTGACACCCTACAGACGACTGTAGTAGGTGATTTCTATAAATTAAATTGGAAGGTTTTTTTTTTTTAATATGAGAGAGCGGCAAACGAGCATGCGGGTCACCTGATGGAAAGTAATCACCGCCGCCCATGGACACCCGCAACACCAAAAGTGTCACAGATGCGTTGCCGGCCTTTGAGGAAGGTGTAGGCTCGTTTCTTGAAGGTTCCAATGTCGTACTCGTTCGGGAACACCGCTGCCGGAAGTCCGTTCCACAGGGTGGTCGTACGTGGTAAGAAGTTTCTTGAGAAACGTACAGTGGTAGACTTCCACTCATCCAGGTGATGTGGATGGAAATTTAATTTTCTCCGAGAAGTGTATCGGTTAAATTGAGCAGCGGGTATTAGCTCGAACAGTTCTTCAGAACACTCCCCATGAAATATGCGATAGAGAATGCAGAGGGACGCGACGTCTCTTCGCAACGCCAGGGGATCCAGTCGGTCGGTGAGACTCTCTTGGCCGACAATTCGGACTGCGCGACGTTGAACGCGGTCAAAAGGAAGAAGCTGGCACTGAGGTGCCCCAGGCCATAGGTGAGAACAATACTCCACGTGCGGCCGAACTTGCGCCTTATAAAGTTGGAGGCGGTGAGCCGCGTGAAGTAACGAGCCGCTCTACTGAGGACACCTAACTTTTTGGAGGCCAACTTGGCCTTATCCTCCAGATGACCGCGAAATTTAACGTTACTGGAGATGTTCTCTGACTTTTGACTGTAACACTGCCATAAATACGGAAAAATTGAAGGAGAAAGTTCTTTTACTTGCGACAACAGGGCTCCCCTATCAACAGAATTAAAAGCGTTTTTAACATCCACCTTCAGCAACACCTCACCGCCATCGTTTTCTAAAAAGGTGCGGGTTGAATGAACTGCGGCTTCGCAGCCCCCTTGCTGCCGCAGCCCAACTGAAGCGGTTGAAAAACACATGCCAGTTCTGGTAAGATGTGCCTACAACATATTTTAGACACAATGCGGCGGATTGTGTTGCCGACTGCAATCGGCCTTATGCCTCCATCCCTTTTTATAAGGGCACAAAGGTTGGCGCCGTAAAGCAGCGGTGTCACATCAGAGAAAATCTTACCAGTCAACATTAGATTCGCAAGCTACACAATGTCACGCAGGAGGGCACGGCCGGTGTCGCCGGTAATGTTGCAAAGCAAATCCTTAAAATGTTCAGGCGTAAGGCCGTCGAGGCCACCAGCAGAACCGCTCCTGAAAGACATAACGGCAGCAAGTACTTCTTCCGGGTTTGTTTCAGGAGATGGATTGGAAGAAAGGGAAGGCGGAGACTTGAAGCCGGAGGTGGATGTTTCGAAAGTAAAGCCGAGAGTGTTTCCGGGGTATCTTGGGCAATAGAGGCACTCGAAAACAGGAGTTTAAAATTGCGGGACCGAAATGGATTAGAGCGGGATGGAGGACAAGGTAAACTATAGGTACTGCAATTATTCTTTACCTTTTGAGTTAGGCAGATACTGGAAACTCCTGTGTCCTTTGTTACGTCCAGTGTCCGGTAGGCAAAGGAAAAGAACTCTTCCCAGCTCGATAAATCATTAAGTCTTACGACTTTTTTGATGCATTGCGATAATGCAGAAGCCACAGTAATACGAGGCCCTCGAGGCATTATTTTCAGGAGAGGGATATCATTTTTTAGAGCACTTAATGATTGCCAAACAGGGGTGGAGGACTAGTGTCTTGAGATACTGCAGAATGATGGCTTGACAGTTGATTTTAAAAAAGCGGACACTGCACGAAACCTAATGCACCAAGATCCTGAATGGAAAGACCGTCTGTCTGTGACATATAAAAATATGATAAACTTACTTAACTTTAAAGACAAATACAACCCGTACAAAAAATAAACAAACAAATTAAAAAAATTTACAAATAAAAAGTCACTGGTCTCGATGCGCAGAGCAACAAGGCGCAACAAAGTAGACTGCAATCCATGCGCACGCAGTATACGGCGTTTAAAGCTGGCCGAGTTGCTCAGCAACCCACGGAAAATTCGTAAGTAACAAGGCAATGTCAAAAATGGATTTTATACAGCGTACGCAGAGGCAAACATTGGTGTCTTTATTAAGTATAAAGATTTATGCACGCAATAAATTATTTACACAAATTTTGCCATCAAAATAAACTATGTACAAAAATGCATGATTTTCTTCTGTTATTTCCAGTATTATCAGCCATCCTATAATGGGATAATTGTATAAAACGATACATAAATGTATCTTGAAAGTAGAGGTGTTATGTGCTGAAATACTCGCGTGACTCGTGTGGTGATTAGTTTTTTTGCTTTCAGATTGAAGAGGATTTTAAATTTTTATATCTCGACAGCTGTAATAATTTTATGAAAAATTGGCACCACTTCGAGAAAAGAAAAAAAAAAGGTAAGACAGTGTTACAGTTGTTCTGAGTTGATGGTGTGGAATAATATGAGGCATGTCTGTCAATACTATCCTAGTATTACTGTGACTATGTGGTTAACATTTTTCTTTATTTTCATATCAAAAAATCCCATCACATATTACTTTATTAATACGTTTAGTACCTACCACCTAAAGGCTTCGTCAAACAGAACGCGTACTTAGTCGCGTCGCGTTACAACGTTATAGCGTCACGTTTTAACGTCGCGTACTTTGGATGTCACACTCAAATTTACTAAATTGACGCAAAGCTTCGCAACGTACTATTTTTCAGAGCGTACCACTAGCAGTCTTTGGATAGTTTGTTCGCTATTGAGATGTCAAGTGATTCAGATGTGAAGAATTATTACTTTTGTACGGTTTATCACGATCGCAGAGAAAAAGAAAATGGGTACACGACATTAATAAAAAGAGAAAGGAGTTAGGAGAATATCATCGTTTGTGTCGGGAGATTTCATCATACGAAGATCGTTTTTTTATATATTTTCGTATGTCACAGGATTTATTTGATGAATTACATGAACTGCTCATCCCAAAGATAACAAAATGTACGACAAATTGGAGATCAGAAGGTTGCGTGTTCAAATCACGTCGGGGTCACCAATATGGGTGTACGGTGCGGAGTTAAATAAAACCGTTGATGTCCACATAAACAGTACGTGTAATTTCCTTAAGCGCGTACAATGGTTACAGCGGTGAGAAAGCACAGATGAAAGGAGAAGAAGTAGTGCAAGAAAGGAAATTATTAATTTAGACAATAGAAATCGAAATGATCCGCGAATTATGGAAGCAAGCAAAAACGACATGGGTCATGCGCGTTAGCCGATCGGACGAGCTCTGGCGCGTGCTGTGGTGGACTGGGAGCAGGTTCCACGTCGCCGCCCGCGCGCGTCGCTACAGTCCCCTCGCTTGCCTTGGATATAGTGATGTGCGGTGCTGCGGCTAGTGATGCGCCGCCACAGACGCCTATTTCTACAAGAGAAAGACTTGTGATCTGTCTGAGGTAAGAAACATTTATTGTTTAATATACATATTTATTAAGTTATCGTTATATAACTCAGTTGATGTCGATGCTCTATAATTTGCCACATGAGACATATCAGTGTCGTTGCGTTGTGGTCGTGACAGCATTTGAGGCTGTTGATGGTCTGATGTAGATAAATCTATAACAGCTACTGGGGATTCATTTTCTGGCCAAGAATTGATCACTTCAAAGGAGAGGGAATCGTCGGTACTTATAATAGAGTAAACGAGTGAATTGTTCATTAGTAGGGCGTTTTCTTGCATTTCCTCTACTTCTATGCTTGCAAATAACTTAGCCAGTTCTAATTTGGCTTTAATTTGGTTCTGCTTGGAAAAACTTTTGAATGTTTGGGCATAACTTTGGAAAAGGTGATCTATGGCATCATACCACAGAACAGAAGAAAGAGGTTAGAATGGTAATATTATTTATTTTGTATGAAAACCAGTGTCGCCGTTTTTTCCCCCACTTCTTAACTCCACTACATACAGAAACCAACACGTACGCTCATTACGCACACAAGTAAACCAAACACATAGAAAAACGAGCTTGCTATTGGTTCTCACACTAGCACAAAGACAGCGAGTGACGTACACTCACACACGGGAAAAAACAATTTAATTCTCATATACGCTAGTGCTTCCAAAAGTCACTTTCTTAAATCGATACATTTTTTTACCTATTATTATATACCAATTCTACTTATTTGACTTTCTTACTAAGTTTGAGTATAGTAGGTATCCTACTAAATATAACTAATGTTAAATATGAATTTTTGATAAGTGTTTGTTATTTAATTGTAATGTCATCAGGGTTGAATAGATTTGAATGAAAAAAAATAAAAAGAAATGACTATTGACACAGAATATTTTTATTAATCACATTTTCACAAATTATATACAATTATTAGTGATGCAACGATTAGGATTCGGATTAATCCTAATCGCCGATTATCAGCATTTTTACGATTAATCCTAATCGGCGACTATTGTAAGAATCGCCTAACGATTCTTATTTTATTATTTTTATTACAAAAAACTCTGAGCATAGTTTCTGAACGCACTTTACACTATCAATGGTTGACCTTGTGCTCTATCACACACAACACAACCACATTATTGACCTTGAAATAAAACATATTTATTAAGTAATTGACGCTTGATCTCTTGTACATTCGAATTTTTCAAAATAAAATGCAATCTTACATTGATATATTTTTCAATAATAGCTTTGGTAAGATCTGTAACATGGCTCGAAGTAGGATATAATCCAATTTGATGATTACTAATGCTGCTAAATAATTGAGTTCCTACAAAATTGCGTAAAATCTTTGCTGTCAACATATTTTTATTTATTTTCCGTAGAGAGTCTGTGTAAATCTTGACCACTGCTTCTGACATTAAACAGATTTATATTAAATCTTTTGAAGGGTATAACAAGCCCCCTTTGTCTTTTGCCACTATAAACTTATGATCCGTATTTATATCGTTTGTTAACAATGCTCCAACACATATGTCACAATCAATTTTCTTCATTAAAATGTGTGCTATGTAACCCGCAATATGGCTAATTATCTGTTTACTAAAATCAGAAATATTGTGAAAAAACAAATTTATATCCTCATCGCCATCATTGTCAGTATTAATTTGTTCATCATCCTCGACCAAACCGTTATTAGTCGTTCTATTTATTCGTTCTATAGACGATGATGCGCAATTAAGAATTGAAATATGTTCGAGGGCAGTGCAATTTCCACTATCAAGAGCCTTTAATTCTATATGTACCAAAAGTTTTTTGTAAGCTGCCTTAAACTGGCGAGCCGTTGGGTTATTGTTGCTTCCGCCATGTGATCTTATGTTCCCGAACAGCATCTCCAGGTGATCTTGGCTGATTTTGTACATTGGCATAAATACGAGTACTTGTGTACGTATTAAACTGCAATAAAGGTGTTTCACTGCTTCTGCGCAACCAATGAAGCCAATGAAGCCGGTTTTCCGCAAACTTTTTATCAAAAGTGAGCCATTCTGACATTTTAATTTCGACAAATACTCGACTGCCGTGTCTAAGAAGGCCAAAATCTGCATGGCATTGACTTCAGTAAGCGCTTTCTTAAAGTTATACTGGTTTGGACTTCGTGAATTGAATATGTCGAACATATTGTTAATTACCCTCAAAAATTTTGATGTTGCTTCACTGTTTGTGAACGCAGGTAATTTAAGTTCATCACGACAAAAGTCTATAGCGTCTGCTACACTAAGACTGAACAGTTGCGTGGCGAGTTTCACCTTCATCTTTTTATTTTGAAAATGGATGTGATAGTAACGTAGCTTATTTGCCAAGTGAAAATTTTCTCTTTGTTGAAGTTTATTTAGTTCCTCCAAAAATAGCCATTGTATTTTATGTCCATCTGGATCTATAAAAACATTATAACTTTGAAAAGCATTACGCAATAATTTTATCATATGAGATGGATCCAACATTACCAAAATTGGATTTTTTGTAATTGGATGATCAAAGGTAATTTTGCGATCTTCTATAGAACAGTCAAAACATTTGACCATTGCTATATTCGCAGCGCATCCATCAAAAGTTAATGATATTATTGATATGCCCGTTTCTTCAATTAGTTCCAGACATTGAAAAATTAAGTCAGCACGCTGCCTTCCTGTTACGCCATCAACAAGCGTGGGGCATCAGTGAGGGTGCGCAGGGTGGCCGTCTCCTGGGCATGGAGTTTGCAGCGGCTGGAGTCCGACGTAAGGGCGTACCACGCCGGCGCCGCGTACGTCAGGCGGGACCTTATACAGGGTGGTCCAACTAGTGACGTCGACAATTTTTTTTTAGATACCTCATACTGGGGTGTGTCCGAAAATACCCTATGTATGTTCCGCGATTTTTTGTATTTTTCGAGTTGTTAATTTTTTTGTGATTTTTGGATGTTTTCTTCTTTTTTTTTTTTTATGCACGAAGATGTTTCTGCAAGCCAGGTTTCAAAAATTCATATCTTTTTTTTTGGTAGGTATTTTGCAGATCTTTTTTTTGTGACATAATTGTATTGAATGTTGTTTTAATAAAAAAAATAATTCAACTTCCTGAAATTATTCAAAGTTGCTCAAAAAAGGGTTGAAAGTTAAAAATTAATTTTTTTTTTTTGTTGCAATCGGCCTTTGAAGGCGGTTAGTCTGAAAATCATTAAAAATCATTTAAAGCGTTAAAAATTCTTTTACATACTTTTTATTATTATTATGGTAAATTAAAGTTAAAAATGTAATTTTAAAATCATTTTATTTGGTATTCCTGTAAAATAACTGCAGCTCGTGTATTTTTAGAAAAATTTCGATTCATTATGATTAAAAAAGTGAGCATTTGTCAAAATTGCTACTTGTGAAATTACCAGTTTTTGGATAGTAAATAAAAGACACAAATTACTAAATAAAATTCCATTTATTATAATAAATTTTCAAAATGCCTTCCTCCAAGTTCAATACATAAACGACAACGTTTTAAAAAGTTATGTTTTAATTGCCTGAAGCTACATGAATATTCTTGTTTTATTTTTCTCTCCGCTACTGAAAGTTTTTGTCTCAATTCTGTTTCGCTGTTGCTTTCCTTCGCGTACACCAGATCTTTATAAAATCCCCAAATGAAAAAGTCGATCGGGTTGAGGTCTGGTGAACGTGCAGGCCATTCGATCGGCCCTGCACGCCCAATCCATCTTCCTCGAAAAGTGGTGTTTAGGTGCTCTCTCACTTGTACCGCATAGTGACAGGGCGCACCATCTTGTTGGAATACCATTTCTCGTCGGATCTGGAGATTCACATCTTCTAACAATTCATGAAGATTGTTTTGTAAAAAATGTAGATAAGAATTTCCATTCAACCTGGCCGGTAATTCAAAGGGCCCAATTAACTCTCCATTTAGGATCCCAGACCAGAGGTAGACACTAAAGTGTGTTTGAAAGTTGGATGCCCTTGTCAAATGTGGGTTTTCGATGGCCCAGCTATGGTAGTTGTGAATGTTGAATATCCCAGTTCTTTCGAATCGGGACTCGTCGGTCCACAGTATTTTATTAAAAAAATTGTATATCCCCAGCTTCGTGCGCAGCGGGAGGCTTGATGTGAGCACTGGACGTAGGAGTGAGCGGGCGGTCTTCACTCGCCGTACGACGTCGCTGACGTGGTGGTTCATGCGGAGTCCCCGGTCTATGGTGACACCCAGACATACATGCTAGCGCCCGCGCATTGTTTGACTGTATATACCAACACAGTACAACACAACTCAGCGCTATAGCGCGGCGACAAGACACGTCGCTATAGCGCTCTGACGCGCGCTACGTACGCGTTCTGTTTGACGAAGCCTTAACCCTTCTTTGCATGATGATGGAAATTTCAATCATAATATTTAGTCAACAAAAAAAGGTACTCAAAACCCTTGTAATGTAAATTTGTTGTGGCTGGCAACTTTTTAAGCGACTATTGCGTACAACAAAACGCAGTTGTCAAAAATTTGCAAACGTCACTGTGAATTACCAGGGCCCTTATTCGCTATGCCACTGTAGATTCCTTGCCGAAAACGTGTGACGTCATAACACGCGCGATATGTGAACGTGGTTCCTAAACGTGTTACGGCAAGGAACTGTGTTACGTGTTACGTGTTTTTGTAATATTTCGTATTTTTGTTTCCAATCTTCATCTCACGTTGATTAATTTACAATAAATGACTGCAAAACTTTACTCGAGTACATCTTTGCTTAATAGCTTAAGCAAGGAAGACAAAAAGAGTAGGTAATTAAAAATATTGATTAAATAGATTGGCCACTTTTAGAACGAAAATGCACTTTCAATGACATTTGGAAATTTAATTAAAGATATTTCTTTTTATAAAAGAACTAGACATGAATGCCATTGTGCGGAGGCGTCTTGTAAGACGGTGGAGTCAACAAGTGATAAGCATAAAGCGCAGAGTTCTCCGGGATTCGACGGATCCCCTAGGGATAGACTATATGCTCTTCGTGCAAAGCTATCGCGTATCCAAAGCGCTATTTTCTTTTTTATGCTCCAGCCTACCCCTTTGTTAAATTCCACACAGAGGTGTACAAGTGTAAGCGTAGCAGTGAAGGTGAATACAACGTCATTTCGTGTATATTATTCTGAATAATTGCTACCAACACTTAGTAATGTCACATTCTTACTCTTTTTCTAGAACTTCCTGGCTACAGGAAGTTATCAAAAGCCGATAGGCAGAGATTGGGTAGCGCCTGTTAGCCAGACTACAGCGAGCCGGTGTACCCACGAGGTTGTGGAAGCTCTAAACACACTGCTGCCAACATATATTAGGTTCCCAACCACCGACCAAGAAAGAAACAAGATAAAACGAGGGTAACCATATCAATCAAATGACTGGATTATTATGGAATTTGTTAAAAAAATACCATTACAATTCTGTGTATTGATATTTCAGGTTTTATGAAAAATTTCGTATGCCGGGAGTTCTGGGATGTATAGATGGAACACTAATTGCTATATTGGCACCCCGGAACCACCCAAGTGAAGCAGCCTTTTTTAGCAGGAAAGGTTACCATGCTATCAACACTGCTATTGTGAGTTTGTTTTAGGTATATACAGTTATGTCAAAACAATTCTAATATTCCTTTCCTGAAATAAAAAAAAAATTCTGCTTGTTACAGATATGTGATAGTGATTTAAGAATTACGGCTGTGTGCGCTAAATTTGGAGGGGCAGCTCATGATTCATATGTTTGGCGATCATGGCAGATAAGCCAATTCCTTGAAGATGAACACAATAACGGCAAAATTGGGTGGCTTCTTGGGGATTCAGGTTATCCACAGAAACCTTGGCTCATGACACCCGTGTTACATGCAGCTGAAAATACCCCAGAGGCAAACTATACTAATATGCATGTTCATGCACGGGTCTGTGTTGAACGATGCATAGGACTCTTGAAAGCCCGGTGGCGATGTTTATTGCGTCACCGAGTCTTACATTATGAGCCCACAAAGTGTGCCAAAATAATTAATGCCTGTTCGGTATTACCTAATTTATGTCTGAATGATGGCATAATCACAATCGATTCTATTGAGGCAAGTGAATCCACTGATGAGTCACTTGAGTTACCCTCAATAGAATCTTTTGCTGATGAACGTGCACGACAGCGATACATCCAAGTTCTTTGGGACAACAGAAGGCATCTGTAGCTGTAATGGATTTTATTTTTGAAAATCTAGTTAACCTTTTTTACTACAAGGTAGAGGACACTTTTTAATATGGAAAATTCGACAGGTTACAGATGTTGGTACAGCTAGATTGGTCTATTTCAGTTATTTCCATCAACAGGTTACAGATGTTAGTACAGCTAGATTAGTCTATTTCAGTTATTTCCATCAAAAGTATATAGATGTTGGTACAGCTAGGTTGGTCTATTTCGGTTATTTCCATCAAAAGTATATTTTTTTAAAATAAATATGTGGCTGTGTTCAAGTTTTACAATGTATCCTATGAAAATAACATTTTTCATTTTTCCAAGAATGGTGTCATCTTGAAGGAATCTCTTGCAAACACCCACCAACCTGTAAAATAAACATACATAATCTTATTATTTCTGCAAAGTGCTTAAATGTAACATGCAGTGTGTTAGTTACCCTCCATTAATTAGTAAATTATTTGTTACTCAAACAAACTTTGGGAACTCAGACTTTAGTTATTTAGGTAAATTAACTAATATCATTAGTCATAGCCAATACCACCCAAGCAAAAGAGCATTTTTCTGCAGCAATACTCACGTATTTGACATGCAAAAGAATTTACTTATAACTAAATCAATTTGCAAATAAACATTTGTTTTTTTTTTGGATTTGTGATACAATGGATGCTGGAAGCACTCGTGGCGCAGTTGCATTCGTTATTCGTTTTCGATTAGCGAAGTTAAGCAACGTCTGGTCAGGTCAGCCCTTGGATGGGTGACCACTAGTGGTATTTTCTTACGAGTGCTTCTGTGCTTTGCAGGACACGTTAAATAGGTGGTCCCGGTTGTTTTCAATTAAAGGCAGTTGTTAAGCCAAGTCGGTGGCCCAGAGGCGGCTTGAAAACACTGACAGTCAGGTGGCCACTAGTCTCGACTCTAATCCCCCAATCCGCAGTGGGCCCGCGTGGTAGATTATGGCCCATACTGTCTCCTAGCGAGAGGAGGCTGTGTCCCAGCAGTGGGGACGCGTAAGGCTGCTGATGATGATGATGCTGGTATGGTGAGTGTACTTTACCTACGCGATGGAATCTACATTGTAAATTCCATCGAGTTTGTATTCCTTGATGATTCATTAGGCCTGGACATCCAGCTGGCTGAGAAGAAAACATCCATTAAGAGTGTTATTTGCTGCTGCAAGTGTCCCTAAGACATTGTACACACACAGCGCCATCTAGTTTCCACGTTAAGCACCTTAATGCTTGTGTTGTGGGATTGTTGATATCCAACTATTATAAACGCGAAAGTTTGTAAGTATGGATGGATGTTTGTTACTTTTTCATGCCTAAACAGCTGGAGGGATTTGGATGAAATTTGCTAGGTAGACAAGAATAGGACCTGGATTAACACATAGGCTACTTTTTACCGCGGGAAAATCCCTCATTCCCGTGGGAAACTCATTTAGCCACGGGTGAAATCGCGGGGCGGAAAGCTAGTACCTACTATTATGTATGTACATTTTTCCTTTTTTACAAATAAATCATATTTTAAATAAAAGACATCCATGACTCGAGTACATAAGGTCATCTTCATCACACAAACATTACCTGTAAGGTTTAACTAAAACTCCAGGCGGCGATTTCAAGTCTGTTCTATTTTTTTTTTCTTTTTTTTTTTAACTGTCAAACTACATCTCTCATTCTATCTCTTTCATACGACTCTGTTCCATTCACCTTACATGCCCCTTGAAATATTATATATTTAATTTTCAATTTAATTATATAATATTTCATATCATACCTTACATGCCTTTACAATTTTTTCTTAAATATTTCAACTTAAACATTATATTGCATTATAACTATATTACTTTAATTTCCAAAAGGTGTATTTTAATTTGTTTCGACGTTGTAATTTTGAGAATAACTATTAACTATGACAGAACTTGATAATAATTAACTTTCTTATTTTCTTCATACTATGCTAATATCTAACTTACACAATCTATAAAATCTTTTTAACTTAAATTTTGTTTTATTTAAACTTCTAACTTTCTTGCTTTCGTTATACAGATTTACAATATTAATAATATGACTCTAATGTACACAAAAATATATATAATATGTTACAAGAACTGGTATGTTACTTTTCAATTTGATCTCTACTTCTGGAAGGTAAGTAGATTAAATGAATACATAAAAATTTGTCAATCCGGATTGTAACTGCTACACACAGAGTCCTACGAAAAACATTTCTTGGCGTCATAGGCAGTTAATAGACTAAATACTGAGATTATGGATACCTTACAGGTATTTTTGTTAAACGACCTCTACTGGTTACATATGGTTTAAAATGACTGTCGTCAGTATTTTCATTGTAACTTGAATTACGGTTATCGTTTATCGTCACATCTGGATTGTTATTGTGTCTTACATCAGGGTTGTCATCATTTTGGGTCACATTAGGGTTGCCACGTCCTTGGGTCTCATCAATAGGGTTGTCACTTCCATGGGTTATGTGTAATGCTGAAATATCTGAAATTAAATCAAGATTATGGGGATGGGAGAGAGAGGTTTTAGGAATTGTACATGGATAATCTTCTTTCTTGATGGTTTATGAATATCCTGAATTTCATAACAAACTGTTCCAACTTTTCTTATAATCTTGTAAGGTCCTTTATACCTGGGTGTTAATTTTGAGTTTGTAGGCTTATACCATTCATATAAAACATTCTGTCCTTCCTGAAAATTATGCTGTATTCGTCTAAGATCGAATCTCTTTTTGTTATATAAATGTACATCTTCTGTAATTAAATCTAATTGGTTATATAAATGTCTTGCTTCTGTAATTAAATCTAATTGGTTGGTGCGTTCCAAATCTTCAAATATTGTTCCAAAATGTATTTCATTGGGTGGGATTCTTGGCTCATATCCAAATAATAAATAAAATGGTGAATATCCTGTCGATTTTTGTTTTGACATATTGATAGCTAAACTTGCTTTTTGTAGTAATTTATCCCAATCTTTTTTATGTGTTAAGGCATATTTTGTTAATGTGGAAACAATTGTTGCATTGGATCTCTCAACTAATCCGTTACTAGATGGTGTATAAGGCGTAGTGGGCATATGTTCAATTCCATATTTTCTGAAAAATTTCTGTGTTAACTGACTTGTAAAACATGGTGCTGAATCTGTAATATACGTTAGAGGTGGACCATACATAATATCATTTTCAATTGTGTCAATAATACTTTGTGCAGAGAGTGAACAGGTTGGTTTCGCAATGATGAATCGTGTGGCATGGTCTATGTGGACAAAGATGTAGGTATTACCTGACTCTGTTTGTGGTAATGCTACAATGTGATCAGATGATATGACTTGCATCGGAGTTTGAGGTATTGGTCTTGGTCTCATCTCGCCATATGCTAACATTGTACCTCGATTTACTTGTGCACACACAATACATGCTGTTGTATAGGCTTTTACGTCTTGTCTTAAACTTTTCCACCAATAGTTACTGCTGATTTTGTGTAGCGTTGTATTAAATTCCAAATGTCCATTTTCATCATGAGCGATTTTTAAAATATAGGAACGGAGACTTTGAGGTACCACAATTTTTTCCTTGTTACATAAGTCTTCTTTGTTGACATGTACCAAAATTCCTTGAGATAATTTAAATGATTCATTTATTTGTTTCAGGTGTTGTGTTACTGGTTGTTTACTTAGCTTTGCACATACTTGTTGTATGAAAGGGTCTTTACTCTGAGCTAACTGTAATTTTTCTGAGTTACTGCTTACTATCATCATACAGACTTCATTTAAAGGATATCGTGATAAGTGATCTGCTATTACATTTTGTTTTCCTGGTCTATGTACTGGAACGAAATCAATATCTTGCAAATTTTCTGTTCATTTTCGCCTTGTTTATTATATGTATAAGCTGTCGAAAAACTGTCTGTAATCAAGGTGAACTTTATGCCTAATAAATATATTCTGAACTTGCATACTATTGCCCAATATACTGCTGTAACTTCTAATTCATTGATATGGTAACGTGTTTCGGTATCTTTTAGGCATCTACTGGCGTATTCAATGACTTTTTTCTCACCATTCTGTATTTGTAATAAGCATGCCCCTAGGCCTTGGTAACTACTGTCAGATTCAACTATCGTTTCGCTAATGTCGAAATTTGCCAAAATTGGTGCTGACGTTACTAATTGTTTCAGTAATAAAAATGAATCTTGTTGTTTATCAGTAAGTTGAACTTGTTTCTTTTTGTTACTTTCTTTTGTCTCACTATTTTGAGACTTGTCCTTTTTTAATAAATCTTGTAATGGTTTTGTAATACTGGAATAATCTTTTATACATTTTCTGAATGTTCCTGTGAATCCTAAAAATGAACTAACTTCTGAGATAGTGCGTAATGTTTGGTATTGTTCAATGGCAGCTGTTCGTTTTGGATCTGTACGTTCTTCTTTGTAGCCTACTATTTTGCCAAATAATGGAATTTCTGTGTCTATAAAAATTAATTTTTCTTTGTTCAATTTTAAATTTTTTTGTAGTGATTTGCAATACTTTTTCTAAAATTTCCAAAAATTTTTCAATACTATTTGCTCCTCCGGAAATATCATCGAAATATGCCCGTACTCCTTCTTTATATAAACCACCATACGTTGCTTTGATAACTTTGGACATAATTGAAGGACCTCCTGCTAATCCGAACATGACACGCATAAATTCTATATGGTAATCTTGTGTTACAACAGCTGTTTTAAATATATCTTGTTCTTTGACACAAATATTATGATAGGCATGATAAATGTCCAATTTAAACTTGTAACCAAACTGTGAAATTGAAGTTAGTATATCTTCCATACGTTCTATAGGCTGTGTATCTAATATTGTAATAGGATTGATTGTTTTGGAATAGTCCACAACTGGTCTGTACGGAGTTGTCTCATGGAACGGTTGCTGTACTAAAAACATTGGAGCGGCACATATGGAGAATTTGACAATCTAGTTATCTCTTGATCTAACCATTTTTCTACAGTTTCTTTTAAATATAATCTTTCAGGTTCTGGTAGGCGATACGGTTTACAGCTGATAGGCTTTTCATGTTTTAACGGTATTTCTAGTTCCAAATCTGGAAATTTTCCTATGTCATTTTCATCTGTTTTAAAAACATTATTATATTTTGAAACTAACTGAAGTACTTTACTTCTGTCATCGGGTGAAACAGTTGAAGTTGAACAGTCATAGTCATTATTTACCATACAACATGATATAGAATTATCCTCTTTAGTTATACATGGAAACTACTCTGTATGTGTAGGGGTCATAATGCATATTTTGCCATCTGGTTCGTGTATAATACGTGTATATACAGACAATTGCCAATCTTTGCCTTATATCATTGGTACCGGTAAGTTTTCACATATAGCGATTTGTGGCATAACATAGTCTATTTCTCCTACTTGTAATCTTGAAGAAAACCATCCTATGGGTGTGAAAAAGTTTCCTGCGACTTTATAGTTTCCTTTTTGCCATTTATATACTTGTATATCCTGTGATAATATGCTTTTGTCAACAATTGTTATCATTGAGCCTGAGTCTGGTAGTGCATCAATATGTATGGAACTATTTAATGTAACTGGAATTAATGTAACTCTAGGTAACTCATTCTGAATACAACTGACCTGATCAATATGGTACTTATTTTGATCTATTGTCTTGTTTGTGCCTGATTGGGAATTTTGATAATTGATTTTGCTATTGACACCACTAAGAACATTTTTCTGTGGAAACTTCTGTGTGTTTGTGGTAGAATTTAATGGACAATTATATGAGATGTGACCTTTGCCTTTACAACGATAGCATGTTTGCTCTTCTTCTTTGTCTTTTTGTGGATTAAATTTTGGAATAAAGTTACTGTGTTTCTGTGGTCCAGTTTGTTGTTGTGACGTAAGAATAAGAATAAGAAAACTTTATTTGATCCATTTAGCGACACTTAAAAAATACATTTGATTGTTACCTATGTACTTTGTTGCCTGGTTTTATAAACAAGTCCCTTGGTTGCACCTTGCGTATGTTATCCAAAGCTGTAGCGTGAGTCAACAATTCTTCAACATTTCTACAACAGTGAGTTGTCATCGGTATAGACCATTGATGTTCTGAAATACCTTCTAAAATAAGTGAAACCTTATCTGCATCTGAAATTGTAGTCGGAGAACGTTCAAACATTGAATTTTTACTGTAAATGTACTGTGTAATGCTTTCTGTAGGTCTTATCATTCTTTTAGCCTGATACGATATGAACTCGGCAAATGATAATTTAATATTAAACCTTTCACAGACTTTAGCTTTCCATTCTGACCATGTTATAACGTTTTTACCTATAGCCCTATGCCAATCACTTGCTTGACCTCTAAGCCTCATGGACGCATTAACAAGAGTCAAATTGTCCGACCAGTTTGCCAAACTTGCCACTCTCTCTACTTGTCTTATCCACTCTGAAGCATTCTCGGTCTTATTGCCACCAAAAAGAGGAATCGCTTGACTTGTGTCCGCTGTGGAAAACACTTGAAAGGTTGGTTGTGGCGGGCTATCAATGTGTTTAATAAGTTCAGACTGAGTTTGCAAAATTTGAGCCAAAATATCATCGCTAGAAATGGATGCCGACGTACCTGTGTTCTGTGATTTTACCTGATCCTTTTTTAGTTCATCTATTTGAGCCTTCAATGATTGCATTTCCAGTAATTCTGACATTCTTCGAGTCTTTTCCGTCTTATAGGTTTCCAACATGCCATTGTTAATTTTCGTAACATTGTCCTGAATTAACCTTGATATTAGTTCTTGTTTTACACCTGAAATTGGTAAAAATCTAGACCGCAGTTCTTCCTTGATATGTTGGACCGTGTAGTTATCGTAATCCTCGGGATTTGTGGATTCCATGTCGTAAGTCGATACGTGTTACAAAGTGCGTGGCTGAAAGAAATTTTAATCTGTTTCGATCGGCTTTTTGCGTGGACGTACGCGTATAACTTTTGTAAATCAGGTTAAACACTAATTTACAGTTTTTACTATTTATTTATGAAAATGATACGTATTTTCACTGAATAAATATTTTTTTTTGCCGAAGCGCCATGTAAGGTTTAACTAAAACTCCAGGCGGCCATTTCAAACTACATCTCTCATTCTATCTCTTTCACACGACTTTTTTTTTTTTTTTGGCAGGAACGTTTGCTGATAGTCGCGGGACTTTTTCAGCTTCACCGGGCGGGTGGGCGAGCGCGGGAGCACACTGTCTGTGTGCAACAGCACGAGATGAAAGTTTGCAACCGACGCCTAAGGGTGCCCACGGGGGCTCGAACCTCGGCTTAGGGCGTTGCAGTGGGGAATTTAACCTAACAGACTACCATCGCTTCGCAATGTGTATAGTCGGAGAGAAGAAGCGACGCAAGAAACTCTCCGACACACAATTTGGAAAAAGAGACTTGTAAAGTAATGATGATGTGTTGTGTGTTAGTGGACTAATAGCCAAAACGACTAGTGTCGACCGTGTAGCGCGTATAGTGAGGCGGTGTAACGCGTAACTGCCCTCGCCGGCGAGTGCAGTATATCGGAGATGTTATTCACACGACTCTGTTCCATTCACCTTACATACCTATGCCCCTGGCGGGATTCGAACCCGCCAACCAACTTCGCCAATCGGTCGTCATTGCGTAATGAGAATATCACTAACTAGCTTTCCGCCCCGCGGTTTCACCCGCGGACATATATCTTACGGAACCCTATTTTTTTTCAAAATAAAATTTAGCCTATGTTACTAGTGGATAATGTGGCTTTCGAATGGTGAAAGAATTTTTAAAAACGGTCCAGTAATTTTTGAGCCTATTCATTACAAACAAACAAACAAAGTTTTCCTCTTTATAATATTAGTATAGATGAAGTAATGACTGAGTGAAATAAATTGGCCTATTATATAAAATATGTACTTCTTATTACAATATGTGTTTCATACCATCTCTGGGCATAACACGGCTCCTCCTTATTGGCAATGCAGTTGCAGGCGGTATGGCATAGGCATGATCCGCATAATCCAGTGCCGGTAGTATCTCAACCTCAACCTCTATCGGAGCCGGAGGGAGGTCAATAATTGGTGTCAGTGAGGGTGCTGTTATGGTTGGCTACAAAAAATTAACAACAATAAATTAGTGCTGTGCATGCATAGTTAAGTTTTCACACAAAAAATTATACCAAATATTCAAATTATCTTATACCTACCTCGGTACATACAATATCGTCCATTCCGTATATGGCTACAGGACCCATCACTGACAGTACTTTGTCCTCAACCTCCGACATGTCTTTGGTTTTTGGGGGACCATTTCCCGTACTACCGGCACCATAGCCCCGGTATTCATTACGATTGTGGGTTGCCTTTTTTTTAACATTATTACGTAAATCACGCCAAGCCTAAAATGATTGAACAACATAAATTAGTCAATTTTTTTCATGACCTTCTTTTCATATCCTAAGAGAAATGACATGTGACAATATCTTAATAATTGATTTAAGTACTACAAAATATAGACACTCAATTTACATGAAATTTTGCTCCTCCTAAGGACAGCTACAAATAAATGAACTATTTATACCTGTTTCCACTTTGCCACACTCTTAATTGGCCCTCCAAGGGAGTTTAATTTGGTGGCGAGATCACGCCATGATGCCTCCAAATTAACCCTTCCTTGGAGTGTTTGGCTGATCCCAGAAGCCATGTTGGGATGGCTCTGCATATATTCAGCCAAACACGTTAGTTGGGCTGTGCTGGATTTACTTCGGATCTTGGCAGAACTAGCTTCCATTGTGTCTGGAAACGAAAGAGTTGATAAATAATATATAGTTACTTACAACGATAGTCAGAAAATGCTTCACAAAACAACTTGAAAACAAGATCAAAAACTAAAATAAATAAGCCGTCGTTATATGCGTATGTAATCAATTATTATTATTTATTGTTCCTCGGAGGAAAATACTTCTCTTGCTTGCCTCGAGCGCACGGGAAACAACAAACACCAAACAAATGTATCTTCTTCTATTTCGTTTGTGATGAAACAAATGTCTAAAAATATAACCTCAAAACCGCCCGGTTTATAGTACTCTATGCTCAAAACGAAGAAAACAAGCCTAAACGTGCCGACTTGGAACACGTTAATTTGACAGTTCCAAAACACGCTCGTAACACACATCCTCATGTCAAGATGTTTGACGTTGGCATAGCGAATACTATTCCACGCGAATTCCACGAAGTTGTCTTGTCGTGACCGTGTTACGTGCTTATGTGGTCATAGCGAATAAGGCCCCAGGCCTAGAACTTGTCATTCCGCTGTTTGTTGTGACTGGAAGAAAGGAGCGAGATTTTAAATTGTTTTATGGAAATAAACGGAGATATAAAATACAATAAAAGTGAAAATGAGTGAAAAAAAGGTTTGTTTTCATGTTTTTGTTATTTTATGTATAATTTATATCAAAACACTGTGAATAAATTTCTCAAAATTATGTGATGGAAATTTACATCACTATGCAGTAACTTCACTTGTAATGTATGGCAAACATTTTTTTGTAAATGTTTATTTTATGTTGTTTTTTAGGGAAACTTGAATGAAAGAGATATTGAAGATTATCTTAGTAAGTTAGAAGGCGGTTGGCTCTCAGAAGATGGCCTTGATGACCAAGATTCCGATGATGAAAACCGCGATGCTGGTGAAGTTATAAGAGTGTTGCAGGAGGAGAACGATGATGATGATGATGATGATGATGATGATGATGATGTGGATGAAAGTGCTGACATTGATCCTCCTCTTGTAGAACCAGAAGATCAAGAACCCTCTCACCCATCAACTTCATCCAATTTTCAGTCTTCATCCAGTTTTCCATTTGACAAAAGAAGCTTGATTTGGAAAAAAGGAATCTGGTGTATGACACAGATAAAATTACTTTCTTGGGGAGTTCTACTGCTTCAGGTGGTCAATCACACCTAGAAACTCCATATCAATGTTTTAACCATTTTATCGCTGAAGATTTCATCAAAACATTAGTAGAGGAGACAAATTTATATACAGGGTGTCCAGTAAATAGCACGACAAACGAAAAGGGAAGATAGATGAAAGGTTGACCTACCAGACAAAAAAAAATGACCTTAGTAAAAGTGTCACCGTTTTCAAGATATTAATTTTTTATGTTTTTTTCTTAAAACTGCCGCTTTTTATTTGTTTGTTGTTGTTATGTGTAGAAATAACCAGATATTTTTCTTATTTTTTCTGTCAAATATTTTCAGATAGTTGCTGTACCATATTTAAATATCATTTTGTTAAATACATGTAGGTAACCCTGAGAAAATAATTTTTTATTCCTAATTTTTTTTTTGAAAATTGTTTTAATTATGTTTGACCTTCAGCGGTGAGAAAAAAATGTATTGGACTGCTGTTGCACATTCCCTTAAAAAATTACCTGTTTAGTAGGGATTTCAGAAAGGTAAAATAAAATACACCTTTATTTTTAAATAAAAAGATACAGCATTTTTTCTGCCAAAGTGGCAAATTTCGGTCAAAAGGTAATTGATGATTAATTTTTCTTTTTTTGCTTAGCAGCGTTACTTATTATTGAACTAGTCTAGGGGATTTAGATCCGGCGATCGAGCGGGCCACGCGATTGTACCCGATCGTCCGATCCATCGGCGGGGGTATCGCTCATTCAAATGAGCCCTTACTTGTATGCCGTAGTGAGCAGGGCAGCCGTCATGTTGGAGCCACAATGTACGCCGCTGCTCTAGCGAGACATCTTCTAATAAAATTGGTAATTGATTCTCCAAGAACTCTAAATAATTATTAGAGTTGAGAATTGGCGGCAGTTCAACGGGTCCCAGTATTTGGCCATTAAAAATTCCCGTCCACAAATTTATTTTATACTGGTACTGAGACCGATCTTCTCGCATTTCGTGTAGATTAGTTATCTGCCAACTGTGGAGGTTGTGAAGATTGAAGTAGCCATCCCGTTTGCATGCTGACTCATCGCTCCAAATTATTCTGTCAAAAAAATTTGGATCAGATTGATGCCTTTCTAACATTTCTCGGCAAAATCTAACTCTGGCCGGGTAATCCCTTGGTTGCAAACTTTGGACTCGCTGAATATGGTAAGGATGTAAATTATGACGTTGTAAGATTTTGTGAGCGGTGGATTTTGGTATCCCAGTACGCCTTTCAATCATTCGCACCGAAGTTGATGGATCTTCACTGTTGCAGGCCGTCCTGCGCCGCTACGTTGTCCAGGTATGCGTCCTTCGGAAATTGCTCTATGAGTTCGGTTAAACACTTCATGGCCCGGATGATGGCGGTTGGGGTACCGCTCAGCATAAAGCCTTGCGGCAGCTCTGGCGTTGCAGCGGCTTTCACCATAAATCAGGTGCATATCCGCATATTCATGCGACGTGTACGTGTGAGGTTGATGCGCCATTGCCGAAGTTCACGCAAATCAACACAGTTCAACTTCACAAAATCCAATCGAAACAAATAAAACAAAGTCCAAGAGAGCTCCAAATCGTTAGTGATATCACAATTATCAATACCCAAATCGTTAAGCAAATCAGAGTCCAAGTTGAAAGGCAAATAGTACGACAACAAAACAACAGTGATATCAAAGAGAGATGTGCACAAGAGAGCGTCAAGGACAGTACTGATTGTGTAAGAAAGGGGGCGGGGCAAAGGCCAAGGATGCATACTTTAATTATCGTAAGAGCAAGACAGCAAACATCTTTACACACAGAAAAATAAGAGATGCTATTAGTCATTGTGTACCATTTTTCGAATTCCGATTTCCAAGGTCATGAAAAGGTTTGCCACTATTAGATGCACAGATAACAATTTCAAGGTTTTTTTAACAATTAAGCACTTCAGTGGTCAGTAAAAAGATGTAATTTTACTTTAAATTTGAATATTGGATTTAAGTGTGAACCAGACCCCTCGACGGAAAAAATGCTGTATCTTTTTATTTAAAAATAAAGGTGTATTTTATTTTACCTTTCTGAAATCCCTACTAAACAGGTAAATTTTTAAGGGAATGTGCAGCAGCAGTCCAATACATTTTTTTCTCACCGCTGAAGGTCAAACTTCATTAAACAATATTCAAAAAAAAAAATTAGGAATAAAAAATTATTTTCTCAGGGTTACCTACATGTATTTAACAAAATGATATTTAAATATGGTACAGCAACTATCTGAAAATATTTGACAGAAAAAATAAGAAAAATATCTGGTTATTTCTACACATAACAACAACAAACAGAGAAAAAGTGGCAGTTTTAAGAAAAAAAAATAAAAAATTTATATCTTGAAAACGGTGACACTTTTACTAAGGTTATTTATTTTTGTCTGGTAGGTCAACCTTTCATCTATCTTCCCTTTTCGTTTGTCGTGCTATTTACTGGACACCCTGTATAATACAGAGTAATCCCAGTTCATCTATAACATTTACAGAATATGATTTGTATAAGTTCTTTGGTATATTATTATACATGTCAGTAATCAAATTTCCCAGCACAAGATCATACTGGTCGCCAAAGTTTGGATATGAGCCCATTTCTTCAACAATGCCACTGAACAAGTTTGAGAAAACAAAGTTATCATTACATTTTAATAACAATGATCTTCACAAACCTATAGGTCATCCAGAACATGACAGGCTTTATAAAATCCGCCCTGTTATCAAGCATCTCAATGACAGGTTTGCCACAGTGCCAATGAATCAAAGACTTTCTGTGGGCGAACAGATGTGTTCTACCAAAATAGGGCATTTTTTAAAACAGTATCTGCCTAAGAAGCCCCATAAATGGGGCTTCAAATTATATGTACTCTGTGATTTGATGGGATATGCCCACAAGTTTGAGGTATATTCTGGACAAGAGAATACAGAGAAACTCCCAGATGAACCAGATCTTGGTGCAACAGGAAATGTTGTAGTTCGTTTGCTTCAAGGAGTGCCAAGAAAGCAAAACCACATCATATACTTTGATAATTTTTATACCTCTTTGCCATTGGTAGTTTTTTTAGCTAAATCAGGAATTCACACAGTGGGAACTGTGCAACAAAACAGGATACCAAATAATAAACTTCAGAGAAGAAAAATTTCATTAAAAAATCTGTGCCCAGAGGTAGTTTTGAGGAAAGAGAATTCATAATGAAGTTACATCTGGCTTGCAACGGTTTATGATTACTATTAACTGAAACGCAGCCTGAAACCACCCATCCTAATCGAGTTCTCTGTAATATCGGCAACCCTTCTCCCAAACGGTGTTGGCCGATACATAGAAGTTGGTAGAATAATTCAGCTCCAATAATGATATCTATCTCACCTCCATCGTAGAAAGAGGTATCAGCTAAGTGGAAACGTTTAGGTATATTTAGGTGTTGATTATTTGGTAAACATGAGGGCAAATTACAAATACTAGGGACAATAAAACAAGATAAATCGGTTGAGTAAGTACTGTCCATAGAATGAATGCTTAATTTACATAATTGGTTAAATAATGACCTTCCTTGCAATTAGGGCATTGTTTACGGTAGGTACCTTTGTTGGATGTTACCTTAGTGTTGGGACCTGGAGAGGACGTGGTGATCAGGGCCTTATGCGACGAATGCGCCGCGGGCGGCACACTCGTGCTGGGTCTAGCTTGGTCCAGCGCCTCATGAAGGTCAGCTTGTATTCGAAGAAAGGACTTGAAATCCTGTAAAGTTGGAAGTTCACGAGTATGAATTTTTTCTTCCCACTTTCGCTGTATGGGAGATTCGAGTTTCCCGGACAAGAAAAATATAACTAATATATCCCATCCTTCGGTAGAAACGTTAAGTGATTTTAACGTGCGTAAATGTTTCGATATATTATCAGCTAAATTTCTTAAAGCAGAGGCGTTGGTGGCTACACTATCAATATTAAACAGCGCCTTTAAGTGATTGTAGACTAGCACTCTTGGATTGTTATAACGTTCGCATAACAGCTGCCAAGCTATAGTATAGCTTTCTTCGGAATATTCCAACGAACTTATAACCTCTAAAGCACTATTTTTTAGGCAACTGCGTAGGTATTTGAATTTCTGGATCGACTTTAAATTACTTTGATTAACCAGAGCGTTAAATGTGTCTCGAAATTCAATCCATTGAGTGATGTTACCACTAAATGACGGTAAGGAGATATCTGGATATTTTATTGAGTCGTTATTTTCTGAAACGCAAACGTGGGAAATTTCGTTTTGGGTTTGGTTTGAGGAACCTTTAATGTTTTTCTTTAGGTAATTCTTTGCTTTAGCAATTGATTCATAATAAGTGTTCTCAAAGCATTCCCTTTCCTCTAGTTCTTTATCAAAGTAAGTAGTTAAAGTCTCGATTCTATCTTGCAGTTTCTCAAATTGTGTAAATACTGTGCATAATTTTTCTACACGCAATTCAAGATCTAAAGACTGCTCAGCTGATATAGATTTAGGATCAAATTTACTTAGGTATTTTTTGAACAACGTTAATTTTCCCTTTTCGACCCCCCGTTTTTTTATTAATTCTTTTAATAAGTTGTCTTCTAAAATGGTAGCGTTAATCTCACTGCTTTCACTGTCTGAAGCCATGATTTAACAAATTAGAAGTTACAAAGAGGGTTAAAAAATTTGAATTAATGCCCAAATAATTAAGGGAAATATGCCAGCCACTTACTTGAGGACAGTAACCTGCCAAATACCTGTTGACTCTCCTGCTATACAAGTAATATTCGATGAGTGGATGGATAGCGCGGCCGTTGATGACCTTGGTTGACCATCTGACTTTCTTCCTCGATCGGTTGATTAGTTCTCATTTACTGTTTCGAATTTATTATCATTTAACAAATTTGATTCCGCGCCATCTCTTGGCAATCTACCGAACCACTACACATAATTTGAGTTATCGACAATGGTCCGAGAAGACGCCATCGAACAAGCTAGATGGCGCTGTCCGAGACACTAGCTAATATTTAAAAAATAAAAAACTTTCTATTCCTCTTCCGTTCTGCCACGGTGTCGACAAGTTGTGTATTATAAAAATTAAACCTTTATTAACTGAAGTTCCTGAAATATCGAGTTTTAATTAGAATCCAACAGAATCCACTGCCTCTGCCACAGTCGCCCACGTCGTTTAGTCTCCAGAAGTGTGGATATGGAGATGGATCGCATGGCCAGAATGGAGGAGCAGCGCATAGAAGCCGAGAGAATTACGGCTGAAGCTTTAGCCGATACCAGCAGAAGACTGGACAGACTCTCGGATGCAGCAGAGCTTATTGCACAAGCAGTGATGGAGGTGGCCAATGCTCTCCTTCAAATTGCTAATAATATTAGGAGAGAACCCTAAGACAAATATAAAACAAAGTAGTAGTGTAGTATAAAATAAATGTTCATAAGACGTATCTTTATTTTTTCATAAATTTTTATTTGTTACATTTTTTTTACAAAGGCCAAAAATATGGATTTAATTTTAGTAATTAGTTATAATTTCAAACAAGACCAAATAATAAAAATATAGATTTAATTTTAGTAATAAGTAGGTATCATTTCAAACTAGACAAAATAATAAAAATGAAAGTAGCTAAGTAAGTTAAGTAACAATAATTATTATTATAGGCGAAATCATGTAAATAGCTTCTAGATATCAAAATTTTGTTATATTTAGTAAAAACAGCTGCGTTTTCCGAACAAAAATGTTTAATAATTAGTTATGATAAGCTAGCTGTCCATAACTGTTGAACTAAAGAATTCCTCTTTTCAATGCCTGTTCTTAGTTCTATGACTGCAATTTCAGTGCCACGGCGCTCATGAGGTTCAGAAACCCTTTCATTATTACCAATTTCTAATTCAGCATCACCAAAATCATAATGCAGACGAGCTGTATTACAAATATTATGTAAAACACAACACGCATTTATGATTTTGGCTGCTGTAGTTGGATGATAATGAAGGACTCTATGCCCCAATAGACATTTTCAGTACACCGATAGTACAGTATTGCGAGCAGAGCAATGCATGGTTGTATAATAGGTACTCCTCAGGAGAGCCTACAGCAGCATCCACAATTGGTGTCATCATGTACACTCTCTGTGCATACCCAGAGAATCACCTAAAACAGAAATAATTTATTTGTACGAAACAGCCTATTCTAAAATAATAGTTTGAAGTATATTATATGTCATTAGTACATTATGATACAAGTGTGCTATGGTGATCATTACATACGAGGCGATATTGTGCGCGCGAGCTGCAAGCGAGCGCGCAATAAGATAGCCGAGTAGGTCATGATCAGGGAGCCAATTCTCGGTTCATGTGATTTACTATCCAATTTGACATTATAATCTATCGTCTTTTATCGAACGAAAATATCACGAAAATCTCCAATCGTAGAAAAAATTGTATTCTCGGGTTTAATCGATATAAAACTCGATACGATATAGATGGCATGCGCTTCTCCAACTACAAACACGTTCCATTTTCTCGATTATAACTTACATTGTAATCGATGAATATACTTTTACTTATTTTATTATATTTAATACACAAACATTGCTTAAACAGTTGATTTATGTAAAATACTTGTAAGTAATACTTTATTTTAACTAAAATGAGCCTGTAATGCAAATAAATACAAATTGTTTCAGCGTTCGTGGAACGAACGGAACGCAAGCAAACTTGTCAAATTGTCAATATTGTCATTGTTCTAAGCTATAATCTGTGGTCATTGTAAAGTTTTTAGTTTATTTACTGATTTATTACTCATTTACACCTTAAAATTATGGAACCCGCGCCGAAGAAGAGGAAGGGATATCCAACAAATCCCCAAAAGACGCGGCTCATCCAACTGTTACAGGCTGATGATGAACTGCGTGGTGGCAAATTTTCTGCTACTTTCACGAAGAAAGTAGCAGAGGCAAGATTGGCAGCTCTTGCCTTAGAATTAAATTCGATACCCGGTGCCAAAAAAGATTGGACTGAATGGCGAAGAGTGAGTACCTACTATTGTACCTAATATTAGTTTCGAAATATTACAATGCCCATCATACTTTCTTCTAGTTTGCTTACTTACGATACCTACGTACATAATCCTTAATATATATTTTTGTCTGCCAGCTACTATCCAATTACACCTAGCTAATATTTAATTAATAAATTCATATTTTCAGACATGGCAGGACATGAAATCAAAAACAAAAAAAAAAGAAAACTGCTGTACGCCAATGCTACAATGGGACAGGTGGAGGACCCCCTCCTGACAGCCTATCAGGGGATGATATATTAATCCTCAATACTATAAGTAAGTCAGAGCTTGAAGGGCATTCTGATGTTGAAGAATCTTTAGTGTGTTTTAAAGGTAACTTTGATATATTTTGAGTGAAATAAATGTAATATTTGTTACATTTCATGCTAAATAATGATATTTATTTCAGATTTACCCGGCTCTTCAAAAATGCTGTTCCCAGATTTACCAATTGTACCAACAACAATAACAGGTAGGTAATTAAAACTATTGATTGATTTGAGTGAGGAATGAAATCATGCAACAGTTAAAAAACAGCTTATGTTTCTATATAACAGTGAGCGTTTTTGGCTCAGCAGTGGAGATGCGGACTTCTGTTTCAGAGGTGCGGGTTTGATTCAGAGTCAGGCCATGTACCAATGAGATTTTCTAATTTACTTAAGTACGTTTAACCAACTGTTCTTGAAACGATGAAGGAAAACATAGTGAGGAAACCTGCATGCATGTGAAAAATAAATTCAAAAGCATGTGAAACCTCTTTCCCAGATACACTAGATCTTACAAAATGTAACAATAGTAAAGAAGGAACAACTATACCAAAAACTATTACAATACCAGAGACTACAACAATACCAGCAGAGACTATTGCAATACCAGCAGAGACTATTACAATACCAGAGACTGTGTGGGTGCCTGAGACTAACGATGATTTCAACAAAGGTGAGTAATAATAATATGTGGTAGATAGAGATTTGTTGTTGCGGGCAATATCATCATATATGGAAATATAGGGGAACATTGTTCAAATAGTAATACTATCTATCTAATAATAAGTTTACCTATAATGTATAACTTATTAAAAAATCTACTCCTGATTGTATCTAATACTAGTTAGATAGTAGTGGGTTTCGGTTATATGGGCAATTTCCATTGTTTATCCCATGGGAACTCACTATACCGGCTTAAAAAGTATCCTGTGTTATTCTGATGTATAAGCTATATTATTGTAAAGTTTCATTAAAATCCATTCCGTAGTTGTTGCGTGAAAGAGTAACAAACATCCATCCGTCCATCCATCCATCCATACTTACAAACTTTCGCGTGGATAATATGTGCTAAGGTGTATAATGTCTTTATACATCTATTTTTATTCTAAAACTTTTGCATTTATAATATTAGTATGGATGAAGTAAAACCTATTTAATAACGACTCTTTTTCAGAAAACATTCAGAAGATAAACACTTTTAAAAAGAAAACAAGTGCAAAGAAGAGACTTGATAGATCTTTAGACTCTGTTAATGCTTTAAAGGAAACTTTGGAAGAAAAAAATAAATATAAAAAGATTTTTTATGAAAATTATATTATTGAAATGCGTCGCCAAACAGATGCGTTGCTGCTCATAGCAAATAATTTAAGAAAAGAATAATAAATAGATTCATAACATATAATAAGGAGAGTTATTAATTTGAGAGTTAGTATGAGATGATTCCAAAGATGGTCCAAAAAAATATTTGTTGTTAAGTTGTTAATTTTAATGTACATAGTTAAGTTGTTTTTTAATGAAAGATTTGAATGCCTTTGATCACAACCGCGCCAGATGGAAAGCGCCGATGAGGCCTAAGGTGGAACACGCAAACTTTAATAATGCCTATTCAAGTTAGTGCAATATGATTCCAGAAATGTTCCAAAAAAATGTTTATATTTTGTTAATCTTATTTTAGTTTAAGTTAGTACGATATAGGGAGGCCTTTGTCCTGCAGTGGCCCACAACAGGGTCATAATAATAATAGTATGACAGGCTCAAAATTTCCCGTTTATAATATTAGGAGGATGATTCTAGAGCTGTTCCAAAAATGTTACTGAATTTAGTAAGAAAAATAAAAACACTTACGATATGTACCAGGTTTTTTATTTTAATTATTAAAGTAACTATTTACAATTTGAGCTTGTTTAGCTCGTCCTTGTACTAAGTTTACATTCATTCTATTTATTGGAGCGGGCAATTCAGGCAGATGTTCCCTTATCACACCCAACTACTCATCGTTTAAATCACTATAGTCAGGCTGCTCCAAATTGTTAACAATGCACATATTATGCAACACTGTGCATGCATTAATAATTTTGGACGCTTTATTAGGTGTGTAGTGCAGCACTCTATCCTTTATCAGGCACCGGAAACGACCTTTAAGGACCCCATTACATCTTTCAATAACTGATCTTGTTTGCTTCAATACATCTGAATAGCGTGCTTCAGGGGAGTCTTCAACAGCTTCTCTTATTGGAGTAAGACACCAAGGTCTTAATGGGTACCCGCTATCACCAATCAAATGGTAGTTTTTATGACCCATTCTATGAAGACTTTCCATGGCTCTCAGCACATTAGAATTATTCCAGATATGGCAGTCGTGGGTACCGCCAGGAAACCGGGCATTAACATTTAAAATTATTAAATTAGCATCACAAATTAATTGTGTGTTAATGGAATGATAATTTTTCCGATTCACATAACTTTTTTCATCATATAGCGTTGCAGCTGGTGGCACGATTGCAACATGTGTGCAATCGACACAGCCAATGACCCCCGGAAATCCATAGTTTCTGTAGAAATCTTGAACAATTGCATTCATTTCTTGTAATGTTTGTGGTAAACGAACCCAATGGTTAAAAATACTCGGTTCATTGAGTGCTTCGGCGATCTCAGAAATGCACCGAGAAACTGATGGTTGCGACATGTTTATATTTCTATTTTCTCCTACTGGAGTTTGGTAGGATCCTTGTGCAAAGAAATTCAATGCACATAGAACCTGAAATAAAAATTATTTATATCTTATAATTTAGGTAGGTATGTACTTACTAACCTATGATCAGAAAAGAGTGATAGATTTGACAAGCCTACTTGCATTAAAATTGATTAATAAAATGGTATTTAACAGGCCACGGCTCTTGATCCCACGTGCTAGACCCAATGATGGGTCCACAGGTAATATTTTTAACTCATGATTGCACTGAGTGGAGTGATCAATAAAATTAGGTTACTTTTTTGTAATTGTAGCCGAGTAAGACTACCTTACTATAAAAATGGTCTGTCTGACTTATGTTTGAATAGTTCACTATTGTTGATCACAGCACACAGTGGGGCCACTAGGAAAAACATAACAAGAGTGTCTATCACTAACCGGTGGAACCACGGGTTTTGTGTCGGCCTCTTTTAATTTATGTAACAAGTAATCCACAAACCTTTGTTTTAACACGTTCACAGTCCATGCCCTATATATAGGACATTCGCGAGTTGGCTGTGGAGTCCGTGCCTTACATATAGGACACGGCTAGGTTTGAACTATATGGGAATTTTTGAAGTGGACGTGGGAGCTGCGACTTTGAAATTTCGCGGACGTATGAGCAAGGATCTAGGTCTAGATCTAGTCCAGACGTTATGAGTTTCATTCTTGCCTGGGTCTCGATATAATGAAGGTCAGTTAAAATTCTGCACCCGTCTGCAATGGATTTTATGGCCTGGACTTTTTTATGTTTGTCGTCATTGGTAAGCAGTAATGATAATCCTTTACCAACTGCTGATATGCCTAGTCCCAGTTGGTTCTGATTATTTCCAAGCTTCTTACTTCGGGATCTAGCTATGTCAGAAATTGCTGCTGAAATTTCAGCATTTAAGGTGGGAGCTCGTAGGAACTTACAATTCTCTGGTATGGTGTGTTCCTTTAGGAGAGTCTCTTTTTTATCTTTAGCAATACCTTTGCATAGCAGGGGTAACCAACGCTGGGCCAGGTCTTGCTGAATTTTTTCTCCATATGTAGGTGCGTCATCTACTGGATCGCCCAAAGCTGCCAAAAGCTCCGCATCTAGCTCAGCGAGTTGTTCCTCGAGCGATGATTCATTTTGTTGTGGATTAGAATCCGTTGGTTGACCCTCGGGTCCGAATGAATTATCCAGGTTATGGCTCGCCAGTGGCAATTTGCTACTGCCGTCTATGTTGCCATCGTTATTTTGTTGTTGTTCATTATCAAACTTCAAACTTCAAACTTCAAGCATTTATTTCAACGTAAGATACATGATATCATTTGTTGAATGTCAATTTAAATCTACTGGAAATAAAAAAAGTTTATTGCATTTATCTGTCAGTCGGTATGTCCAAGCTACTACCGCTTCGGAAAGGGAATTCATCTGTGGGAAAAGAAGCGGCGCAAGAAACCCACAGGATCATTGTTGTTCTTTTTTTTTTTTAAATAAAGTATATAACTAATACAATTTTATAATTTTGGGGAGCTGGTCGAAGTACACCAAGCGTGTTTGTCATTCAGGTAGTCACTAATTTTATAATAACCCTTTTTTGCTAATGTTATTTTGACATAATCTTTAAATTTTTTCTCAGTTAGATTAATGATATTCTCAGGTATAAGGTTATAAAAATAATTACCTATCTAAAACAATATTTAAAAATTATTGTTTTTTGTGGGTATATGAAAAAATAAATATTTTATCCGTAGCGGCTCACGGCTAATACTGATACGTTAATTTTCATAACAAACATGAAAATAACATGTGTAAGTTTGCCGTCATGTTAACTTTCGGTTAACGTTACGGCTAAGAAACAAAATACCGTCGTGTCGTCTCATGGACAACCTCCCGGTTATTAATACCATCGTGTTGTCTCGCGGACAACCCCCAGGTAAATGAATGCCATCGTGTTGACTCACGGTCAACCCCCAGGCTTAAAAACATGACCTCAATATTTTTTGCAATAATACGTATTTGCACTGAAGGTACACTTTGAAAAATAGATAAACTTACCCGATCGTTCGAAATCTTCGGAATCAGAATATATAATCATACGACGTCTTTTCCTTGGTGGTTCCTGTTCGACGGAACCTCCTCGCGACATTTTTATTAGTCTTTTCTTCTCTAAGAAAAATATTATATGAGAGCGCGTGCGATCGTTGCCTCGCACAATAAAATAATGACGATATCAATGGTGGCGGCGTGCTCCAGAGTCGACAAGAGGGCGCCGCGTACAGACCATTTTTAGTAAAAATAGTGTCTTTTAAACTATGTGCGAAGTTGCCAGTAGAATAGAAATACTACGTTGTTGTTATAATAATTATATCTAAGAATGAAGCGACGAAATATAATAATGTATGATGAAGGCACACCACAAGGCACAAATATCTATAAAGATATTTGATGTTGTTGCTTGAACCAATACAGATGGTAATATAACAATATTCCAGCATTTAGCATTAGAAATCAAACCTGATATGTATGGTGGAGCCACATCATACTTGGTGTTGATGTTGTAAACACATTTTTGAATGAGCAAGTACAGGTGATGAGCAGAGTTAGAATAAGATACGTGGAGGGCAAAATAAGTCTTAAACAAGGTATCAAACGCTCTTATATGCCGAATCAAATCCATATCGCACATTTTCAATGACAAGATAAAATTTTCCCGCATTATCATCGTGCACCTCCACTGGATTAGGTATGGCTGCACTGTTCTTCGTTTCACAGCTGCGCTTTGGGTGATGTCATCAATTTTCTTTTGTATGTCACCCGGTTTCTGAGAAAGTAAAGGTTTGATTATTATATTTTATGGTAAAGGAGCAAACTTGCTCACCAAAATAAATTTTTGGTCCTTACACTTCCCAGACTTGCCACTTGCTTTACATTGACCAATTAATATCAAAAAAAATCCAATATATTAAAATGCATGATGTCCCAAAATAAATATGGGAATAATTGTGTTTTAGACTAATGATCTTTTTTCAGTTGCGAAATAATACAATATAGCAGGGAGAGCCCAGTATTCAATTGCTTCTACAATCCAATAGCTACGTACAAATACAATAATATAAAAAGGTTGCCCGGTGTAGCAAACTTAACACGTCGCTGGACATATCACCAGACACAATAAAAATAAATAAATAATAAAATAAAATAAAATCAAACTTCTTTAATTCAGACTTTGGGTCCATATTTTTCATCCATAGAAGTTCTATTGTTATAAAGTCGAGAGGCGTGATGTGTCCCGGAACGTGTTAAAACATACTAAGCACTAGGTGGCGTGACTTGACTTAGGGATCTTAATCGGTCACCAAACTTAATTGGAGCGAGTCTATGTTTCTGATGGCATGTAATTCTCCGGTTTTTGATTTCAATAATATAATATTTTTGTCAAATGATGTTGATTCCACCATTCATAAATTATCAACATATTCTTTATTTACAGCGTCATCAGAAGATAACGGAGATTTTACACCTCTTAACCGTGTTAGATGTAAATCGAAATCTCCGTTATCTGATTTTGTTAATACTTCATTAAGATCATACGATAGTTGAGACCTCCGTAAACGTTTATGAACGTGATGACCAAATTTGTCTATATTCATTTCTCATTTGACCGTACTGTTCAATAAGTGAAACTAAACTGGGAAAATTTACAAAAGCATTTATTCTTACATGATATGACCACTTTCTCTGAGTCCGCGATTATAGACAATATTTCATTATCTAGACCGGTATTATATATATGGAACCCAGCATGTTGCAGATGTTCAATGCTGAGCCCGTCATGACCTGGAGATTTCCCCCTCTTCATATTCTTGATGGCTGACAATACTTCCTTGCTCGTAATTTTAAGAGTGTTGTCCACATGACAGGGCTCAACATTGGACACCGTGCTGGCTGCACCCAGCGGACTCTCCACCTTAAAATATTTTTCACTGTTTCCATCCACACTAACAGGCACAGAAGCTTTACAATTTAGCTTCTTTGTACTTTTCCAAAACTTACAAAACTGTTTCTTAGAATGTTGTGATGCAATTATGTCTAGTACAATCTGCTCCTGGTTACGCTGACAATATTTTAGTCTCGATTTGAATATTTTGCGACTCACCAGACCGACCGACCGACCGACGCGACCAGAGTCCGGTTTACCGTATAAAACATACATCTGGAAATCAATTCTCACCTGCTTATGTGCGTCTGCTACGTGTGTGTTCCATCCCTTTATGCACTTACGCCTCAAATTAACCTTATCGTTGCGATGACAGGTGTCGATTGAGGCCTGACTGAGTACACTAACAATATTACTGTAAAACAATATATGCCTGTGATTTAAATCGCTACACATACCATCCGCATATTTATGAAAATCAATTGGAAAGTCTATAAGTTCTTAGTACATAGTTCACAATAATTTGAGACTTGCTCTGTATTTCTTGTACCCCAATGAACATCATTATATTGATCATAATTAATTATATGCTTACCCTTAAACCTAATTAATATTTATTTATCACAACGCCTTTATATAAAAATTATTGAATATCAATAAATATGTCAAATCCTTTTCTATATCTTCCGTTGTTAATTATACGATCTTTATCAATTACTAAGAAGACAAATGGCTCCTTCCATATATCGCAACAAATCTCTTTAAATTTCTTCCATGACATAGGGTAAACCGACAGTCATTGGACACCGAATAGTTATTGGACAGTTTCATTTCATACGCAAATAATAAGCTTTCTAATGTTTAAAAGCGACATCTAAAGTTTTCAGTTAATTCTTTTGTTTATAAGTCGCTAATGATAATACACGAAGTTTTTGACAGATGGCAGTGTAGTGTCAAAAAAATATTTTTTCGACAACCATGCATGGTCAGTGAATTTTGAGTCGCTAAAATTAATTATTCAATAAGATCGGACTGTGAGTTTTTTGGTGACATTGGTGTGGTTGTAAACTTTAAGCGTTCGTCTGTTTGCGGAGAGGTAAGTTACTGCTTAAATTACGTTTTTATCAGCTTTCAATAAAAAAACATGGATTATTTGAGGTTATGTTGCTCCGTCCAATAACTGTATGCAATAATGTTAAGAAATCTATTATTGGACAGTGTCCAATAATTGTGTTTGAATTTAGTAACTGAGTTTTAACTATTTTTACGCTTTTATGTCATTGTAAGAAAGGGTAGTATGGTCTATCTTGAATCTAATACTTCACGGGTTATTCTGTCAGTTATTGGACGGCTGTCCAATGAATGTCAATGAGTGTGTCCAATGATTGTTTATTATTGCTACAGATCTTCAGAAAAGATGCCTAAGGGAAAGAAGAAGGATTATGATCCTGTCAACTTGGATTTAGCACTCAGAGAAATTAAAGCATCCGATAAGCCTAAAATTCGTGAAATTGCACGAAAATATAACGTGCCGAAGTCGACATTACACTTCAGACTTAAAAATCCCGAACACAGAACTTCATTTGGACCACGGCCTGTATTAACAGAAGAAGAGGAGTCTGTCTTGGAGTTATGGATAAAACGGTCAATGCGGAAGGGATTCCCGTTAAAAACTGAGACTTTACAGCAAAGTGTGTCTAAATTTCTATTGCAAAATCCCCGTCCAAATCCCTTTAAGGATAATTATCCTGGAGATGGATGGGTCAAAGCATTTTTAAAGAGACACCCGGATATTGTTCCACGAACAAGTGAGGGTGTAACACAATCCAGTGCCTGCATCTCCGAAAATGACATTCGTAAATGGTTTGCCGAGATATGCCAATATCTAGCAGATAGCGATCTTCTAGTTGTGATTGATGAACCGTCTCGAGTGTTTAACGGGGACGAAAGTGGCTTCCAACTTTGTCCAAAAACAGGCAAAGTATTGGCCGTTAAAGGCACAAAAAATGTATACAACATAGATTCCAATAATTCTAAAGAGTCTATAACTGTCATGTTTACTTTCTCAGCTTCTGGAGACTCCTGTCCACCTATGGTTGTATACAACTACCAGAGGATTCCTCAAAAAGTCGCAGATGGAATTCCGAAAGATTGGGGTGTAGGTCGGAGTGAAAATGGGTGGATGACATCAGAACTTTTTTTTGAATATATGGCCAACGTATTTCACCCATATTTACTAAAGAAAGGTTATAACACTGCCAGTTATATATTTCCTTGACGGACACAAAACGCATCTCACATATGATGTTAGCAAATTATGCAATGAGTTAAGCATTGAAGTGATAGCATTGTATCCAAATGCTACACGGATTCTTCAGCCAGCCGATGTCGCTGTTTTCAGGCCAGTTAAGGCAGCCTGGAAAGATGCAGCGAGAACTTGGTTCATGAACAATCCAGGAGAGATGATAACAAAGGTTAATTTCGCGGGCATACTTGAAGATGCATTAGAAAAATCCATAAAGCCCGAAACTTTGATAAACGGATTTAGAATCTGTGGTTTGGTACCATTCAATCCTGATGCAATTGATTATGATAAATGTTTGGGAAGTAATAAGAATGCTCAGGTTGGAATTCACCAAAACCCACAAAATGTCTTAACATTTTCACAATTTAAGGAAATAGTCGGACCATCAAAACTTACGGAACTGGATGCTTTCAAGGATATCGAGAGTAATGATGAGAATTTCCAAATTTTGTGTCAACTTTACAAAACATTTATAAACTCACTGCCTAACTTCGAAAAACGTCGAATACCAGTACCTAACCCTTCTACTTTAGAGCTGAATACTAGTCATAATGCACCTGAAAATGAGCCATTTGTTAATGATCAAACTTTGACGCAAGATATTGATTTTGGGTCCATTGAAAATCCCCTATCATTTCCGGATAACAATAGTTTAATCACAGAAACTACTACACAAGAGCTCTATTATTCAATAGCTGTAACACCGGCAAAAGAAACATCACAGATAGCCGACATAACAAATGTCACAGAGAGATGCTCAATTACTGAAAAGAGCCCTGCTTTTAAAATAATTGCAAGTAGCAATTTCGCACCTTTTTTGACTATGCCTAAGACACCCGAACGAAAGGGTAAACGAAATACCGTTCGATTTCCATACGCGGTAACATCGGAGAAATACAGAAATATGTTTAAAGAACAGAAGGAGAAAAAGGACTCAGATTTGAAGATAAAGGAAGAAAGAAAAAAAGCAAGAGAGGAAATAAAACTGAAAAAAGAAATTGATAAAAAAGAAAAAAGAGGGAAGACTGAGAAAGAAGAAAAGAAAGACAACAGAAAGGCTTCTACAAATACCTGTAAAATTTGTTTAAAAGTAACAAAAACAAGTAATCGTTTGAATTGTGACATGTGCTCTTCAATATTTCATGTTAAGTGTGTACCTTCTAAACATCAACAACATGTCCCCGAAGACTTATTAAGTGACCTCTTTGTTTGCCATGTTTGTTATGTAGAAGATAACAATGAAGATGATATTATGGACTTCGAGGAGATTACTGAAAATGTTAATGACAATGATGGCGACGATTTAGAGGCTCACATGTTATTTGACTTTTGACATACTCCTTTACGTCGTTGTACATGCCTTTCCAAAAGTAATTTTGCTTTACTTTGTTTAATGTTTTATATGTGCCAGGGTGAACTGCATGTAGGTCGTGGTTCTCTTTAAGACAATCGGGTACCAACTCCTTAGGGATTATTATTTTCCACGAGTCTTCGTTTTGTAAACGGGTAGGTTGTCTACAGTACCTAAAAAGAATTCCATCTTTTATTTGGTAGTTTTTATGAAATTGTGGATTTGCCTCTACATTTCTAAACAGTTGGTTGTACCAATCATCGTTGGAGCTACTACCATTTCTAAATGTTATGGCGTTGATTTGAACTCTTGATAGAGCATCCGGCACCACATGAAGCTCACCTCTCCTATGGCGTATTTCAAAGTTAAAGCAAGATAATTGCATTGCCCAACGAGCGAGGCGACCTGATGGGTTATTTAATGTTTTCAACCATTTAAGGCACATGTGATCTGTCACCACTACGAAACGACTGCCCTCTATACAGGGCGTCCCAAAGTTATGGGACATGAAGGGGAAGTACCTTAAATATTGTAGATAGTGAATTTTGCTCAAAGAAGACTTTATGTTATTTTTAAAAGTTAGTAATTCTGCATTCATAGATTTTCTAAAAATTACTTGCTTCGGCTGGGAATCGAACCGACTTAAATGTGAAAAAAAAAACACCCTACTTTTATGATGCCAATCGAAAGAATAGCTAAAAAATAATAACTCTGCCTAAGTAACATAGTATTTTAAAAGAAAGGAACAACATAAAATGATTGAGTCAAATTTCAAGAAAGTTATTTATTGCCGACGACGTTCGAAAAGTAGCGATATTATCATTCCAAAGATAGCATTGATTATTCGTAAATAAGTACCCACTTCATAAAATAGGTACTAACATAGTTTTCCTTATTATAAGTGCACGTGTAGATGAAATGATAAAACTTGTATTTCAATACGTCCTCTGTAAGCTAGACAGAAGGCAAATTAAAAACAAAAATAAATAATTTATAATTTGAAAATGGAACAGTTTATGACAGCGTTTGTTTGAATGCATACTTTTTAAGATATTTTAAAAAGAAGTGATATTTTTAAATGTTGTTCTTAAATTTGAAAATGGAACAGTATGTGCGAGCGTTTGTTTTTCGGATATTGATCTGTTTAGTCTCAATTCACTTACACAAGTGTTATTGTGTTAATTTATTGCGAACATGGCATATCAAGTAAGTTTTGATCTAATGGAAGCATATTTTTTGAACGATAAAGATATCTCTAGAAGTTTGCGGTGGTATGGCGTAAAATATCCTGATAGACAAATACCGTCTCGTAAAGTTTTGAAAAGGCTTGTGAACAATTTGAAAACTCTGGGACGTTTCGATAAACGCCCAAGAGAACCACAGCAAGAAAACCATACGATCAACGACGAAGAACTTGGTATTTTAATTTACTTTTCGGCTTTTCCGAAAGCATCGGTGAGAGAAGGAGAACATGAAATTGGAGTTTCAAAAAGTAAAATACACCGTGTATTAAAAAAACACGGTTTTAAGAGTTATGTTGAAGGACGATTGGTTCAAAAATTACTTCCGGGCGATACAGAAAGGAGAAAAAATTTCTGTCTTGATATCCAGGCACGATTGCTCGAAGATCCAAATTTTTTGGATAATATTATTTGGACAGACGAATCTAACTTTAGCAATAACGGTATGTATAACCGCAACAATAATCGTATTTGGTCTAAAGAAAATCCCCTACGAGTGACTGAAACTAATAACCAAGTGCGTTTTTCACTCAACTGTTGGTGCGGACTTTTAAAAAACCGGGTTTTCTTAATCCATTTTTACCAAGGAACCTTGAACACAGAAAAGTATTTAGGAATACTTCAAATTTTAAGGGATAAGATAAGAAACCATTCCGCGGCGGAGCAAGAAAACTTAATTTTCCAACAAGATGGAGCTCCGGCTCATAATAGTCGGAGAGCAGCAGATTTTCTAAATGAATGTTTTCCTACATGGATTGGTACAAATGGACCGATTAGATGGCCGGCCAGATCCCCGGACCTCACACCATTAGATTTCTTCTTTTGGGGATACGTGAAAGATATGCTATACAAAAAGCGATACGAGAACGTAGGCGAGTTGCAAACAGAATTGTGCCATATCACATCGAGTGTTCACCATAAAATGATTAGAAAATCAACAGGCAGCGGGCTCATTAAAAGATTGGCGATTTGCGTAAGACAAGAGGGATCACATTTTGAGCATTTAATTAATTAATTTACAAAAAAATACCTACTTAATTGACTACGGCAGTTTCATGTATGTTTTTTATTTGATTAAAATGATTAATTTCACGTTGTTCCTTTCTTTTAAAATACTATGTTACTTAGGCAGAGTTATTATTTTTTAGCTATTCTTTCGATTGGCATCATAAAAGTAGGGTGTTTTTTTTTCACATTTGAGTCGGTTCGATTCCCAGCCGAAGCAAATAATTTTTAGAAAATCTATGAATGCAGAATTACTAACTTTTAAAAATAACATAAAGTCTTCTTTGAGCAAAATTCACTATCTACGATATTTAAGGTACTTCCCCTTCATGTCCCATAACTTTGGGACGCCCTGTGTATACAGGGCGTCCCAACAGGGCGACAGTATTGTCGAAAGTGGTTAACTGAGTCCACAACTGCTAACAGTTCGCGTTCCGTGGTACTGTAATTCCTCTCTGTCTTTGACAGTAGACGAGAGTGATAAGCAACTGGGTGTTCTACACCGTCAAACTCCTGCGTCAACACGCTACCAATACCAACAGATGAGGCGTCGCAATGAATGAAAAATGGGAGGGAGAAGTCGGGACATGCAAGCACTGGTGCTTGTGTCAGCGCTAATTTGAGGGCCATAAATGCTTTCTCCGCTTCCTCACTCCAGTCAATTGCGTCACGCCCTTTCTTTCTGCCAACCAATGCGGTCATTGGCGCTATTATTGTGGAAAAATGATCAACAAACCTACGGTAGTAGGAACAAAGTCCTATGAAGCCTCTTAGTTGCTTAGCAGATGTGGGGCGAGGATAATTTTTGATACATTCTAGCTTTTGAGGGTCCGTTTGGAGCCCTTCCTGACCGATGACGTATCCCAAATATTTAAGTTCCTGTTTGCAAAACTCGCACTTTTTTAAATTGATAGTGAGGCCTGCCTGTCTTAAGGTGATGAAGACCTCATTCAATATCTCCAAATGTTCGCTGAATGAATGTGTTGCTATAAGCAAATCGTCACAGTATGCCCATACTTTCTCTCCATACTTATGTTGGAAGAGGGAGTCTATCAGGCGCTGAAGTTCTGATCCTGCATTTGACAATCCAAACGGCATTCTCTTAAATTCGAACAGACCTCTGCCTGGCACCACGAATGCGGTCTTTTGGCAGGAGGTGCCTGTACTATCGTGATTATCAGAATCACAAAGACCAATTTGCCAGAACGATGACGATAAGTCTATTGAAGTCAGATATCTGGCCCCTCTCAGGTTATCCAATATGGAGTTTATGTATGGTAGTGGATATGAGTCCTTAACCGTGACATCATTCAGTTTTCTGGCATCCAAACAGAACCTAAGTGATCCATCCTTTTTTGGTGTCATCACTACTGGGTTAGACCATGGCGATTTTGAAGGTGCAATTACTCATAATGCTAACATTTTGTCTATTTCATCATTTAATGCCTTCAGCTTGACTGGTGACATGGGGTAATATCGCTGTTTTATGGGTGGACCAGTCGTTACAATCCTATGTTCAATAGCATCGGTCTTACCTAGCCCTATTTCCTCAGCTAATATTTTTGTGAATTTGTCAATTACTGCATTTAACTGAGCTGTCTCAATTGGTGATAATTCTTGTTTGGGCACAAGTGAGCAAACTTCCTTCTTGGCAATACCCAATATTTCCTGACTGTTAATGATTTCTAAGTTGTCCAGTTTAAAATTTTTTAACATGTCGAACTGGTACACAAAATTCATGCCTAATATGAAGTCATGTTTTATAGCCGGTATTGTCAAAAATTGCACTTCCTCAATTTTATTTTTAAATCGGATAGGCAATGATAAGGTTCCAATGACTTGAACTGCTGACCCGTCTGCGCAGTCAGCGCTTAGGGATGACTCCGTCACCGTGAAACCTAAGTCAATGAAATATGTATGTCGCATATTACCTATGACTGACATGTTAGCACCGGTATCAAGAAGACCATAAAAACTTTTGTCATTAACCTCAAATTCAATGAAAAGTCTATTGTCGTACTCTACTGCATGGTTCCTCGGAGTAACCGTACCAAGTTGTAAGTTTTGTGTAGTTACTGACCGCGTCACTCCTAAGCTCTTTAGTTTTTTGAATTCGGTTGATTGTTATTAACTTGATTACCGTGTGCGTTAGGATTGCATTTACTACACGTGGCCGTGGTCACACCTTGTGTACCACATTTAAAGCATATTAAACCGGGAATAGTTCTACAACTCTTATAATGGTGACCAGTTTTCTTACACTTTCTGCATATAATATTTTTATTAAATTTTTGTTGTGAGTTGACAGTTCTTATATTATTTGATTTTTTAATATTTGGATTACTACTGAGCAAACCTGCATAGGCCTCAAAATGTTTACCTACCGCAATCAATTGTTCAAAACTGCTGATTCTATTTACTGCGACTACTTGAGCATAAGCATGCAGTAGATTGTTTAATAATCTCAAGAAGATCACTTTCGCATATTTGTTTAGTGAGCTTTGAGTTCATAGTTTGAATGTCTAAAATAAACAAGTGCAATGGTTGTCCACTCGCTTGCTTGTGCTCCCTAATATTTTTCTCAATGATGTAATCATTGTCAACAGCTGTGAAGAATGATTTAAACTTATGACGTAAGTCAGTCAGAGTGTAAGTACTTGAACGAATTTGTCTATAATAGTCGAGGGCACGGCCACTCAATAAATCTGAAAAAGATTTGATAACGGTAGCCTCTGGGATGTCTCCGTTATGCATACAGTCTTCGATGCGCATAAAAAACTCTTCAATATTAGAGTCTCCACTATACTTTAAATTCCACGATTTTAGGTTTGGCTGTTTTATTAAGTAGGTGACCCTAGCACCATCAACCTGACCACTAATATTGTTGGAATCCGAACAATTGGGTAAAAAGTTAGGTTTGTTCTCCATTGTTGCTACTGGCTTAGAGTGAGAGATGGAAGTATTATAATACATTGTGGGAGTAGTCGAACTACCTGTATGTAACACTCTGTTGTCAGCAGTAGTAGTCAATAAGAAAGGTGATTGCTGGTGAGATGTACCAGCGCGGGGACCGCGTTGCAAACCGTGGTTTATTCGCGGTACAGTATTAACAAAAATTGTTTGCCCGCTTTGTGATGAGACGACATCGATCGGTGCAGCCGCCTCTACATCCTCAGTGCTATCCTCAAAACGATCCTCGTTCGAGTCCATTTTTCCAAAAAAAGGTATGGGCGATAATACTAAACAGTGTTTGACTTTCCCAGTTAATTGCAAATTAATTTGTACTATCACCTTATTTTTAATAATAATGGTGTGTACTCAATATAATATAATAAGGGATTAGTGGGGCACCCTAGTACGTAAGACCTGGTGTTACCCACTACAAATTGTAATAATCTGTGTCACTATTATTATTAGCAATAGTGCACAAAAAATATATAAATAATGAATTCATGGAATGTCAAACGCTGTCAGTTCAAATCCATTCTCCCATATTATCAGAAAAAAAAGAAAAAAAATGTTTACAAATTGTTTGTTTTCAAAATTATCACAAGAACACCCCAATTATGGATGTGAAAAACTAAATTTCGGGCGCCATTGTCGTGTATTGCTTTAAAAAAGAAAAAAAAAAAGAAAAGTGTTGTATAATTAACTCACTATAATTTTATAAAAGAGGTTGCCGGGATAAACTCTGGTAGGGAATCGAACCCTTAGATCAAGGACCTCTTGTTCATCAATAACTGCAGGGTGTGATCGTGGTAATAATGAAACGCTGGAGATCTTGGACAATTTATCCTCCTTGTAATCTTCTAATAAACGCGAGACATGGCGGTTACGGCCGCAGTGGAACAATATCACTTAAAGTCTTTAGCCGTCGATAAGTATACGCCTTTTAAACGACGCGACGATAACGCACTCGCGCATTAAGTGCTGGCCAGCAAGGACGGGCAATGCATTGCTATTTAAAGGAAACGCACTCACGGTTTGTCCGCTTCCGCTATTGAAGGTGTTACATCCGTACGAAGGGGTGGACGCTCGTAGACGAGGAACCTGGACGGTCAGAGCCGCCCTTGGCACTGGGAGTCGGACGACGACGGCCGCTGGAGCCTAGCGGCAGAGAGCCACGGAGCCTAGCGGCAGAGAGCCACGCGGCGGGCAAACCTTGGCGTCGTGTCGCAGACGCAGAGTACGCCCGCGACACCTCCGAGCTGGAGTCCTCCGGATGAGTCACCTCCGCGTCGCCCTCCGACGCGCGATGCCAGCGGCGATCGCCAGGAGTAGAACGCGAGGGAGCCCCCAGGATATCTTGTCGCACATCACCGCACAACGAAGACCGTGTACACGATTCACAGTCACTCCAACGAATAGCCGCACTGCACTAATATTTAACTAAATTTGGAACGGAGGATGTCCAAGAATTAACAAAAAACTATCCTATAGATTAGACTACCTACTTATTATTTCAACCACCTCGCCAAGGAGGCACGGGGCGAAGCACCCACAGATGTCGACCCATCTCACCCGAGTTCCGTTCGCGACGGTGATAAGTAAAAACTTTCGCTGACAGCAGCTGTCAACCGGAGCCCGAGCGGCGTGGTGTCGCTTTCGTGTCCTGATGCCGACTGCCTGGGACAGATTGGTGGTATGCTCTCGCGCCGAGCTGTGCGGGGGGAAGCTAGTGTTGAGCTAGAACACGGTTTTTGGAATGTTCGATTTATTTGACATCTAGAAAGACTTGATATTTATTTTACTTTTGTATATCTGAAGCAGGCTAATACATTTATACGCTTGTTAACTTAATGTCGTTCCGTAAAACTCACTAGTTAACATGTAATAAATGATTAAAGGAAACCGGTGTGCGAACCAAATACACTTGACAGCACTAGTTGCCTGAATTTTTAATTGTCAGATTTATTTATTTACCTTCGCATGAAAAAGTGAAATTTATTTCAGTATTCAGCAAGGAAAGCTGCATAATGTGAAAGATCGAGTTTTTCTGATTCCAACAATACCAGTAACGTGACGATCTGTGCTAATTTCGCGACGTAATACGTCCTAACCTTTTTGCAATTTATCGACTAATTCAAATCGAAATTCCAATGTAAGTGTTGCATATTAGATTATGTTCGCATTTGAATGGTGACGGCACAAGAGCCAGGAACCGACAAATAGAATAGGTTTCACGTGAACGCTATTCTTTATCGAAATACAAACCCCCTGTGACGTCAGCATACAGAGCGATTCATTGTTAGTTGTGTGTTATACACACGACAAATGGTTAAACAGCATAACAGCCAACGATTTTAAAATATTTTAAATAAAGACAGTAGATTTAAGTCATTGGCTACACAAAATATCTAAATAAGAAGCGTTTGATTCAAGACTGATCTGCAATGATTGAGACTGAATAGTATTAAAAAAAACTTTTGTTAATTTCTTATTCTTTTATTAAAATATGAAGCATGTGTGCCCACTTTTTTCATTCTTTTTCTTGAATCACTACCATGCTGTGCTTGATGTAAATCCCTACATTATTAATATCATAAATGTGAAAGTAACTCTGTCTGTCGCTTTCATACCTAAACCGCTAAACTGATTTTGATTAAATTTCGCACTAAGATAAATTAGATTTTGGAAAAGGAGATAGGCTACCGTTGTCGCGAAAAAAAGGCTTGAAGAATTAAAAATAGGGGATGATATAGACTATCCAATAGCTACATATTTGCTGTCCAATAATTGTAAATTCTGTCCAATTACTATGTTTTTAGCCCCTTCTTTTTTAAACAAAGGTTATATACAAAAAACCTTAATATATGAATATTTTGAGATGCAATAGTGATAGTTAATTTTAATTAGTTTCACAAAAATAAAGTAATTTATATACGTTGCTATCACGGTAGTTCTTAAAAAATATTTTCAGTTGTTCGTCACTTATGTGTCCAATGACTGTCGGTTTACCCTATCTGTATTGATGTGTTCGTCATATATATGTTTTAAATTTATATAATCTTGTTTGAAAATAGTCAAGAAATTGGCATTATCTCGTATCAATTGTTTTGGAATTCTTGAATAGGTTTTTGCATATGTCTAGCCATTGTGAAGTAATTGCGAATATTTGACTGACTTTCGCACACAACATCATCAAAAATCATAACTGATTCTGATAAAGCATCATTTGTATGAATAATGTCTTTGTCGTTATTATAAACAAAAAAAATTACTTCTGGGACTCTTTTAAAAATTTGATGCAGAAATCGATATTTGGGTTGGAAAGCAGTTTTTGAATATAAATATGTGTTTTTAAATTTCAGACCGTTTTTATGTAACAACAAAGTTATCACAACATTAGTTTTGCCACAGTTAGATGGGCCACATATTATGCAACGAATGGAATCAGGTAGAAGAGCGCTGTGTTTAATATAACGTTTGTTTGGCGTAATATCTAGGTTTTTTACTTCTAACGAAAGTGGTTGCTTCATCAACTTCATGGTCAATATAACAATTGTTATATGAATACATGTCTATATATACCTACTAACGGTTGTATAAGGATTCAAATATTTTAATGCTGGTGTTGATATAGGAATGAAGGGATAACGCGTTGTGCTCAATATCAGATACGTTTAATAAAATACAGCTCTTGTTTATTAACCGATCAGTTTTTCCTTGAACTGCTGTTTGTTTATAATCAAATAAACTGCTTTGAATAGTTTTTAGTTCACATACTGATCCTGTTACCATAACTTGTTTAATTTATACCTGTTAGAGAATTACAGGCTGAAATCATAGTTTGCAGACTGTGTAACGTAATACAATACAAATACACTTTATTGTACAAAAGGAGAACATACATTTTCCAAAGCACAATACTGAAAAGAGTACAATAGTTTTGCGCACCGGAAGAAAGACCAACGTTTGGTAAACATATGGAACAAGTTGTGGTCATGAGAAGGACCTTTTTAGTACCTACAAACAGCAGGTTATACATGAGTATTCCGACGTATATTCATATCATTTATTGTCCAACTTGCATACTAGATTTGGTTTCATATTAAATAGCATAACCGCGTCTCGTAAGTAAAGCTTTGATATAAATTTTAGTAGCCTATTTTCTATTTTGTAAATCTGTGTAAGATCCGCCTCTCATTGGACAGTACTTGTTTATATTTATTTCTAAATGGTTTACTGACACAAACGACTATCCAGACTCACAATGTTCAAATTCACCTAATTTATCTACTATTATTTTAACTAACTTTGTATAAAATTCCTCTAAGTCAGTTGCCTTCAAAATTATTTTATATTTCGTATTAAATGACTTAATTTGCTGTTCGCCTGACTTCGGCAAGACGAAGCTAGCAAACAACTCAAAATTCACTTTCATGCAGTTATTTCTTAACAAAGACATATTAATAAGTTTAATTACATTTTTCATATTATAATCATCACACAAGAATACCTCTGGTGTATAATATTCTGTTTCATGTGCTGGATTTAAACGATATGTTATATTCTATTTTTAAATGCAGTAGCAATAACTTCAATATTTTCAAATTTAGTTTTCATTGTACAATTTAACTTATGAGTATTCGTTTTTAAATGATATTGATATAAATTCTTAGGTATAAATATTTTACATTTTTCACATAATTTATTTTTTCTTTCAGAGGGTTCAACGCCGTACTTGGTGTGGCTGTAATTTAAAGAAATTACATGTCATATAAATCATTTTAATTATATTTCTTAAATGTTATACATAATTATTCCATCTTATACCTATTTAAATGTGTAAACAATGACCAAATTATATTAGTCACATAATGCCTTATTATCTATAATAAAGACGATCATAATATAGGTACAACAACACACAAGGTGTACAACACACAATATAAAGAAAGGATTTTAATTATAAGACGCAAAAAATGATGGTGGGTAATTTTTGAATTCCTTTTTTGTTGCCCCCACGAACTTAGTCAGGTGTTCCCTCCCATGCATCAGTAACATCACCCGTTCTATTTTTAATGGATAATATGGCTTGACGCCATCTAAGCATCGGGGGAACGTGCTCTATTTCATCGCACCGATATACTTTTAATTCGATGTAATGGCTTCCTTTTTTATCAGGAAAAGCTTGGCGTGACACACCATAACGAACCACACTCGCCTCGTAACGAAAGAAATTAGTGGTGAAGGTTTTTTACGAACGCTAGGACAATCAACGGAGTTATCATCGTCTTCACTGTCGGTGCCAACTAATTCCTTTGCCGTGGGTTTAGTAACGGGCATGACAGGATTGATCTTCACTTTATTACTCCTTTTTGACGAACCGGGAACAGGATGGAGATCCAGGCTTGGGGAAGCATGATGTGCTCGTTTCTTCGCCTTTGACTTTGCCTTATGTTCTTGACACCCGATTTCATCTTCAGAAGTGTAAATAAGATCAGCACGCGTTGTCGACCTAAAACAAAAATGTGAAAACGTGTGTTAAAAATTTATATTAGACTAGCTTTGTCCTGAGGGATTTTCTACGGTAAAAAGTATCCTAGTATTGCTCGGCAATAGTGTAGATTTTTATCGGTGAAATACTTTAAAATCAGATCTATAGGTCAAGAGATTACTCCTACAAAACAACGGTAAAAAAGATTACCTATTTATAATTAGTATCAGTATAGTAGTAGAGGCTAACATAATGTAATGTCTGTCTAAATGAACTTTTATATAATACGATGTAGTTCTATATTTCATTCTTACATCTCATTCTCTTCTATATACTACTCAAGCAGAATATTGTCATCTTATTTAAGTATGAAACACAATTTTTCAAATATCAATTAGGTGAGTAATATACTTACATTTTCACTGGTAGATGAATTCACGAATTTAATTTATTTCAGGTTGCAGGAGAATATTTCTCTTTGTTCACTGGGAGCAGTGTGGTGACTGATGGCACAAAGTCTTTTTTTTTTTTTTTTTTTTTGCGCCCATGCAAAAGGCACCCTCCGGAGGAAACGAAGGAGGGAGGCGGAGAAGGCTCTAAGCGTACGAACACAGCCGGCTGTGTAAGTTATGTGGGACTCACAGAGTGTGCCTACCCACTAAAACTCCGCCTTGGAGGTAGGGACTAGCCGTGAGGCTTTTATCCCGTCATTGGAAGCGACCCCTTCCTGGGGAGGTGAGGGGCGCTATCGGTGCTCTGCTAGAAGAGCATCGCTTAGAAGAGCCTAGAGCTAATCGAGAGTCGAAGATGAGTCAGGGGTGACAAGTGCCCCTGACTCATCTATGGCCGCCAGGAGGTAAGCCAGATCGGATGTAAGTTTGTTGGGTGGGTCGGAGAGGACGTTCCTCGGACGCCGGACTTGATAGGGAGAGGTTGATGAGGAGGTAGGGTAGACTGCTGACCCTCTTATTAACGGATTTGGGTGTTCTGTAGCTGATTTGAAAGAGGATTCGGTGAGGGTTTTCAAAAACTGTTGGATTGATGGTAAATCTATGTCACGGTGAAGGTCAGCATTTCTGACGCACCAGTGGGCGTTCAGTGCTCTACGACAGAAGAGGTTTTGTATAATTTGGAGTTTATTTATTGTATTAGGGTTCGCGTGTGCGAAAACGGGGGCCGCGTATGTCATTACCGGTCGGATGCACACCTTGAAGAGTGTTCTTTTATTGATGGGGGACATTTTACTACTTCTGCCTATCATGCTATTTAGGCGGCCCAGATAGAAGCGGGCAGTGCGAGTCACATTCAGGATGTGAGGCTTAAAAGTTAGCCTCGAGTCCAGAGTAACACCTAGGTATTTGGCAGTGGGTTTCCAGGGGACAGGTGTACCTAGCATACGGATTTGGGTATCATTGAGATCGAGATTGCGTCTTCTCTTATGGTTGAATCTAATCGCGGTGCTTTTATCGGGGTTTACTTCTATACGCCATTTCCTAAACCAATCTCCAACGTTCATTAACTGAGCGTTGGAGTTTGGATATGGTTGACGACAGCCGCCGACCCTTTATATAGAGGGCAGTGTCGTCGGCGAAGAGAGAGAGTTGGACATTGTTTTTGGGGATGGGTATGTCGTTTGTGTATGATATATATATATAGTAGGGGAGAGAGCACTGATCCCTGAGGGACTCCGGCTTTGAGCGGGCGGGGGGAGGATAGCACTCCTTCGTGTCTAAAACGAAAGGTACGATCCTGGAGATAGGATGCTACTGTTAGAACTAGCCTGTCGGGGAGACCTAAGTGGTGCAGTTTATAGATAAGGCCTGCGTGCCATACTTTATCGAATGCCTTTGCGACATCGAACAAAACGGCTACTGTTTCTTCGCGTCTAGGGTAGAAGCCGCTCAAGATGTACTCGATTATGCGGTGGACCTGTTGTGGACAAGAATGGTTTGCGCGGAAACCGAATTGGTGGGGTAAAATAAGAGGGGGCTCACCTATTGGGAATAGGTGTTTTCTCATATGATTGAGGATTACTCTTTCTAATACTTTGCCTAGCGCCTTGAGGAGGCTAATGGGACGGTGGCTAGAGGGGATATTGAGGGGCTTTCCTGGTTTGGGGATACCTATGACTATTGCTTCCTTCCAGGCGGTTGGAAAGTAGCAGTGATCAAGGCAAGCGTTAAATATAAGAGACAGTAGGGTGAGTACTTTGAGGGGGAGGTGTTTGAGGGCTTGGTTGGAGATTCCATCCGCGCCTGGGGCTTTTTTAGGCTTAAGGCCTTTGATGATGGCTTGAATTTGGTCGGTGGAAACTAAGATAGGGTCTGAGGTTGGGGGGGATGTGGTTATACAACGAGCTTCCTCCTCCACCATTTGGACATGGGCGGGGTCATACTCGGGAGTACTGGGGGAGCATTTGGGGGAGTTGTCAGTGAGACATTCGGCTTTTTCGTCGTCTTCGAAGGCAACGGTGCCATCGGGACGGTTTAGCGGAGGGGTATGGGTGATTGTGTCTAACCGGAGGGCTTTCGCCACTTTGTAATACGCGAGGTGGGAGGGAGAGATTTCCGCCATGAGTTTACTCCATTGAGCATTCCTCACTTCGGAGAGACGGGACCTAACCTGACGTTGGAGTTGGTTGGCCGCTTTCCTATGGGAGGGGGTGGGATAGCGAGCAGCTCTGCGGAGGGCTGCATTTTTACATTTAATTAGGTTAATGACGTCTATTGGGAGCTTTTGATCTTTGACCTTGGCTACACGCTCGTTGGTCTTAATAGCTGATTGTATGAGTTGGGTGAGGGAGCTCACCGCATTGTCTATATTTTCTGAGCTATCGAGATGATGAGATGATGATGATGATGAAAGGACATACGGTGAGTCTGGAGAGTCGATAGCTGCGGTGAGGGATGTTTTGAAACCTTCCCAGTGGGTGAAGGTTTTGGGGGTGGCGGGAGGAGGGGTTTGGGGCCCCAGTATCAGTGAGACTGGGCGGTGGTCTGATCCTAGGTCGTCGAGAGGTTCGATCGTATTTAGATTTAGGGAAATGTTTTTAAAGAGAGCGAAATCGAGAATGTCTGGCGATTGGTTTGTGTTATCGGGGTAGTGGGTGGGCCAAAATGGACATATAACGTCTATATTTAGAGATTGGGTGATGCTGAGCAGCTTAATGCCGCTTGCATTGGTAGTGAGGCAAGTCCAGCTAGTATGTTTGGAGTTAAAGTCTCCGAACATAATAACCGAGTTGCCTAGTAGGAGGATAGCTTCAAAGTCACTTTTTAGGGGTGGAGTACCACTAGGAATATAGATGGAGGCTATAATAATGGATTGATGACCTGTCATAGCAAGCCTGCAGATAGAGGCTTCCATATTAGTGAGGGGGGGGTGGGGGTGGTGAAGGGAGAGCAGTGGAGAGATCTTTTATAGTAAATGGCTGTTCCGCCACGTCCGTCGAGTCTGTCATTACGTATTAGGGTATATTTGGGGATGGATAAGCCTTTACGGTCAGTGGCTTTGAGCCATGACTCCTGTATTAATAGAAGGTCTACTTCTCTACTGCGCACGAACTCTTTTAGTTCGTTGACATTACATGACATGACAGACTGCGCGAATTATAGGAGATGAGAGAGACACCTCTTGGTTTGGTCCGACCGGTACCTAAGGGGGTGTTTATGTTTTGGGACATTTGTACTTAAATGGAGTTTAGTAGATGATGATGCTCGACTAGAGCAAGAAGACGTTCTTGGGCTGTGCGAGAAGCGCGCAGCTTGCGGGCGAGTGATATCTCTCCGATATCAATACCGCTGATTGCAGCGTAGACAGTCTGCATGTCCTCAGCCAGGGAGGGCATACTGCCACCTGGATGAGGCTTTGGTTGGTTAGGGCGTGGGGTGGCTGGAAGAGCCTGAGGGCGGATGACTGAGGGGGCTGGGGTTTTAGGACCCCAGGGGTTTGAGACCTGAGGGGTCTTAAGGGGTGGGAAGTGAGAGACTGTCACCGGGGGTGGTTAAGGTTTGTGACCTGCTTGGGTGGTGGCTTTAGGAGCCTTTTGAGTGGGGCGGGGGCGGGGAGCACGCGGGCAACCGCGGTAGTTAGCCGTATGGCCGGATTGTCCACATAGCACGCACGATGGAGGAGTCTCATCGTCACGTGTGCGTGTGCACTCTTTTGTGCTATGTGGCTCCAGGCACTTTACGCATCTGGGGTTGGCGGAACAGTTTGCCGCTGCGTGGCCATAGAGCTGGCAACGGTGGCACTGACCGGGGTGACCGCGTTTGTGCGGGGGCTCTATTTTTATTTTGGAGAGCCCACAGATGGTGAGTTCTCCTTTGAAGATGTCCCTAGCGTTGGGGACATTGGTGAGGATGGCTAAGGCCAGTGGGTATGTTCTACCCGTGCGACTGTGCATTTTGTGCACAGCCTCGACGGGGAAACCTTGCTGGTTGAGGTCATCGAGTATGGCCTGGCTTGCTGGAGTTCGTGTGGGACGCCACGAAGGACGGCACGGATTTTACGCTCCTCGGGGAGCGCATAGGAGTGGTAGGGGATTCGGTTTTGGGACAATAACCTCGTGAGGTTCCTAAAATCAGTGATGGAGGGGACTTCTATTTTAATGGCCTCACCGGTGTTGGAGGCATGGGAGTATTGTACCTTATTATCGGTGCAGAGCTTTGAGACGAAGGTCCACTTCGTCTTATCCCTGAGAAAGACAGGTGGGGGGGCTTTAAGTTTGGGGAGCGTGGGGGTGCAGCGGGTTGTTGGTTTGGTCGGGTGGGCTGCCGTCTGGTTCGGGGGGGCGGGGGTGGGGATGTCTAGTGACATCAGAGGTACTGGAGAAGGAGAGAGGGTGGGTGGGAGAAGGGGAGAGAGGGTGGGTGGGAGAAGGGGAGGGAGGGGGCGGAGGATCTCGGTGGCCGAGCTAGGGGGGGGGCTGGGGGGTGCGGTTTTGGAACCACGCTTAGCGGACCGCTTCTTGCGGGGTTTGACGAGTTCGAATTCGAACTCGAGTTGGTCGGAAGAGGGGTGAGCGCCGGTGATGGTGCCATCCTCGGAGATTTCCGAGATGGAACTGTCATCGGGTGAGGCAGGCCTCTTACGGGAGGATGTGGTTGAAATGGAGTCAGAGTACTCCATTTCTTGAGCGGGCGAGGGGTCGAGTTGGGCAGGTGGGGCAGTTTTATCTTTAAGAGTTTTGCTAAAGTATTTATGAAATGCAGCTTTGTCAAACTTGACGCCGCTGATTTCAAGGAAGGATGTCATAATCTCTAGAAACTCGTCTTTGGTTGCCATAGCGGCTGAGGTGGTATTACTTATTATTTGGGGGGGGGGGGACCTCCCTGCCAATGGCAGGGGGGAGAGAGAAGGGGAGGGGTGTGAGCAGGTATCCCTATTGGATAGCCGCTCGTACCGTCGCCCTTGGGTCAAGGCCCAAGTGCAATGGGATCGGGTCTGCCGGTTTCTTCAGGTCCTGAAGGGATTGAGCTCGTACCGGGTCAACGACAGTTGGCTTAGTTGTCACGGTTACGTATCCACCAACTCAAACGCGGCAGATGCGCAAACTAAGTGCTTACGCGACTTTGTGTTACCAATGAATTGGCAACAAAAAACCACGCATCTGATTGACGGCGGGTGTGCGAATGCACAAACGCGTATGACGCGCCCACGGGGCGCGGGACGCGGCACAGTGACTCACGACAATGGCGGAGCGAGATGGCGCGAGGTACGTGCGGACACGACGGCGGCGCGGAGCGGAATCCCTGGCACAAAGTCCAGAAACCTCGTCTTAAATAATACGATCTCCACGTGGATTCATTCCATTTTAGGCTATGTTGTATGTAAATGTGGGTACCTACTAAGAAATAGATGAAGGTACGCAACAGATAATAAATCAGTCTTATTCCAGCAATCGGTTGTTTCACATCATGGTGACAGCGGTGCTCGTTATTTCGATATAACATAATTGTTTTATTGCCAACGAATTAGTCGTGTGTGTTAAGTACCTATACATAATAGTGCCGCGATATGGAACACGCTCGACCGCCAGCAGAACTCAGCCTGGAGGGCGGACCGGCGAGCCGCGCAGACACGTGGCGAAAATGGCACAGGCAATTCGAAATATTTTTAAAAGCATCGGGAGTGCATAAAGAACCGGCGGACGTCCAAGCCAGCTTGTTAATTAATCTTATAGGACCGGAGGGCTATGACATATACTCAACTTTTAAATTCTCGAAGGACAGAGACAAAGATGACGTCAAGCATATTATTAAGAAATTCGATGAACATTTCATGACGAAGCAGAATACAACCATGGTACGATTTAAGTTCTTCACTAGAAATCAAGAAAAAAGAGAAAGCATAGACGATTACGCAACTGCCTTGCGATTATTGAGTCAACATTGCGAGTTTGGGCATTTGGAGGATGGTCTAATAAAAGATCGCATAGTCTGTGGTGTCGTCGACTGTTCCGTGCGAGATAGGTTGCTAAGATCGGACGAGTTAACATTAGCCAAGGCCGTCAAAATCTATCAAGCAAACGAAATGTCGAACGAGGAAAATCGTCAAATAGAAACTGCAAAGGCGGGTGGCGAAACATCGTCATCGGGTACGTCTGCGGCATCCGTCGATGCGCTATTTGGTGCAGGTAGTGCAGCCGCGCGGAGAGGTTTTATAACAGTGCCTTTTTATCACAATACAATATTCAAGTGTTCCTGATTTTTATTACTTGTTGCGGCCTACTCCTGAACAATCAGTTGGAAGTCTGGTTTAGGAGTAGTGCCACATTGGCGCCCAACTTTTATCTCCCCACGCCCAGAAGTATCCAGCCCGTCCTGACAACAAGAAAAAGTGTTTTTATAATAATTTTTGTTATTTTTATATTCTCTAAATTCTAAAAGCCCATAGAAGGCCACTGATATTTTGACAACAATTCCTGGCTAATTTAAGTTATTTTTCCTATCCATTTCTTTCATCATCATTCCATTTTATTATTTTTATTTTATTATAAATAATTTATTTCTTCACACCACTACTTTCATCACATACATATTACGGGCAGTACCGTAAGGAGAATATCCTTCGGCGTATCCTTCACATAAAACTTTACTAGTTATTAGAAAATATTACTCTTCTAGGGCAACCTTGCCGTCTTACTAGGGGTAATATTCTCAAAATAACTAGTCTAGTAACACACCACTACCACTCTTCCCCAATTTACACTCTAACCTATTTAAGTATATTTATTTACATATTTTATTTATATACTTAATCACTTCACCATAATCTTCTTCCTAAGGTAAAGTTTTGAAGAAAGGTATTTGGGTAAGGTATTGAGGTATTGGTAACGTTTTCAAGGTATCACTTTGGTAAGCGGTAAGGTATCTCTAAAAATGAATCCTATTCTTCTAAACTTGGGCAACATCCAGGAAAGAAAATAAAAATAAGACTTTTGAATTGGGTCTCTTAAAGCAATATGAACATCATGGCATTCATGGTCTGCGTTTTTTGATTCCGACTCTATTTGCGGCCGGTGCCCATACACTTGCGGCGTACAGAACAATGGGCTCTATCGTGGCCACGTAAATTGTGCGTACCACTTCAGGGTGAAGCCCGCAACTCACCTTGGCCGCTCTAGTTGTCTCTCTAGCCGGTCTAGCCGTCTATTGTTAGACCTAATAATTTTAATTCTTTGACAGTGCCAATGTTTGTCCCACCCATGCTCAGGCGCGGCGTGTCGTATTTCAACTTTCTGGTTACAACCATAGCATTGGTTTTGTGAGGTGCAAATTTCAGTTTATTTACGACACCCCACGCGTGAACACGTTCGAGAGTGACATTTGCACGTCTCTCTATCTCTAGGGCTGTCTCCCCTTCAAAGACCAACACCACGTCATCCGCAAAGGCCTGGCAATAGTTGCCTCCACCTTCAAGGTCCTTTAAGAGTGGATCCAGTAGAAGGTTCCACAAAATGGGGCCCCCTATGGATCCTTGGACGCATCTCTTGTCGGTGGTTCTGGTGTGTTTCTTGGTGTGTTCCTCTATCCTTGCTATGAGGTCTTCTTCACTCTTCTTTCTTTCTTCCATAGGTTTTTGTGTTGTTTTTACCTCCGTTATCACACCTTTATTCCCCTTTACTTCGGCTTCGAGTTCCTTGACCAGGTTGTAAAGTCGATCTATTGCCTGCGTGACCTCGGATTTGATGTCAGTTTTCAGGTTTCTTGAATTATTCAAGTGCTTTTTTGCTCTGGTCTGACAGGCCTTGGCTTCCGAGGTCTTGTCCTTGAAGGTAGCCTTCTGTAGCCTAGGTGACCAGTTCCTTTTCATATCACATGTGAGATTGTTTCCTTAAATTTACTTAATACATACATATATGTATAGGTCCGATATATTAGTGTGAGCATTGCGTCTGAGCATCTTCCACTAGTTTAACATAATCAGGTTTGTAGTTGGAAATTGCCAACCTTAAAGAATCCATTGTATGAGCGTCTGTCAAGCGAGAACGGTGTTTATATTTTGTTTGTTTTAAGTAGGAAAATGCTGACTCACATAAATATGTTGACCCAAAACACGAATGAAGTTGTTCAACACATTTCTTCAAATTTGGATATTTTTCGTTTGAAACCAATGCCCAGAAATCTTGACCCGAGGATGACCTTGCTTTTAGAAATATGTCGCAGCGCAGAGTAATAATTTCGTTTTGTAACATCAAGTTCTCCATTTGAAATGTATCTGCAAATTTTGTAGCCAATTCATAGATATCACTATGATCAATGGAATCATTAAACGGATAACTGATGAATTGAACCAACGTCCCAATTTTTCTGAAATCACTGAAGCGAATTTCGAAGTCTGCTATCACTGCCCTAATTTCTGTCGTGTACTTATCAGAAATGAAATTGTGGATAGGATGTTTTTCCATATGATCCTTAATGTTTACAAATTGTTCAAATTTTTTTTTCTCTATGTCAACTATCATAGACGCTGTTTGACTTTGAAATGCTGCAATAGAACTAATCATTTCTGTTAATGTTTTATTCTTGCCTTGTAGATTCAGATTTAATGTACTCAGTTTTCCAGTAAAATCGGCCAAGAAATCTAAATCGCATTGCCAGTCTAAATCACGCAATTGCCGATAATCATCACCTCTTTCATCAAGAAATTTTATTATTTCGTCCAATAGATCTCGAAATCTTTGCAAAAACTTGCTTCGACTCAACCACCTTACGTCAGTGTGTAATGCCAATTCTGGTTCCTTCTCATCTAATTGCTGTTTAAAGAGCCGCCTTTGGAGGGATTTTCCCTTTATGGAATTTACAATTTTGAAAGAAATATCCATCACATGTTTCGTGTTTAATCTTTTACTAGCCAGTACTTGTACATGAATTATGCAGTGGTAGCTAATGAAGTCTGAAAGATCTTCGTCTTTGTGACAAAGAGCAATAAAACCATTATGAATACCAGTCATTGCAGGAGCTCCATCAGATGTCATTTTTTTTTTTTTTTCATTGATTCGAGTTTATACAAGGGTAGCTTAATTTGGCAAATATATGCTTTGAATTCCGTGAACATATTAAGATCACGAGTTTTTCCTTTTAAGGAAATCATACTTAGCAGTTCTTCTTTGGTCGAAAAATCTTCGAAGACCATCCGAATAAAAACAAGTAATTGTACAATATCAGTGATATCTGTTGACTCGTCAAATTGAAGGGAAAAAGCAACGCAGAGGACGATATCTTTTTGTAGTTGTTCATTTAAGTTTTTACTTAATATTTCTATACGGCGCATCACAGTATTTCGAGACAGCTGTAAACCATGAAGAGTTTTTTTAATTTCGTTTTTATTTTTGAAATTCACGAACAGCGAATCTGACACTTCTTCGAAGATTTCCTTGATGTATGTATTCCACATCGGAAAAAGGTTTGCACTTTTGTGCAATTATGTAAGCTTACTCGGAAAGAAGCTTCAGTTGCAGATTTACTTTGCTCAATAGGCCCAGAAAACATGTTTTCGTGGACTTTAAGTTGCGATTTCAATGCTCGCAATTTACTCTTTCTTATTTCGCTGTTAGGTGGAAAGTCAGTCTGATATTTACTATGCATTGTGTTAAAATGTCGCTCTAAATTTCCTTTTTTGGGTATTGCCAGGGATGTATTGCATATTAGGCAGCAACAGTTTTCTTTCACCATAGTAAAGAAGTAGTCCAATTCCCATTCTTGGTGAAAGTGATAAGTTTTTGATTTCTTTGGAGCATATTTATCAAGAATTTGCAAAAAATAAAATTAAAATATTAGGAATATAATTCCTATAATATCAAAAGTAGAAATATCCAATTTATTGAGAATGTACCGGGTATATGCTCCTAAATCTCTACGGCGGCATTTTGAGGTTATGGTATACATTGTAATTAAACTAAAATTTGATAAATATTTTTGTAGAATAGGCTCTGTCCCTGCACACTGCACAGGGCTTCGACATCTCCCTTTCTTAGTCGTATGGGAAGAAGCCCCACCAGACTTTGATCACCCTCGCGATTATAAGAACGCTCCTGTCTGCGCCGGCGTGGTTCTAACTTATCCGAGTACTTTTTTATTTTCTTGATTAGTTTCTCTTCGGAACTCATGGTTTCCAACACATTAACACATTTTATGAATTTTTACTTTTATTTTATGGCCGACGAACCACGATGACAAACGCGCGAAAAAGAAGTGTCAAATTGGGGTTGCCATTCCATAGTCAATTTTTCTCTTAAAGGAATGTCTCTTATATCGCGATGACATCAATTATATTTCAGATCACCGTGAAGCAAAATTGGACGATTTGAAACACTTATCAATGTGTTAAAAAGAGCGTTATTCTATACTGCCCTGCTTTAGCTATAATGCCGTTAACCCACATTTTTCCGATTTTCACTTTTTGATGGCATCCTAATAACAAAACGATTCTCTATCGACCCATCTGACCCAATATTCTTCTATATTATCTAGTTTCTGAGATAATGAATGAAAATTTTCCGTTAAGTGACTGTTTTATATGATTACTCATAGCTATAATGCGGCTATCTAGAATTACATAGCTAAAACGCCATTAAAACTAAATAACTTGGAAGTTCTGAATAATTTTACTTCCAAATGCATAGATTTTTGTAAGTTTTGTAAGCTATAATATGGCTAAAATACTTTAACCGTCTTTTAGTTATGTAAAGTTCAGAAACTTTTAGATGAGCGACCCTAGACTATAATGCCGCTATGTAAAATACTGCACAAGAACGTGACTAAAGGACCTTAACGGCAATTTAAAGTTTTATTTGCCTAAATTTTTATTGGAATGATACTTTTATGGACTAATCATTAGCGACAATATTTGACTAATCTGTGAACAGGAAGTCAAAACTATAATGCCGCTATCCCACATTACTACTTTAAAACGCCGTTAAGTTTTCTCACTCGCGGGCGGTGCGGATAGTATGGAGGGATAATCGAAACAAATTCAGTCCGGCGCAGGAGTTTCATCAAGGTGGGTGTGCGCTGTGTTTGGGCTGCCATCTTCCCGCGCCACGCGACGTAATTGTTGGCGCCAAATATTACGTAAGTATTGCATTGTTTTATTAATAAACTGTTATTCAGGATTATTCAAATAATTACGCTGTGTCTTGTGATAATCTTAAAGGGAATGGAGGATTCGTTTAAAACCTACTTATTTACTAAGTAGATAGAATTTGTTGTAATATATAAATTATTATTGCCTCGTCGTCGGGGGCGAGCAGTTTGTTTACCAAAGTCTATCGTGATCAGACCCGGTGTTACATATTAAAACGTTTGGAAATCGCGAGTTTTTCAAAATTTATATTGCTAATCGATTGGGTTATCGTCAGATAGGTGTTGTGAAATCAAGTAATGGTTTATTTAGGAAAATTAAATGTTTTTGTCTCGAGATATTTGCTTTGTTTCTCTAGTGTCAAACGTATCGCTTTTGACCAGTTTTATATGCATGAGTACTCAGTAATTCAAAAATTTGTTTTTCTTTTCAGAAAATGTACACTAGAAAAGACATCATTATGCGCAAAACGAAGAAGCCAGTAAGAATGAAAGTTACGGATATAGAAACCATTTACTCTCGGCCATATGATTTCAAAGACCATTCCTGCATTTTTGATTATCAGAATGAGTATAGTAACACTCTGAATTCTGCACACATACTGTATAATTTTCAAAACATTGAGTCTTGGGTGGACGAAGCAAAGAATTCTCACAAACCATACAAAAAAATTACACCGGAACGTCAAAATGTTAAAATCGAACGTCATATAAACACGGGATTGGATCAAGTTGTATGTGTTGAAGAGAACCAAGTTTCTGCAGATTTTCTGTTCTGCAATGAAGAACTTCCACTGTCTGTGTCATGTGAAGACGACATTAATCTTGATGGCACACTAGAAACAGATCCTTATGCAGTGTCAGATGACGGTTGTAAAGATAAAAATTACGTTCCAGAGGAAAGCTTAAGCAGCCAGCATTCTGATGAAACTGTAATAACAGACAATCATGTGTCTGTGCCTGTAAAGTCATTTTCTATAGAAATGAACTCTTCACAGCACTGCGAATATGAACAATGTAGGCTACCTGCTTTAGGCTGTTGTGAAAAATGTTTTTGTTTATTGTGCTCAATTCATTTCGACAAAATTCCCATGATTTACCAAAAACAAACATTATCCTAATTCTAATGACAGCCAAAAACATCATCCTCATATTACCAATAAACAAGAAAATAAAGAAAATGACCGCAATGAAAATAACTGTAGTTTACCTATAGAGAAAATTTTACCAAATGTAAAAAGAAATGACGCAATTATAGTCAATGACTATACAACTACATGTGATTATGTTAATTGCAAAATAGAGACTTTTAGTGCATGTAATTATTGCCAATGTTATCTTTGCTATTCTCATTCTAACTCTTATGTAGTCCCAAAAAAGAAAACTGAAAAAATTAGAATAATACAAAACATAAAAATTAATAGCAGCAAAAAATATACGAAAATAAAACCAGTCGTGAACCAGACCTCATCTTCACTTAACATCAGGTGTGATTGAGGTCAAGTACCAACCCGTTATGCATAAAAAAAAAAAAAAAAAAAAAAGAAGGATAAAAACACAGACAAAGGAAAAAAAGAAGAGGAAATGTTACAGATACAAAAAGACGATAAGGAAATAGAAAATCTTATAGTAAAAGATACATGTTAAGAAAAGTTCATAAAAGATACGCAAAAACGAAGAAAGTCTTTTATTCTTACAGATAAGAATTCAGCTCAAATATCAACAACCCGCAAGCGAAGGCACACGATCGATGTTCATTTGTCTGAACCATCACAATTGCTTCGAAAACGTAAAAAATATAATTCTACTCTTTTACAACGAAAAAATGACGCAAAAACTACAAGAATATTAGAACACAGTGTCAAACCCGGATGTGGTGAAAAATGTCTGAAAACATATAATACTATATACAGCCAAGAAGATCGCGCAGCAATAAACACAAAGTTCTGGAACATGTCGTGGCAAGAGCAGCATGCCTTCGTAAGAGCACACACTTCAGTAGCAATCCCGAAAAGAAAATCTACAACGGAACCCAAAAGAAAACCAAGAAGGGCGTTTTCACTCAAAAAGATTGATGGCACTAAAGTTGAAGTATGCAAATTTTTTTTTTTGACTACTTTGGGCTATGAAAAAAACAATGACAGAATTTTACATAACGATTTTACGGACCAATCTATCGACAATCGAGGCAAGCACCAGAAAACAGCAGCATTTGATCGCAATATACTGACTGAGCATATTGAATCGTTTCATCCGCTAGCACACCACGACAGACGCGAACATGCCCCTTTGCGCCGATACTTACCTAGCGATTTAAACATTACCCAAATGCACAAAAATTTTTGTGAAATAAACCCAGAAAAAACGGTTTCATATGAGTTCTATAGGCATCACGTACGTAAAATGAATATAAGTTTTACTTGTCTTGGCAATGAAGAATGTGAAACTTGCGAATCGTACAATTTTCACGCAAAGGATACTTTACATGATGCTAGAAAACAAATTGATGAAGATTGTACTATTTGCGTGGATTGGGCAGAACATCGTAGAAAGTATAAAGCGGCAAGAGAACTTTACAATGAACACAAAGAGGCAGTCCAAAGTGATTCTCAAAAATTTTACAGCGCTGATTTAGAAAAGGTAATCATGTTGCCTCGACTGGATATGTTTAAAGCTGCAATCTTTTGCAGTCGGCTTGCGCTTTTCAATGAAACTTTTGCACCAGTAGGCAAAATCACCACCGAATCCAAGCCACTTACGGTCATTTGGCATCAAGCTATTGCAGGAAGGAAACAAAATGATATAATATCAGCATTTTATCATTTTCTTTTTCATGACCTTATCTCGACATTAGTCCAGATTAAGGTCAAGAGCGATCCCATTCTAATTAAAAAAAAAAAAAAAAAAAAAAAAATAACAGAGACGTCAGTACCTTGCACATTTGGTTGGACAATTGCAGCGCACAGAACAAAAATTGGCTACTTTATTCACTTTTTGTTTACATGGTCAACAGTAATATCATAGCAACAGAAAAAATTGTGCTCTGTTATTTTGAACCAGGACACACATTGAGCTTGCTATGAAGAAAAAAGGCAAACTATGATTTTACAGATTTCGAAGAAGCCGTTGCGTCAATCAACAAATCGAAAGTGATTATAAAGTCTATGGCAACAGAAGATTTTCTTGATATACAAAGTTATGTATCAGACAGGAGAGTTCAAAACTCAAACCCACGAGCATATTTAAAAGATATGGTTCAGGTTTGTTTCACCCGTGACTGTTACGACCTCATGTACAAAAATGATTTCAAGGACGAGTACACTGATTACGCTACTGAGTACGCTTTTTAAATGAGAAATATTTAAAAAAAACCCGTATTGTGAAGCTAGAATTCCGCTCAAAACCAAAAGGCGTAGAATCTAAAAGAAAAGCTGTAATCATCAGAAACCTATCAAGCATAATACCCAATCATAAGCGCAATTTTGGATAAATTTACCTACAACAGACGTCGATGGAAATGAAAAAGGGACAAGTGGTGCAAGAAATAAAAGAAGAAATTGTCAAGACTGATTTTGATAAGTATATATTTAAGGCTGATGATTTAGAAAATTATTCTAAGTATGTTTGATAGTAATATCGAAAAAATGCTCCTTTTCATGAATAATAATTAAGAGATATTTACCAAAGTATACCTAACGATTGTTAACTAGGTTTGTATTTACATATCTACGTATATTATTTTATGAGAGGTCAAGACTTTTTTATTTAAGTTAGAAGATTTTTTTTATCATAGACGTAGCAATCAGAGTTCCATTTCCTTTAAGTTTTTGAATTGTGATTTACTTTATAATATTTTTGAGATTTTATTGTTTGTTAAGATTTGTTTTAAAACAATAAATAAATACCTGATGAATACTTAAATAATATTAATAGTATACTTTGAAGTGATGAACATAATGTTCTCTCCTGTTATGGAAACGTAAAATTAAATATGTTTAATTTTGTTTATCTACCTCGCTTAGGTAGGTTTGGTTGTGATGCAACTTTAAGTGCCTAAATTATTAAATTTATGGTTAAATTGATGGAAGTTCATCTCAATTTAATAAGACTACTTAAACTTAAACGATGTTTAAAAAATTAAGGATTGATTGATTATTAAATTAAAAGCATATAAAAACTTAGAAAGAGCTCTTTTATTTTGCACTTTAAATACATTTTGTTGGATTCTCTCGGTTAACTTATAGTGTTTACTAAGCTTAAATGCCGTTATGTAAAAAGGTGTAAGAAAAACTGCAATTTAGCTTTGCAAAAGATTCGAAATATTATACAGAAAAAAACTTGATACATTTAAACACAGAATACTTGTCTTAAGTGCCGTTAAATTACTTTAGTAGCATTTAACTTATGCTATGGTCTGGTGACCAGACAACGTAGAAGCTAAGCTTAAACACCGTTAAACTACTTAGCGGCATTTTAAACTAACATTTATAAAAAGTAAACTAGTCCTTTACAGTACAGTAAAATAAATTGACGATGGATCACTAAAAAGCCGCTAACGTAACCTGAACGGCGTTATAGTGGTGTTTTTAAGGTCAAATTATTATAGAAATACTTAACGCTAACACAAATTTTAATATATTTCTGGAATGCCTTTACGTAACGTTATGAAAATAGAAGCAAGGTAAAGTCCCCTAAAATACCATTTCAATAATATTTTTAAGTTTGGAGTAGCTGGTCTATTTATCAAACAGCATGGATTTAAATTTAATTCCCGCGTTACTCAAAATTTCACTTTCTTACTTAACGGCGTTTTAGCTAATGCAGGGCAGTATAGTGAACATAGTGCCGGTAACAGTGAAAACTTGATACATCGTGACTCAATCTCGTCCGAAGACTTCACACTTGAGGAGGGAGGAGTTGTGCAACAACAACAACTAAACGTGAAACGGACGCGCGACCTAGACCTACGGTGGGAATGGGCATTTACAACATTACCGGAAATGCTTATATAGATACGTGTGCGTAATCTAGTGTATATAGCCTCATATAAACTGTACTCTTACTTGAAACGTAAAGGCTGTCATTTTGCACAGCAAACCGTAACGGTTTGGAGTAAAAAAAAAGGGATATGCGACTGCATCATTCCTACAACATTCATAATACTCCCAGAATCAAGAGATAACAAAACGTTACTTGGCGTCGGTTTTATCCAGGACGTTGGCATAGTGATCAGTATGCCACAATTGGCCTTGCACTTCGTGGAATGTCCAACTGACACCTATAAATTTCAAATGGAGGATATAAGAGGAATATCAATGGTCAGACAGATGTGATGATACTTAAAATGATAAGGGAAGACGGGTACGAAGCAATTTGCCGGCGGGAAGTGCCATCAAAATGTATTTGGTGGAATCCCACTTAATTAAACGGATAACTTGTATGCACATACAGTACGTTCAACCGAGGAGACACAAGTCAATTTATCACCTTAATCAGCAAGCCTATTCCCAGGGTATAAGAGTGATGATATTGATCAATATAGCTCACTAAACCTTGAAGAGCTAAACCTAGGACCTGACTTGAGCAGTGAACAGAAAAACCAAATCGTCGTGATGATAAATAATCCTGAAGACGTGTCTACCTAGTAGTAAGCCGACAGCGCTGGCTGAACATACGATCGATACCGGAAGTCAAACGCCTCACCTCCGTATCGCTTATCTGCGATACGCCGCTCAGTTTTGAAGGCTGAAATCACGAAGATGTTGAAGGTCAATATAATTTTAAACCATCTACTTCTCCATGGTCAGCTCCTGTATAGGAGTACCATCCATACCATACCATCAGTATTGATGGTACCCAGGAAGGATGGTACTATACGAGTATGGGTTGACTATCGCCGACTCAATTCAAGCACAGTACCAGATTCGTATCCTATGCCAAGGATTGATGACCTACAACAAGAAGCTAAGCCAAAACCTTTTATAACCACACTCGATATGCGCGCTGGCTACTGGCAGGTGAAAGTTTGTGATAAAGACCAGGACAAGATGAGTTTTATAACTCCGTTTGGTATATTCAATTATTCGAATGCCATTCGGACTTCGCAATGCACCAGGAACATTCCAACGCTTGATTGATCCTCGTAATTTAGTCTGGTACATTCGAAGAACCTCTGAACGAGCCGGAGAAGATACACAGCTTCTAGTACCAGAGCACGATTGGAGAAACGTGCTTGCTGTCTACCACGATGATCCCATGGCAGGACATTACGGCGCTAACAAAAGCCATAAACGGATAACTCGTCGATGTTACTGGAAAGTGATTAGGAAGTTTGTGGAGGCATACATTAAAACCTGCATCTTTTGCCAACGCTACAAGCCGGCAAATTTGAAACCCGCAGGCCTTTTACAAACCTCTGCCATTAACCAACGATTCGAAACATTATCCGTTGACTTATTTGATCCAATGCCTATCACTACTAGCTCCTACCGATGAGAACTGGATCTTAATAGTTGAAGATATCGCGACTGGTTGGGTGAAATTGTTTGCTCTAAAGACTATGCCGATACTTGTGCCACACTCTTAGTTACTGAAATTTTCCTAGCTACGGTATACCGAGACGAGGAGAAAGGTCACCTACTGTTTGGGAATGAAACATACCTTCACTCATGTGTAGCACCCGGCTGCCAATCCCGTAGAAAGAAAAGAGATCTGAAAACGCAACTGGCCATACTCGTACAAGATGACCATAGAAACTGGGCTGACAAACTCCTGTGCATACGTTTCCTATGAACACTGCCACGAGTTTAGAAACTGGTCTTACACCAACATATCTTACCTTTGCACGTGAACTCCAGAGAACGCCAGATAACAACCACCACGATTTGAAACAAGTGATATTGTCGGAAAACTTTGTACCAGAAATCACACCAAAGCTACTGGCCAACACGTTGAAAAGGATAAAGAACCTAGAGAAGGAAAGGAGGAAGCTAGAAAAGAACATGCTGGAGATATAGGTTTCGCAAAGGTACATGCCATCAGTAAGTCTGCTCAAGAAGTGCCAAATTTGCACCACGCAGAGACGGACCTTAAAGTCGCGCCAATGAACCACTTCCTACGTATTGGTAAACCCAGACAAACCAGAAAGTCCTATAGGCAAGTTTCACATGACCATATACTGACGATGCCAGTTGTCCCCCAACATCCATACAGCCGGAAAAGGGGACGCGCAAAGAAAACTGTCTCGCCTGAAGAGAACAACGGCTCAGCGAGGTGCAACACCAAACAATTGCAAATGCACTCACCTCTCTTCAAGTAAATATTGTTCGCAGCGTACTATGTGGCGCCACACGTATTTTAAAACGCGATATCGTTCTCGGTGATTACTTAAGTATCATGCAGACTGGTCTCCGGCACTCTTGTAACTATCTTTACTTTGCCATCATTACGGTACAGGCGCTGCGAACGGCGGGAGTCCCGAACCTCGCCTCGGTCGAAAAATTGGCTTTCTCGCTCACACAAGTTAAGAAGCTAAGTCCGTAGTAAACGAAGATTACCTTACGAGACTGCATTCATCATTTCCTCTGCACCTCCCCCCTCGACGCATTGCTTACACATTTATATTTAAATAAATAAAACTTCTGACATACTTATAGAGCGTCGTCCACGGGGGTATAAGATTGTGTATGGAGACTATATTATGATTATGCGCACATGATTCATCATCAGCCCGTAAACATCCCACTGCAGGGATATAGGCCTTCTCTCGTATATGAGGGAGTATGGGCCATAGTCCACCACGCTGGCGCAATGCGGGTTGGGGACTTCACATGCCTTTGAATTTACATGCAAAAAAGTCGAGGTAAATAATAAAATATATTTCTTCTTATATACCAAGGTCCATCACTTTGACTACTGCTCTTATCCCGACATATTTGAATCACTTAAACACTGATAATATTGACTCAAGGAAATGAAGCAGAAGTTAGTATATCCGATTTTAAGAATTCATTCGACAAACATTAATTTACAAAAGTATATAATATGCTCGCATATTTCTTCAACAAAACAAAGATAGTTATCCATATTTATCACGATAGGATTATTTACCCATCGTTAAGTGATATACCCAAAATTCTTAAAGACAACCAAGACATCCCTATTGCTGGCCATCTGTGTTCCTCCAGAATGTTCAACAGAATAAGAGATCAATACTTCTGGAAAAACATGATGAGTGATATCGAAACCTATGTTAAAGAATGCACATCCTATCAAAGAAATAAGGCGCTTAGGAAAATTAACTGCACGCCTATGGAAATAACATCAACCTTTGAACGCGTTGCCCTCGATATCGAATATCTCGGTCTCACGAAGCTGGTACAGCTAAACTGTAATATATTCTAGCTATGCAAGACGATCTAACAAAATTTTCATTAACCTACGCTATATGCAGTACCACCGCTGAAGAGACCAGCGAGTGTCTAGTACATTTTATATCCTTATTCGGCATCCCTAAACAAATTTTCTCAAAATCAAACAATTGTGGTCTAGTCCTTACCATCCCCAGCCCTGGTAATTACTTCGATCACATTAGTTGTATTAATCACTGGATATTTAAATGTAGTTATCCTCACTGATATTTCATTCATAAAACCGCACATCGATAACATTAAGGGTGTGATAGGCACCTCGAAGTACCAATGCAGACAAAGCAATGCTGTCGAGCAGATTGAATGTCATAACATATGTCAACCACTCTCATTTCGCTATAATGATATAGTTACGAGACTTTGAGTCTATATCACATCTTATCCCAACACATTCGAAACGATCTGCATGGTTTGGTGCGGTAGGCACGATCTTCAAACAACTATTCGGAACAATGGACCAAGATGATGCTATTATTTATAACAACGCTATTCAAACCATCGAAAACGATGATAAAGATATGGCAAAATAAATAAATGACAGTATATTACTAACATTAACACTATTGTTTCGAACAAGTTAATTATACGATCCAAGGTCCTAGAATTAATTAGTTTTATAGAAAATAGCCTTTTAACGTTATCCTTCAAATTGGAAGACATTATAAATGCCATTATGTTTAGCAAATCCAATATCCTTTATCCTGCGATAATTACCCCAAAACAGCTATTTAATGATTTAGTGGATAATTATAGATTTTTGCCTAATTCAAAAATCTTATCGGTGTCCCTAGTTTTAGATGATTTACATGTTTTAACGAATTTATCCGAAATCTCCGAAAGCTTCTAAAAATAATTCATTCTAAAAATACCTTTGGTAAATTCAAAAGAATACAGTCTTTATCAGAATGTACCATTTCCAGTGGCACATGGTAACTCGACACCAAGTTCATACTCGGTAATAATACCTTCCAGTTAGGTACAACTAGAGATAAGTCATAACGATGCCTCCAATGAACACTTCGCTAACTCCAAATTCGTAGGTTTACAGGACGAGCATTCGAAGGAAAAATGATGATAAAATGTTTATTATTGCAGATATATTTATGCTTTTTTTGTGTGACTAGCTGATTTACTGTTGCTTTAAACCCCATTAATAATATTTTGTATCTCTTTTTGTTTTTAAAGTTAACCCCCCGAATCAGTGTAACAGAAACAACTCTAATTTAAAATTAGGATACACTACGCTAACTACAGTTGCCGGAATCTATGAGGGAATATTGGAGAATAAAAATAAATCCTTGTCAAAACAAAAAACACATTTACAGTATATTAACCATTATTTTCTGATAATAAGACCTATTTTTGACAATTTACAAAAGTTGGCGTTTTGTAGTTGGAATAACACGAAAGTCTTCTGCAGTGTTACAAAGCGCTATTTATTATAAAAATTTAGCTTTAAAATAACAAGAAATTAAAAAGTTATACCTGCAGTGTTGGCAACCCAACATTAATATTTCCACATTTTTTCCTATAAGCAACACTCTTTTTTATGGCCATCTACGTTGTACTACGGCTCTTATATGTTTTCTCAAAATATATTGATTATTGAATAAGTGGTCGTTTTAAATCAAGAAAGAAACCAGCCCAACCCAAGCTACACATTCCTACATGGTCCTTCGAAAGGAAAAGAAAAAACGAAGCACTCGTTCCACACCCATTTTTTCAGAAGACGCAAGCTTAATGTTACATTCAGACGCCATATCGTACGTACAACGCAATCGTCGCATCACTTTCGACGCAAGTAAAAAGGGTCAACGAGGTAAAATCGTCGCATCATAAATTTCGACGCAATTATAGAACTAAAAATCGGCATTGCATTCAATACAAAGGTATTCCATTTTTATTGACTACGACATTCCTGTACCACGTGGCAAGCAACGCAACTCGCTTCGCCCGCTCTCGCTCACTCTGCTTCATCGAAGTCGAAGCGGGCGCATGCTCCGTGCCTATTCGCCGCTGTTCGTGACGACACGGCGTCCGTAGTGAATGCGACCACACTATTGGTCGCCCCGCTACACTTCGGCTGTCATCGGGGGACGTCGGCCAAACCCGGCCCAGTGAAGCATACGCCGTGCGCGCACAGATCGCTCAGCTACATCGCATTTTCTCGCGGCCATTTTCTTTCTTCGTGTTTGCCTGCGTACGGCGTAGCATTATTAGCCATTTTAGTATTTTAGTCAGATAGTTTTAAGATAATTTCCGTGGAAATTAAGTGTCGTGCGTGTGAACAGATTAGTGTTCTAATACAGTGGAATGGAGGAAGATTGGAGTTGAAACGTTTACTTGCAGCACGTGGATATGTAAAAGGTTTGTGGGAACACAGCTGCTGCGTCAGCGCTCCCGTCCGCCCCGCGCTTGACATGCTACGGCAGTCGTTGTCGCGCACTCAGAGCCAGTCCACACGGCGCGTTGCGTCAGCGTTGCGTCGACGCAGCGCTACCACTGCGTTGTTTTACATACAAATAACCAAGGTGTTCACACGGCGCGCTGCGTCGTCGCAACGCACACATGACGGACAGCAGCCCCCGAGACGAAGCGGGAGGGGGTGTACTCGTGCGACGTCGGAGCGTCAGCGCTCAGTTGTTTGTGCGTTGACAGGGAGGATACACGGAAGTTCATTTCGTTTTACGTTTACGTTTTTGTATTTAGTTTTATTTGCAGGGTAATTAGTTTTATTTGCAGGGTAAAATGAATACCATTGAAGAAATTGACATAGATTACTTGATTACATTGATACAGGAAAGGGAAATTATATGGGACAAGTCAAACGTAGATTTATTTGCAGGGTAATTAGTTTTATTTGCAGGGTAAAATGAATACCATTGAAGAAATTGACATAGATTACTTGATTACATTGATACAGGAAAGGGAAATTATATGGGACAAGTCAAACGTAGATTTTAAAAATAAAAATTTAAAAACAAAAGCCTGGGAAGACATATCAAAAGTTTTATTTCCTGATTATGAGAATTTCACAGCTGAACGAAAAAACAAAGTTGGTGAGTTCACAGTACAGATATTTATGTTTTTTTTATTTAAGAGGGCTTTCAAGATTTTCTTGCACCGCCAATTCCGCGATCAGTACAAAATTAATATCTCGACACTCTAAAATTTTAAAACTTAGGGAATTTAGATTAGCGTGAGTACTATTTTATTACTTAGCTCAAAACTAACCTAGACTACGCTGAGTAGGTATAAAATATTATTTTTTTACTGATCGCGGAATTGGCGGTGCAAGAAAATCTTGAAAACCCTCATAATACAATTATACCTTATTTAGCTGCCAAGGCAGAGTTCCTCTAGTCATAAAATAGGTCGCATATTGCTGTCTTATGACATTCGGTGCTGTCTGTTCTTCATGTACGGGTTGTATTGGGAGAAATTCATCAACACTTATAGCAAATTTATCTCTTTGTCTAAAACCATCTCGATCAGCGACAAAATTGTGTAATACACAACATGCTTTTATAATGTCAGTAGCGAAGTCATAGGACACGTCTATCGGTCTGTGAAAAATGCGCCATTTGTTGGCCATAATCCCAAAAGCGCATTCGACATATCTTCTGGCTCTGCTTAGACGGTAATTGAAAACCTTTTGTTGTAAGTCGAGATTTTGACCGCCATATGGACGCATAATATGTTTGCTCAGTCCAAAAGCTTCGTCACCCACAAATACATACGGGGTTGGTATATTGCTACCAGAGAGTGGCTGGGGTTGAGGTAGTGGTAAGTTGTTGTTAATCATTAGCTCGTACAGTTTAGAATTTTGTAATATGGTTGAATCGCATTCTTTTCCGTATGCACCGATGTCGACAAATACGAATTTGTAATTTGAATCCACAATAGCTAGCAACACAATCGAAAAAAAGGCTTTATAATTAAAAAAAAGTGAGCCACTATTTGCAGGATTACACACGCGGATATGTTTGCCGTCGATGGCACCAACACATTGAGGAAAATTTGCCTTTACATCAAAACCCCTCGCTATTGTTTGGAAACTTTCAGTTGTCAGTTCAGGGATGTTGTCTCGAAGAAGATTGGTCCATATAGCACGACAAACTCTTTGTATTATATATGCAATAGTAGATTTTCCCCGTTTGAATTTGAAATGTAAATCAGTTATTGAATTTCCACTTCCTAGGTATCTGAAAAGAAAATAATTATTATAATATGCATTTATGAGATAGATAGATACCCGAAAAAAAATACTGACATATTCAGACATCGATAGCAAATAACTTTCTCTATGTAACCAATTAATTCTGGAATCGCGAAAAAAATAGCAGCTGTTGCATACATTTTGATTCAGTAGGTATTGCTTTTTGTATGTAACAGCTGTTATATTTTCACGATTCCAGAGTCGGTCACATAGTGTTTGTTAATGATATCTGAATATGTCATTAAATTTTATCGAGAAATTCACTATGTATAAATTATTAAATCATGTTTACTATTGGTTTTGCAGGTAATGATTTAATAAAAAAATGGAGAAGTGTAAAAGATAATTACTTCAGATATTCAAAAAAATTAAAAGAAGTATCAAAATCGGGCTCGGGCGCTACGAAACTGAAGAAGTATCATTTATACAATCAACTCCTTTTTTTGAGAAAAGTGGAACAAAATGCCACCGAATCTAGCTTAGACTCGCCTAGAGAAATCAACAATGAATCTACGTCTACAAATGATGACATTACCACAGACAACACTCCGCGCTATGTTCCAGTCGCGCGCAAAAGGGCAATGCAAATGGATGAGTTTGAAAGAGAAGGACTAAAACTTCTCAAGGAGCCGGAAAATCGCCATATGTCCTTTTTCAGAGCTATATTGCCATCTATTCAAGAATTTTCCGACCGAGAAACTCTCCGTTTCCAAAGTAAAGTTATACAAATTATAGATGAAATGCGGTATGGACAAACATCATCATATGTGAGTGGCCCATCAACGTCTCACCAACCACCATATGGGTATCAAACAGCAAATTTTCAAAGTACATACATTTCTGATTATAATAATTCAATTACATCTCCAGAAACATCTCAAGCAAGTGAAGAAACTGAATACGATTTTTCTAATTTGTAATTACTGGATGATATCTCTCTTAAATAATGTCTAAATTTAAAATTATGACAATTGCTGATTATTTGTGAGTTGATTACTAATTAAACAAACCAAAAAAACTGTTATATTTTTATTACTTAAATATATTTATATAGTTACCTTAAAGTGATTCCCAGCATTTCTACTGGTTCCACTGGATTCCTCATATTAGTATAGTTTTTTCGTATGTGTGGTTCTAAGGACTTCAATAAACATTCGAAGCTGGATACACTCATTCTAAAAAAATTATAAAACTTCTTTTCGTCTAATAGCAACTCCCGATATTCTAAAAAAAAAAACTGTCCATCACGATTTCTTAATGAAATTAAAGGACTGATCCAGTACCGTCTTGTGATCTTGCGTCGATTTCGGCGGTGACGTAGTAATAGGAGCAATGCTAGACGTCTTTTCCGATCCATGATTTGCTATAGACTGACTGCGAATTTTTTTCAAAATACTTGCCGCAACTGTGCGTCGCCGCTGCGCCGACGGAGCGTCATAGTAACGCTGCAGCGCCCGTGTGGCCGGCTATGCGTCAAAGTATTTGCGTTGCGACGACGCAACGCAACGCAACGCGCCGTGTGGACTGGCTCTCACGGGCATAGGTCCGTTTTGTATGGATAATTACTCTTAATAACCTTGTGTAATCTGGTGCCTATTCTATACAAATATAGTCCCACGGACAAGTTAACTTAATCTATTCGTTTAATTCCTATTCCCGTAATACTGGAGTCAAGGACGATCGCAACCTTACCTTAGGGTCCGTAGCGCTAAAAATAGACATTCTAGTAAACGCATAATCTGCGCGACTAATCAGTGCCCGCACCCAACGGAAACACAACGAACAGGTTCAATCACCCGACTTTATAATTCTTTGTCTAAACTTACAGATGTAACCAAATACAAACGCGAAGAGCTATTAGCTAAGCGTGAAAGGTTACTGGCGATCTTTTCCGAGTAAGAGCAATTGAATAAAGCTATTCTATGTCAAAACAATGAAGACAAAGAGAACATAGATGAAATAGAGTCTAAATATTATTTTCTAATGTCCACAATTAACCATGAGCTGCAAAAAAACCAGTGTTCGGCTCCATCAGCCACCGCTCCACTCACCAAATTAAAATTATCACCTATTAATATACCCATATTTGATAGTAAGTTCACGGAGTACACTCCATTTATTAACTTGTTTCGATCAATGATCCATAACGATGTATCTGTAGATCCTATACAAAAGCTGTATTACTTACGGTCGTATCTAAGAAACGAACCTTTTGACCTCATAAAAGATTTGCCACTAACTAATGACGACCAAGCAATGCAATTGTTAAGTGATAGATATGACAATATATTCATTTATTATTTTCAAGGTTCATGTAGTATGACAATGTATGGTACTAATACATAGATTTTTTTACGTTCCACAATCCTATATTTAACAAATGTAACAAAGTCAAAAATTCCGATCAAAGATGTTATTTTGTAATTTTCGACCTTATTTCTGAGGGCGGCGACAATCTCGTTTTTTAATTTTATAATTGTACTTAAATATTACAGCTTCTTCAGCAGCTTTAGCAGCAAATAAATTGTTCATTGGTGTGGTGTGTTGGTTCGATGAATAAACTATTGGTTTATACAATTTATGTAGTAATAGTATCTTTTAATAATAAATACTATACCCTCTAGTGTTTTAATTTTAATTGAAGATGACATTTTGACTATGACAATGGCTTACTATGACTGATGTCAGAAAGTACAGTATTTGTCATATAAATAATCATCAAGCTATCTAATAACCTCACACTGTTGGAGAGCAGTTTCTTAAAAGTGGCTTAGCCAACACTTTTCCAGCTTTAAAATGATATTTTGTCTAATAGTATGTGACTTACATACTATTCCGCTCATAAACTATTAAACAATATCATTTTAAACCTAGAAAAGTGTTAGCTATGCCACTAATGTTTTCAATACTACTCTGTGTAAAAAGTATCGGGAATATGTCAATAAAAAGACCCGCGTAAAAGAGGTCGTTCTAATTTTTTTACTGCATGTTGGTAGCACTGTACTGATTTAGCGCGCAAAATTTGAGCGGGATCTGTCATTTAATTTGTTTTAAACTACACTTTTTGTTGGTCATAGTTTTGAGTCCTCGGCGATTTTTACAATGGAAAATATTGTTGAACAAAGAGTGTGCCTTAAATTTTGTGTTTCAAATGATATTTCATGTGGTGAATCACTAAAAATGTTGCGAAATACCTACGGCGAATCGTGTATATCGAAAACAAGGGCTTATGAATGGTATAAGGCTTTTAAAGAAGGCCGAGAAGTAGTAGTAGACTTGCCTCGTTCTGGTAGACCTTCAACCGCTACGACCAAAGAAAACATCGACAGAATCAAGAAGCTAGTGCTCGAAAATCGACGTATGAGTCTGAGAGAGTTGGCTAGTGAGGTGAACATATCTTTTAAGTCCGTCCACAACATTCTCATTGACATTTTAGGCATGAAACGCGTCGCCGCTCGACTAGTTCCAAAAGAGCTCAATTTTGTTCAAAAAGCGCAGCGAAAGCATGTCGCTGAAGACATGGTTTCCCGAGCTTCTACGGATCCGACCTTTATGAAACGTATAATAACTGGCGACGAGACATGGGTTTATGAGTACGACATGCAAACAAGCCAACAGTCTTCAGAATGGCGTCTCGAAAACGAGCCGAAACCCAAAAAACCGCGGCAAAGTCGCTCCAAAATCAAGGTGATGCTGACAGTTTTTTTTGACTACCGTGGTGTGGTTCACTCCGAATTCCTTCCAGAGGGAGAAACAGTGAATAAAGAATATTATTTAGGCGTCATGCAGCGTTTGCGTGAGAGTATCCGCCGAAAACGTCCAGATTTGTGGCAACACAACTCATGGATGCTGCACCATGATAATGCACCATCACACACAGCCATTATAGTGAAAGAGTTTTTAGCGAAAAATTCAACAAAAGTTCTCGACCAAGCACCGTATTCACCTGATATGGCTCCGTCTGACTTTTTTTTATTTCCCAAGTTAAAATTACCACTTCGAGGAAAACGTTTTGAGTCGATAGAAGCCATAAAAGAAAATTCGCTGAATGAGCTAAAGGCCATACCGCAAATAGCCTATGAAAAATGTATGGAAGACTGGGTGAAGCGGTGGAGATGTTGTATTGCAAGCGATGGGGCCTACTTTGAAGTCGATAAAATAAATTTAGATGAATAATTTGTATTTTTTGTTTTATTGACAAATTCCCGATACTTAGTACACTGAATGTATACCTACCTAGTTGTCTACGGTTTTGAAATGCCCGCCACGTAAAAGTTGCATCGGGCTGAAATTAGAGGGCGCAAGTGGATTGAAAATTTTATATACTATTTTTTCTTTATGAAGTTGTCGTTCTTCTCCGCTAGGAGTAATAGTGTTCTGTGGCCATCCCCCCCCACGCTTCCATTTGGACGTCTCATTGCGCCCGCGGTGCTTCGTCATCGAACGCCATTCGGACCGTCTGACGTCAAATCGGGTCGTGTTCCTATTCACGCACCTAGTGTTATTTATTTACTTTGTTGGAAGTTTAAATAAAAATTACTTTATTCAAACCGTCTGTTACGATTTTCTTCTCCCTTACAATCTGGCGCACAACGTTGAGGCCGAGGAAATAATATTTCTTCGAAGAAACCTAAGACCGAGACCGTGGAGACGAGAACCAGGAACAGAAGAAGAAGAAATGGCAATGAACAGTATCAATCTCACGATGGAACAGTTCCGGGAATTGATGTCAGCACAACGTCGAGGATCGTTCGCAACGTCGAGCATTGCATACAATGGCATTAGAGATGCCGTGAAGGTGGAAGAATTCCTGACAGCGGTTTCCGTTTTCAAGAAGGTAGAAAGCATCAGCGACGAGGACGCCATAATGAGCCTACCGCTAATCTTGAAGAATGACGCAGCCACGTGGTGGTTAGGTGTTAAGGACGGTATTAGAACCTGGACAGAATTTGAAAATCGCCTTCGCCACGCATTTGCACCAAAGAAACCATCTTATATGATTTATCAGGAAATTTTCTCGAAACCTCAGGCTGCCGGCGAATTAACTGAGAATTTTATTGCAAAGAAGAGGGCTCTGTTTTCGCAGCTTCCACCCCCGTCGCTTTTAGAAGTGCAGCAGATTGATATGATCTATGGTCAACTCAATTTGAAAATCCGGGAGAAGATGCTAAGAGACACGGTGACAACTTTTGATCATCTTTTGAAAGCTGCACGAGGTGTTGAAATGCTCCTCCAAGAGAAGCAGCCTGACCTTATAAAAACCCAAGATAAAAACCCACGGGAACGATGCGAATATTGCAGGCTTTTCGGTCATACTGCGGACGTTTGTCGAAGACGAATAAAGGACGAGGCTAATGGCAAAAATATCGACAAAAGTAGCAATGAGTCTATAGTAAAACCGAAGACTAAAGTAGCAGTAGGTACTCAAGCCCCATCACCGAGTCAACCGAGATTCTCCTGTTATGGATGCGGAACCCCGGGTGTTGTCAGAAGCAAATGTCCAAATTGCGCTGGTGGCAAGCCGCTTTCTATCAAAACAGAAGAAATAAGTTTTTGTTCTATCAATGTCAAGACGGATGAACGAGCGAGACCTTTGATAGGTATTGGCATTGGAGAAATTTCAGGCACGGCTTACGTCGACTCATGCGCAAAGACTAGCGTTGCCTCATACGACTTATACCTTTGCTTACAAAAATTGGGCTACACGTTCACCGAACAACAAGCCACAATTACATTGGCTGACGGCATCAGACGAAAGCAAACCATACTCTCCGTAAAGGTGCAAGTTAACTTATGTGGACGTACCATACCCACAACTTTCATCATCTTACCTGATTGCAGAGACAATCGCACCTTATTGGGAGTTGGATTCATACAAGATGCGGGCATGGTACTTAATATTCCTCAACTGACGTGGCACTTTGTTGACGACCCGTACATGATGTATGATTTACGAGAAGAAGATCCCAGTGAGGTAACAATGACCCAAATTGAAGCAGTACCGTCCCTTACAGAAAAGGAACACACAGTATCGGCAACTGTTTCTAAAATATTTGAAGAGATGGGAAACCCCGAGCTGATATCACCAATGTCACTGAAGATTCACACCCCTGAAGATTCTTGTAAACCTTCACCTCCGGCTCCAGTTATCGTCGCTGCACTCCCTGAAAGCAGTCTGTGTAATTCTGTTACCCCGAAACTCATGCGCGAACCCTCCCTGCCAGAATCAGGTGCTTGTTCTAATTACAAGTTGGTACCCATAGACTTATCTTCTCCAAGTAAACGCGCCAAAATACTGTTTGATGGGTTCTCACCGAGGTTCCTAGATCAGTTATACGATGACGCACGAACTAACATCAGAGAAGCGGAAGTAACGCTGTCCCCGTACTCAAGACAACTCTTTCCTAGCGAGCCCAGTGAGGATGACGAAATTCACATCAGCTCAATCGCCGTGGATGAACTAGATATTCCGACACTTAACGTTCAGCAAAACGGGAAACTAAAGGCGATGATCACACGGAACAAAGAAGCATTCGAACCAAATAGATTGCCCACAGATTTAACGGAACACAGTATCGATACGGGAACCCACAATCCTATCTCAGTGCCACCCTATCGTCTTTCGCCTCCTCGACGGGAAGTTTTGAAGAATGAGACAGAGAAGATGCTGAGAGAGAACGTGATTGAGCCCTGTTCCTCTCCATGGACTGCACCAGTAGTAATGGTACCGAAGAAGGACGGCACGGTGCGAGTTTGCGTAGATTACCGAAAATTTAACGCGGTAACAGTTCCGGATGTCTACCCAATCCCTCGAATCGATGACCTGTTACACGAAGCTAAGCCAACTCCGTTTATGTCCACGCTGGATCTGCGAGCTGGTTACTGGCAAGTGAAAGTCAACAATCAAGATCAAGAGAAGACAGCTTTCATTACCCCTATCGGTGTATTCAAATTTAAAAGAATGCCGTTCGGTCTTTGAAACGCGCCATCGACCTTCCAGAGATTGATTGACAGAGTGCGTGTAAGCTTGAAGAACGTCAAAATGCTTGCTTACTTGGACGATTTAATCGTCTTCTCCGAAAGCTTTGACCAGCACCTGGAAGACCTGGAACGTATTTTTAAAACGCTGAAGGACAACTTAACGTGCTGGTTGCCAAAGCAAATGCCGATTTTGTTGCTCGACGGTCAAGTACTTAGGGCATGTAATAACCCCAGAAGGGTTGAAGGTTGATCCTGGGAAAATGGCATCTATCGTACAGCTACCTGCACCCAGGAACTTAAAGCACCTAATCTCGTTTCTCCAGACCTGCTCATGGTATAGGCGTTTTATACCTGATTTTTCCAAAGTTTGCGAACCATTGACACGACTTGTGAAAAAGAATGCAAGCTGGACTTGGATAGAAGAACAAGAGAAAGCATTTATAGAATTAAAGACACATCTAACCACAGCACCCATCCTTCGCCAGGCCGATGGTACGAAACCATACATCATAAAAACAGATGCCAGTGGCTACGCTATCGGAGCTGTTCTAGTCCAGGGAATCGAGGAGCATCCTGTGGAATTCGCTAGCAGGTTGCTAACCCCTACTGAGCGTAACTATTCAACGACGAAGAGAGAAGCCCTCGCGGTAATATGGGCCCTCAATAAGTTCAGAGGTTACGTTGACGGTTTACCAGTTACTCTAGTCACAGATCACCAAGCCCTAAAATGGCTCATGACCATTTTAGGGCTTGGTGATAGACCTTGGGCATATAGACCATGTAATTACGCCTAGGTCTTCCCCTTCGTCTCTTTCCTGCAATCTTTCCCTCAATTATGTTCTTCAAAAAAATATCGTGTCGTATCAAGTGACCTATCATCACCTACTTCCCTTCATAAGCAACCATTATTCCCTGAAAACAACCTCTAGCAGTCACTGTTGGATGAGATCTCGATGTTGCAATAGCTAGCTTAAAACATTGGTTGTAGTGTTTGGTGTAGTGGTTAGCAACTCTGGTCGCTATAACAAAAGGTTGCGGGTTCGAATCCCGCTAGGGGCATATGTTTGTGTGATGAATAAAATGTATTTATGTAGTACCTATATCAACCATCTGGTATACACAACATAAGCCTGTAGTTGCTTACCGTGGAACTGGATGGCGCTATGTGTATGTCTAAGGATATTTTATTTCTTAAATAAAAACTGAAAAAAAAAATACAGCAACATCAAGATCATGTCCATCTGAGGCGAAGCGAATACAAAAGTAGACGGTCTGAATACATTTGTCTATAGAGCGCAGTATCGCAGCCGCGCGGGGGGAGGGGAACGGGAACGAAAATCGTTTTGCAGATATTTCCAGCTTAATATTTTTTTACATCGCCGGGTATTGACACCTACTAGTATCAACTCAAATATAGATACAACCACTCTGTCTAAGCCACGCCTCTTACGATGACGCCCCAGGCACAATTGGAATCACAGTCGTGTACACAGTCTACTCTTTGTGTTTGCTCCGTAATTTCATACTACCTTTCCGTCGTGGTTTCGCCTGCTTAGAGGCGAATAGTTTTATCGCGGATATGTTTCATTTGTTTACCCCGCGGGAAATACTTAGTTTATCGGGATAAAAGTATCCTATGTTTTAATACAGGGTATATTCTACATACCAAATCCATTCGTCCGTTTCGCCGTGATGGAGAAACAAACATCCAAACTTTCGCATTTGTAATATTAGTTAGATTAAATTTTCACCTGGCATTCCTGCTTTGGCAGCACTTCAGCAACTGTCGTCATCTCGTTCTGAACGCCCAGGGTCGCTAGTAGCTCTTCTACAGTCTGAAATGAAAATAAAATCCATAAAGTCCTCTACTACTTTTCTCTTCAGAAACTACTTAATGATTATTTTATACCTTTATACCTGAACATCTGCTAACAGTCACTGCTGGACAACTTATTGATGTTGCGGTAGCTAGCAACATCAATCATTAGAAAAATCACTGCAACATTTAGATCTTGTCCATCAGTGGCGGAGCAAATATAAGGAGGAGACGGCATAAACATATTTTGCTGCGCGTGGGGAGGGGGAGGTGACCCGGCGTTCCTCCGCGAGTATTCTAATCCCCCGTACAGTGACGGTCAAGTAGCAGTCAACAGCTAGCTTGCTACCATCTTCGACCTTTCGCTGTAGATCCCGTGCAATTATTAATAACATTAATTGTTAAATAAACTATACTTGAATGATGATGATGATGATACTATATTTGAAGGATGTTAATATATTGTGTGAATTAATAAATATATGCAAAACATGAAGCATACGACTTCATAATTAACTTTTAAACATTTCTGTGAATAGACCCCACAAGCTAGCAGCTTCGCGCGAGGCCCTTGGGGCCCTTGGTGTGGCCGGGCCTCGCTCAGCCTCGGACGAGCACTTAAGTAAGCGAGCCTGCCAGTGTCGATTTTTTCGGTTTGCTCATAGGTACCTCAGTCATTTGCCGCACGCTGTGTGGAAGACACGTATTTTATTAAAAAAGTAAAAATTGATAAAGAACAGTGTCGACGCTTAATACGTACTACACGTCGTCCATGAACGCCAAACACGCCGTCAAAAAAATACAAAGGACTCTGGACGCTCTCCCCGACTGGCTAAGTAAGTGGAGACTTTCAGTTAATGTTAACAAAACGCAAGCCATTAACATTTACAGGACACACCCTCGTCTAAAAGAGCCACCACGCGTCAGACTGTTCGCACAGGATATCGAGTGGGCCCCCGTGGTGAAATACCTAGGGGTCTACATCGACCGGTGCTTGAACATGAAGGCGCACGTGAAACACGCGATAGGGCAGTCGCGCGCAGCACGGGCGCTTCTCCGGCCGGTGTTGACCTCAAAGCTTCCTATACGCGCGAAAATAGGCGTCTATAAGACGTATATTAGACCGCGTCTCACCTACGCAGCACCAGCCTGGTATTCACTGGCCGGTGAAGCGTCCAGGACCCAGCTGCAGTCGCAACAATTGATGACGCTTCGTTCGATAGTAAGTGCTCCTCGTTTCGTCAGAAACGCAGTCCAGAGAGACCTTAAAATGGAAAGCCTGGATCGCTTCGTGAGACGCTTAGCCAAGTCCCAGTTCTCACGAGCGGACGAGTCCTCACTCCCTCACATCCACGGGCTGGCGCCGCACCACGCGCGCCCGCCCGACTTCAGACAGCTGCCCAGAGACCTAGTGGTGGACACCACGGATTCGGAGTCCTGAACCGCCCAACCACGCCACACAATCGTGCGCTACCATGCCACTTGTGTAATTATTATTTTTATACTTGTATTAAAATATTAATAACCACCCTAACGACCTATTTTTTTCAACATGTTGTATGGTTAGCTTTTCAGCAGAGAAGGCAACGTGTGGTAGAAGAAATAAACGAAATACGGTTGTAAGCGTTTATTGCGTACGAGCATAAATTACAAAGGGGACGCCATCTTAAAAAAATACTTTTGACAGAAACGATCGAAGCGACCCCCATCGGTGAAGATACAAATTTACTTATTTCACTCAATACTCCCTCCAAATAAGTACAGAATAATAGATTTTATTTAACAAACTTTAGTTTTTTTTAATTTCCTAAAGTTACTAAACCTAAGCTTTTTCTTAGTTCCTCAAATTTTCCTTTTGACAGAGGTTTTGTCAATATGTCAGCAGCCTGCTCTTCCGTTGGTATGTAATTCAAATCCAGACAGCCTTCATTAAACTTTTCCCTTATATAATGATATTGAATATAATATCTATATGTTTGGAACGTTTGTGAAAATCTGAATTGTGAACTAATTTAATGGCACTCTGGTTGTCCACATACAATGCAATTTTAGTTACATTCATACCAATATCTTTAAACAACTGTCTGATCCACATAAGTTCCTTAGTGGTTGAGCACGCTGCTACATATTCAGCCTCAGCTGTAGATAATGTGACACATTGTTGTCTTTGCGAACACCAGGTGACAGCACCACTATTCATTATAAATATATAACCAGTAATTGACTTACGAGTGTCAACACAATTTGCAAAGTCTGAGTCTGAGTAACCCCTAATGGTGCTGCCATCAGATTTAATACCGAAATTTTTAGTACTATTTAAATACTTAATTATTTGCTTAACTGCACCCCAATGAGTGTTGTCATATTTATTCAAAAATCTGCTAACTGTGCAGACTGCAAAGTAAATATCAGGTCTTGTGCCTATGGCTGCAAACATTAATGACCCTATAGCCTCCCTGTATGGCACACAACACTCATTGTTGTTGTTCTCACATAACTTTACATTTGGATCAAATGGAATACTACATTTTTTGGTAGTTTCCATATTAAATTTCTTTACTACACTTGAAACATATTTATGTTGACTAATAAATATTGAACCATTGTCAAGTTTCTGAATTTCTAATCCAACAAAGTATTTTGGAAACATTATGGTAACTTCAAAATTGTCTTTTAACTCTATTAGAAATTTATTAATTAAATCTTTACTCTTGGAAATAATTAGTCCATCGTCTACATACAAAAGTAAGTACATAAAAATTCTGTTTACTTTAGAGATATACAGACATTTATCTCCCTCCGAATTCACAAACCCATGAGCTTTGAGAAAATTATCAAACTTACGGTTCCAGCATCTGGGGGACTGTTTCAGCCCATACAAAGACTTGAGAAGTCTACACACCAGTCCATGAGTTTCTAAGCCCGGAGGAGGGTCCATTAGAACCTCTTCATCTAAGGTACCATACAAAAATGCAGTCTTAACATCAAATTGCATCATTTCTAAATTTTCTGTGGCTGCATGAGCCAGCATTATTCGAATCGTATCATATCTAATTGTAGGAGAGAATGTCTCTTTATAGTCAACTCCCTGTTGTTGGGAGTACCCCTTTGCACATAATCTGGCCTTGAAGCGTAGTGACTCATCTGGGTTTTCTTTGATCTTATACACCCATTTACAGCCAACTGTTCTTTTGTGAGGTGGTAACTCCATTAGCTCCCAGGTGTTACAGGTCTCGTGCGACTTAAGCTCCTCATCCATTGCCTGCTTCCATTTTTCTTTCTCTTTGCTATTCATAGCATCTTCATATGTCTCTGGCTCTATGACTTCTGTGAAGTTGGCTTGAAATGCAGCTTTTCTGGGTCGCAGGACTTTTTTTATAGTAACAGTTTCTTCACTATGCCCCAAATCGACATCTTCTCTCATAATACCAACACTTTGTTCAGAGGAGGCTCCTTCTTCTCTTTCTTGCGGAGAGGAAAGTGTATCACTGTATAACTCATCTGTGATTTGTTCACTGTCAAACTGTGTTGTAGATATCATGTCTTGGTAAAAGTTTTCAAACTTATCATGATCATAGCTGCTGTTATCACTTAACAACTCATCATCACAGATTAATGGTAACTGTATATAGTTTTCTCCTCTTTGTTGTCCCTCTGAAATCATTTCTTCATTAAAAATGACATCTCTAGACACTGTAATCTTTCTTCCCTTCTCCCTTCGGGAAGCGTGAGAAGAATACCCCCACGAACCGCAGTCTCTCGCGCGCAGCCGTTGCTTCCGCCTTGGAACGACCCTGCACCACTGAGAGCCATCCCCCCCACGCTCCCATTTGGACGTCTCATTGCGCCCGCGGTGCTTCGTCATCGAACGCCATTCGGACCGTCTGACGTCTAATCGGGTCGTGTTCCTATTCACGCACCTAGTGTTATTTATTTACTTTGTTGGAAGTTTAAACAAAAATTACTTTGTTCAAACCGTCTGTTACGATTTTCTTCTCCCTTACATATTTAATTTTGTTATTTTTTCTTAAGTTTCTATTTATTTGCTTAATCTAAATGATTGCAAACAAAGGTAACTTAAGATAATTTATAATGTTATTTTGTTATCTTCATAATATGAACCTCAATATTTGTTTCCTTCCAGTTACTTATTACTTAAGGATAATTTTGTTCATTTTTTTTTATTTGTAAGATGGGATAAATTTAATTTTGTTATGTTCTTATCATAAACCTACATATTTGTTTTCCAGTTAGGTGCTTATTACAGATATTTTTGTTTTAATTTTCACAAAAAGAGAGATTTTAGTTATGTTCTTATATGTAGTACCTAGGTAGGTATAGCCTATTTGTTTTCCAGTGAGAGGTAAATTCTATTAAATGTTTCTTTTTATTAAGTAAAAGTAACAAACTCCGTTTCTGTGATTTTTAAAATAAATGATGATTTAATGAACACTTGCATTTTTAATAAACATGTCGAACAGAATATCTAAATTAGTTTTACCAATAATTAACACAGGTACCTATATCACATAATAGAGTGCTAAAATCATATCCTTCTTCTCCTGTCGTAGTCAGATAATATTATTCTCGTTGTTGATAACCCTTGCATTTTTTTCTATTCACCTCATACATGTTTCTATTGACCCCTATTGAGGGGTTAATAGAATTCTCAATGTTTTTAAAGATTTTTGGAAAAGTTAAAACATTAGAAAAAATATTAGTTCATATGTTCGGATATCTGCCTAATAAAAAAAAACATCTGTTTTAAAAGCAATTCTACTCACGTCAGTCACGTCGCGCTAGCTGAAACAGGAGTTATGTGTTCAAGTAGGTACAAATTTATATTTTTAGTTAGACAAGTAATAGAGTAAGCTATATTATATAATAAATAAATATGTATTAAGCTATTACTACTGATGAAAGTTAGTTATTATGAGTAATGTCTCAAGAATTAATAATTTTGCATAGTAAGTTAAAAGAAATTCGAGAATACCTAATTAAAATTGGGCCTGAACGTAGAAAGAAACAGATAGGTGAAAATAAGTTGAAAGAGGCTAATACAGTATACTTGTCTCTAGATTATCCCATAATTTTCCCTTGGGCAACGAAAATTTCAGATCCTAAAGTTTTAATTGGAGATAACAACTAAGTGTGAAGAACATAACATTAGATTTGTTTTCTTGCCACCTCTCAACCGCTTGATGTGGCCTTTTTCGGTCCCTTGAAAAGAGAATGGAGGAGAATTTTAATGGACTATAAAGTTCGACACCCAAGTTCAAACACACTAAATAAACAAATATTTCCCGAATTATTAAAAATATTACTAGACTCAACGAAAATAGCACAAAGTAATAATATAATTAGCGGATTCTGTGCTGCTGGGATACACCCCATTAATCCAGATGCTGTTTTAAAGAAATTGCCGGACTATTGTGGACCACAAACAAACGTTACATGTGATGAGGCTTTAGTAAATTATTTAAAAAATTTGAGAACTCCGGCTAACCGACAAATAAGAAATACAAATAGAAAAATGTTCATAAGGCCTGGAAAATCTGTAAGCGCTAACGATATCGTAAATGAAAAAACAAAAAAACGAAAAGCACCATGTACAGTCACCTATGCAAAAAGACCCAATTGTAAGAAAAATATAGTCGTTAAAGAAACCCAATTACAAGAAACATCAACAGCTATTGCAGGGAGTGCTTTTGATAATGTTTTATCAAGTGCTAGACAAGATTCGTCATCCGATACAGACAATAACGAAAGTAATAATATGACCTATGTAATAGTTAATGCTGAAGTACATAAAACTCACGTGAATATAGAATCATCTGATCAGAATCTTACCAAAAGTATTTGCAATATTCAACCAGGCGTTATGGTAAAGTTTGATAAAAATTTACGAATATCACATAATCGGCGACATCTGGTGCAGCTGCATTAAATGAAGCTATAACGAAAACTCAATTTCTCTGCAATTTGTCTATATAATGCCCAAATAGAACCACCTCATTTGATATTACTGATTCACACAGCCATATTAAGCGTGAAAGTGCATTTCTAAATAGGGACAATCGAGAATCGAGTTCGGAAAGCTCAGGAATGTATACTGTCCATGATTCATCTTGTGATGAACATTTTATTCAATCTCTAAGTGACACAGAAACTTACCTAGACGAAATGAATGAAGAATTAAAGTAAGACATTGAGAAAGAAAATAATAGCGATGATAAAATAGGCATTGAATTTGTCAATGCCTATTTTATGTTCTTGTAAAAGAATCTTGGCCACTATGGACCTGAAGTGATCTAGAGGGTGTCTTAAAATGGAAAATATATGAAAAAATGTATGAATTTATGTTACTTCATTATACATAATGATTATATCAAGACATGGCCATGTTTTAAAGATATTTATTTTATTTAGTAAATTATTTATTGTGGTTCGTAATTAGGAGCAAATACTCTGAACGCACCTGCTTGCCACTTTACGTTTCATTTCACTATTTAAAAAGTATATTCCTTTCTACTAGCAAGTTGTAAATACTTTAATAAACAGAAAAATAGGTAAATAAGTAGCATCAATTCACCTGGTAAAAATAATCAGTCGTGATCTTCTCATTTAACGATTTTGTAAGATAAATGTATTTAATTTATTTGTGCAAAATGGAACGCCGTGTAGCAACTACAATTATCTATGGTCACGTCACAGGAACTAAACGCGATGTGGGGGGGGACGCGGGCTTTTCTCGCTCAACGGGGGCGCCGCGCGGCGGTAAAAATGGAGCGTTATTGATCTTTGCAGTCGATCTTAGTGTTTACTCTGATGCGTACTGTGCGATTTTTAGCTGTCCTTTGTTTTTGCGACCTTTGCTTGTTTTATGGACTCCGTTATCTGCTTCAACGACGACCCTGTGCGTGTTATTACCGGACACTTTGCTTGCCATTGATTTGGAATTCTGTATTGTTCACGGAGTCTCAGTTCTTTGTGAGCCAGACCGAAGTATCTAATTGTGTGTTGTGTGAAAGCAGCAACTATGCCGAATTCGCGAAATATGTCACGGATTAACTGTGTGAATTGTAATATATGCGTTAACACACTTCGGCATCACCTTGTTTTCGAACTTGATACCAGAGTCATCTCTGTAATCTGCGAGTGGATATCTCCAATGATAGTAAGTTTTTTACAATTTATAAATAGTACCTACCTATCTACTATATTGTTCGTAATGTTGTTTATAGGTTATGAAAAAAAAATGTGCCATTGATTGAGCCTATATTGCATACATTACATAAACAGTAGGTACTAGGTACCTACTATAAACATAAAACATGCCAGTACCTTCAAATAGGAAACTACAGCACACAGCTGTTGATATATTGTGTAAATGATATATGCATTGATTTACTACTACCCGGGTAGTAGTAAATCAATGGATATATGCCTTAAAAGGTTCCAGCTTAGACTAGATGCAGATGCTAAAGGAACCGATTTTCAGTGGAGCATCGTAGAGTAGTACTAATGTTTACAAAATATATGGCCATACTGCGATAGCAGAGCAGAATACAATTGTCACTGCCTTACTGTGCCTTTCAACATATTCAGGATATCAAAGGAGGTATCCTCAGTTCAACAATTGGCGATTACCAGTCTGCCCAGGCATGTGATTGTGATATAAATCCTCCTATTACTGGGAGAGGCCTTTAGTCCAGCAGTGGACGTTACAGGGTGTTGGTATTATTAGAAAGGATCTCCATTAAAATTCCCCGCATCTGCTCACGTTCAAAAGATACTTTCATATTTCTTTCTGTCATACAAACTATGCCAAAAACACATTTTTCAGGCGAGCTTGCAATTATTGTAATAAACATCTCAATTCGGTTGATATTTTTTCCAAAAGTCTTTACACATACAAGCGAAGTGTGGGCGAACTGTGTTGTAAGTATATAAAAGAACTACGAGTTGTAGATAGATATAAAGTTCTTTTTAAATTATTATTACAAAATATTTAACATGTACTCAAGTCTTAGCTTATTTTTGTAGCACAACAGTCTCAGAATGATGTTCATTAGAATAACTTTGTTTATAGACAAAAAAGGGAATAAATTGGTCTGCTTGTATTATGTAACACAAATAGTAGTATAATGGTATATGACTAACTTTTTCCTGAATAAATAAATAAAAAATATAATAGTCATTATAATATCACATTTTTTGTGCAATAAAACATAATTTGTTTGTTAATAAGATAAGATAATAAGTTGATCACAAGAGTATAGAATGTAATGACTGGTATCACAGATATTGGTAGAATGGTAGTTGGTGCCACTTATTTTGTATGTATGGTTCATAAAAAATATTGAGATTTTACTGAAGTACTAAGTATCTACTAACTATGAAAGTGTAGATTTAAAATACTGCCCTAAATGCTACAAGTGCCACACAAAATGTGTTCATTTAAAAAAAAAATATTACAGCAGCGATTGTACTGTAATGTCATGTACTGTAATGTGGTATTTTCTTACACATTACTGTGATAATAAATAATTCTTTTTATTCCATAAATACATACCTAAATATACACATACATACTATGACTTGACAGAAGCAGCTGACAGTCTTGACCTTTTAATTTCGACTTGGGATCTTGCTATAATTTTGGCTCGATTTATTCCAAATTTCACTTTTCAAAAAAAGATCACTTCCTTCAACGACTTTGCTTGGATGTGGTTGGACCTCCGTTTTAATTAGATTATACTAAGATTTTAGACCTAATCAGGCTATATTTAAGTACAAAATTGCCTTTGAGCAAGGAGATCGGTGGCTGTATGAACGGTGTGCTTTAGTCTCGCGTTTTCCTTTCAAAAAAAAAAAAAAAAAAAAAAAATTAACTTTTACTTTTTCGTCTGGACTTCACGATGTGAGCCGTTTTTTTTGATAATTTCGGATTTTATTAAGTTTTAAGGCTTTTGTGCCCATAAACCCAATTAGAAAATGGGATAACGCACAAGCAACAATCTATGTATTAAATTATTTCAAAAAAAAAAGCTGCGTTTGCAGGTGAGCATTTTTAAAGGTTATTTCTACCGCGTGCCTCACACATTTTGTTTCCACATTACTGAACCTTTTTCGTTTGTTTCAGCTTTTCTGTTTTCCTTTTATACTTTTCTTTTAACTTACCCTTTTGGTCTTACACCAATTGTCTCCTTTTTCAACGGATTTTCGACTTTATACGCCATCACCTAAACATGTGGCAAGGAAATGCGTAAAATAGTATATTGATGAGAGGTGGACGCTTTTGGTATAGCTGCATTCCCCGCTCAGAGACAATTTTGTGGTAATATGAAGAAAACAGGTAATACCTAACCATATTGTTTAGAATTTAAGGAAATTTATATGGAATAAAACTCCTTTTGTTCTACAAAGTTTATTGTATCTGATTTATGAATTACCCCTATAATTCCGTATTGGCATGGTGAAAAAGGTATTCAATGTAGCGTGAAAACCCCCTGACTTGAGATTAATGGTTCGATGTAACCCGCTGAACCTCCGGAGACTCCTTCCTAGTAGACGGCCAGGCGTCCGAAGTTTTACTTGTTTATTTTGGCCCTCTACAGCACAACCCCATCTGTGCAAGGATAGATGAACTCGCTTAACTTAAATTCATAAATTCCTAACTTAAATTGATATTTTTATTTTTTTATTTTTTTTGCTACAACTTCTCAACAGTTACAGACGAGCAGCTAATACTGCTTCTCACTGTATTTTCCATGGTTGTCAGCACAGAGATTTGCACAGAATTTCAGATGCAATGAGAGCAACGATTCTGTCGGATTACAAATATTATATCCCTATAAATGCTCGTGTTTGTAGGGAACATCTGCAAGGTGGCAATTGGGAAACATTGTTCGATTCCAATAATAGTTTAAGATTATTTACTGCTGAACAAGTGGAACATGCATTATCATTTGTAAATGCATTTAATACATTCCTGGATTTCTCGAGCATACACAGCATTGAGCAAATTGATGAACATTTATTTCTGTATTGGCTGGGTAGGTCTAAACAAGATTTCTTAACATTAATTGATGAAGTGCCTCGTGTCATGGAAATGCATAGAGGTCTTTTGGGACTGGGTGCATTTTTAATGAAGATCAGGACTGGTGATTCTGATGACAGGTTATCACAGTTATTGCAAGTGCCAAGGCGCACTCTAGAGAGGCTCATGGGTAAAGCCAGGGAAATATTAGTACAGGATTTTGTGCCGAGGAATCTAGGAATCAACCATATAACCCGAGAACAATTAATGCAGCGGAATCTAATGTTACCCAATGCACTTTTTAATGAAGATCATCAAAATGTAATCATTATATGCGATGGGACGTATATCTACACAAATAAAAGCGCTAATTATATGTTTCAAAAAGACACATATTCTTTGCATAAAAATAGAAATCTATTGAAACCATTCATGCTGGTGACTAGTGATGGTTACATTTTAGACTGTCTTGGCCCATACAAAGCTACAACGTCGGATGCAGATATTATGATAGGACTTTTTAGAAACGAAAACTCACCTCTCAGACAATATTTTCAAGAAAATGACATTTTTATTTTGGACCGAGGATTTCGAGATTCCATTAATTTATTAGAGGCTTGCAGCTATAAAACATATATGCCTGAATCTCTTTTAGAGGGTGAACATCAACTGACCACCCAACAAGCAAATAGAAGTCGTCGCGTAACAATCTGTCGTTGGGTGGTGGAAGTGGTGAACGGATATTTTAAAAGAGACTTTAAAATCTTAAGACAAAATTATTGCAACATTACATTGCCATTTATGATGCAAACGTTTTCTATAGCTGCCAGCCTCTTAAATAGATTCGGTGTTCGTCTGCAAAATAGACCCAATGACCCACAAATAATAGAAATCACAAGAGAAAGACTTAATTATCCGAATATGTTAGCAGATTTTATAAATGATTACAATATGAACAGACGAACATCGAGTTTTGTCAGTATTACAGCTGATCGTAATAATTTATTGGCATTTCCAAGGTTCGAATTTAATGATTTAATATTATTCGCCTTGGGGACGTACCAGATCCGACAAGCTCGATCTTACTATGGAGAGCATGTACGTTTCCATGGCGGATATAGAATCGAAGTATGCAGGGAACAGATTGATGTTTTGGAAAATGGTCTGAGAGGAAGTGGTGACAACACATTAATAAGGGGAAAAATTAAATCCAGACACATTGGAAGAAAACAATACTATGTATACATATTAATAGAAAACAATGTGTCTGGAAGGGAAGGGATTACAGAATACTGTTGTAATTGTATGGTTGGTCGTCGAACAATAGGGTGCTGTGCACATGTTATGACTATAGTGTGGTATCTTGGGTGGGCCAGGCATCAGGATACAATACTAGCACCAGCAGGATTTTTAGATGAAGTAGTAATAAGAGAAGAGGAAGAATAAAATTAATATAAATTAAAACTGCTCATTTTTATTTCTTTTTGTTCATTTCATGTACAGTCGACAGCATGTCAAGTGTAACACTTTAGTTTGAGTTTAAACCTTAGCCGGATAATAAGAGTCACCTGTGTTACACTTGACGTGCTGTCGACTGTACCTATCCAAACTTAAGTAAACTGCTTTGAATAGGTGAATATTTTTCATACTAGATATTCTATGTGATAAGAGGTGATACATTTCATCGCTATTTTGCTAACTAGTTAGTAATTATTTACTTTTATACACTTCACGTGCAGACATAGTAGTGTACTAAAGTAAATAATTACCTACTGCACACTTGGAACATCATAATAGGCAGGTAAGTAGGTACAATAAAAAAATAACAAATAATTTCTCATCTTGTATTAGGGGAGAGTCGGTTATATCGTACCACTTTTTACTTTAACTTAAATATTTCGACTGTGACAAGACTTACAAAAATTAATGGATATGCAAAATAAAGTTTCATATTTTACCTTGCTAAGACAGAGAAATCAGTTCCATACGTTTACTCTAACATCCTTAAAAATGCTTTTTTTTAAAGGACTGCCATCGGTACGATTTAGCCGACTAGTCGTTTTAATCGTACCACCAAGTTTTTAAATCGTACCATAGGTGTTTAAGTCGTACCACAGAATTAAAGACAGTAAAATGTTCAACCAAATTATTTATTTTTAACTCTTGGGTAATACCGAAACAATGTTATCAACACAACTATAAGCTTTCTTATAAGAATAACATGATTGTACTATAGTATTGAGATCAATCAACGCAACTATAATAATAATGAGAAAAAATACAGTATAAACTACATATATTAATAAAGTAACGAGTAATATATAGTTCTTATTGCAAACATTCATCGCAAATGTCTGGATTCGAAGTACACGTCTCATGTAGCCACCGCCGACAGCGAACGCATTGAATCCAATCAACCTTTGGACCCTTTTTATCATAGTAAGAACGATCGCACTTTCCACATATATTTTCGAGATCATCATCGTTGTCATCATCGTCATCTAATTCTATAACAAGTGTCTCTTCTGAATCATCGCCACTAGTGATGGAAGGGGATCGTTTCCTCTTAAAATTTTTACATTTGCCCTTAGATATAGCTGTTATCTTATTTTCTTTTTTCACTGTTTGGTATTTCTTTGGTTTACAAACCTTTTCTTTCTTTACTTTAACTTGCTTCTGCTTTATCTTCTCTTCTAGTTGCTTTTTATATGGGCTTGATGTAATTTCAATAGCTTTTTGTATAGTGTTCTTCTTTTTCAATGTATTTTTTGGCAGGGGTGATAAAACTTTTATTGTTTTTTTAATATCAGCGGGCGTAGTATTCAGTTGAATATATTTTTCTTTCGACGTCGATGGTTGTGCATATATTTCAGCAAGAGAAGAAACCAAATGCTCCTTTTCTTTATTGTCCTTTTCATTGTTGCCTTTTTCTTTATTGTCATTTTCTTTGTCGTCCTTTTCTTCTACCTTTTCTTTTTTCTTTAGGTCATCTTTTTTTTCTGATTCTGTAAAATTTTGTAACACTGATACGCTTTCGTTGCTCGAATTCATTGTTTCAGTGGTTAGCAAATTATCGGCGGCCTCAAACATGTGCTACGGAAAAATATGTCTGTTTATGGGCCAAATTCCACTAGCTCTGAATCCATTCACAATATTGCCAATCACTGCTGCTCTTTCGTAGGCTTCTCCAAATAATTGAGCAACTTGGTATTGTGTTACTTGTCGCCCAGGATTAGTTCTCAACCATTTTTCTGTGCTTTGGATATAATAAGTACTCAGTGGTTTGAAGAACGAAACGTCAAGAGGCTGAATTCGATTTGTCGTATGACCTGGTAGTTGTAGCAGTATTACTCCATTATCTTTTGCTAAACACAGAGCTTCAAAATTTTTTGAGTGTGTCGTATGTCCATCCATAAGCAGCAGAACTTTGTTTTCAAGTGTGGGCCTCACTATTTTAATAAAGTGCTTTAACCATTCAACGAAGAGCGCAGAGTTAATGTAACCGCTTTCAGAAACAGTAACAATACTGCCTAAAGGAGCACCATTAGCTAGTTCCGGGTTTTGTCTCATCCTTTTAAATATTATCATCGGGGGTATAAATTGGCCAGATACACTAGCGCAGCATACGGCAGTAGTATTGACACCTCGTTCTCCACTAGTAGCGGCGCCAATTTGCTTCTTCCCCTTTAATCCCACAATTTTTTGAGCTTTCTCACTTCGGTACAGTATATTTTCGTTTTGTTTTTATTACTACATGCTTAATCAGAAGCATATATTATACGAAAAGGGATGTCCTACTTTCATCTGTGCATAATTTGCAGAGTTACAAGTAACATAGCAGTAGCGCACAGTCCAAGTGCTATCATTAGTCACGTAACAGAACGGCTGTTCACAATAATTAGATAATCTTTATGTGTAAAGTAAAATAAGTTATTACAATGGGCTGGGGACTAAGCAAACAAGAGAACAATGTGGTCATGGCTCAAACCAGTGGGTTAGCGAACGATTGCACCGCGTGAGCTCGCTAGTCCTTCCCCGTCGCGCTCCTCGCTAACCCGCCCTCGTGTACCGTGTTCTATGTAATACTGTTTCGTATAATTTAGAGTCAGATAAATAAACAACTGTGAATGTGAATCTCTCGTTTTCCTTATCGATACACTGCACACCTTCTGATTGACGTATCCATCTGTGGTGCCCATATACGGAAAAACTCGTACAAGTGTATAAATTCCCTACAAATGCGTTACAAATGGTACAAATCCGAACCTCAAGTCAAAATCAATTCAATTGTATTATTGAAAGATGACCATTAAGGCAAGGATGGCAAAGTACGCTCTGTGTCTGTAAAAACTAATACTGGTATTTATAGCAGACCTATTACAGAAATTATTAATTTGCCATCTCAGTCATAACTTTGTTTATCTAAACGTTTATTTACATTCAATGTCCTGTAACAATGTTTAATTTTCATTTAAATTTTTACCTTATTGTAGGTAATAATAGTTCCTCTTGTGTAATAGTCACATACTTTAATTTTAGAAAAATACAGTTTGTATACCTACCCTATGTTTAAGATTATCCAGTAATTTATGGAGTCAAATTTATGTTGTATCTTAATTTTATTTAATATGTTACTTTACATAAGCTACAAGTAGCTAGATTATTAGTAATTTTTTTTGTTCATTGTTCATGAAAAAAAATTTACAAGTGCAGGGAAAATATTAACACTGTTGCAATTTAGAGAAGCTAAGAAAAAAGAAAAGGGAAGGCGCCTCAATTTCAAAGAAAAAATTATACTTTATCCATTTTAAAAAGAAGCTTATCGTTTTCTACGGAAAATATTTGTATTGCCCGCACCATTAACGCTCATTAAACTTGTACAAATGGCTAATCTAAAGCCTGGAATTAATGAAAAAATATTTGTACAGCTGAAGAAAAAAGCTGAAAAAATTAAAAAGGAAGAAAAGTTGTGCGTTTTACTTTTTGACGAAATATCATTACAAACAAATTTGACATACAATGAAAAACAGGACACTTTAAAAGGATTTGTGACTGATGGCCAAGATGCAACAAAAACATATGCTGACCATGCCCTGGTCCTGATGATAAGAGGGCTGATAAAAAATTACAAACAACCTGTTGCATATTCATTTTGTGCAGGTGCCACCAAAGCGCCTGAACTATCAAAATTAATAAAAGCAGTTGCTTTTATCAAAGTTACAAGAGCCGGGTATCAACGTACTCTGCACTGTTTGTGATCAAGGGTAAAAAGTAGCGTACCTCCCCGCACCGAGCGAGCATCCTTTCAAAGCGGCTCCGCACGTAAAAATTTATTGAAATTAGAAAAAGTGATCCGATCGACTCGAGATTAGTATTAATCTTCCAGTTATCGCGAACCCTATACGGGAAAGTGAGAAAAAGTGAAAAAAGTGAGAAATTGTGGAAATTAGTAAAAATTTAACCTCGAAAAATCACATGTTTGACGAAAAGTGACACAAATCGGAGTGCGCTGCAAAATCTAAACCGATACCCCCCTTTTTTTAGGACACCAAAAGTTGAGGAGTATCGAGGTTTACAAATTGACACTTCTCCGGAATTTTCCGCCAGCGCCCTCCGGAGATATTCAAGAAATACTGGGAGCGGTACGTGGGTCAGCAAGAGGATCCAGAGCACCTGGACAATCCTCAAGGACACCAGCGGAGAGCAGGAGCCGGGCGAAGAAGAACACCACCTCTGGAATCAAAAATTCAAATAGGTTAGGAAGTTACAGCCTTTACAAAATTTCAACTGCACAACATAAAGTTGTAAACTCCCCAAATTAAAATTTAAAGCAGTGACTTACATATTAAAATTCATAATTAGATATAATAGCCCTTAAGGAATAACATTGTAAAAATTTAGAATATTTTATTTCAAAGTTAAAAAGTTACATGTAGTACAAAGTTAACGGAATTCAAGCAAAATTTCATCCCCCATATAGAAAACCCGTGAAAGTACCACTGTGGCACAGAGCTTTCTCTTCGGGAAAAATTTTTAAACAGTAGAACACATATTAAGATTTGTGGAAATTCGTTTCCTATAAAAACCCACCCAGTAGTTTCCAAATTATATTTAATTTTCCACATCAAACCCAAAATTTTCCGCCAAAATCCTAGCTCTTGGGGAAAAAGGGCTTGAACAGACACCCGTTAACTTTAGCCACTTTTCTTTGTATGTACAAATAGTTTAATAAACAGATTGTAAGTAGGTTATTTTAAAATTTTATTGATAATATGTAAGGGTTGTAATAACCAGACAAAGTAGGTAAACAATTTGGTGTCTCGGAAAAATTCTTAAAACTTAAAATTAACTGTGCTTGATATGATGAATTTGTATAAGTGGGGTTTGGAACGAAATCACCAATTGAATTACGAAGATATTGATAGAATCGAGGACAATGAACTGCATTTCTGGACAGGGGTAACTAAAAATCAGTTCAACAGCATTTTACAACTAACGCCGTCTCTTCGTGACAGGACTAATACCCCTGCCACAGTGTTAGGAATATATTTAACTAAAATAAGAACCGGTTCACTTGATGAACGTTTAGCAACAAAATTCAACATGTCAAGAAGGACGTTAGAAAGAAAGTTAAAAATAGCAAGAGGTGCCGCATTATCTAGGACTGAATCATATGACCAGAGAAGAGGTGGTAGCTCGCAATCTTTCTATCCCAGCTCATATATTTGGAGCCGAGCACGACCCAGCCATTTTGGTTTTTGACGGCACTTATTTGTATGTACAGAAGAGCTCCAATTTCCTGTTTCAAAGGATAACGTACAGTTTACATAAGTTTAGGAACCTAGTAAAGCCTTTTTTGATTGTTTGTAGTGACGGGGCCTTTTGCCGCAACAACTTCAGATGCCACAATTATGCGCAGCCTGATGGAAGACCAAAGCTCAGAATGGCACGGATTTCTTAGACCTAATGACGTCTTCATACTAGACCGTGGCTTTAGGGATTCCATTGCTAGTATTGAAGAATGTGGATACAATCCCCATATGCCACCAACTAGATCCAGAGGAGAACAGTTGACGACAGCAGATGCCAATAAGTCGAGACTTATCACAATGGTCCGATGGGTGGTTGAGACCATAAATGGTCGATTTAAAAAAGACTTTAAAATATTTCGGCACGTCTATTTCAACGTTTCTTTGCCAAACATGATGAATGATTTCAGAATTACAGCGGCAATCATTAACGCAACTCGTCGTCCTTACGAAGACAGCCGATACGCCGAACAATTCATTAATATTATTAATGAAAATATTAACAGAGAGAATGATCTGGCGGATTATGTGAGTGAGCACAACCTTAATAGACAAAGAGTAGCTTTCGTGCCAATGGATGCCTATAATGATGCTTTTGATGATTTTCCACAGCTCACGTATGAGGATTTAATCTGGTTCACGTTGGGAACATATCATTTGAGGATAGCTAGGTCATACTGCCATGGCACACTCGACCAAATGGTCTATATATTATGGAATTATACCGACAGCAAGAATTAATTAATAACAAAATGTTAATCATAGGAAAAATCCAATCGAGACATACGAGGAGCAAACAATATTATACATACATTTTGGTGAATCCGACAGAAACCGGCAGACAAGCGATATAAGGATACTACTGCTCTTGCATCCACGGCTGCCGCACCATTGGAAGCTGTGCGCATATAGCCAGCGTGGTTTATTTTTTATCTTGGGCCAGACATCAAAATCAAACAGATGCACGTGCGGCCTTTTTAGGTCATACTATTGTACCGATAGATATTGACAATGTCGAATGACGAAAAATAGGTAATATAGTTTCTATAGTCATTCAAAAACATATAAGTTCTATGTAAATGGATGATATTATGTAATTAGAAGCTATAAAATATATAAATAATGAAAAGTAAAGTTTTTTATTTTTCGACTAGACAGACAGTACCCGCAATAATGAGACCCATACTATCGTAAGCTAGAGACATTTATCTATCTATTTCACCCTTTTTTATTTCTGTACATCGTGGGTAAGCATTTCATACTAAGGTGCCCCATTTATTTTCAGGCAAAGGTATTTTACCCGAGGAATGCAGAGAAACAGCTGACCTTCTCCTAATATTTGATCTGTTTGATTCATTTAATGGCAGTTACGCAAAAAAAAAACAAGCATGGCAAGCCTTATTTGACTGCAGTATGAGCAAACTCCATACACATTAAATTGTGGACTGAATTAAAACCAATTTTAAGAAATATGAAATTCATAAATAATAAAGGAAAAGAAGAAAGGGTGCCAATTGGTTGTGGACGATAGAGAGCGCTGAAATTTTAATAGATTTACTGAAGAAAGAGTACAAGATTAACTCTCTATGGATGCGCCATATGAATTAGGATCCTCTAGAGATTTTTTTTGGTTCTGTCCGCAGCCACGGAAGTCGAAATATTAACCCCAGTTCAGCTGCCTTTGAATCGACTTTTGCAACGCTGCTTATTAATAATATAACGAGTAGTTATGCAACTGGTGCTAATTATGAAGAGGATTTTATAGAAAATTTATATGCCTTTTTTTTTTTTTATATGAGAGGGCGGCAAACGAGCATGCGGGTCACCTGATGGAAAGCAATCACCGCCGCCCATGGACACCCGCAACACCCGCCTTTTGTGTAACAGACTCCAGCAAAACTAACCAGACCCAACCAAGAAGAAGCATCCATGAATTAAACATGGACCATTTATTTATACATTTTTGCTCCTCTAGCATATGTAACAGGACACATATTGCGCAATTAAAAAAAAATGTTTTTAAAAATTGCGATGCTTGCAAACAGTGTCTCCAACTACGTCGTAATTACGGTATACCTACCGTATTTTTTACAAATCTACCATCTACCGTACACATGTCATTACGGTGCCACATTCTACCGTAATTTCGTTAGGAACACAGTAGGTACGAACATGGCAACACTAACACTGTGAACACCACTTGTTAATTTTCTTCGTTTTATTGCAGAGATTCATAAAGATTGTTGACACAGGTAGGGATTATAATAACACGACATGAAACGCATAATTTGCCATTAATAATATTATTTATGTTTTTTTCCACAGAGAACAGAGAAAAAAAAGTGTTACCAGATAATCAGACAATAATGGCTTTGGATGCGAGCACAATTGCCTCATAGTTTAACATCCTCCAAACCCCGAAAATGTTATACATTATGTCATTATTCAGAATACAATTTTAAGAAATTCTCGCATCCTATATCCTGTAACAGTTGTACAAACATAGTCCTCACTGACAACAACAATGTAATTATTAAATACTACTATTATTTTTTTTGTGTTATACAATTTTAAATTATACAATGTCAAGTCATACAAATTATCCTGTGATGTCAAAGTGTAAGAACACAATAATAGTGACTCTAATTAACTCAACATTTATAACACTTATTTTTAAAATTTTTATTAAATTTGCTTGAAAAATAACTTTATTATTAGATATTATTTTCTAATTGTTTACATTTATTATAGCTTTATCTTATTAAGAAAAAGAATATCAATATGCTAATTCTTATACCTTACATTATCAGTCAGATTTGTAGGAAATATTTTCCCCCATATTGACCACAAACAATATCAACATCGAAATTTCTAGTAGGTACCTCCTTAACTTTTATATATCATAAATTAAAGAAACATTTTAATATCAAAATCTGTGTCTTATTTAATAACCCAGCATCACATTAAAGAATACAACGAATTACGACAACTAGGAAAATAATAATTTATTAAAATCAATAGGTACTTTAGTATAGTGCAAACCTTCAAGTGATATATAATTTATACTTATTGGGTATGCGCACTTCACGACCACGACGAGTTGTCATCGGTGGCAGATCATCATTAGTTGTAGGATCAGTCTCTACATTATCATCCATTGAACTGACATTCGGTGAACAATCTTGTGATTGTCTACTAAAAGGTTACATGTCTTTGTGTGTACTCGTATTTCTTTCACTCTATTACCAATGAAATTGTTCCATTCAAGTTCACGCTTAATCCAGCATAGATCCACCGAAGAATCTGTCCAACAGTACTCTGAACATTGAGGAAGTTTTAATTCCTTTCTGGTATTCGCTAATAATCGTGAACCAATAAGTGCAGCTAATAATTCAAGTCTGGGGATTGTCATTTTCTTTGGTGGAGTAACTTTAGACTTTGCTGCTACAATTTGAACTGTTACTTTGTCCTTGTTTTCAGCTCTAAGTAAAACACAGGCTCCATAACCATCACCGCTCGCGTCACAAAACATGTGCAAACCTAACTTAGTTTCTTAGGGAATATTCTGTCAGTCACCGTGGAATCTCACAACTGTTCAGTAGGCCGATTCTATTAATTCCAAACAAGCCTGGTGCAGTTACAAGAATTTTGCAGGTTTTGTTTAGTGCAGGAATAAAACGGCATTCTACTATGCAATAAATGTAATAAAACGACACTGCAACGTGACTGCACCTGCAATGCAACGATAAATCATAAACTTTTTAATCGTTGCCATTTTATTGAATAAAACGTTCTACAACTCGGTTAAATCGATTTTAGTTCCGATTTAAATTTTATTTTACACCAAATATGACATGAAGGTGCATCTAATGCACGCCATAACTTCAAGTTAAGTTGTAAAATATTAAAATAAGTGTTGTTTATGTCTTTGAAGCGTAATCATTGAAAAAATTAACATTATAAACCTCATTTGCCAAGAGTGCGGGCCAAAAAAAAGTTAATGTCAAACTTGTTTATGCAGTGATCAGTCAATCAATTCCGTTTTTCTGAAACAACTAAATAAAGAGTTTACTAGTTAAAATCCAGATTTATATATTATTAGAAGGTAAGTTTGTAATCAATTACTGGTTATAAATCGTATTTTCCAGTACAGAATCATTTTTGTAATGCATTCATTCTGTTTTTAGAAATGGAAGAAGCTAAGAAGAAGAAATGCTCGGTGAGGCAGATGGAGGTCCTAATAAGTTTTTTAGAAGATCACCAAGACTTGGCACGAGGACGTGTGAAGTCCAAGGAAGGTCGGGCACTTGCTGCCAGATTATGGACAGGATTATGGACAAAAATAAAGCCAGCCTAGTTCAGACTGGGGCTGGGCCCTCCACAACTGTGGAGCTAACGCCTATAGAAACGAAGCTGGCGACATTGCTTAGCCATGACAGCGAGGACCCAATGCCAACAGTCCGGCATAATCCTGTAGTAAGTGCAAAGTTTTATTTTTTCAATATAGATAGTATTGTACTGGCAGCCTAAATTCAATTCATTAATTGTGTATGTACCTACTAGTACTAGCTACATTAGGTAAAGACACTTGTCTAGTTATTTACATGGCCTCTATCAATGTGTGGCTACTTTGTTACCGTTTATTTAATTTTTGAGAACATGATATTGATGTAATAAATTATTATTGCTGTTTTTTTGTAGACACCAGCTGACATTATGATAGCAGCAGAAGAGGGGGAAATTGTGGAAAATGTTGAAATAGAAGAGTTACTTTTGTAAGTAATATTATATAACATGTTAAAGTAATGGTAAATAGATGAAAAAGAGTATTTAACATTTACTCCTTTGGCTTAGGTATAAAATCTTTAATAATTATAGCCAATTTCTATTATTGCAGGTCCCCAGTAGTTGATGAGGCTGAAGTAGAGGAAACCAGGCAACCTGAGTTACCACCAACTCGCATTATTACTAGCCCTACCACCCATGCTTCGGCTCACAATGAAGAGGGCGAGAGTAGCTCTTTGGAGCCACCACCAACCCGTACTGCCAGGAGACGCCGTAGCACCCATGCTTCACAAGCCACAGTCACATCATCATGTAAGCATATTTTAAAACATCATATTACTAGAAAGCAGAAGATAAATTGGGAATGTAGTGATCAAAACTTTTTTTAATTTTATAGCAGTGCAGGAGATCCTCCTCAGAATAGAGGAAAAGCAGAGAGAGGCCAACTTACAGTTAGCTGAAGCTCAGAGCCGCATGGCAGCGGCACTGGAAAGCCTGAGTTCTGGTGTGTGGGCTCTAATTGAATATTTGAGAAGCCAACCATCAAAAAGTAAGTAAATGATAGGATAAGGTATAATGCAAGTAATTTTATTTTAATTACGAATTAAATTCTATTTGGTGCAACGCTGCAGTATTCTGCCCATAGTCTCTGCACAAGAGCATTCTGTGCAGCTCTCCCTTGCATCAGCTCAGTATTGGCTCTTCCTCTGCGCCTTCCGCTGATATCTTGCGCCTCTTCGTCAATGCCACCTGCGCTGTGTACTTCGCGCTCCATCATTGAAGATGAATCTGGAGCCGGCGTTCTTCATTTTGTTCTTCCCTGGAGAGCTCAGGTACTGGTAGGCGGGCGCGGTTGGCGATGTTGTGAAGGACACTACAAGCATTCACCATTTGGGCCGCTACCACTGGGTCAGTGTAGCTCCCGGGCTACTAACAAGCATCTGCAACATTTCATAAGCATGTTGAAGATATTTTTCATTATACCTAAGTACTTCAAATCCTGATTTCATAGATAAGACTTTATTAGCAACAATTTAGTTTCAATACACTCGAGGTGGTACCAGGGAGGCTCATGTTCAGAAGTGGACTATGGTAGGCTGAAATGATGATGATGAATTTGAATACATTTATTATTGTTATAATTTTGACTACCCATACGATAAACTTGTAATACACATGTCATGTAAAAAAATTGTTGTAGGTACCTGAAGCGGGCCTTCAAGACCCCAATACAGCGCTCCACAGTGTTGCGGGCAGATACCTGAGCCTGATAGTAATGATAAGCTGGGGTGTTCGGCTCAGCATTGATGATTGGTGTCATCATTATACGGCGAAGAGAGTAGCCACTATCTCCTGAAAATAATGGTCTCATCACAGGTCTCATATTGTATATCATAATCATATGCACTAAAACTTTTAAATAAGAATAAACTTATAACATAACATAACATTATACTATTATTACTATTTTTTTTTATTTACTTACTATCATAACATTTAAGGAATGGTAACCTTTTCGGTTAAAATACCGTTCCTCGTTATCTTTTGGCCTTATGATGGCTACGTGGCTGCCATCAATGCAACCAATGACTCCGGGAATTCTGAACTTCTGGTAAAAGCTGCAAAAAAGGATAGTGTACATAGGTTGTAGAATAACAGTAAGTCTCTTCATGACATTCCAGAATTTTCCTGCTTATAGAAACCTTGGCAAAATATGAAAAGCGTTTCTGACTTGCCTTAATTTTATATTTTCTCTTGCTTGCCGGGTAAGTGGGAAGTAGACGTGCATGGGAAAAATGGCATTGAGTGCATTTATGACTTCATGAAGGGCTCGAGACATACTAGGCTGGGAAATTTGATGGTATTGACTTTCTCCAACCAGTGTCTGATAGGACCCCGTAGCAAGAAATGATACTGCTGCTAATACCTTTAACCAAACCATTTTAAAAATAAGCAACAATTACTTGTTCTATAATTTATAAACGTAACAATTAGTGATATACATAGATATAAGCGCGAAAAACATAACCCCTATAAAATTGTAAAAAATATTTATACCTACCTTTGTTTCTATATTTAGTCCATCAGACCGTCTCTTACTTCGCATGTGCGGAGTTAGTTGAGTAATTAACACTTTGGCCAGACTTTTTGTAAGTCGGTAATGTTTAACAAAAGCATTTTCGGATAACCGCATAAAAGGATCGGGAACCACGGTTCTAGGTGTCCGATAGAGCACTGCGGTATTTTCAGCACTCGGTTGTCGACCCTCATCCTGCAACGCTAAGAAGAGCAACCCAAAACTCATTTTTACCAAGATTTTGTAACCGGAAAAGTACCACTTGACTAACTTTTAAATAACGCTTTAGCGGCGAAACGAAACCTGCAAAATTCCTGCAATTTTGACATTTAGCTGTCAAAATTGATTAGTGGAATATGATTTGACAACAGTTTTCGCACATTTATGTAAGCGTTATTTTGTTGAATACCAATTACTGCAGAAAAACTGCACTGCAAAATAAACGTATACAACTTGTTAATTTGACTATAGGGTCATTCCATTTCGTACGCGACTTCCGTAAATTTTTTGAAGTTCGAATATCTACTCAATTTTATAGCTTAAATTATTAAACATACACCAAATAATCCGAATTTGATAAAAAATCAAGCCTATAAATATTTTTTCATCGTTTTATCTGAATATAAACTAACACCAAAACGTTTTGTCTCGGTGGTATTTTATTTCGCTAAATTGGCAACACTGAAAGCCGCTCATATAATTTGAAATTGACAGTTATCGACGAACTGTCGTAAGGCGAGATCTTTTAACTGTTGTAAACTTGTTTTCGAGGTTACTTGTGGGACATTACACTGTAACACCCGTTACAGAAAAGGTAAATAAGTTTACATAACTACTGCTTTACTGTGATTAGAATGATATGGTTGTGGGAAAGTAAGGTTTAGGTTAGTTTAGTAAACTAATAACTTTCATCCCTTGTTTTATGCTAATATTTGTGAGTTAAGATATTTTCGTAAAAATAAACCCGTAACACCCGTTACGTAACGGGCGTTACATGTAATATGTTAAAAGTTATCTGGGATTTCATATATATTTAAGGTAGTATAATCTCTCAGTTTTGTTTTGGGGTTATGGAAATGATTCGCTGATTTTGAAATTGGTGATTGTTTGGTTTGCTTGCATATTTTCAATTAAAATAGATTTTTTGCTTGTTGGCTGTGCTTAAGCTTTGGTTTGTTGTGTTAAAGGTACGCAATGGCCCCTGCTAAAGAACGCATGAAAAAATATCGGGAAAATATAAAAAATAATCCTCAAAAGCATGCTGAATATCTAGCAAAGGAGAAAGTAAGAAATCGGAAAAGAAGAGAAAAACTGAAGAACAAACTCGAGTTGGACCCAAAATTAAAAGAGATATCACGTGAAAAAACAAGAAATCGTGTTGAAGCGTTCCGAGCTAAATTAAAAGCAAATGCGTGCAGTCGTTCGGAAAAGCAGTTAAAAAGTTAATAAAAAAATTACCAAATTCGCCGATGAAAAAAGTTGCTGTAGTAAAAAAATTGGCCATTGATGTATTAGGCACCGATACAAATATTATGAGAACTGAGAATTTTTACAGAGAAAACAGATTAATCAATTTAAGCAACGAAACTGGAAATATTATTAGAGAATTTTACAGCAAAGACGACATTAGTAGACAGGCTCCAGGTAGAAAAGACTATAAATCTGTGAAAGATCCAGTGACCGGAAAACGCACCAAAAAGCAGAAGAGAACAATGATCGTTACTATTAGGGAAGCCTACGAATTGTTTAAGAACATGCACCCTCAAGTTAAAGTAGGGAAATCCGCTTTCTACATGTTGCGGCCACTAGAAGTGATTCCAGTTGCGTACACGGAGCACGTTGTTTGTGTTTGCGCACAACATTCTAATTTCATTAACATTGTAGAAAGTGTTCAAAAATGTGTTTTTGAATTTCCCAAAACGCACAAAGACCTCATTAATGCCACATCTTGCAGTCCAGAGTGGATCGAATTATGCATGACAAGGAAATGTTTAAACTGTCCTAAAGATATTTGGGAAAAATTCAAAGAACATGAGAATATGGATAAATCTATAAATTGGAAAGAGTGGACTACGCAAAACAATCGCCCAAAACTGATAACTAAAACCATGTCATGCAGAGAAGCTATCCGTAAACTAGAAGAAAGCTTGGAAAAATTTAAGCTGCATTGTTTTGTCAAAAAAGTACAATCCGAATACTTTGAAAACTCAAAATCAAAGTTGCAGGAAAATGAGGCTGTTGTGCAAATTGGTTTTGCCGAAAACTACGCATTGATTAGCCAGGATGAAATCCAGAGCGCCCACTGGTCTCATGAACAAGTTACTCTGTTCACATGCTGCATTTGGTTGCCGAACAATAACATCAAACTCGATTCTTGAGGAGGACTAGCATACCTTCTTTGAGGTTGGGATATTCGAGAAAGCTGAGCCTGTAAGACCATAAGTAATGGTCTGCAATTGCAAACATTTAATAATGCCTTCATCGCGCCAGAGTATGTTTTGCAATACCCTGTGATCAGGATGGACGGAGATATCGCGATACATATGACGAATATCACATTGGATTGTATATGCATATTTCCTAAATAAAAGTAAAATATCGAATAATGGTCTCTGAGCTACGGGTCCATTAGCCATCACATCGTTGAGGCTGTGACCATTTTTTGTCTTGGCACTTCCATCGAAGTCTACACGTAGTTGATTAGTCGGCTTATCTGGTCTCAGTACACCATGATGTGGAAGAAAATATAAAGGTTGACATTTAGGTCACAACTATCTATATCGATGTATATTGCATGGCCTAATCTTAGGTACTCATGTATAAAATCTGTGTATAATCTGTAATACTTGGGATCTTTTTTGAATTTTTCTCCAAGCTGTAAAAACGTTGCAATGAAAGCATGTAAGAATTGGATGGATCTATTTCTTGTAATTTTAATTTTAATGGAATTTTTACTTGGAAATTATTGTTTTGTAATGTAACAGAATTTTGAAATACCAATTCACTATGCTCGTGTTCAGGGAGGGTCTCTTGAAACACTTCAGGGACCTTCTCTGCCTCCCAGAATTGTTTTATGTGATAGTCAACATATAAATCTGATTCGGCACTTACTGTATGCATAGTGACGGCTGTATGGCATGCAAATGACTACCTCCAGAAATGACATACCCAAGACGAGTATTTAATAGTATAGGATCCTCCGGGCCTCCTTCAATCTTGCCACTTTGTATAATTGCAAAAAGAATGTCAGCAGCAAGCAGTAAGGAGATCTCACCTGGAACATTGTAATCATTATCAGCTAATTGTATAGATTGAGGTACTGAAAATTTATTGTAATGCCTTTGAGGCAGGTTTGTAGTTATGTTATCTATAACTGAACAGGTTACATTAAATTTATTTTATTTATTTATTTATAGTTTATTGTACACTAATCATAAAAACAGTACAGCAATAAAGAGGATGTACAATGGTGCAAGCTTATCTCTAAAAAGAGATTTCTTCCAGCAAGACCGTGAGTGACAAGAGTGAGAATTGAAGTGGATAGACATACATACATAAATTTATAATCTTGAACCCTGGAATGTATGGTCAAATTAATGCTATTGTTCACATTACTGCAATTTTGACCTAATGTAATAATCTGTTTGTTTGATTGTAATAGAGGCAAGCCTAACTTATTTGCTAAGCCTGTCGTGCAAAATGATGTTTAGCTGCCACTGTCCAGGAGAGCCCTAACTACTAACTTATTGTTGTGTGCATCGGACACCAAAACCTTTGCAGTTGGCAGCAATATATTGACAGTGCTTGGTTGATATAAATGTAAAGCCTGAGAATGATCAGACTTATTTGTAAAATCCTTAGCACTGTCTGTATCTGAAACATGAATCATTGTATTATGCAATTTCTTTCATATGTTGCACTTAAAGCTATAACGACATTTTTTTGTGTGTGTACCAAGACATATTTTACATAATTTATTGTCGATAACAAAATCTAGACGATCATGTGGTGTCATTGAGTTAAACTTTGAACATTTAAATAATTTATGGTCCTGGTTACATGAAACACATGATGTTTTTCTGTCTTTAGAAAGCGATGATAAACTGATAACTTTTGATTTATTGAATTTGTCTGAAGGACTGGATTCTAAGACTGATGCCCGTTTATCTAAAAAGTCTAATAAATTTAACACAGTTATTACAGCAGAGGTATCATCCTTGTCTGTGTGATACAGCCTCGCAGTATACGGATCAAGCTTACGCAGAATAATGCATGACAGTATGGCGTCCCATTGCCTGACCGGTTGGGTTAAATTATTCAAAGCTGTCATTTGTTGCCGTATATTGGCTGTAAACTCTCTTAGCTGCTGGGCAGTATCACGCTGTATACTGGGTAAATCTAAAATGGCACTTACATGACTATTGATTATGAGAGCCGGGTTGTCATATCTCTTTTTAAGCAGATCCATGGCGGACCTGTATGAATCGGTTACAATAGGCAAGCTGTTAATTAAGTGTAAGGGTTCTCCCTTCAAGTACTTCTTGAGGAAACAAAGACGTTGAACATTGGTTAGTCGTTGATCACTATGCACTACCGCTTCAAACATTTCTATAAACGGTTTATAAGTTGAAATGTCCTTCCCATCGAATGTTGCTATGTCTAATGCGGGGAGCTTAGCGATGCTTGACTCTGTAGAGTGAGATGTGGATGGTGTCTCCTGCTTAATGATAGTCTCAAACGGTTTTTCTAACCTTTTGATAGTCACCAACAATCTTATGTATCTTTTTTCCATGTCCTCATCTGTAATTGTGTCATCCATCATTTGTAGATCGATGGTCAGCTGCTGGAATTTGTCAAAAGCGTCGCATATTGTTTTCTCTCTGACCTTCAGGTCCTCATATGTAATATCCGTGACTGGAGTCTCTGTTAAATACTTCTCAGTCCGAGTGATGGCAGCCTTGCATTGTCCACGCAGCGATTTTAATTTTTTGACCTCTTCCGTGCTCTGTTTGGACATTGTAAAGGTGTTTTTTGCGTGTATTTTTAATTAAATTAAATCATTTTGATTTAATTCACATTAATACCAACCTGTTTTCCTTGCAGAGTCCAGCCGAGTCGAGTCTTGATTGCAGCCAGTCCATTTTCTAATTGAATGTATGTACCTGTCAACAAATAACCTGAAAAGTCTGCACCGATTAATAGCCCCACTTCTGAGTCAGTTTTTTCCCGCTCAGTTAATGAAATGTGATGCTGATTTAACATCCCTATTAATTGACTGTTATTCTGCACTATTCGAACATTTTTACATATACAACTTTGGCTTAAGGCCATGACATCTAGAGTTAAGTTATTATCAATACTTTTTAAGTGTATATTGTAAATATTATGATCCTTAGAACTAATCTCTACCCCTCCAAAGAAGTAATGAGTCAGTTTTTCAGATGTCACTGCTGGAATATTCAATTGTTTCACTATATCTTCCTTTATGTAGGAGCGTTGTGATCCATTTTCAAACAAAGCACGTACTATCATGCTCTTATCCCCATGTTCAATTTTCACAGCAGCAGTTTGAAGTAGTGTAGTTCCCGACCTTGGTGAGGAAAAACTTTGGACGATAGGCTTGGTGTCTGACTTGGGTTCCAGTTTCGGTACAGCTCCAGTTCCAGGACACAATACGGGTGAGTGTCGTTGACCACAAACATAGCACTTTATAAAAATCTTACATATTTTTGCATGGTGGCCTATTCTTAGACACAGAGCACAAGCTTTCTTCTTTTTTAAATGCTCTCTTCTATCTTCTATGCTCATTTTTGGTAGCTTGAAACATTCCATGCTGGAATGTTCTTTATCACACCATATGCACATTGAAATGTTCTTAGGTTTTTTGGTTTGCAACGTGAGACATGCAGCAGAAGGCTCTGGTTTTACTGGTTTACTATCCAGTGAACTGAATGATGCTTTTGCCATGTTAACTCGCTGTTCACTCTCCACCTCTTTTTGTATGAATTTCAAAAGGTTATTCAACTCCTCTTCCATATTAATAGAATGTGATGCTGTTCGCTCATATGTTTTGAGGGTGTCTTAGGGCAAAGCTGATTCGACCATAGGCAAAATACATGCAGCATATTTATCCTTTGTAACGCCAAGTGTTTCTAGAGCTCTTAATTGGTTTTTTTTTTTTTTTTTTTTTTTAATTAGAATGGGATCGCTCTTGACCTTAATCTGGACTAATGTCGAGATAAGGTCTACGATGGAACGAGCTTTCCCAGAAGATGCCTATTTAACCTGACTTTAAAGAGCTGCGGGTTATATGCGATTGGAAACACAGACGGAGGCAATGCGTTCCACTCCTTAGCCGTGCGTATGAGAAACGAAGACCTAAAACGCTTGGTCCTTATAAATGGCACGTCAACTAAGTGTGGGTGATATCCTGCGGTACGTCTTGAATTTCGATGTAAGAACGGGGATGGCGGGATGTGCATTTAACTTGTCATACAGACGTACAATTGAAATGTTTTGTTTGTTAGTTATGATAGAAAGTAACTCACGTATATACACCTGTATCAACAGCTCATCACGTGCGAATCTATCCTTCAAGTGTGTGATGCACTCATTGTAATTGCTTGGTTGGTAACTCTCCACTAGGGATTTTACTTCCGGTGTAGACATACAAGTAATAAGGTAATAGTATTTCTCTTCTGTTGTAATAGTACTATCTTTATCCATATTTTTAAACTGTCCCCAAAAACACAACCAATTTTTGACATTTCCGTCGAATTTTTTGAGCTCCATTTTTGGTAATTTCATTGTGCACTTCGTTTTAGACTCAGTGGTTTTATTATTTAAAATGCTTTCAATTACCTTTTCGGATTTAAACCGCAGCAATAGCCAATCTACATTTGTATTTCTCACAATCCTGCTCTTCGTTTTCTAAATCGCTCTCATAAAAACTCTCGCTTTGAGTAATAATTTTTCTTATATCAGAGTCTAAATTGAACAGGTTAAGAATAATTTCCTCGCACCTTCGCACTTCGGCTTTTATTTGGTAGTCTTCTACCGCAAACGGTGCGATGGACGCTTTATTCAGAGTGGCCTCGAGCGTATTCATGGCTTTTGTACACGATCGCCGCGTGATGGTGCGTTCCTTTACCTTGTTATCCATCTTTAATCTTGAGAATTTGATTCTAGTTTTCCTTTACACGGTCGCCAGATGTTAATTTTCTTCGTTTTATTGCAGAGATTGGTCATGGCATCTTTTATAATGACATTGAATATGTCCTGGATTTCCGAAATTAAAGATTATCCTAATAAACCCAACATAAAAGAGTATGTAAAAACCATATGCGAAGCTATCTAGATTTAAGTATTTTTGTTTGCTTTACACATAGGGCTAAATTAATAGATTACATTTGTAACATTACGATAAAATTCTTTTTACACAATTATTGTAAAGATTATAAAAGGGAAGCGAAACATTGACGATGTTCATGATAGTAATCAAAGTCAGGCAAAAAATGTTCAATTAAAATCGTGGAAAAAAAGAAAACTTGAAAAATATTGAACATGAGTTTTATTTTTATCTTTCATACTATTTTCCTTATTGTAAACAATTTATACAATTTACTACAAAGACTATCTACACAAACTTATCACTGTACATGTGTTCTACTCTTTGTAGTAAATTGCATAAATTGAAAACTTTATTAGGTAGCCATATAAGTAGGTTGTATACAGTTATAGCTATAACTATGTTTTGTTATTTTGTACTTAGAGCCAAAGATAACAGATCGCGTCACATTTGCTATATCACTCAAAGTCTACGAGATAGGTCTCTATCACCGTATATACAAAAGTACTCTGTGGTTATGATCCTGGACAGAGGATTTCGTGATGTGTTACCGTATGCAGAAGAGTGTGAATTTACGGTATTTACCCCACAGGCCGTGAGCAGAAATGAAACTCAGTTAAGCACTGAGGCTGCAAACAAAAGCTAGTCTTGTGACATTGGTAAGATGAACGTCTCGATTACCATCGAGACTGTGAACGGAAAATGAAGCTTTATTTTAAAATATTTAGCCATAGATATTTTAATAATACGTTAACAAACGCAATGACGGATGCTCGTATAGCTGCAGCGCTTATAAACACAACCCATGAGAGCTACAGTGACAGCCGCCTTAACGATAACTAGGGCAAACCATATAGCTAATGCCCACTAAAAGATTTGAAACATATTGACATCCAAAAAAAATAAAAATATATACATAATATAGAAAATAATGAAAGGAAATGAAAATCATCTAAAAAGTACAGTCATTGCCCATAGCCTATAGTGATTACCAACATCAGTGCACAGTAATTGTCCAGTAACTTAAATTGATAAAGTCTGGATCGACTTTAAACATAAATAAACATTGAAAACAAAACATTAAATTTAATAGGATAGTCCTCATTACATCGACTCTAAACCTAAATAAACATTCAAAACAAAACATTTAACTTAAATCTAATAGGTTAGTCTTATATGCATCAAAATAGATTGCGTTTAGCTGTATTAACTGCATCAAATAATTCTTTTGATAATGATGCTGAGTCAGAATCGTCTACTATAAAACAATGATGGCATAAAAATAAATTTAAATCGGTATTGTCGGGTATATGTTCTTTGTTTTCGTGGAAGGCGATGCACATGAAAGATTTTTGAACAAGCACTGCATGTCAATTGATTTTTTATAACATTTGAATGACAATCGGCACAAAGACTGTTACTAGGCTATGCTACTTAAAATAGTAATCTGTTTAGATGCTGGTATTTCCGCATTTTCTTTCCTTTCCTTTATTTTTATATTCATTTCTTTTTTAACTTCTTTGGTATCGGTGCCAGTTGTTTAGTCTGTTGGTGGTCATCATTGCCAATAAGGACCAAGCGTTTTAGGTATCTATTTCCTTAAAATCTACAGTCTTAATATGTAATACTTCGCAAGATTTTCATTTTCTGAATTTTCGTTTGAATTCTTATTTATTTTTGCAGGCCTCTTGTTTGTACTTTCAGTATTTTTCTTGTCTCTAATCACCTTTTTTTCGTCTTTTACTTTTAACATATTATCTTTTTCTATTTGTTTTGTATGTAATGCTACTTTGAAATTTTGAGAGCTAATGGCATAAGGTTGTCGTTCAGTTTGTCTTTTTCCCTTTCTTATAGGAATTTATGGATAAGCTAAATACTCTCCTAAAGAACATTTTCTTTTTACAATTTTTGGACTTGGCAGCTGAAGATTAGTGAGCCGTGTCAACTGCTAATGAACTACTAGCGGTGACTCGCCAGAAGATGTGTCTTGTGTTTCATTTTCTTTCAGGGATGTTGTAGTCATAGGCTTAGTTAAAGAAGTTTCAGGCGCGGAGGAAGTAAGATCAAGTGATGAAATACCTTCAGTTTCTTCAAATGTTTATTGCGCCGGTAAAGAATGTGAGTCATTAACTTTTTCAATTAATAGTTGGTCCTTTTCTTGCGGTGTTACGATTGAACAATCTACTACTTGGTTAGTGTTACTTACAATTTCAGTGTCATCAAATGCTTCCCATACTTGGTACAACATATCCAAGTGTTCAGTACAACATATCCAAGTGTTCAATAACCTTTTGGTAGGTCAATTTTTGACGACGATTTTCAATAGAGTAGCTTATCATCGCTGAGTCAGAAACATGTTTTTTATTTTGCTTATCTACGTTATTGTTAGCACCAAGACATTTACCATAATCGCGTCCGGGTTGAATAGATACAGGCCACAGGTTTTAAAACCGTTAATTAAAATTACAGGTCGTAGACTCGTCATAACAGCTTCATTCAGCACAGGAGCAAAATTCAATTTTGTGACGCTTTGATTGGTATGTTCATTTTGCCATTTCCTTAAAGTTTTTCTCCATCCTACTTTTAGAGGTCGGAAAGTAGCTACATCGGCAGGCTGAACGATTGTTGTTGCATTTGGATAGATTGTAATTTACTCAATCTGAAGATTAGTGCAGAGCTGGTTCAAATGGAAATATAAATGAGTTTTGTGACCGTCAACATAGAGTATCACGGGTAGTTGGATATTGTTGCTGACGAGATAGGGATGGAACACATTAGCAATGTATTCATAAAAGATACCATCCAGCCTGTATCGGACTTTCCAATCCCCCATCCCTCAGGTACAGAATCAGAATTTTTTTCTGGCAATCTTTGATAAGGATGAACAATGAATGGACAGCAGATTTCTCCTGCAGCCAAAAAGGTAAACAAAACTATAATAGACTCTTTAGCTTCAAATTGTTCAACATTATAGACATTTTTCGCACCTTTTTCTGTTAACACTTTGCCAGTTTTAACACAAATTTGGAAATTTGTTTCATCTACACTAAAAATGCGATGTGGTTCACTTAAAATGGGAGTCAAGTCTTTTTCAGCAACATAATTTTGAATTTCAGTAAACTATAATTTTATGAAACACAAACTTCGGATGTCTTTTCAAGAATGCCTTCCACCAACCATCACCAGGCCTATTATTTGAAAATGAATTAGGGCGAGAGTTGTCTACTAGAAACTTTTGCATGCTGTCTAAAATGTCTTCTTTATTTCGGGGAAATCCTTTTCTTGCCGATATTATTAATTATTATCCACTCCTCCAGACGAGTTTCCTCAGAAACAGTTAATAAGGAGATGGCCCTAAGCTGGTTTTATGCCCCGGATTTTTAATGTAGTACCGGAGGCTGGACCTCGGAACACCGATTTTTTCTGCAATTTGCCTTGTAGATAACTTGTTGTTAGCATCTTGGACAGCTTCGATCGCTTTCTGCAAATTTTCTTTACTACACTGGGCCGCAAAAATAACGGGTCACTTAGAAAAACCGCGATATCTCCCAAAGTTATGCACATAGATCCCTCGTATAAATAATATGTTATAGGCAGATAAGTGGCACTTATTATACATTTCAAAAAAGGTTTCATTTGAACAAGCTATAGCTTAAAAAAAAAAATTCGGAATTTTGAAAATTATCAAATTTCGAATTTTTTATAAAAGAATATTTTTAGCTTATGTTTCAAACCAAGCTATCATTATAAACAGCTTTTTGGTCTGGTCTCAGTATCTTGTGCATCAACATGTCATTATCTCCTGAAGAATGTACACGAATTATCACCATGGTACAAGAAGGAAGGAGTCAGCGGAGTACTGCTAGAACAGTAGGTGTATCTTTATCCAGGGTCCAAAGAGTACTCCAGCGATTTCAAGAGACCGGCATGAACATCAGAAAACCAGGGAATGGCAGGCCAAGGTGCACAACTGTACGAGAAGACCGATTCATCGTGAGCACTATGTTAAGAAATCGACATCTCACGGCTGTTCAGGTCCGAAATGCCTTCAAGAAGTTCACCACAACAATCTGAGCTCTGACACGATCCTGCGGCGACTTGGTGAAGCTGATATAAAGCCTTATAGACCAGCAAATGGCCCTAAACTGCTCAGAGAACATCGAATTGCCAGGTTGCGATTTGCTCGAGAACACATCCGATGGACAGATGAAGATTGGTCCAGGGTTATGTTTTCCGATGAGTCTAGATTTTGTTTATTCACACACGATGGGAGACGAAGAGTATATAGCCGACCAGGTGAACGTTATCGTCAAGCGTGTTTTGAAGAAAAGGTGCCATTCGGTGGAGGGTCAATAATGGTATGGGCTGGGATATCTTCAGAGAGTCGTACGGAGTTAGTGATTATAGAAAACGGTTCTTTGACGCCTCTCAGATACGTAGAGGAGATTTTAAATGAGCATGTTGATCCTTTCCTGGTGAATATAGGCGCAAATTCCATTGTTATGCACGATAATGCGCGACCACATAGTGCATATTTGGTTAACGCGTATATTCAAGACGTCGGTATCACCCGCATGGAATGGCCAGCTCGCAGCCCGGACTTAAATCCCATAGAGCATTTATGGGACGAGCTCGCGAGATGCGTTAAACAACGCTCTCCAGCTGCAGCTACCTTACGTGAGTTAAGGAGTGCGCTAGTGGAAGAATGGTCAAACATAGACCAAAACCGTATTAGAAATTTGGTTTACAGCATGCCACATCGTCTTGATGAAGTGATACGGGCTTGTGGAGGAAATACAAGCTGTTAAAATGTCAGAAAAGCTTTCTTTTTGCAGATTAACTGTGTTGTTTATTTTTGTTGTCAAAAGTTAGAAGTTGTTTTTTTTTCATTTTTTTAGTTTTCAAATAAAATTATTGAGTTTACAAACATGTTATGTATTTTATTTTATGTATAAGTCAGTCATCTATAACATACTACAGTTTCACGGATTAGTGTTGTGTATTTAGGAAACTATCACACTTTTTATAAGCGACCCGGAATTTTTGCGGCCCAGTGTATATTCTACTTTTGGTGTCTTTGGCATACTGAAAATATAACAATAATAATTTAGAAAATTTAGCATAAAGATTGCGAAAGAATTTAAGCATTTTGAACACAACTACACGTGATACTGGCAACACACTGACCGATAATCGATCATGATAGTTATTGCCCGGGCAATAGATATTAACACATGGCAATTACTAAAATGATGGTGGGCAACAACTAAAAATATTCAAATTTAGGTTCAGTGATTGCCCACAGCTAAAATAACCGTTCGGAATCTAAATTCAACACAGATTACTATAATGCCATCATAACTGTGCAACAATAGTTAAATATCAAATACAAACCATCAAAAATAACCTATAAGCAAGTATAATTTCTTATGAAAATTACTAAAATGTATGAATAACACGTTCGGGTCGTCTTGATAAAATAGAACTGTTTTGCATTCCAACAAAACAGATATTATGTGTGTGAAAAACACACAGACCGGTCGGAAATACTAGCTTGCACTGATCGGTCTCCATCCGAAGCACCGACAGCGGAAGCTGCCAGGCCCCTGACGGCACCGGCACTTTCATCCTCTGCTTCAGAATTACACGCACTCATTGCACAAAAACACTATGCCACTGATATTTCTAACATGTATTTTTTTTTCATTTATTTGGGTTAACAAACAATGTTACAATGTATATTACACACAACAATTATATCAATAGCATTACTAAATGTAACATCAACAACATTAACCACAGATTAGTAATAGTATATAGACATAGTAGTAGTATATAGACATATATATACATATAGATATACACATACATGTACACTACAATATACATATAGCACAAACAATAAGTACCTATAGTTATATAAAAATTTTATTATCATAGCAAACACTCACTTATTCCGGATAATTCTAAGGTTTTCAACAAGTTTAAGTCTATCCATGATCAATCTCTTGAAAGTGCCTACTCGTAGATAGTTAATAATAATTAGATAGTTAATAATTTGATATATCGGAGATCGAAAACCGGAGTTAGTTCGACATAAGTTAGTTGCAAATACATTACATTGTCGCGATGTACTGATATTCGATCTTAGAGGTACACGGTAACATATTTTGTCATGAATAGGAATGCAGTCATATTTATTGTGACAAATATCAAATAATAGCATTGCTTTTAGTTGCTTTCGTCTTGATTCCAAATCAACAACGTTATATTTTTCAAGAAGTTGATCATAAGATAACCGATTAAAAGTTGAACGACTGCGACAACATTTGTAGTGAATGTGACGAAGGAATTTCTTTTGAACTTTTTCAAGAGAAGCTTTATACTTATTATAAATAGGGTCTGTATTGTTTTGTTATCACTTATGAGGTATGGTAATTTATTATTGATACACACATTAAGGATTTTCAACCTTGATTATTAATTCACTGAAAAACACACAGAGTTTCGTGATAGTACAAATCAAAACGTCACAAATGTCAACGCTGAAAGCGCGGGAACTGGGGTGCGTTCCAATGCACGCAGGCCACTCCCTGACATCCCCCTTCTTTACTGATGAAACCGTTTGGGTGTAACCACT